>OW285236.1:13915355-15177855 GCA_935421215.2 Melolontha melolontha
GATGAAAGAGAACGGCGGGATGTATTAATTTGTAGTATTGTGAAAATTGATAACCCGAGATATACTAGAAGTGCTGCCGAGGAATTGGGTACAAGTAACACAACTATTTCATGTATTTGGAAACGTAATGGTTTAAAATGTTTCAAATATTCGAAAACTCAAGGAATATTTCCCGAGGACAATTTCCGGAGAATGGAATTTTGTTAAGACGTTATGGAAAAGATACATCGAGATGAAAATTTCGTTGAAAATATTCTCTTCACCGATGAATCAACTTTTCCATTACACGGAAAGCACAATCCCTCTGTTCTTCGATATTGGGCTTCGGAAAATCAACACCGGCATTTTTCAAATCGCACTCAGTATCCTCAAAAACTAAACGTTTGGGCAGGTATTTTAGGTGACTATTCCATAGGCCCCTATTTTATTGATGGTATATTAAATGCCGGCAAGTATCTCGAATTACTAAAAAATAAAATACTTCCCGTCATTCAAAACATTGGAATAAATCAGGAAATCGTTTGGTTTCAACATGATGACTGTCCAGCACATAATGCAGTGAGGGTAAAGGAATTTCTAGGAAATACTTTTACTGACCGTTTTATTAGTGAAACAGGAAACATTAAATGGCCCCCGCGATCTCCTGATCTATCTCCAAATGATTTATTTTTGTGGGGATATCTAAAAAATATTGTTTATACTCATGAAGCTGGCAGAGCAGAAAATCTAGTTGCCTTGAGAGAAAAAATAACTGAGGCTGCGAATTCATTAACTGCCGACATGTTAGCAAATGTAAGAGCTAATTTATACGACCGCCTAGGACAATGTCTTGCTGTGCAAGGAAGAATTTTGGAACCTCTTGCATAATTTATTATAATTTTTAGAATCCTTTTTTATTTATTTTATTAGGATTATTCTTTAATTTTATTAGAATTACGCTTTTGTTTATGCGACGCACCGCAGCTTAAAAATTTCCTGCATCTACTGAAAGAAATAAGAAAAGCAAATCCCTTGCAATTCGTAAATGTTATTTTAGAACGCATTAAAAGTACCTATGTCGATGGCCAAATGATTACTGCTAACTTGTATTTGCGAAACAATCGGAGACAATCGTTGCTGGCCGTTGCGGTCTTCGCCGGCATTGGATCGGCTTTTCCATATACATATACATCGTATGTACTCATACGTATTCCCTATGCCTAATGATATTTGACACATGCGGTATAAGACTACACATTCCAGTCTGGAATTGCAGCCGCTCCTTGAGCTCGTAAGACTCGTTTTGTGGTGAGTCACTCCATTTTGTGGAGTCTATAGATATCTTCTTGCCCTCTTCACAACTTTTCGCCATTCTTCCCTATTTAACATTAATGCTCTCCCTGCTATGGTCCCCAGGTCTTTGATATCATCCACTACTTGGTCCTACCACCTAATTTTTGGTCTACCTCTTGTTCGTGCTCAATATGCTCCATATCCTTCTTCTCTTCTGTTGACATGCCCATACCACCTTATTCCCATCGATTTAATAACTCTTACTATGTTTTCTCTCTCCAATAACTCCTCTATCTCATGATTCATAAGGATTATATAACCACCATAAATTCTTCTGATTATTTTACTTTCAAATGTTCTTAGAGCTTCTTCATCTTTCTGTGTTAATCTCGTTGTTTCTCCAGCATATTTCACTGCCGGTCTAATGGCAGTTTTATATATTCTTATTTTTCTGTAAATGCTGATTTTCTTATTTTTCATATATTTCTTGTATCTATAGCATGCTCTGTTCCTTGCTTGAATTCGATGTTTCACCTCGTCTGTTTTCTGATTCTTACTACTTATCTTGGATCCTAGGTACTTAAATGTATCCACTTTCTCAAATATTGTTATTTCCCATCGCTACTTCTTTGCTTTCCCCAATGTTTTCTTGTCTTGCGATTCTCATATATTTTGTTTTGACTTGATTTATCTCAAGTCCTCTCATCTTTGCTTCCGAGTCGAGTCTCAGCAAGGCTTCTCTTAGACTATTTGGATCTCTTGCTATTAATGCTATATCATGTGCATACGCTATTATTTGCATTGATTTTTCAATAATTGTCCCTTTAAAGCCACAATCTCTTATAATTACTTCTACAGCTATATTGAATATTGACGCAGATAATCCATCTCCCTGCCGTACCCCCGAATTAAATTTAAATTATTTTGATACATCGTCCTGCAGCAAAACTGCTGCTCTGGATCGTTTCATCGTCATTTTCATTAGTCTTGTCAACTTTCTAGGTATTCCTAAAGTTTCGGCATCTTTGAAGATCGCATCACGTCTCAGGCTGTCAAATGCTTGCTTAAAATCAATGAATAATACTAGAAGTTCGATGTTTTGTTCATAGCATTTCTCTATAATTTGGTTTAATATATATGTAGCATCGATTGTTGATCTTCTCGGTCTAAATCCTAGCTGATATTCTCCAATGATGTCCTCTGTCTGATTTTTTATTTTTTCATATATTAAGGATGTCACGAACTTGTACCATACACTCAAAAGTGATATTCCTCTATAGTTTTCACATAGCATTGGATTTCCTTTTTTGTACACTGGAATTATTAATGCACAACTCCATTCATTAGGCATCGCTTCCTCTTTCCATATCTGTAGGATTAATTTATATATTTGTTGTTTAAGCTCATCTCCTCCGTGTTTCATCAACTCACTGCATATTTCGTCTAGGCCAGGGGATTTTCTTTGCTTCATTTTTCCAATCATCTCATGTATCTCGTAAGTGGTATGGGTACAAATATAGTCCCTAACAATTTTCCTAACAGTCCCATTACTTACAATTAAAGTATTTGCAATTTTTCATATTCAGCACATTCTCTTCCACATTCACCGTTCTTACTGTGATTGGCCTTTCTGATCCTCCACTTCGTTTCAATGTGCCTGTTTCATGAAGACGTTAATGAATACTTTGAAAGATTTTTCTATCAGGAACATTACGGTTAGGATATCGTTCAATGTACAATCACCTAGCTTGTAGTGAATTGTCATTAGCAAGTCACTATATAAAATGCATGCCAGTTATCTCGGCGTTCGTATAGCGATTCATGATATAGGACTTCACTAACAAAAGTTTAACTTTTAATGTCATAAAAGACACGTCAAACAACAAAACGTCAATCAGCCGCAAAAAAATCGACAGATACAGACTGATCTATCATGAGACGTATTCAAATGAAATCCACGTTTAAACAAAGGACAAGATGTTGCTTGAATAGTCAGAAATCATCAAAGAGGAAATATTCTTAGATTAGTCCAGGGAATAATCCCCTGAATTTTTGCCGTACGTATAATAAACAGTAAAAATTTTGTACTTTCAACGTAAATAAAATATATGCAGTTATAATTTACCGGTTTTTTATCTCATAAAATAGGCATTTTTTTCAAAATTATAGCCGAAGTTTGCCTCCAATGTTTTTAAGCATATCTGGATTACTTACATACTACTATTAGCACGTACAAATTACAAACGTTCTTTAAATTCTAAGAAAGCGATATCCTTTACATTTACGACTCTATTTATTACATATATTTTAATTTATACCCCTCGTTTTATTTCCTAGGGTTATTTAATAATCGGCATATTGTTCAAATTTATTTATTGCTTTATTGGGTTATAGTGAACAAAGTGTTTAATATGTATATTAATTTTTAAGATCACGGTTCCTAGATATGTATAATAAATTTTATTACTTTAACAAGGGATGATCTGGAACTACATACTTAGATTTATAAAACCAAAACTTAATTAGTAATGATATTTTATTATTTACTAGTTAAGATTAGATTTTTAAGACACTATTGTAAACCTGGGATATTATTGCGTAAGCACAATTTCCAGTCCATAGTCCATTATTAAGATATCTCGTTTTATTCCTGCTCGCTCCTGTTATTATTTGGAAGGGCCTGTCGCAAGGCATAAAGTTTATAAAGACGCTATTCGCCCGCATTGTAAAACGTCGAAAAATTTTTAGAGAAGACTTTCTCTCCAGACCGCAACTAGCTCAACATACATCCCAGACGTCTTCAGCCGTTTTCGAAACCCTGTCTCAATATGTGTTGTGAAATTGGGCACCTGGTCAACATAACTACGATTGAGTCAGAACCCAGCTCTGTTCAACGGGAACATGCTCCAATATCAATGGGCTAAGTCTGTTTAATAGTAATCTTTCCAGAAGCTCGTAACATGAACTTAATAGAGCTATTGGACGAAATATTTCAGGTAGATTCTCGGGTTCGTTCAGTTTCAGGACTGAAATTATTTTAGATTCTCGAGCTTTGTTGGGATATGTCCTGTCCATAGAATATCTAAGTAGAATTTACTCAACCATTTCCTTATGTGTTTCCCATAGTTCTTGCGGAATTCGAGATGGATACCGTCGAATGGTTCTTTACCAGTTTTTTGTCAATAATTAATATAACGCTAAGAAATAAGTAATTAAACTTCTAGTTTCAAAAATTCTTTTATTGTAAATACCACTACAATATTGTTTCGCAATACAATGGCTTCATCAGGTGGATGAAATACTGAATATGTACAATACAAGTTTGAATATTTATGTGAAAATTATTGGGGAAATGGTGGTGGAAAAATTTTTACAATCTTAAATTTAGTAGAGGGGAGTTGTTTAAATCTAGTTGGTCATTTAAAGCTAATCCTAAACTATTGTATCCATTAATTTCTAAGTTTTCTAACAGGTTAAGTTTCATACTTTTTTCTTGAATGTGTAAAATTTTGAAATCTATATTAAATCTATGATTGATATCTATACAATGACTTGCGAAAGTTGAATGTTTTCTTTTCTTTATGGCTTCTCTCGTGTTATTTCATCCTAATTTTGAATGTCCTCCCAGTTTGTCATGTATACCTTATTACAATCTTCGCATGTTAACTTATATACACCAGGGTTTGATTCTTTGTCTATTTTATCTTTGTTGTTTTTAATAATGTTCTGTATAGTATTGTCTGTTTTAAATGATATATGTTCGTTATTATGTTCTTTAATGAAAGTACCAATTTTTTCCGAAATTTTTCTTAAGTAAGTGATTGAATTATAGGAATTAATTATCTTTTATTTTAATTTTGGATAAACTAAGGAAAGGGTTTTAGATTTTTGTTAGCTATTTAGGATGTTATTGACAATATTTATAGAGTAACCATTGTTTAATGCTATTGTGTATATTCTATTTAGTTCAAGGTCGAAATTACTTTTACTCATAGGTACATGAATTAATCTATATACCATTGATTGGTATGCTGATAATTTGTGTGTTGCAATAAAAGAATTTTTGAAACTAGAAGTTTAATTACTTATTTCTTAGCGTTATAATGAAGTTTCAACAAGTATCTCCTTCGTCAATTAACTATTTAATAATCAATATGTACAATCTTTGCAATATGCACAGATTAAAAACCAATTCAATTAAACGATAACACAGCGTTTTTCTCAAGATGTTTTTATTATAGAAACCAAAAACTTATGTACTAACCTGATATTCTAGCTAATAACATGATCTTGAAATTTGAAATAAAAATCTTTCTTTTTACAGGATTTGCAAGAGATATTGGATAACGCAAATGATGGCATAATTTTTTTCTCATTTGGAACAATTATGCAACCGTCCTGGTTACCAACAAAGAAAAAAGAAATATTTTTGAAGGTCTTTTCTAAAGTGAACCAAACCGTTTTGTGGAAATACACTGCGGATGATTTGAAGGATGTTCCAAAAAATGTTATCATTAGGAAGTGGTTTTCACAGAATGATATATTAGGTATCGTATCTAAATGAAAAATTGAATGATTCCTATCTTGGTACGTTTCAGCACATAAAAATGTTAAATTATTTATAACACATAGTGGTGGTTTAAGCTCTGCTGAAACGATGTACCACGGCGTTCCAATAGTTAGCATTCCATTTTTTGTTGATCAGAAAGTAATCGCAGGAAAAATGGTGGCTAGAAAATTAGGGAAAAAGTTACATATCAACGACCTAACAGAAGATGGCTTCTATGAAGCGATTTTAGAAGTTATAAATAATCCTATGTAAATATTTTCATAGTTTCACAATTCTTCTAGCAAATTCATGTTTTATTTATTAATTTTTCACTAATAATTATTCATATTTTCTTTAATAATTATAATTTCTTTAGAAATGATATCTTATATTTTGATCATTTATTCTTTTACTAATAATAATTCATATTTACTATAATCATAATTTCTTTAGAAATAAAAATTTATATTTTGTTCATTTATTTTTTACTAATAATAATTCATATTTACTACAATTTCCTTTAATAATAATAATAATTTTTTCAGAAATAATAATTTATATTTTGCTCATTTATTTCTTCACTAATAATAATTTACATTTTTTAATTCTTCGCTAATAGGTACTTATATTTTATTTAATAATAATAATAATAATTATTATTATTTTTTTAGAAATAATAATTTATATTTTATTCATTTGTTTTTCACTAATAATTATTTATATTGGATTGAATAATAATAGTTTCTTTAGAAATTATAAATTATATTTTATTTATTTATTTTTCACTAATAATTATTCATATTTCCTTTAATAATCATAATAATTTTTTCAGAAATAATAATTCATATTTTATTCATTTACTTTTACACTAATAATTATTTATATTTCCTCTTATTAAAATCTTTCTTTGGAGACTGTGGTTAAGTAAAAACTTAAAAAAAGGTATGTAACTCCTTACCACAATTATTTATTATATTTGGATACGATTAATAATTGTGGTAAAGGGTTATATACCTTTTTTTAAGTTTTTCCTCTTATTGTTAAAGAAGATATGAATAATATTTAATTTAGAAATAATAATTTATACTTTGCTGATTTATTTTTTCATTAGTAATAATTTACATTTTATTTATTCTTCGCTAATAGTTATTCATATTTCCTTTAATAATAATAACAATTGTTTTAGAAATAATAATTTATATTTTATTCATTTATTTTTTCACTAATAATTATTTATATTTCCTTTTATTGTTAAAGGAGATATGAATAATATTTCATTTAGAAATAATAATTTATGCTTTAATCATTTATTTTGTCACTAATAATAATTTACATTTTATTTATTCTTCACTAATAGTTATTCATATTTCTTTTAATAATAATAACAATTTGTTTAGAAATGATAATTTATATTTTATTCATTTATTTTTCACTAATAATTATTCATATTGGGTTTAATAATAATAATTTTTTAAAAATTATGTTATATTTTATTTACTTATTTTTCTCTAATATTTATTCATATTTACTTTAATAATAATAATAATATTTTTTTTCAGAAATAATAATTTATATTTTATTCATTTATTTTTTTCACTAATAATTATTCATATTTTCGTTTATTGTTAAAGGAAATATGAATAATATTTCATTTAGAAATAATAATTTATACTGTGCTTATTTATTTTTTCACTAATCATAATTTACATTATATTTATTCTTCGCTAATAGTTATTGGCCTTTTCTTTAATAACAATAATATTTATTTTAGAAAAAATAATTTATATTTTATGATTTTATTTCTCACTAATAATTATTTATATTGGCTTTAATAATAATAATTTCTTTAGAAATAGTAACTTAGTAATAGTACTTTATTCATTTATTCTGTACTAATAAAAACTCATATTTACTATAATAATAATTTTCTTTTAGTAATAACAATTTAAAATTTATTTATTTATTCTTCACTAATAATTAATGATATTTCCTTTAATAATAATATTTATTTTAGAAATAATAATATATATTTTGTTCATTTATTTTTTTACTAATCATAATTCCTATTTACTACAATAATAATAATTTTTTTGGAAATAATAATTTATATTTTTTTATTTATTTTTCACTAATAATTATTCATATCTCCTTTTATTGTTAAAGGAAATATGAATAATATTTCATTTAGAAATAATAGTATATATTTTGCTCATTTATTTTTTTCACTAATAATAATTTAGATTTTATTTATTCTTCACTAATAATAATTTATATTTTGTTCATTTATTTTTTACTAATAATAATTACTTACTATAACAATATTTTTTTATTAGTAACAATAACTGAATTTTCTTTAACAAAAATATTTTTTTTTAATAACAATTATTTTGTTGATAATAATTCTTTATATTTATTTTTTATTAACACTTTTCGTAATTTAATTTAATATTTTTTTAGTTTTGAAAGTAACAATAATTAATAATTAATTTTAAGTCGAAACATATTCATATTTTATGTATTTATTTTTCAGCTACAAAGAAAATGTGGAGAAAATATCTCGAATATTTCGGGATCAGAAAGAGAACCCATTAGAAAGAGCTACTTTCTGGGTAGAATATGCACTCAGAAACAAGGATTTGAGTCATTTATCAGGCAGGGCCCGAAATATGACGCTCTTTCAGCGGGAAAATTTGGACGTCTTTGGATTTATTTTGTTTATTGTAATTCTTTTGTCGACATCGTTATTTGTAATAGTGAAGTATATTGTTAACTATTTAATTTTCAAGAAAAAAGAAATGAAAGGAAAAGTTAAACAAAATTAATTATATTTATGTTGAAATATTTTTTAATTATAAAATATGTTAATATTATTTTTTTTAAAGTCTGTCATTGGGGACTATGGCTAAGTAAAAATTTAAAAAAGGGTGTACAGATATTTCGACAACTAACAATTCATCATCAGTATAATGAAAGTTGGGAGTCGTGTCATATACTTTACACAAGCAAAGCACATCACATATAGGCCTTTCATGATACGAAGACGTGCACGTCATTGATGACGTTTGCACAGTGTAGCAAGATGTGCATCTTTGTTATGTAATAAATGATGATGATGACATGGAAGATGTTTAGGTTATGTTAAAGCCATAATTCATAATAAAATATATACCAACGAAGTGGATGCATACATAATAGTTAATATATTTATTGTTTATACTTTTGTTTATTTATAAGATATGACCTATGCATTTAATAAATAAAACTGCTTTTTTTAACGATTTTAATACATGTAATTTATTTATATGAAAAATTCATAATTGGAGTAGACTGTGAAATTGGGTTGGTACTTTAGCCACTTCCACATAATGACACATTACTTGATGCTTGACAGCTTCATTTGGTTTCATTGTAAAAAAAGGTTATGGCATTGAAATGATACTACAACAAAAAAGAAAACAAATAATTTATTTGATATCGAAATCATAATCAAAATTTACATATAGCTACAGAAGTTGTTGAAAATGTTATCCATTTACATCTAAACACAAACCAACTCTTCTCTGCAATCAAGCAAAAACTTTATGCAGCATTTGCTGTGAGTTGTTGATCTCTTCACACTTTTCTGTTAAGCGAATTCTCAGTTGTTCCAGATTATGAATTGGCGTTAAATAAATCGAATTTTTGATGTATGGCCATACGAAAAAATCACTTATGTTTAAATCGCAAGACCTAGTTGGATATGGAATTTCAGTGTTCCTGCTTATTATTCTGTTATCAAAAAATTCTCTGAGATATTGAAGTGTTTCTCTGGTCGTATGTGCTGTTGCACCATCTTGTTGGAAATACCCATTTTGTAGTTCCTCATCATCCAGTTGATTTATGAATGTGTCGAGTATCTCATTGCGATATCGTGCACCAGTAAGTGTACCTTCAAAAAAATTGGACCCACCAAACTTCGTCGACAA
Organism: Melolontha melolontha; assembly: GCA_935421215.2. Lineage (NCBI taxonomy): Eukaryota > Metazoa > Arthropoda > Insecta > Coleoptera > Scarabaeidae > Melolontha > Melolontha melolontha. The sequence goes on from OW285236.1 coordinate 13,925,142, forward strand.
ATTCCAACCCTAACACCAACCTTTTGGGGATGCAATGTTTGTTCAACAAAAAAATGAGAATTTTCGGAGGACCAACGCCTCATATTCTGTGAATTAACATATCCAGAAAGATAAAACCAGGCCTCATCCGTGAAAAAAACTGTGTTAAGGATATCCTGATTGTGTAGATTATTTTGAAACCATTGACAAAATTCCACTCGTCTTAAATAATCCACTGGATAAAGTTCATGAAAACATTGCAGCTTGTATGGATGACAATGTAAGACTTTTTTAAGAATGAATTTTCACGTACCATAAGATAAATTTGTTTGTTGGGTCACTACTGAAATGGATGTTTTTGGATTTTCATCAATAATATGCTGAAGGGCTTCAATATTATCAGCTGTACGTTTAGATGGCCGTCTACTTCCAGTTTTTCGACCGACGCTACCAGTCTCTCTGAATAACTTTACACAATTTGTCAAAACATTGTAAAAATCATTATAGTCAAACACTAATTCAGGATGTTCTTCACTAAAATCAGCCATGCATTCCGTAATTGAATACTGCCACTCGCTATTTACTGTCACACTTGTACGGAAGTAACATTCGATAATTTTTGCTTTTTGTTCTATGTTGAATACCATTTTTTAAATAATAGCTATTATTACAACTAGGGGAATATGAATAGTATATTTCCCGTGGTTGACTAGTTACATCCCGAGGGATGTATAGATAACCAAGGGAAATGTATTCATATTCCCCGTGTTGTAATAAATAGTTTTTTTCTGATTGAAACAATATTGTTGTGAAAATGGAAAAATATTAGTTTGTATATTTTTGAATTTATCGGATTGGTGACGTTGCTAAAGGCCGTGTTTGTAAATATCATGGTTGACTGGTTTGATTTTCGCGTTCTGTTATAAATAAAATTGATGAAATGCCAAACAATGTGCTAACACAAGCGGCGAAAGCCCGTGAATGTTTGGTTCCGGCGAAATCCAAAGCTGCTTACACTAAAGTGTATGAAGACTTTCAAGAGTGGAGAAGAGAAAATTTGGTGAACGGTGTCGACGAAAATATTTTGCTAGCGTTTTTTGAAGATTTGGTATTTTGCTATAATTTTTTTATTTTTGACGTATGACTAATTTATTCTATCCGTAGTCGCATAAATATTCACCAAACACGTTGTGGCCAAAATTATCGATGCTAAGGTCAATGTTACATTTAAAGGAAAAAATTAATGTTAAAATGTTCGATGAAGTAGAAGCATTTGTGAAAAATAAAAATAAAGGATACGTTCCTAAAAAATCAGAGGTGTTGTCCCGAGAACAGCTCAAAAAATTCTTGCGAGAAGCTCCTAATGAAATTTTTTTGATGTATAAGGTTAAAATTTCATTGTGATTCTCCTCTGTTGAATAGATTGTTACAACCGTAATTTTAAAGGTCGCTTTAATTATGGAAATCTTCGGCGCCTGCAGAACGAACGAATTGGTGAATATGCTCTCTTCCGATATCGAAGATCGTGGGTCGGTGATCGTGATCAACGTTTCAAAGACGAAGAATGATGTAAATAGGAAATTTACAATTATTGAAGAAGAAGATCTGGGTGCTGTTCGTTTGGTGAGAGAATATTCGGCGTTGCGTCCGCAAGGTGTTCTTAGGTTCTTCGTGGCTTATCGAAATAAGAAGTGTACTCTTCAGTCGGTCGGCAAAAATACCTTCGGAAAGATTCCGAGTAAGGTTGCTGAATGGTTGGGTTTGGATAATTCGAAGGCGTATACAGGCCATTGTGGAAGACGAACATCCGCGACTTTGGTGGCCGATGCGGGAGCCTCAATGACTACACTAAAGAGACACGGTGGTTGGAAAAGTTCGTCTGTTGCGGAAGGCTATCTGGCTGATAGTATGTTGCAGAAAAATAAGGCAGCAAAGATGATAGCGGGTGTGGAGGGAGAGCCATCTGCAGCATCTGTTACGGTTCCTGGTGTGTCGATTACGAATTGCGAACAAGATTCTTCATCGTTTGTATCTGGTTGTAATCGCTTAAGCGGAAGGTTTGAGAATTGCAATTTTTATTTTGGTTCTGAAAAGTAATGTTACTAATGCAGAGACTTTCTTAGTTCATTTGTTGCTTTAATTAGAAAATAAAACATTTCTGATTATTTTTGTTGCTTCAATTAAAAATTATAACATTTTTATGGTGAAATGTGACGTTTCATATTTCCCTTGGGACAATATGAGCGTTTCATATATCCCTCGGGAAATATATGTGTGTTATGATATATCGTAACCAAGGCAGTATTATTCAATATTGTTTCAATCGGAAAAAAATTTAATTTTATTAATAAGAGTTTTGAAAAATTTGACACAAACTTATAGTTTCAATGTCAAATGACAAATTTGTCAACAATGGACGCTTCTTTCTTAGTCCTACAAATTTATACGGCGATATTAACGTTATATTTTATCAGGTGTATAGCAAGCGCCAATTAAGTTGGCGCGAGGAGGGGGTGCGCAGAAGCCGTTGTTAAAAACGTCCACCCCCACTACTCAAGTAATTGTCAGAATACATTTGTCATTGACGTTTGGCGGAACACAATGTCTTTGCTAGGGGATCATAAAGTGATACACGCCCAGAGGTTAGAATTATCTGACATTTGATGTAAAACAAATACAAATCTCCCCACTACGTCTAATCCTGCGCGAACTTAACCCTCCTCGTGCCAACTTAATTGGCGTTTGCTATACATAGGTATTTTATTTTCTACAGATTTATTATGCCGCAAGTTCAATAAATAACGTGCACGCCTTTGTATCGTGAATGGCCTATACCACCCAAGATTCGTTCTTGTTTCGTCAATTCGTGATTCGTCACCTGACCCAAAATTTCTTGTTTCGTCACCTGTACCTTTTTGACCTTTTCGCAGGTAATGATTTATTCCGCATTCGTCAACTGGGACTACTATTTTTTGTTTGAAAAAGTGTCATTATGGTCAAGGTATTTTTTTTAAGAAACCGTTTGCCACCTCCCTTCACACTTTATCCAGGCTTATTTTCATATTTTCATCTTCTCTATATTCAATGGCAAGTTCCAGTTCTTGAGCTTTTCGCCAAATGGCTTGGTTGAAATGAAAATTGCATCCTTTAATTTTCACATCTGGGAAAACTTTCTGCATTCAATTTATCGCAGCTTTCTCAAAATCGACATGGAATTCCACTGGACTGAATTTATGTATTTTTTCTTTTAATATGGTAAAAAACCGCGTGTAAGTCACTTCTTTTCTATTTGGCAATAAAGCATAAATAACTGGCCAAACGCAAGTTTTTTCTTCTGTACTACCAAAGTCCATATGAATGGTGTATAATTGTTCAAATAAGGAAGGACAACTCTTAAATGTTCCGTCTCCAAAGAAGATTCTACCATGCTCTAGTCTACGTCCACATTCAGCAGCAAATATAAGTATCCTGTCGTCCGATTTATTGTCAAATAAAAGGAAATGTTTATATTTATCTGCAATGACAACATCTTTGCGGTGTTTAGGCAAACTATTAATGCCAAGAGAAGTATGTCTAGCATGATACAACTGCTGTTTCACTGAAGAAAAACTGGGAATATGGGTTACAAAGTCAAGACCCTTGTCTGCAGCTTTATTCATAACTTCTTGCTGATATATTTGGGTGACTGGTAAATTTTATTCACGGGACCTTTTCTTGGCATTGAACAAGGCTGTTTCCACTTCATTTTTTGCAACATCTGGGGCACATATGGAATGTTCTTTACTTTTCAACACTGTTGTAATTGTTTTATCGGTTGTCACACTTCCAATACATTTTCGGTTTACACAAGTCCAAAAGATGTCACTATTTTGATAAATCTTCCTTTGGTGAAATTTATAACCTAAGTAGAGCACCACTGGCTTTCCTCTTTTTGATTCAACAACTTGCATTTCCATGTTTACCGTAATGTTGCTTGGTACAAACTAAACTTTAAATATAGTAAAACCTCTATTAAGGATCGAATCTCAAATCTAGTCCGATTAACTTTCTAAAAGTATTACATTTACGTAGGTACTTAAAAACATATTAGTACGGACATCTAAAATTTCGAGTCCTATAGTAATAGAAATAATAATAGTAATATAGTAAGGATCGAATCTCAAATCTAGTCCGATTAACTTTCTAAAAGTTTTACATTTACGTAGGTACTTAAAAACATATTAGTACGGACATCTAAAATTTCGAATCCTGTATCAGGTAAACAGGATTAATGCAAATGACGGAACAAGAACACTTTAAGCAGGTATATCTTGCAGTTGACGAAACAAGAATAAAATTGGTCATAACAGGTCAAATTTCCCTAGGTGACGAAACACGAATAGACGAAACAAGAAAACACCCCACCCAATGTATTAATACTAGTTTCTAAAAGTAAACTTAACCCCATTTATATCTGTCGTCTATTCGCATCTTGGAAAACAGTACAGACTCTTATGGGCCTATATCCATATTTTTTTAATTATTATTTGCGTTATTTTAAAGTAATATGAATATTGTTGTGTCTTTTGCATTATTAGCAGAAAACGCAAACATTCGGAAATGAAGATGGTGGGTTAAACCCTAGTTAAATAGAAAAAAAGAAATATAAATTAAATAGAAGAATTTTTGGATATCAACGTTCTAAAATTTGTAAAAAGACGGAAATTTTGATCATGTGTTGGCTATGATAAAATCATTCAAAAACCACATGCGTGTAATAAAAATTTCTGCAAGAAAAATTGCATACAATTAAAATTACAAACTGTCTAAAACGGCTTTTAAAAGACCTTTTACAAACACCTTGTATGTATAAATTATTTCGATTGTATTACTAATCTATCTACAATGAAAGTTGATAACACGACAAAAAACACTTCATTTTTCTACATGACATAGAATCTGATAGTATTATTTGAGAAGCACTAATATTCGCGAACGTTTTGCAAGCGGGAACATATTTCAATTTAATGTCTAATTTGTGAATACCAAAATGTTCCTTTTTATTATAATAATTAGTTTGGTTACTAAGAATGTGCTTAGTGCCAATATTTTGTTTATAAGTCCAATAGAATCCGACAGTCATCATATCTGGAGCGAGGTGCTAATTCAAGGTCTTTTGGACAAAAGACACAACATAACATTAATAGGACACAGGGATGCTAAAATTAAATCAGAAAATTACACTGTCTACAAAATAACAGGTAACTAATCTTAATCTAAAGCAAATTATTACCTAACAATGGAACCGTCCCAGTAAGAAGATATTATTAATTTTATTGAAATTCGCTTTGGTTACATTCATCAATTCCTAAGTATAAACTTCTCATTAGTAATTTCAATAGCAAAAAGTTGGTGTTGTAGCATATTAGACTGTAATTATCACAAGTTTACAAACTCCGGTTAACTTTTGGATCAGAGCAGATGAGAACAAATCTTGACGTTATTTGAGGTGCTGAATTCAAATCCGGGTTTCGTTTTTCAAAGTTGGTTCTACTTTGTGAGTTCGCGCATGTTGGCAGCACTGCGCTATCATAATGACAGTCAGCTGTTGGCGTCGCTAGAAACATTATTTAATTTGTATTTTTTAAGTTTTTTTTTAATCCAAAACGTGTGAAAATGAAAAGACAGAATTGTAAAGTTGATTCAAAGTGTTTTTGTTATGTTTGCGGATGTTATATGATCAGAAAAAGTGGCAAAGTTATTACTAGAGCTGAGGATGTTTGCGGTACGGCAGGACCGTATGTAGGGCATTCCCACATTTAACTATTTATCTAAATATTATCTGAAATGATTTGCCGGATCTCATAAATTAATAGAGTGATATTTTAGTATGCACTGGATATTGTTATTATACAAAATCATAATAGCCATTTGTATTTATGGATCATAAATAATAATACGCATGTATTTGTATTTGGTTGTGAATTCAATTTAAACTTAAAACGAATCGTAATATTTTAACGACAAGCCGTCCTTACAATACATGCATTCGAGATAAAGTGTGCAACTCTACGAATAACTTCCATAATTGATCGAAAATGGACATTTTGGAGCTGAAGTAAAGCCCCTATTCTTTGAAAATTTTATTACTGTCGTTAAGAACTATTATTATAAACAACAAAGGCCTTTTATTAGTGTTGAAGTTTTAGTTTCATTGAATTTCCATGTTGTAAGTAGTCAATTGTAAAGTGTTCATTCACAATATTCTAAAACAAGGTGTAAATTTAACTAAAATCCAGAAAAACACATTCTGATAATATATTACTAGATTAGAAGCTGTGTTTATTACTATTTATTATATTATTTTTATAACCAAATGCAATAAAAGCTACGAAAACAAAAGAAACCTCGATTTATTAAAATCTTGTCACACAGCCTTTCAAAGCCTGGCAGCACATATTTTGCATATATTTTATATATACTACCTACTTGAACTAGGTGAATGAAGTTAGAAGTTATAACTTCTAACTTCAGGTTAGAGGTTTCTTTTGTTTTCGTAGCTTTTATTGCATTTGGTTATAAAAATAATATAATAAATAGTAATAAACACAGCTTCTAATCTAGTAATATATTATCAGAATGTGTTTTTCTGGATTTTAGTTAAATTTACACCTTGTTTTAGAATATTGTGAATGAACACTTTACAATTGACTACTTACAACATGGAAATTCAATGAAACTAAAACTTCAACACTAATAAAAGGCCTTTGTTGTTTATAATAATAGTTCTTAACGACAGTAATAAAATTTTCTAAGAATAGGGGCTTTACTTCAGCTCCAAAATGTCCATTTTCGATCAATTATGGAAGTTATTCGTAGAGTTGCACACTTTGTCTCGAATGCATGTATTGTAAGGACGGCTTGTCGTTAAAATATTACGATTCGTTTTAAGTTTAAATTGAATTCACAACCAAATACAAATACATGCGTATTATTATTTATGATCCATAAATACAAATGGCTATTCTGATTTTGTATAATAACAATATCCAGTGCATACTAAAATATCACTCTATTATTTATGAGATCCGGCAAATCATTTCAGAGAATATTTAGATAAATAGTTAAATGTGGGGATGCACTACATACGGTCCTGCCGTACCGCAAACATCCTCAGCTCTAGTTATTACTAATGTGATCAGAAATGCATATTTTAATTATTTAGGTTTCTCTGTATCAAACACTCACAAGCCGTGGGTACCGAAATTGTTTTGTAACGCGTGTAGCACAATATTATACAAGTGGTCACGCGGTAAAAAAGTATGTTTTTCATTTTCATTGCCAATGTTATGGAGAGAGCCGAAAAATCATGTAGATGATTGTTACTTTTGCTTGATGAATGTCGTCGGTGTAAATGCAAAAAAACTATCAAAATATAAATATCCTGAAGTATCATCAGTGTCTAAGCCAGTTCCCAGTGCGAGCAATGATCCTTTGCCAATTTGTCCAGGTACGAGTGCAAATTACATAGAAACTTGTAGTTCATCACCGACGAACAGTGGAAGCGATTTTAACATGGAGGAAAAACATTTAGTTTCGCAAAGTGAACTCAATGATTTGGTTCGTGATTTGAATTTATCGAAACAAAAATCAGAATTGCTCGCATCACGGATGCAGGAGTGAAAATATCTTGACACTCAAACAAAAGTCACTGTATATAGAACCAGAAATGAGGCGCTTTTACCGTTTTTCATAAAAAAGGAGAATATATGCTTCTGCTATGACATCAACGGTTTGTTTGATGCGATGAATACACCATACGATGTAAATGAATGGCGTTTGTTCATAGATGGTTCAAAATACAGTCTGAAAGCTGCTCTGATACACAATGGAAATATAAAACCATCAATTCCGATTGCTCATGCAGTACAAACGAAGGAATGCTACGATACAATATGTAAAATTTTTACCAAGATAAAATATAAAGAGCATCAATGGAAAATTTGTGGCGATTTGAAGGTTTGAAAATAAATTTCAATTCAATTTTAAAGAATAAATGATTTATATACTATTCCTACAGGTTATTGGTCTCTTGATGGGGATGCAATCTAGTTTTACCAAATTTTGCTGTTTTTTGTGTCTGTGGGATAGCCGTGCAACTGACCAACATTATGTGAAAAAAGATTGGCCAAGCCGTACTAATTATGAACCAGGAAAACAAAACGTCTCTTCTATACCACTTGTGAACCCACAGAACATTTTCTTGCCACCTCTCCACATAAAGCTTGGCCTTATCAAAAACTTTGTCAAAGCGCTCGACCGTGAAGGGCCGGCTTTTGAGTACTTGACCAAGTTATTTCCCAAGTTGTCGTACGCCAAAATCAAAGAGGGAATATTTGTCGGACCTGATATTCGAAAATTAATGGCCGACAGAAACTTTACAAAATGTTTAACGCCCAATGAAGCAGCAGCATGGCTATCATTTCAAGATGTTGTTCACAACTTTCTCGGTAACCGCAAATCACCGGATTTCAAGCAGATAATCGACAGTTTGTTGCAAAATTATTGCAAGATTGGAGTTCGAATGTCTCTCAAAATACATTTTCTGCATTCCCATCTCGAATTTTTTCCTGAAAACTTGGGTGATACAAGCGACGAGGAAGGAGAGCGACTACACCAAGATTTGGCGAAAATCGAAAAACGATACCAAGGATTTTGGGACGAGGGCATGATGAGCGACTACTGTTGGACTTTAATGCGTAAACAGATCCCAAACAGTACAAGCGACTCAGTTCGACTGCTCTTCATTTCTAATTTAACACTTTTTAATGAATAAAATGGAGATTAATTGTCAAAAATTGTAAAAATTGTGTTTATTTAATATCTCTAAAACTAGAACCAAAATCAAAAAACGGAGTGCAGATTCGGATTCAGCGCCCCAAATAACCATAGAAACAGCTTTTGGTTGCTTAGATCCAAAACCGTGTATACTTGTGATTATTAACCTTATATGATGAGTGTTCAAATGATAGTGTCTGTCAATGTTAGTTCATGGTAGATATTGAAACAAATGTAATTATTTAATTATCTTTTTAGAGATAAATTTACGAAATTAATTTAATTGTCTTTTTCTGTTTCTACGGAATACCGGATGGCGATCTGGATCTTCTGTTAACTCTCGAACGTATTGAAGTTCATAGAGATGAAGCTTCTCTTCTTTAAAAATCTTTAATACGGTTGAACGGCTGATACAATTTTTCAAAGTTACTTGGCGTAATGTAGATGTTGGATTTCCTGCAATACCGTGGAGAACGTTTATTTTGGTGTCTCTGCAAAGGTTTTATATGACCATGTTCTCAAAATTGTACCCCACTTTTGGATGCAGTTCCTTGTGAAATCACGGGTTGTTCGGGGTACCTCTCTTGGAGTTAAATATTTCATTTTTGTTAAAAATTTTCAATAAAAAATTTCGATTTTAATCAAATGATGGATTGTCACTGATAACGAGAGAGCGTACTGAAGCGATTGAATGATCAATTGCCCCGATAAAACGTTGTGGTGACATCCGGTATAGTATGTACGAGTATATTAAACAGTCCCACTATTTGCTGGCTCGATTACATTCGTCGAGTAGATATTGTTATTTTCGACGTTATGAATAGTATATTGTGTGTATTCCTTAATAATAGTACATAGTATGTATTCCTTCATAAATTTAATTTAACAGTGGCGTGTAAGACTGAATATACATTTATATATTATTTCGTTAGACTTCGTTGAAATAATCGCTTAAAAAATTATATCCGCTAATTTCCCAAGTGTATTCTCGTGTTTACATGCTGTTATACATGCATATACTTACAGCATTAATTAAAAGTATGGAGACGGCGATTTATTGTCGTTAATATTCATTTTAGGGAATTATGTTCAATATAAAAGTTTGTTAGGATATTTTGATCTACATTTGAGAATATTTGAATTTTTTTTTCTTCAATTGTTTTTTAGTTACGCCTGTCCGCGCAGTTTTTTTAATGGGACCTAGTAAATTTTACTCCACCATTCGATAGAGAATTTTTTTCTCTTTACAATAATATTTTTGTTTTTTTAAAATTCATTTTAATAACTTTTTTATAAGAAAAGGCCGGTTCATGTGTTTAACAGATGTTCGGTACAGATAGACAGAAGCGTAGCGATAAACAAACTTGAGCGACATAATTTTATCAGTGGTTATTGTGTACGTCAAATCTTTGACAGAAATAATTTATTTGTGCAATTTGTTGCTGTTAATATTTACAATGGCGAGTTTAAGTGAACATGAACGAATTGAAATACTTATGATGTTGGGTTATGGAGATAGACGCAGAAGTTTACAAGACGTTTGTAATTTATTTAATGATACGCATCCAAATAGAAATCCAATTTCTAAATCCGTTGTTGGTAGAACTTTAAGACGCTTTGAACAAACGGGTAGCGTTAAAGATTTGCCAAGGAGTGGTAGACCTAGAACAGCAAAAAGCGATGATAACAAACTGGATATTTTATTGTCTGTATCTGAATATCCCCATTTATCAACCAATCATCGATCGTGTCATTTTTAAAAAGTGAAAAGTATAAACCTTACAAGGTACACCTTGTACACGAGTTAGCGGAAGATGATTTTGATAGGAGATTACAATTTTCTGAAGAAATGTTAAATATTTGCAATAATAATGAAAATTTTGTCAACAATATTCTTTTCTCTGACGAAGCTACTTTTTGCCTTACCGGTGAAGTAAACAGACATAACTGCAGGTACTGGTCATCAGAAAATCCTTCTTGGTCTTTGGAGCACCATACGCAGTACCTCCAAAAGGTTAATGTTTGGGTTGGCATTCTAGGCGGTCATATTATCGGTCCCTTTTTCATCAATGGCAATTTAACTTCGGCTCTGTATTTCCAGTTATTGCGAAATGAAATAATACCTGCTTGTGCTACGCTCTATCCTCATGAAAACAATGAACACCTGCCCAATGACAGTATCTGGTTCCAACAAGATGGCGCCCCAACACATTATGGAGTAAATGTTCGTCGATATCTGGACAACGTTTTTCCCCACAGATGGATTGGAAGACGAGGAACCATTGAATGGCCAGCCCGTTCGCCAGATTTAAGTCCTTTAGATTTTTTTCTTTGGGGATACGTAAAAAACAAAGTTTACAAAGATAAGCCCGATAACGTCGAAGATTTATAAATCCGAATTACCAGAACGATACAAGAAATTCCCAGAGATTTTTTACGGAACTCTGTTCGGGGTTTTGTAAATCGATTGGGTCATTGTCAAATTACTAATGGACGACAATTTGAACACTTACTTTAATTTACTTTGTTATTAATTTGTTTAATTTTTCTTGTAAAAAAGTTATTAAAATGAATTTTAAAAATACAAAATTATTGAGAAAAAAATTCTCTATCGAATGGTAGAGCAAAATTTACCAGTTCCCATTTAAAAAAAAATGCGCGGACAGGCGTATCTAAAAAAACAATTTAAGGAAAAAAAATTCAAATATTCTCAAATGTAGATCAAAATATCTTAACAAACTTTTATATTGAACATAATTCCCTAAAATGAATATTAATGACAATAAATCGCCGTCTCCATACTTTTAGCTAACCCTGTATATGTGTTTATTGTTCTTGAGATAGTATATTTTGTATTCTTTTATATAAGGTATTGTTTCTGGTTTCGTTTCTTTCAGTGTTATTTGGTTACAACATTTAGTATTTTAAAAAATCCGTTTTATATTGTTATATTGTATATTTATCTTATAATTTTTTATAAATATTAATTTTAATTTACTACCTTATTTTTGGAGTAGTTTTCGTTTCTTCTTTTTAGTCCATTTCTTTCTGTTCTTAGTATTTCTCTTTATTTTCATTAACTATAGAGAATTCTCGTGGGGCAACCATGGTAGGATGGATTAGAGGCCATACAGATAGGTTGCATATTCGTAATGATACCGAGATATTTTGCAGTGTTCATTAAGTTTAAGGCGTCCACAAAAGTGTAATGTGCAGAGAAATGTTTCTTTGAAAACTCCTCAAGATAACATATGACCATCTGCACCTGACACTTTTAACGAAGAACTGTATGAAGCTTTCATAGCGGCCAATATCCCATTCAAAAAGCTTAACAATCCAGTCCTCAAGAGGTTTCTTACAAAATATACTGTTCTTCATATACCAGATGAATCTACTTTACGTAAATACCACTTACCAAAGTGTTATTTGAGAACCATTGAAAAAATACGAACTAACCTATCCGGTCATTATCTTTGGGTAACTGCAGACGAAACAACGGATGTAATATGACGATATGTGTTAAATGTAGTTGTTGGTATTCTTCATCCGACAACTTCATACCAACCATACTTAATTACAACTAAAATATTGCCAGATGTAAATGGTGACATAGTTGCAGATGTAATTGATCAATGTATTCATAATATTCTGTCAATGGATAACAACTATAAAGACAAAATGCTATTATTTTTGACTGGTGCGGAGGCTTATGTGTTAGAAACAGAGAAGTTAGTAAAGCAATATTATCCCAATATGCTACACGTTACCTGTGCAGCACATGCACTACACAGAGTATGTGAATACATCAGGGGTCATTTTCCAAATCTTGATAAGTTAGTTTCATCATTTAAAAAGATATTTCTCAAATCTGAGGTAAAAGTTGATGCCATATTTAGCAGAAATCAAGATTTGAATATATTATATCAATTCTGCACAGAGCCGAATGAAAAATCTATACATTCGAAGAATGGTGCATTTTTGCAACATTTTAATCACGCATCCATCACTAATTGTGATGTGGAACGGACATTTTCTATTTTTAAGAACGTTTTATTATCTAAAAGAACTAATTTAGCACAGGAACACCTTGAACAAATTTTAGTTGTTCATAGTAATGTTTTACACTTTCAATGTTTCACAGAAAATACATAATTTTGAGTTCTTTGTAAATTATTTTTATTTAACATTCAATACACAATTCACTTGTCAGCATTACTTTTGTTTCAGCAGTAGTTACTGCCGGTTACCAAACCGTTTTTAGCATTCGCTCTGTTGCGCATTAATAGATACATATTAACTGCATATGTAGGTATGTTCCACTTATGCATCAGGCCACACGTATCAAATTGTTCGAAACTCACGGATCGCTTACAGAAATAAACCTATTGCGAATACAATACAATAAAGCTGGGAATTATATGCACACGGAAATTTTATTATATGCGCGTAGATATTTCCAAGATTTGATAAAAATATACAGAACTTTTATTAAAATATGCAAAAATGTGTAAAGTTTAAGTGATAGTTACACAACTAAATTATTGTCAAAACAAATCGGAGACTGTGGCTTATAAGTGAATAAAATAAAATTAAAAAACCCTTACCACAATAGAATTTAATGATTCTAAATACGTATTTCTACAACCACGTTGTCATCTTCAGTAGAAAAAACAGTGTAACACTTGAACGCACAAAAACACTCAACAGAAGGATTGTTCTGAACGTCTTCTAGTTTAACACTAAATTCTACAATCTTAAATGCTACAAAAATTACCTACATTTTGGTAAATCCCACCTATTCATGCAAGAGCATTAACCCATTATTTGTAAATTCTATAGAAAAACCGTTTAGAAATATTATAAAAGCCGTAATTTAACATATATTAAGAATCCAATTATGAAACTAATCCTTAAATTATGTTGAAATATAAATTTGGAAATTAACGTTGAGTCAGAATATTTTAATGGCAAATATTGTAATGAAACGAATTTAAAAATAAATTCGGCAGTGTGAAAATACAATCTTAGCAAGCGATTTTATTCACATTAATACCTGGAGTGCCCTTTCAGGAATTTGTGGATCTTAAACATCTCACAGCTCTGTCATGCAAGCAATTAATTTTTCTTCCTTTATATTTTTGGAATTCTAGATTGTCGTCGACGCGTGTCAGTTTTCTCTGTGTTCTGGGATAACCTGTATAAGTGTAAATAAGTGTAATAATGAGAATGGAAATACTTTTAATAAATATCAAACATTTTTTGTATTATTTCAATTGGGTTCTTGTATTTTGCACCAATCCGAGAATTAAATTACCGCACTTCGTATGTCTCTCTTTAGCTTTAGTTTACTTACTTATAGATTCTCAATTAATGCGTATATTGGTATTGATTTAGGTTTTGAAGATATGTACAAAGACGTAAAGACCGTCAACATGGATTTTAACCCTTTCATATTTTTGCCCTTATTTTGGCATTTTATGATGACGTTCTGCAGCGAAATGCATTTGAAATCCGATGCGCTAGAAACAATATTAGATTACCCGGAAGATAAATTTGATTTAATTATATTCGATCTAGTCGGAGGTCAGGAATTTTATCCGCTAATAGAACATTTTGGAAATCCTCCAGTAGTTGGCATATCCCCATTTGGTTTACCACCATATATTTTGGACACAATGGGTAGTCATTTTTATTTTTATTATCCTATTTATCACACAGCTTACACGGATGAAATGACATTCGTTCAAAGAATTCAGAACAGTCTTCTGTACATGCTTGATTATTTCTTGAAGTGGGTTTATGTACCACGCATATATAAAATGGCGCAGAAAAGATACGGTGAGGATATCACACCATTCGATCAAGTAGAGAGAAAAATAGGAATTTTATTAGCGAATTACGATCCTGTTTTGGATTATAATCAGCCATTACCACCTAATATTATTCCAGTTGGAGGTATACACGTCAGACGCTCAGAAAAGATACCTAATGTAAGTATTACGTTCCGTCTTTGCAATTATAAAGATGGAACATGCTAAAAATTAATAAATATCTATTAAAACTTAAATATAATAATAAATAAATAGCAATGTTATATGTTATATAATGTTGAGAGGGGAAAGATATGCTCTGCTACAGATAATTATTCAGGGTAAGATACAGGAAAGAAGAAATATAGGAAGAAGACGTATTTCCTGGTTAAATAATTTGAGACAGTGGTATAAATGCAGCTCCATTGAACTATTCAGAGCCGCAGCATCAAAAATGAGAATAGCCGTGATGATAGCCAACCTTCTGAGAGGAGATGGCACCTGAAGAAGAAGATGTTATATAATGGGCATGGAGAGAAACTAGAGTAGTGCTTATTCCAAAACCTGGAACAGGAACATATACCCACCCTAAATCATTTAGACCAATTAGTCTTGCCTCTTTTATGTTGAAGGCTATGGAAAAAATGATATATTTAAATATTAAAGACAGATTTCCTCTACATCCACTACAATGGGCATACCAGATGGCAAAATTATGTGAGGCTGCCCAGCATAGCCTGGTGAGAGGGCTCGAAAGGAGCCTACACCACAAGGAAATTGCGCTTGCGGTTTTCTTAGACATAGAGGGCGCTTTCGATAACACCTCGACGTCTTCCATTATTCGATCTTTAAGAGATCGAAAAATAAAGAGCACCACATGCAATTGGGTTCATAACATGCTGCGTAGCAGAGTAGTTCGTGCCCAAATGCAAAACAAAACGATCTCCATGAGGACAACAAAAGGGTGTCCTCAAGGATGTGTATTGTCACCGCTACTATGGAGTCTAATAGTGGATAATCACATGAGGACATTAAATGACCAATGAATATGGACGCAAGTGTTCGCCGATGACACCGTCTTCGTGTCTCAGGGAAAATTTCCGGGGACAGTGGCGACCATCATACGAAATGCTCTGTGAATTGTAGAAAGATGGTGCCTTGAGGAGGGATTAACTGTCAATCCTAAAAAAAAACAAATTGGTGGCCTTTACCAACGTGAGAAAACTAAATGATTTAGGCAGCGTAAGGCTGTTTGGACAAGAGTTAGAACTAACCAATGAAGTGATGTATCTAGGCAAAACACTTGATGCGAACTGAATTGGAGCAGACACCTAGTCAAAGTGGCAGACAGGGCGATGCAGCTCTTCTGGAGATGCAGAGAAGCTATTGCCAAGACCTGGGAACTAAAACCAAATGTGGTACACTGGCTGTACAAAGCAGTAGCAAGACCCAACTATTACCCAAGGAGCAGTTATCTGGTGGAGGAGGACGGAGCGGACATCGTCGGTCGGGCTCCTCGGCCTCTCCAGCTACAGGCTCTGTCGGGAATCACGGGAGCTATGAACAGCACGGGAACCGCATCCATGGAGGCTATCATGGGTCTCCCTCTGTTTGTAAAGGTGGAGGCAATGGCTGCGATCCTGAGGCTGAAGGCCAATGACCTATGGTGTCCTAATAAGTTTGTAGATACAGATATCGCAGGAATTATATTCTATATTTTTTTATATTTTATATATTTATTACCCAACAGAATTATAATTCCATTATAATTATACTGGAATTATACTGGAATAGCTGATATTTCAAATTCCGGCGGACAGTATGGCACCTGAGATTATGTTTACAGCTAAGCTAAACATATTTATACCGACCAGGGAACAGGCAAAAAGTCGCTCGAGCGATTGTGGTGCCGACACCTGGTACATTGATGGATCATAATCTAGTCAGGGGGCAGGTGCAGGCATATGCGGAATGTGCCCTGGAAGGAAGATATTGATATGTCTGGGGAAACATACCACGGTTTTCCAAGCCGAATTGTTTGCAGTCGCAGCCTGCGCCGAGGAAATTCGGGAATTGTAAACAGATCCTCAATAAATTGGCACAAGACAATACTGTGTCGCTGATATGGGGCCATATTATTATTATTATCTCTTCCACTCACATGAACCATTCGTTCTTGGTTGCCATTATCTTACCCCATCGGTTCATTCGAACAAGATGGATGGCATAGTTATCTATCATTCATTTATTTCATATGAATATTGATTATAGTAGATACTTACCAGTACTTTCAAGGTGTGAACATATGTGTTGTCCGCTGCTAGCAGCTTGTGTCTCTTTCTGGGTATGAACTTGTGTGTTGGTTGCTGCTGGCAGCTTGCGTCTCTCTCTGGGTGTGTGGCTTGTGTTTGTGCGAGCGCGCAAGTGTAGGGTGTTGTATGTTGGCGCGCTCGTGCGTGTGATTAGTGACCCGTCGCGTTAATTTTGAGAGATCGGAGAACCAGCCGTTGCGCAGGGCCGCCAACCCTTTCCTGGCAACTTCTTTACTTTTCCGTGCAGTACTTCGACGGCCCGACCCCCGCCCCATCGAGGCAAGGCGCAGACCATCTAAGCGCACGCTGCACGGGGTTGCTCATCGCCAACCGAGGGAACACTCTTAGCGGCTACTTCGGTCGACGACGGTCACACTTTTTGCCATCTTAACGTTTTCGGCCATTGCGGGGGCACTGCACACACGTCGAACGTGTGTGTGCTGTTAACGGCAGCCTAGCCAGGTTGCCGACCAGGACCGGTCCTAGTGGTGCGTGCATTGCGCGGCGCCGTGTTTTGCGCCGCGCAGCTTGGTTCCTCTCTCCCCTGCTGGAAAGGCGGAATGGCACCTGTCCGCCCATCGGGCCGACCCCCCTAGCGTTTGAAAGCGCAAATGCTAGGCTACCACCCAGTAGAGGACCACATCAGCTGCTGGAAAGGCGGAATGGCACCTGTCCGCCCATCGGGCCGACCCCCCTAGCGTTTGGAAGCGCAAATGCTAGGCTACCACCCAGTAGAGGACCACATCAGCACCCCACCCGTTCCGTCATTTCGCCTCCCGGCCACGTTGCCCGCGTTCGCGCGCTGCAACATCAGTTTAGCACGCGACGTATTATTGCAGCCGTGTCTAACAAGACACTTTTTTGCATTTTTAAATAAAGTTTTTGGTAGAGATCCAAAGTATTTATGGACTTGTGGAATTTCTGTGGAATTTCTCCAGTTGCGCCAATCACAATTGGGACTATTAGGACCTTGTGCATCTTCCACATACTCTTGATTTCGTCGCTGAGAGGTAAATATTTATTTACCTTCTCACTATAGTTTCTTGCAGTGTTTTTTGTCAACGGAACAGCAATGTCAATGATGTACGTTACCTTGTCCTTCTTCAGTGTCAGTATTATATCTGGAATATTGTTGGGAATTGTTTTATCTGTGATTATTTGGCGATTCCAATATAATCGAGAATTTTCGTCCTCACAAACTGAAGGTGCTTCATATTCATAATACGGGACATTTTCAGAATACGACAAGCGCTTCTGTCTGAGCAGCTGGTGTAATATTTTTGCAACCCTGTTGTGCCTCTCGAGATATTGTTTGGGGGCAAGTACAGAGCATCCTGCCATCAAATGATCAATTGTTTCTTCCTTATCTGCGCATACACGACATTTAATGTCAGATAAATTCTCCTTAAGAATTTTTTTCCTATAGGAACGCGTTGGAATTACTTGATCTTGGATGGCGGCTATGAATCCCTCTGTTTCTGCAAACAGGTTACCTGTATACAGCCATGCCTGCGACGCTGAGGTGTCAAAATTTTCAGATCCAATTGTTAACGGATACTTGCCATGCAAAGATTTATTTTTCCATCTCTCTTTCTGTTGGGGTATACTTAAGATTCTCGTGGATGGATTGAATTCATCGTTAGCCAGTTTGAGTTTATTATTATTATTATTATTATTATTATTATTATTATTATTATTATGGAATTAACGGCAATGAGATATTCGACGAACTAGCCAAAGAAGGTACTAATAGGAACGTTTTAGGACCAGAACCTGTATGTGGACTCGCTAAGGATTCCGCTAAAAGGTAGATTTGGTTATGGCTAGAAAGAGAACATAAAAAGTAATGGAGGTTAACGGAAGGTCAACTCCATACTAAAACACTACTAAGGGAGCTGGACGGAAGGTTTTCAGCCAACCTAATTCGTAGTAATAAAAAATAAATTAAAATAAGTACCTGGCTTAATAATCGGACATTGTCCTTTAAGGAAGCATCTGTACAGCATGGGCTTGGTTAGTGAGCCCTGGTGCAGGAGATGTGAAAAACAAGAGGAAACTAGCCTTCATGTAATATGCACGTGTGAGGTACTGAAGGAACTCAGACAGAAATATTTCGGGAGAGATCTGTTGGATCCTAAGTGTGTACTAAAACTTCACCTGAGGAGGATAGTGGCTTTTATCGAGGACACAAGACTACTAGAGTGGAACCGAGAGATCTATTGGGGATAGTACAAATAGCAGTGTGCTCAAGTGCGTGGACGTGCTGGCGTCCAGCCCAAGACAGAAGAAGAATAAGAAGAAGCAATGTTATAGAGGATGTCCTTAAAATAAATAGACAACGTATGATAAATGGAAAGATGTAATTCTATAGAATATAAATCCAAAATATTGCGAGTCAATTACACACACACACATACGCTACAGCGTATGTTTACATACCTAATATGTGTCGAAGTTATAAAAACCATAACATTATTGTATGCTACCATTTCTTCGTTAGTTGTTCGAAATGTTTGAAAAAATATAACCCAACTCCACTGTGTTTATATTAAAATTACATTGAAGATTAAATTAACTTTAAAAGTTACCTGTCATCACATCAATAACAAAACTGTGAAACTTTTTTACAGGATCTCCAAAATATCTTGGATAATGCAAAAGATGGGGTAATTTATTTCTCTTTCGGTACAATCGTTCAACCTTCGAAGTTACCAGCAGAGAAGAAGAAAATGTTTTTAGAAGTCTTCGCTAAATTAAACCATACCATTTTGTGGAAATACACTGGGGATGACTTGGAAGACGTCCCCAAAAATGTGGTCATCAGAAATTGGTATTCACAAAATGATATATTAGGTAACTGTATTGATTTTATTGCTGAATTTTTAATGTCTGTGATTTTTTTTTAATTTAAGCACATGAAAATGTTAAATTGTTCATAACTCACAGTGGCGTTTTAAGCAATCACGAAGCTATATACCACGGCGTTCCAGTCCTTGGTTTCCCATTTATCGTTGATCAAATGATAATCGCAGAAAAAATGGCGTCTAGAAAATTAGGAAAGAAATTACGTATCGATGATTTAACTGAAGATGTCTTATACGAAACGATTTTGGATCTTATTAATAATCCAATGTATTTTTATTCAAAGTAGAGTTAACTAAATGAAATGTTAATCTTGTCTTTATTTTAGTTATAAACAAAACATGCAAAAGACATCGCGAATATTTCGTGATCAAAAGGAAACTCCATTGGAAAGAGCAATTTTCTGGATAGAATACGCTCTAAGGAACAAAGATCTTAATCACTTATCAATAAAGGGTAGGGATATGACATTGTTCCAGCGGGAAAATTTGGATGTATATGGTTTTATTATATTTGCTACATTGGTTGCTTTTAGCTTATTCTTTGTAATAATAAAATGTACTATTAAACGTTTATTTTGTAGAAGAAATCAGAAAATTAAACAGAGTTGAATGACCTACTAAAAATTTGCTTAAAAGATTGTTTATTTTGATGAAATATATTGTTTACAAACACAGTATTTCTTTTTTATAGTGTTGTACGTTTTAACAAAAGGTAAGTGTACCCTAAAAGGCATACATTATGTCATCATTTCTCAACCTGGATGTCGCAACCCCCAAGGGGGTTAAGGCTTGGCGAAAAGGATTAATATTTTCAATGTTTCTATGACTAAATTTCCATATTCATTTCGACGAACAAGCTGAAACGTATTTAAATCTTCATAGTGTCTTGTTCATTGTAATTTTTATCAATATAATCCGAAGTAAGTGGAAAAATTGTAATGTGCGCTGGTTACTCAGAAGCGGTGATAATTAATTTACTAATTAATTAAGAAAAATTAGTAAAATATTTAAATTATTTAAACAAATGCTTTCAAGAAACATAGGCCATGAACGCCTATTCGTAGTTACGCTTGTGTCTGCTGGGGCAGGCCAGTCGCTTCTCTTATCAGTAATTTCAAAATTTTAACATTGGTAGTAACCAGCATAGAAAAAGTATAAAATAGAAAGTTATCTTATTAACAAGCATTTAAAACAAGATTTAGCCCCTCTGACGAAAAGTTCGCAAACTAAACTATATTGGTGGACATTTTAAATCGCAGCTTATTTGAATATATTCTTTTTTAGTATTTAGTATATATCCTAGCCATATTGAAATTGGTAAATATAATTTCCATGATGATTTTCTGCAATAATTTCTGAAAATAAGTATAGTTACATTTACCAATTACAATGTGCCTAATATACACTAAATCAAATAACAAAATTGGTTCTTGTAAGAAGTTCTTCCAAAAGTTAAAAAACATAATTACTAGTATATATATTTAAAAAAAAAATCTTAATATAATAAATAAAGGCCGGATTTTATGCCAAAAAAAAACTGAAAATATGCGCATAAATATGCAGATGTTTTAGCTTAAATATGCACTCCTTTATGAAAAATATGCAGGTAAAAAAATACGAGGAATGTTAGAAAATGGAATACTGTAGAAAAATGTTTTCTACAAGTTTATTTAGAACATTTTACAACATAATTAACTATGAAAAGAATTTACAATCACATATTTCTCAAAGTTTTCGACAGGGAAATTGTGACGCTTGTCTGAAAACATGTATTTATATATCAGAATAATTGAAACATACATGAGTAGGTAAACCCCACCAGTTTTGTATAATACAAAGGTATTTTTAATAATATAAAATATTATTAAAAATCTGGTGTGAAGAACACAAATGCAGGTTCACTATTAATATTTTCTGTGAACGTGTCCGAATATATCCTATCCCCAGAGACGTAGATACGTATTTCGTTTTGCTACAAGCTCATCGGTACGCCCCTGCTGGAGAAAGAATATTTCCAGACACATTCACAGAAAAGAACCACCTCGCCCTATCACCGTAATTATCCAGAACGAGCGCAGAAGTAAATTCGGCGCTACCTGTTGTCAGACAGCCGAAGTACCTCGCATACCGTCCACATAATTAATGTGAAGTAACGACGCCCTTCCAAAGAGGTTAGCACAGCCAACTCTCTAGAAAACTGCATTTTGTTTGTGCCTTCACTCATACTACTTCACTCATAATATTTTATATTATAGTAATAGTAGATGGCAGAAACACGTGTCTTAAGCAGAAGTAAATGCTGGAAAATACGAAGTGTATTGTCCATGTGTACAGTTACAGATGTGTATATTGCATGTCTACTGGTATTCCCAATTATGAGAAATATTAAATGAATGTAACCACAACTATTCAAACAAAAGAAAATAATATCAATATTAACACTGGATGCATTATGTACTATGATAGAGAATTAACAACACATTATGACATAGGTAAGCACAATAAAGAAAAAATAATATGGACAGACAAGTAAACTGAATTTTCTATAATAATATAGAAATACCTTTTTTGTATATTTGCTGCCATCTGGCATCGTGTTAATAGACTTACACCTATATACGTATTTTTCTTCCCTTCTGTACCGGCATAGCCGGTCAAGGGAAGGGTTGCCACTTTCGGCATAGTCTCTTTCATCCGTCAGATGTCACCAGATTATATGGTGCTATCTGATAGGACAAAATTTGCTATACCTTATAGGCGATTTAAGCTTTATTTATTCACTAGCTTAACTGATGACGCCTAATAGTAGATGGCAGAAACACGTGTCTTAAGCAGTAGTAAATGCTGGAAAATACGAGGTGTATTGTCCATGTGTACAGTTACAGATGTGTATATTGCATGTCTGTTTAATTTGTAACAAATGCGTAATACGTGCTTAACGTATTGATATACTTAAACCTTTTTTGTAAAAATTCTATTGTATCTAGTTGCCTATTGTATTTAGAAATGTCGGATAATTTACAATTATTATTATTAACATAAAGCAGAAGCAAAGTATTTAGAACAGATGTTCGAAATGTCGAGCGTTCATTTCCAGACAGTCCCATGTTCTTTTTTGAAAACCACTGCTAAATCTGGACAACAAAAGCGTGTCTTATGCGTATTTACATATCGTGTGGTGTTGTTGGCGACGTGTTGTAGACAATTTCTTTTATGTATCCCCATGAAAATAAATCTGATGGATCTGGGGGGCCAATTTTGACATCCATTTTTCCAATCCACCCGTTTTAAAAGTTGGCATTTAAAAATTGCTGAATCTCGCAATGATAATGAGGCGGAGCTCTATCCACTTGAAGCCATATGTTTGTTATGATGTTTAAAGGGACTTTTTCTAATAATAATGGAAGCTAATGTAAAAGAAACTCGAGAAATATCATACCATTCAAAGGTCCTTCAAAAAAATAGAGTCCAATTAAATATGGGCCCAGTATTCCATCCCCTAGATTAATGGACCACCTATATTGATTTCTCATAACTCTGTATTCATTCGGATTCGAATTAGAATAGTAATTGTGTCTATTCACGACACCATTGTTATGAAAATTACATTCATCACTAAATAGTACATTTTCAAACAAAAATTTCATTTTCTGCCACCTTATCTAGCACCCACATACAAAATTCAATTCGACTGTCAAAATCATTTCCATAAAGTTCTTGACATAGCTGGATTTTATAAGAATGAAATCTGTGGTTTTTAAGAATTCTTGAAATACTTGCTTGACTAATGTTCGTATTTTTGGATATCTGATTTTGACCAATATATAATTTTCGATAACTGAGCCAACTACTGAAAAATGTTTTCTTCATCTTCAGTGACAAATTTCCTTGTAATGGGTTTTTTTTTTATAATTGACACTTCCACTTTTCTTAAACTGGTTTAGTAGCCTCTCAAGAATGGCTGGCTTAGGGTAATTTCTTTCGGGAAACCTTTGAGCATAAACCCGAGAAGCTAATAAACTATTTTAATGACATTCTCCAAGCATAAAAATCATATAAATACGCATCAGAATAATTGAAACATACATGAGTAGGTAAACCCCACCAGTTTTGTATAATACAAAGGTATTTTTAATAATATAAAATATTATTAAAAATCTGGTGTTAAGAACACAAATACAGGTTCACTATTAATATTTTTTGTGAACGTGTCCGAACATATCCCTTCCCAGAATTTACTTCTACGCACGGTCTGGATAATTTCTGTGATATGGCGATGTGTTTTTTTTTTGTGAATGTGTCTGAAGATATCCTTTCTCCAGCAGGGGCGTACCGATGAGCCTGTAGAACGGCGAAATACGTATCTACGTCTCTGGGGAGGGATATGTTCGGACACGTCCACAAAAAATATTAATAGTGAACCTGTATTTGTGTTCTTCACACCAGATTTTTAATAATATTTCATATTATTAAAAATACCTTTGTATTATACAAAACTGGTGGGGTTTACCTACTCATGTATGTTTCAATTATTCTGATACATTGCACATGCGGTTAGTTCGTAGTATGAGACAAAATGGACTTTCTAGAGAGATGGCTGTGACACGTTTGGAAGGGCGTCGTTGATTCGCATTGGTTTTGTGGACAGGGCGAGGTACTTCGGCTATCTGACAACAGGCAGCGCTGAATTTACTTCTACGCTCGGTCTGGATAATTTCTGTGATATGGCGATGTGGTTCTTTTTTGTGAATGTGTGTGAAGATATCCTTTCTCCAGCAGGGGCGCACTGATGAGCGTGTAGAAAGGCGAAATACATATCTACGTCTCTGGGGAGGGATATGTTCGGATACGTTCACAAAAAATATTAATAGTGAACCTGTATTTGTGTTCTTCACACCAGATTTTTAATAATATTTCATATTATTAAAAATACCTTTGTATTATACAAAACTGGTGGGGTTTACCTACTCATGTATGTTTCAATTACTCTGATACATTGCACATGCGGTTAGTTCGTAGTACGAGACAAAATGGAGTTTCTAGAGAGATGGCTGTGACACGTTTGGAAGGGCGTCGTTGGTTCGCATTGGTTTTGTGGACAGGGCGAGGTACTTCGGCTATCTGACAACAGGCAGCGCTGAATTTACTTCTACGCTCGGTCTGGATAATTTCTGTGATATGGCGATGTGGTTCTTTTTTGTGAATGTGTCTGAAGATATCCTTTCTCCAGCAGGGGCGTACTGATGAGCGTGTAGAAAGGCGAAATACATATCTACGTCTCTGGGGAGGGATATGTTCGAACACGTTCACAAAAAATATTAATAGTGAACCTGTATTTGTGTTCTTCACACCAGATTTTTAATAATATTTTATAGTATTAAAAATACCTTTGTTTTATATAAATACGCCCTTCTTTTGTGTAAATCTTCATTTCGACCAAGCAATACAACAAAAATATTCAAATAATAACGATCTAAACTTCCACAATTAGAAAAAAATAATACCACTATACCAAAAACAGACTTTGTAGGTTAAAATGTCAGACTAAATGAATTATTTGACATTTCTAGATACAATAGGCAACTAGATACATTAGAATTTTTATTAAAAAAACACCAAATGGTGCGAAAAACGATTATTAGGCGTATTCTGTACAAACGCGAAGGATTAAAGCTTGACATATAAATACCATTCGATAGGTAATTAAAAATGACATTTGCTGGTAAATTAAAAATAAGCCGTTCTATTTAAATTAATGAAGTTATAGCCACTTAAAGTTCTTATTTGATTAGTTTTAATTTTTGCACACCCTGTATAAGATGGCAAGTTTATTATAATTTGGATATAAAATATGATCTATTGTTACACTTCGCTGTAAATTTCGCTTGCATAACTTAAATAATTCTTAATTATTTGAAACATGAAATTTAGGTTTGATTTTGACAAAATTCAAATTATTTAAAAATCATTAAAGTTTAGGTATTATAAACCTAAGTAAAACAGGCACTTATTTTAATCGGAGAATCCAAAAATGCAATAATATACAGGGTGTATAAAGAAACACAACTTTGATACTTTTAGGGCTTTTGGAACACCCTGTATAATATGAAAATAATTTCAAAGACTAACCATAATAGACCCACATATATCCTAAAAGGGAACCTTTTTGAATGTCAGGTATTTTAGCCACAATATTCCGTGCCGTATAGCGTGAATAATCCTGTATACTATATTATTAGAATTTTCACTCAACCGTAGCAAATAATATAATATAATAAATACTAATTGCTCTAATGATATTTATCTAAATAAAATAAACAAGACACAACAATAGATTAATATTTGATTTAATATGAATAATTATTTAAGTACTTGAAATAAAAAATTAAATAAAGTAGTGAAATATAGATCTAAGTAACTATAAGCATATTTAGATTATAAACGAGTCACAGCCATTTGATAGGTAAATTTAATACGTTTTCATATGTACCTTTCGTGGTACTAATAGCCACAAAGTTCGAAAATTTATCAGGGTTGTTAGCACTTTGATAAGTGTAATTGATAATATTTTATAATAATCACAACACGCTTAAACTAAAACTAATTACAATTTGTCTCTACGAGTATTACAGCAAATTTATGAATGTAGGTCTTGTTTATCTTTCCAAATATTTTCAAATATTTGGTAATATTCTATTTGAGAATGATGCCTCGCTCTGATTTGATAATGAAATGTAGAGAATCCACGTTCTTGTCCTATATAATTTGAAGGCGTATTTTTAGTGCATAGTACAACAGTGTCTTTTTAAAGATCGGAATTTTTGCTTGATGGGAGCCTCAATAAACTCGTTATGATTCTCTTTTTGTTGCTTAGTTTACTTGCGAAGAATGCGTTGGGTGCAAACATTTTATTTATAAGTCCAACTGAATCGGTGAGCCACCATATATGGAACGAAGTGTTAGTACAAGGGCTCTTAGCCAATGGACATAATATAACATTTATGGGACATAAGGATACAAAGATTAAATCGGAGAATTATACTGTCTATAAAATAACAGGTAAATAGTATTTTTCTTTCGACAGTTATTTACATATTTCACGATAAACTTATTAACTTATTAATAAAATGAAAGTAACAGAAAATGCAATATCATTCAATATGTACCAACACGCTTAAATTGTTTTGCGTGGGGTCACAAAAACCTAACGCAATATGTTCCTTGAGTAAAGTAAAACTAAACTGTCGTTAGCTTTTATTCCATTTATACGAAGTCTCCAAAATGACCTTGAGTTTAACATAGTAATATAATAATAGGTTTATAATATTACAAGACAAAATAAGAATGAAAATAATTTGAAAACGTTAATTAAATTCATCAAATTTAATACAATAATAAAACGAACGAATAAACTTTTAATTTGACATTAATCAGTTACTAAAATAACATATATATAAGTATATATGACTATTTCGTTAAACTACTTACAGAAATATACAAAACATATATATATATATATATATATATATATATATATATATATATATATATATAGTAAACCTAATCAGTAGGCGTTTAAAGGTCTGTATATTACTTCAAAATATATGTATTTAAAAAACTCTACATGTTTCGGCTGTATACGCCTTTTTCAAGAGAATACAAAATATGAATGACAGGATATAAATGTCAAGTAATTAATCTTATATATATATATATATATATATATATATATATATATATATATTTGATTGGTGAATATCATGGCAGGGAGAAAGAAGGAGCAACGGAATTTTCTGACTACTGTTAAAGTTGCTGGAATAACAGATCGAAAAGAGCTCTTGGACTATACCAACAGTTATTTCCAGGGTATAGCAGCTAACATTGATGATAGACAGCCTGCACACTTTGAAGAAATGTCCTGTAAGGAGACGTGTTTTATGGAACCGACGACACCGTCAGAGGTCTTCAACGCCATAATGGAACTTAAGAACACCATGTCTGCGGGACAGGACGAAATATCCGTCGCTTTTACCTCTAAGCTTAGTTGTAAAAGCGACAGCCCGGCAAGCTGTAGACTTGGGTTCGAGTCCCAACGTAGACCATATTTTTCAAATAAAAAAATTTCGTATGATTTGCCTTGTAATTTGTAGACAGCAATGTTTACATCCCCACTTACTCTGCAATTACATACATTCTAATTTGATATTTGTAAATATTTCATATAAAAGCCGAAAAACTCCAATAATTTATCAATTACTATATTTAATAAACGGCTAAGAAATTATCTAAACACTTATACTATACTACATACACTATATATAATGTTGTAGGGCAATTAACCCACATATCAAATTCTTCTGCTTATAAGATAACAGATCCGAGAATGTTATATCTGAAAAATAATGTATTGTGAGATTATTGAATAGCTAAATTTTTGTATATTAATGTAAAACCATAGTTGGATTTAGAAATATTGATATCGATAAACATTGTAAATTATATTCAGTCTATTTTTATTACTCGCTCTTTATTTAAATATCTTTATATTTTTCCGCGAAGATCTAGGTTTTCTAAATCTGATTATAGTTATATTCTTTATTATACATATATTTCTTTTAATATTGTAATATCTTTTATTGTTCCTTGGATATTATCATTTCTAAATTTGTAATTTGAAATACGTGAGTAGATTTTATCAGCATGACGTTTAGCTGTCAGAATTATTTTCATTACTAAATTATATATTTTATTTACAAAAAGTAACATTCAAAATTATTATTTATTTGAATTTGTCATAGTTGTCTTTAATATAATTTTCGAGATCATTGTACAAATTCCTAAGAAAATCTGATTTATGGAAATACAAATTTGTCTTATGGGAGCCGGGACAACGAAAAACAAGATTATTGATTGAGAAGTCTTTTTGCATGCAGTTGAAAAATTAAGTGATATTTTGGAATTCCTCTACGAAATTATTCTCATAATAACTTATAACAACGTGTTAATTAGCAAAAAGTGGATAATTTATTATTACTTGACATATTTACCTTGCGAGAAGATTTTGTTCGTGTGTGGAGATCAAGGGGATCTATTAATCTTCACTATTTTGATTCTTTTTATATATTAATCTATCTTCGTTTATGCAGTTTTATTAAAGAAGCTACTGGATTTATCTTTTGGAAATTTTGGACAAGATACACTCATCTGGAAAACGTATATACACATCACCATGCTGTTTACTTCATGCAAGAGGACTATTTGCGAGTCTACAACAAGATTATCTATCAGACGTTCGAGATAAGGATATCGTAACCTGCCTTTGCTGTATTTGTTAGTTTTCTACGGCACATTTTACAGTTGAGAAGACACGTGGTTTGACATTTCCATTTGTACTTAAAGTGACAGGTATTCTGTAAAGATTGTTTACCTTAATTATATTAAAGATATAACTTTTCTCGAGATCGAATATCAAATATTTAAAATTACTCACGACATTTCAAAATATCATATCATTCTGATCTTACATTTGTATTAGATTCTTTGATCAACCATTTTAATATTATATCTTGTTTCATAATTGAAAAGGGATATCAGTTAATTTCTAAAATATATTATTATCATTATAGACATAATCGTTTTATTTTATGTATTCTTGTGTAGCTGTCTGCACGTCCGGAACCTACCTTTGACCCAGAGATAAGCAGTATTCATCTCAGATTATCTTTTATTTATTACATTTGAGCTAGCATAATACAGGGTATTCTTTCTAAATTTATTTATATATATAATTAATATATTTTCTTATTTTCTTATACCACGCCAGCGTGATATCATTAATTGTCACCACAACGTGGGGCAGCTTTCCGTATTATATCATTAATTGTCACCACAACGTGGGGCAGCTTTCCGTCAGTAATATTACAATATATATATATATATATACACCTACATATATAGGTTAATTAACAAACCCAGAATTCAGACCAGAAATTCTATCATAAACAAAAGCTCCTCTACAAAAAAAAAAACTATCTCGTCTCATTCATTAACAAAATAATAAACCAAAAATTATATCAACACTACAACACAGATACAACAAATACCACAAAAGCCAAGAAGAACAACCCCCAAAGTACTTATAAATATGTCCCAATACCTTATATAAACAACCTACTAGAAAAAATAAACAAAATCTTAGCACCATAAAACATAAAAGTAGCGCTTACTTACACTCAAAATTTAAAGACAAAATACCTACATTAAAAAAAACACACGCTATTTATGAAATCCCATGCAACGACTGCAAAGGTGTATACATCGGCCAAACAACACAATATCTGCAAGAACGTTTAAATGGACATAAATTCTCAAACAGCACGAAGCAGACCAGTCACACTTTCAATTTCGATAAAACTTCAATAATTACATCCGAAAAAAAACAAGAAACATATTAGAAACCATACACATTCTAAAAAACACAGATTTTATAAACGACAGAACAGACACAAATAACTTGTCTACAACATACCTACCCTTTTTATAACCCCCCCTCCCGTATAATAACAATATAAACATTACAAAAATAAAATTAAAGAAGCACATGTCCGAGAAAAGTATAAACCAACGCCCCCGCATGGTGGTTGACACTACAAACATTTTCACACGTCAAAAAGATAATAAACATGTACCTCATAAAAAAAGGTCTAAACCGTCTAAACTTAACTGTATTTCTAAGTTATGCTGGTTTAAAATTGACATCAAAAGTAAGAAAATAAGGATAAAGAAATAATATTTTATAACAATAATCACAGGAATATAAGTTCGTAAGATGCAGCGTTTCGAAGAATTTGTAAATTTTCCCAGTAGTCAATAATAAAAACTTTGAAGTACAGCTTGACTCCTTCTATGTGATCGTCGGCGGAAAATTAGGGTGTTGACTAGGCAAGCACGTGCGAATCTTGAGAGTCAGCTAACCGTCGGTCGATGGTTTTGTAAAGGTGTCTGTCATCGTCTCCCTGATAGAGAATTTTAAATATATTCAAATATACGTGAATAGAAGTTGCCGCAAAATGCGATTAGCTACTGAAAATGAGTTATCTCTCTTCCAAATTCACTAAACAGTACGCAACCTCCTTTAATTTTAAGACGCTTCCCAGTCTTAATCCGCAGTAGCGACTTAGAACTCAAATAACTAATGAACACGTGAAAATAATTCTCTTTTTAGAAGGACTCACAAATTATTCCGTCTATACACTTGCTTGGCCCACTGCCTTCTCTTTAAATTCCGACAATTGCAACGTTTTCCATAACTAAAAATAGATGGTCTATCGTGTACTACATCGTACGAAATATACGAATTAAATAATATACAGGGAGAAAAACAGAGGCGATATTGAAAATTTGTAAATAAAACTTGAAGCTTTGCTGAATTGTTTGTTTCAATAAAATTTGTACTTTCTTCGCAATTAAATGTTATTCCTGTATAACTAATTTAGTAATCTTTTTTTATAGGTTTCGAAACTTTATACGATGGCTTAAGATTTTTTGATCACGATTGTAATCCTTTCATATTTTTGATCGATTTTTGGAATTTCATAATACGCTCCAGTGAACTCCATTTAAAATCTGACGTGCTTAAAATAATACTAGATTATCCAAGAGATAAATTCGACCTCATAATATTTGACATCGTTTGCGGACAAGAATTGTATCCTCTAATAGAGTATTTCGGAAATCCGCCAGTAGTTGGAATATCACCATTCAGTTTACCGCCGTATATTTTGGACGCCATGGGAAGTCATTTCAATTATTACTTTCCGATTTATCATTTAACTTACACGGAAAATATGACCATCTTTCAAAGAGCCGAGAACATGCTTTTATACATATTCGATTACGTTTTGAAATGGCGTTCAATGCCGATCATATATGAAAATGCACAAGAAAGATACGGCAAGAATATAACTCCTTTTGATCAGATAGAAAGAAGGATAGGAATTTTGTTAGCTAATTATGACCCCGTTTTTAATTTGGCTCAGTCATTGCCGCCTAATATTATACCAGTTGGAGGAATGCATGTCAGACGTACAGAAAAGTTACCTAATGTAAGTCTTATATTTTTTCTAAATGTTCTCTTTATTAATATAAATGAAAATAATAAATAAACATAAATAGGACACACAAATGTGTCATTTTTACAAATATTTTACTATATTCGTAGCAAACATTGTTTCGCCAACACTATCGTTTCTCCAGACTAATAAGTAAATCTAATTGCAGAACCGAGTATATCGTACCCTCAAAAACGTTCCTCATTATAACGAGCCATCGAAAAAATTCATAATTGGAGTAGACTGTGAAATTCGGTTGGTACTTTAGCCACTTCCACATAACGACACATTACTTGATCCTTGGCAGTTTCATTTGGTTTCATTGTAAAAAAAGGTTATGGCATTGAAATGATACTACAACAAAAAAAAAAACAAATAATTGATTTAATATCGAAATCATAATCAAAATTTACATATAGCTACAGAAGTTGTTGAAAATGTTGTCCATTTACATCTAAACACAAACCAACTCTTCTCCGCAATCCAGCAAAAACTTTATGCAGCATTTGCTGTGAGTTGTTGATCTCATCACACTTTTCTGTTATGCGAATTCTCAGTTGTTCCAGATTATGAATTGGCTTTGAATAAATCGAATTTTTGATGTATGGCCATACGAAAAAATCACATATGTTTAAATCGCAAGACCTAGTTGGATATGGGATTTCAGTGTTCCTGCTTATTATTCTGTTATCAAAAAATTCTCTGAGATATTGAAGTGTTTCTCTGGTCGTATGTGCTGTTGCACCATCTTGTTGGAAATACCCATTTTGTAATTCCTCATCATCCAGTTGATTTATGAAGAGCCAAGTATCTCATTGCGATATCGTGCAGCAGTAAGTGTACCTAAAAAAAAATGGGACCCACCAATCTTCTTCGACATATTCCAATCCAAACACCAACTTTTTGGGGATGCAATGTTTTTTCAACAAAAAAAATGAGGATTTTCGGAGGACCAACACCTCATATTCTGTGAATTAACATATCCAGAAAGATAAAACCAGGCCTCATCCGTGAAAAAAACTGTGTTAAGGATATCCTGATTGTGTAGATTATTTTGAAACCATTGACAAAATTCCACTCGTCTTAAATAATCCACTGGATAAAGTTCATGAAAACATTGCAGCTTGTAGGGATGACAATGTAAGAGTTTTTAAGAATGAATTGGCACGTACCATAAGATAAATTTGTTTGTTGGGTCACTACTGAAATGGATGTTTTTGGATTTTTATCAATAATATGCTGAAGGGTTTCAATATTATCAGCTGTACGTTTAGATGGCCGTGTACTTCCAGTTTTTCGACCGACGCTACCAGTCTCTCTGAATAACTTTACGAAATTTGTCAAAACATTGTAAAAATCATTGTAGTCAGAGACTAATTCAGGATGTTCTTCACTAAAATCAGCCATGCATTCCGTAATTGAATACTGACACTCGCCATTTACTTTCACACCTGTACGGAGTAACATTCGATAATTTTTGCTTTTTGTTCTATGTTGAATACCATTTTTTAAATAAATTTAATTTTGTTAATAAGAGATTTAAAAAATTTGACACAAACTTATAGTTTCAATGTCAAATAATAAATGTCATTATGTGGAAGTGGCTAAAGTACCAACCCAACTGCACAGTTTACTCCAATTATGAATTTTTTCAATGGCTCGTTAGTAGGAAGTTTTTTAAATAATTAAGTAATAAAAAATTGGTGCGCATGCGAAGGTTTAGAAAACTTTAAAATCTGACAGTCATACATAAATTCAGCAATCCATTTAAACTAAAAAATCCGAAGGTGGGTGCGGAAATGTTTAACACCCTGTATATTCGTAAGTAATTTCGTGTTTTGACAACTAAGTTGTCATCATCAATAGGTTAAATCACTAATCGATTCATTTTAATTTGAAATCAGGTATATACGAAATTAATTGCGATGACTGTAATTTGAAATACATACGTCGAACGAAACGCCCAATAATAAACCCGTTTTAAAGAACGCATATCACATATTAAATTTAATAGACCACAAAAATCGGGTGTCGCAAACCAGGTATCCCACGGAGCATAACGTTATGGTAAAAGGGTTCAAACTTATCAAAAATATCTATAACCCCAGAGATCTCGATGCATACAAAAGCTTTCATATAGTTAAAGACAAAATTAATACGTTGTTTAACTCGGGCAACGATCCTATCCCATACAGTTGTCTTTTTTCATTCTTAGAAAAGAGGTAGTAAAAGTTAAGGGCGTGAAAATAAACACATGTTATTGCCGTTTTCTTAAGAGGGGTAAGTTGGCGTCATTTTAGTGTGTGTATTTGCTTGAAAGTCTGTGTATACGTGGTTGCCGTTTAAAATTGTACGCGATTCTGTGTTGTTAGCTTTACTGTGCCCTATATGTTCAACACTTTTATTAGTGGTTTTACCTACTGATGATGACAACTTAGTTGTCAAAATACGTATTTAGGATACGATTACACAGGTCTACAGTGATTTTGATGTTTGAAAGCTGTTTGCTAATTTGTAAATGTTTGGGGGCCCTTATTCCAAAAAACGCCATATTTTTGCTTTATCACGTAAATTTTTTTTATAGCGCTCTATATCTTAAAATTGTTAATTTATTAATATCCATACCTATGACAAGAATATGTTTGTTCCATGTTAGGCACGATTTTTAAATGAATTGATTTTTATGAAATTAAATGTGATTTGGCAACACTGGTTAATATTAGATTTCTCAGCAAAGCAACAGAGTCGGCGCAGAAGCGTCAATACAACGTTGAAACCTGCTTATGTGCAGTTTAGTTGTGTTAGTCGTTATGCTACTGTGTCCGCGCGCTTGTTGTTTTCGTTGTTGCGTATTTTAAGTGTTCTAGAACGTATAAATATGGAAAGAAGACATTGTGTGAACAATCCGAATAACTTTTATTATATCTGTGGTAGTTATGTCGTAGTAAAGCAGAGGCAAACTAGAACTTCCTTTGTGAAAAATGTATACAACGCTTATTTTGGTGTAAAAATTGGCGACCAAGACAAGTCCTGGGCTCCTCATACTGTTTGTTCCGTTTGCGTTGAAGCAATGAGAAACTGGCAAAAAGGTAGGAACAAATGTTTAAGCTTTGGTGTTCATATGGTATGGCGAGAGCCTAGAAATCACAGTGATGATTGTTATTTTTGTTCGTGTAATGTTCAAGGATTCAACAGAAAAAATAAGAAACAAATTGTGTATCCCAATCTTGACTCTGCTATTCGACCAGTTCCTCATGGACCAGATGTACCGATACCTACCGCCCCAAAAGCACTAGAAAACGTCATATCGTCAGAATCAGAGGAATCTAATTGCGACCCAGATGAGTCAGATTTCACACCAGATTTCAGAGAGCCCGAAGTGTTTAACCAGAGCGAACTAATTGATTTAATTAGAAATTTGCACTTTACAAAGGATGCATCCGAATTGTTAGCCTCCCGACTTCGTGAGAAACATTTACTGGCAACTGGCGTCACATCAAGCTTTTACCGGGATCGCGAAAAAGAGTTATGTCAATATTTTACTCAAGACGGACCGCTAGTGTATTGCAACAATATTCCTGACTTAATTTCAAAATTAGGAAATGTGCCGTATGTAAAAGAAGAATGGCGCCTGTTTATTGACTTAAGTAAGCGTAGTTTAAAAGGCGTTTTATTGCACAATGGTAACGAGCTGGTCTCGGTTCCCGTTGCCCATTCGGTACATTTAATGGAAACGTATGAAAATTTTGAACTTCTTTTAAAGAAAATAAACTACCAAGAACATCAGTGGATGCTTTGTGGAGGTTATACAAAATTTCCATGCCATATTTGTGAGTGGGATAGTCGAGCAAGGGAGAGACATTGGACTCAAATAGAATGGCCCTCTAGAACAAGCCTTACATCTTGTAGCAAAAATGTATTAAGAGATAGCTTGGTTGACCCAAAAAAAGTTTTACTACCTCCTCTCCATATCAAACTTGGCTTGATGAAGCAGTTTGTTAAAGCCCTAGACAAAAATGGACAGTGTTTTAAATATTTGTGCGAGACATTTCCAGCCTTATCCGATGCCAAGTTAAAAGAAGGTATTTTTGTTGGGCCGCAGATAAGAACATTATGCAAAGACAAGGATTTTCAAAACACAATGACCAATGTCGAGAAAAACGCCTGGGTTTCATTTAAAGAAGTAATTGATAAGTTTCTTGGGAACTCTAAGGACGAAAACTACGAAAATATTGTTCAAAATATGTTACAACACTTTCATCGTCTAGGTTGTAATATGAGTTTGAAAGTGCATTTCCTGTTTTCACACTTGAACTATTTTCCTGTAAATTTTGGAGCAGTTAGCGAAGAACAGGGAGAGAGGTTTCACAAAGACATTAAGGAAATGTAACGGCGATACCAAGGCAGACGGAGCATAACGATGATGGCGGACTACTGCTGGATGTTAAAACGGGATATGCCCTTAAAAACATACAACCGAATGTCCGGACAACGCAGCTTTCTGGCAAAAAGACAAAGATTTCACTTAAAAAAGAGTATTTTTTTCCACTTTTTTAACTTCTATTCCACCTTTTTACTCAATAAACAAATAATTTTTTTTAGAAATATCGTTTTTTTTCATTTAATATTTGCAAAAAGACCTTACGTGATACAAATAAATGCATAGAATTTCTGAAATCAGCCTACCAAAATTATACAAAATCAGTTTTCAAAATAAAAACATCTGTCAAAAAGTTTAATTTTGTAGACCTGTGTTATTAATTGTTGTAAGCGGTTATATATATTTTTTGAATATTGGACATGACTAACAAACAATCTTTCTATTCTACGTTACATATACAATTACAAAAACAATAATTTGAAGTGTTGACTTTATTGAGTATTGAGGCAAATTAGGATTTTTTGATTTCTAGGTGAATTAATGTGGAAACAAATATACCCGCTTTCCTTTATTTGTAACTGTTAGTGAATACATTTAGTTATTTAATTTAACATTTTGAAAATTTGCTACCGTTACAGACATTAGATAGTTTAATTTAGTATAATGTCGTATAATTGGTTTATAAATTGTCTTCAAAATCGTAATTCAAAAAGAAATTGTTTACCATCAAGCATATTTGATTGAAAAGTTTAATTAATTAATTTCAAATTGCAAATATTTCTTTCCCATAGGACCTAAAAGAAATATTGGATAACGCAAATGAAGGTATAATTTATTTCTCTTTCGGCACAAACGTACAGCCTTCGTGGCTTCCATTCGAAACGAAACAGATATTTTTAAAAGTCTTTTCGAAATTAAATCAAACAGTTTTATGGAAATACACAGCGGATGACTTGCCAGATGTCCCAAAAAATGTCGTTATAAGAAAATGGTATTCCCAAACCGATATATTAGGTAACGTATTCGGGTGAATATTAATAACTTAATACAGGGATATCTTCCAGCGCATAAGAATGTAAAATTATTTATAACACACAGCGGAGGTCAAAGTTCACATGAAGTGATGTATTATGGCGTTCCGGTCCTTAGCATTCCATTTTTTGCGGACCAGAAGCTAATTGCTGGAAAAATTGTCACGCAAAAGTTAGGAAAAAAATTACATTTAGGTGATTTGACGGAAGATATTTTGCATGAAACAATTTTAGAAATTATGAATAATCCAATGTAAGTATTTAATTACAGAATAATTTGAAACATACATGAGTAGGGAAAAACAAATTTTGTATAATACAAAAGTATTTTTAATAATATAAAATATTATTAAAAATCTGGTGTGAAGATCATAATACGTTCACAAGTGTTGTATTGTGTTCTTCACATCAGATTTTTAATAATAAAGTCGACATTCTATATAGTGAAAGACCAAAATGTTGACCGAAATTTCACTATAAAGAGTTTTTCACTATACAGGCTGTCCCGTAAAAAACGCCAACATTCATAATTTCGTTATTTATTGTCCGGTTTTATTTTAAATGGCAACAAATATATTTTTGGCTATATTCGGACTGGATTTTTTTTCTGAATTCAACGATGTATAACATGTTTATTTTTGATAAACGTTTATTGCAAAAAAAAACTTTATAAATTTCATCTTTGTCTTCCATTATTTATAAATATTCGAATGTGTCATGAAACATTTGAAATGTAAGTATTATAAATATTATTATAAGAAACAAAACACTTTACAATAAATGTTGAAATTGCCCGCCACCTTGTTTAACACATATCGCACATCTCCTAATAATAAAAAATAAAAAAAAAACTTTATAAATTTCATCTTTCATTATAGTAGACTTGGCCCAGTCCACTAGCATTATGTCAATGTGCCTTAATTGTCAGTTTGACTTTATTAAGTTTTCTGTATTATCCTATTTGAACGTTTTGCGGCAACAAAAAGCGTATTTTCGTTAAAAATGAATAACAATGAATTAACGGACATGTTACAAGTGTTCTTTGAATGTAATAAAAATCGCCTTCAAGCAGTTCGTCGGTACAGTGCACGTTTTCCGGACAGAGAAGTTCCAGGTTCGAAAATATTTCAGAGAATTGAAAAGAATTTAAGAAATTATGGATCATTTACCAAACCAAAAACACAAAAACGGAAATTCTCCGAAGATAAGGAATTAGATGTTCTTCTTGCAGTACAGCAAAATTCACGAACTTCGATTCGCGAAATTGCACATAATATTGGGGTATCAAAAACTACAGTTCATGGTATTTTAAGAAAACTCAAACTTAAACCGTACATAGCTCGAAAAGTTCATGCATTAGAACAAAATGATCCTGGCTATATTTTATATCCTTGATAAAGGCATCATTGCCGAAACATGTAGGGTTGTTTTAAATTTATATACTTTGAAGTAAAGCCAGACCTTTAATTGCCAACTGATTGAATTTATCATTATATATATATATATATATATATATATTATATATATTTTTTGGAAAACCCCCAAATAAACTCACTTCAAACTAAAACACTCAGATCTTTACACAACAAACACTGCTTCTTTTTAAAATGAAAGCCGTTACACACAATTCGCATTCACTAAACTAAGGGCCACTTGTAACTGTTTTTTCTTTAGTATACCGTCAATTACGCTACTTTTATAACTATTGTTTACCGCTATTTGTTTTATAGTATTGATTTCACGAACAAGAGATTCATTAAACAAAGGAATATTTAATGCTCTATGTATCATAGAATTAAAAAATGAATGTTTGTGTGTCTTAGGGTGTAGTGAATCTTTGGGCATAAAGTAGGTTTACGGTATATATCAAATTTTAAGCTCTGATCTAATTTGCTTAATTTTAAATCCAGGAAGTTAATACTGTTATTCTCTTCTATTTCTACTGTAAAATTGTTATTAGAATGGATTGAATTTATGTAGTTCAGAAATGTTTGTAGTTGTCTATGAGTACCCTTAAAGCAAGCTAGGACGTCGTCTACATACCGATACCAAAATTTAATATGTTTTTTACCTAGTTGTGATGAAAGAATTTTTTCTGTAATATGCTTCATGAAAATTTCAGCTAATAGAGAACTTAGAGGTGAGCCCATTGCCAGACCTTCTGTTTGTTTGTAGAATTGGTTGTTAAATGTAAAGTAACTTTGGTTGGTGACTAACTCCGTTAGAGATATGATTTCGTGTATAACAACCGGGTTTGTATTTTTCGTTACTAATATGTTTTCTATTAACCTTAAGTATTCCTTATGTGGTATTTTTGAAAACATGTTGGAAACATCAAATGATACCAGGATTTCTGCCTTTTGTATATTACAATCTTTTAATTTAGCTGTTAACTGTATTGCGTTTTTTATGGAAGAGCTATCTGTAAATTCGGTATATTGTCTAATTATTATGTTTAATTTTTCTACAAAAAGGTTTTGTTTAAGTATGACAATACGTTAAGCACGTATAAAGAGTTTGTACAATATGAAACAAACATGTAAATAATTTACATATCTGTAACTATGCACATGGACAATACACCTCGTATTTTCAGCATTTACTTCTGCTTAATACATATGTTTCTGCCATTTAGGCGTCCTCAGCTAAGCTAGTGAAGCAATGTATACAAATTAATACAAACATGTTATAAACACCTGGTTTGTATCTGTATTTAAATTTACTGAAATAGCCCGCATAGATCAAGCAAGTTCCGTCCTATAGGAAGACAACTATTTAATAATTGACATCTTACGGGCGAAAGAGACTTTGTCTGGAGGGCTACCTATCGTTCGAACAGCTAAGCTGCTACGGGAAACGATAAAATACGTATGTAGATGTAGTCCATTAACAACCAGCCAGATGGCGGTAAATATACAAAAAGGTTTTGTTTAAGTATGACAATACGTTAAGCACGTATAAAGAGTTTGTACAATATGAAACAAACATGTAAATAATTTACATATCTGTAACTATGCACATGGACAATACACCTCGTATTTTCAGCATTTACTTCTGCTTAATACATATGTTTCTGCCATTTAGGCGTCCTCAGCTAAGCTAGTGAAGCAATGTATACAAATTAATACAAACATGTTATAAACACCTGGTTTGTATCTGTATTTAAATTTACTGAAATAGCCCGCATAGATCAAGCAAGTTCCGTCCTATAGGAAGACAACTATTTAATAATTGACATCTTACGGGCGAAAGAGACTTTGTCTGGAGGGCTACCTATCGTTTGAACAGCTAAGCTGCTACGGGAAACGATAAAATACGTATGTAGATGTAGTCCATTAACAACCAGCCAGATGGCGGTAAATATACAAAAAGGTTTTGTTTAAGTATGACAATACGTTAAGCACGTATAAAGAGTTTGTACAATATGAAACAAACATGTAAATAATTTACATATCTGTAACTATGCACATGGACAATACACCTCGTATTTTCAGCATTTACTTCTGCTTAATACATATGTTTCTGCCATTTAGGCGTCCTCAGCTAAGCTAGTGAAGCAATGTATACAAATTAATACAAACATGTTATAAACACCTGGTTTGTATCTGTATTTAAATTTACTGAAATAGCCCGCATAGATCAAGCAAGTTCCGTCCTATAGGAAGACAACTATTTAATAATTGACATCTTACGGGCGAAAGAGACTTTGTCTGGAGGGCTACCTATACATTGCTTCACTAGCTTAGCTGAGGACGCCTAAATGTCAGAAACATATGTATTAAGCAGAAGTAAATGCTGAAAATACGAGGTGTATTGTCCATGTGCATAGTTACAGATATGTAAATTATTTACATGTTTGTTTCATATTGTACAAACTCTTTATACGTGCTTAACGTATTGTCATACTTAAACAAAACCTTTTTGTATATTTACCGCCATCTGGCTGGTTGTTAATGGACTACATCTACATACGTATTTTATCGTTTCCCGTAGCAGCTTAGCTGTTCGAACGATAGGTAGCCCTCCAGACAAAGTCTCTTTCGCCCGTAAGATGTCAATTATTAAATAGTTGTCTTCCTATAGGACGGAACTTGCTTGATCTATGCGGGCTATTTCAGTAAATTTAAATACAGATACAAACCAGGTGTTTATAACATGTTTGTATTAATTTGTATACATTGCTTCACTAGCTTAGCTGAGGACGCCTAAATGGCAGAAACATATGTATTAAGCAGAAGTAAATGCTGAAAATACGAGGTGTATTGTCCATGTGCATAGTTACAGATATGTAAATTATTTACATGTTTGTTTCATATTGTTTAATTTTCTGCTAATTTTTTATTGGGGCAAGAAATAAACGAAACAACTGGTCTGATGGGTGCTTCCTCTTTGTAAATTTTTACTAAACCGTATAATTTAGGGGGGGGGGGAAGGTTTCATATGGAAAAGTTTGTACTTATCTGTGTTTGAGATTACTGCATTATAATTTTTGACACATTCTTTAATTTCTGCCTGATACTGTTTAGTGGGGTCCTTTTTCAATTCTATTACAGTCACTTTTACTATTAAGTCACTATTACATGTGAATAAAGTGGTATAACAAAGTTATTGTTTTATTTTATTTTATTATTTTCAAAATGAATTACCACAAAGTTACGGCTACCAGTATTAATTTTCTTACTTTAAATAATTTATTTAACCATTTGCTATAATAATCTTTCAATTTTTTAAAATAAATAAATTATTAAATATTATTAAATAGTGTTGATTTCATGCCGAAGTTAGGCAACTAAAATTTTATACATTTACATAATTTTGATATTTAATTTTAGTTACAAGCAAAACATGCAGAAAATATCTCGAATATTCCGGGACCAAAAGGAAACTCCACTGGAAAGAGCTGTTTTTTGGGTGGAATATGCACTTAGGAACAAAGATCTGAATCATTTATCAACAAATGCGCGAGATATGACCTTGCTCCAACGAGAAAATTTGGATTTATATGGAATTATTATACTTTTTATTGCAGTCATTCCAATTTCGCTGTTTGGAATGATAAAATATGTTTTAAAACGTTTCGTTTTTAAGAAAACGCATAAAATGAAGCAAAACTAATTGACCAACATGAAATTGCTACTAAACTGTTTTATAAAATTGATTTTTGTTTAAATAAACAATGAATTCAGTGTTACTGGTGTTACTAAGGAATCAATCTTAGTCCAGTTTACCCGGACAAATCTTGTAATCGATGTTTCTGTATTCAGACTGTCATCTTCTTCAAAATTTGTTGAGTTTGACAGCAGTCTCTAAGAACTTGGTAATATAAGCAATGAAGTGCTAGTTATTACAACAAATCACAGTTAAACTTGGAAAATTCTATTGGTGTTTAGTCAAATCATTTTTAAAATTTTATCAAACGTATATCCTTTTTTTATTATTACACGACCTTTAAAAATACATTTTCAACACTTGTAACGACAAAATTTTCATACTTTTGTGTATCTTAAATAATTTGTACATGTCTAATTATAACAGGTGACTATAAATTATCGAAAGTTTTTTCTTAAGCTGGCAACAATTCTGGCCTATATATTAATATAGTACTGTTGGATTAAATGTTATACATATAGGTGACACGTTGGACCGTTTAAATTAATATGGTACATATAATAGTATAATTGTGAAATGGTAAATTTACCGTCCACGGTGGGCGAACAAATTAATATATAGCTGTTATTCGTATAAGAATAATAAATAATAATTATTATTAAGTAAATATAAGGTGTGTAATATAATAGGGTGTAAAAATTAAATTATTTCAAATATAAAGTTTTCTTTTTACGTATGTAGAGATTTACCCTATTCTTACATAGATGTCACCACAAATTATTAATACATTTACCGGGTAGAGTAAAATCGCTTTGGGAAGACACCAATCTGCGCGAGCGAATCGCGCAACCTGAGTATTAACACCCTCAAAAACATAGGTCGGGCTG
This sequence comes from Melolontha melolontha, assembly GCA_935421215.2. Taxonomy (NCBI): domain Eukaryota; kingdom Metazoa; phylum Arthropoda; class Insecta; order Coleoptera; family Scarabaeidae; genus Melolontha; species Melolontha melolontha. Next base: position 13,968,442 of record OW285236.1, read on the forward strand.
GGTCTAAATTAGCGCGCAATTTAAAATTCGAATTTTACGTAAAACGTTTTGTATTTTTATTTCGTGTGCAACGGAAACAACATATTTCATTTATTATGCTCGTTTGCAATGAAATATAATTTCATAAACACATTCTATTGACTGAATGAATAATAAAGCGTTATTATTTTATTTATTTTCAAGTGGGATTTTTAACAGAGATACAACCAACAATTTCTGGTTCAATTATTTATTTTCATTATAATTTAAACATTTACATATATCACAGTTTTTCTTCTTTTACCAAGATTTTATTCATTATATTTGTAAATTTAGGAATATTCATTCGGAGTAAAAATAATTTGTTGTTTACACGTCGTCTTTTATTACTATTTAATTATACATAAATACCCTTAGTTACTAATGACATAAATACAAAGATAACTACACAATTTACCATTAAAAATATTCCCTACAAACAATATTTATTTCTTGCTATCGTTTATCATTGCTTGCAATATACGACAAAAATTACATTATGACAGTTTAAAGAGTAAAACATAATTTACCATTCATATTTCTCTTTTTGATAAAATTGTACACGTTATGAATGATTTCCCGTGATTGTTCTGCTAATATTTGTCTTTTTTTCACTGGTATTTCAACATCTGCTGGATCACGACATCCAGATGTGGACGGTAAACTAGACATAATAATCTATAACAAATAAAGTACATGTTTCAACAAATCCTATTAAAAATTCATGAAAAATAATGTAATACCTACAGATATAAAGGCCTTCTATTCCAAATAGTTGTGATTTTGTAATAAAATAAACTCAAACAACTGATTTTGTAATAAAATAAATTCAAACAACTGATTTTGTAATAAAATTAACTCAAAGAACACGATCGACACCTTACGGACGCTAGAAGACAACTGAAGAATATTACAGTCAATGTTATTCGGCCTGTCTATACATGCAAGAACTATGTCTTTCTCTCTCGTTTGGGGTATACTTTTCTTTATAAGTTCCAAATTGGTTTCTGCGTCAGTGTCTTCCCAAATTGACACTACTCTATATACATTTATTTATTAATATAAAAATGTACTTATCTTGCTGGCTTTCTCTGTAACACAAAGGGTTCGTGCTTATTTTTTGGTGACAGTTTTCGATATTACCCTGACTAGCTCTTATTTAACACATATAGTAATTGTTCTTAAGGGTGTGAGTAATGGTTCTTATGCTGATATGATTTTGAAGTGGTAGCAAAAGTTACTCGAAAAAAGTTGTCGAATGAAATAATAATCTAAATCTTTCAGTAAAAAAAAACTGGAGTTTTCAAAGTAAAATAAAATGTTTAATGTGATCTATGGATTTAAGATAAGTGTACATTTACAATTATATGAAATAACCAAACTATCTGGTCACGTGATCACATGAAAAGTTTATGTTTTAAAGTCACGTGATTATCCAATTAATACACTTAAAGGTAAAGATGCATTTTAGGTACCTTAGTTAGGCAAAATATTATACACGCATTTGTAACCAATGAAACACGATTACTTAGATTATTAGATTATTATTATTATTATTATTAGATTATTAGATAGATTGTTAGATTATTTGAAGTAAATAATTTCAAGGCAGATAAGGTTATAAAGAAGACAATATTCAACAAATTATTAAAAATCGTGGTAATTGCAACTATCTATTTAAAAAATATATATTTTGTAATTTGTATTAAACAGGGATATACAACAACGATATATAACTGTTTATAACTGAATTTTCAGTTCAAATGTATTAAGTAACATTGCAACTGTTTAATTTTGAATGATGTTTCCATGGTTACGAAAACAATTCTTTGATATAATTGGTCATAAAATTCATGTATATATTTTGCCTAACTAAGGTACCTAAAATGCATCTTTACCCACTTAAATTATTAAATTCTCTAATTATCACCAAAGAAAGAACTGTATATTTCACTTTTAAATGCTAAATTTAACTATTTGAAAATGTATTTACGTTTATAAAAGTATCAAAACGATTATTATTTTGCACAATTTTAAATTAATTTTATATTTTAAATGTGAATTAAAAAATACTCAAATGTAGAATGTAGGTGATTCGTGCTTCTGGAAGTTCTACTGGTAGTCGGGAACGTTTCGATGAGGCTGGGGCTTCTGTAGAACTCGTACGATGATTGGCGTCCCTCGGAATTTTAATATGCAAATTCTAACCTCTATTCCAGTGGTTGGTGTTTTAAAATGTATTCTTCGGAAGCGTAAATGACTGACAATAATATTTCTTTTTACTTAGGGTAAGTAACTGCAGTTTTTCCACTTATTTTTAATCAATTAGCGGGAGCTTAACGCGTACTTATTCTAGAAGCTGTCTAGTATCAATTGTTTTTTTCGTGGCTTCTCATTCGATATTATTATTCGTAAAATTTAATCCATTTTAAAATAGTTTATGAGACTTATAATAAATAAAATAATCGTTTAGATAAATTGTAAAATTCTTAAATCTAATATACATGTGATAAATTTTAAATTACAAATATTCGGTACAGCGCTCGCGTGTACATTTAATTCCCATAGACTTTTTAAATAGTAGGTACTGTCGTTACATAAAATATTGAACATATTTTAATTCTATTAAAGAAGTTAAAAAACTTCTGGCTAAGTAAAAACTTAAAAAAGGTTAAATACCTTTTTTAAGTTTTTACTTAGCCAGTCTGCAGTGAAAGCCAAATCATCATTAAATGTATTTTAAAATAAAAAGGAGGTTAAATTTATATATATAAATATATATAAAAATATACTTATTTTGCCGGCTTTCTCTGAAACACAAAGGCGTCGTGCTAATATTTTGGAAACAGCTTTCGATATTACCTTGGCTAACTCTTATTTAACACATACATATAGTAATTATTCTTAAGGGTGTGAGTAATGGTTCTTATGCTAATATCGTATGATCTTGAAGTGGTAGTAAAAGTAACTCGAAAAATCAAAGTTGTCGAATGAAATAATAGCCTAAATTCGTCGGTGAAAAAAAAGTTTTCAAAGTAAAATAAAATATTTAATGTGACCTATCGGTTTAAGGTAAGTGTACATTTACTATTACAAATGTTATACTTATAACCAAACTATCTGGTCACGTGATCACATAAAAAGTTTCTAAGTTTTGAAGTCACGTGATTATCAATTAATACACTTAAATGATTAAATTCTCTAATTATCACCATAGAATGACAGAATGACAGAATATTCTGTCATTTATATTTTGTATTCTCTTGACAAAGGCGTATTGCCGAAACATGTAGGGATGTTTTAAATATATATACTCTGAAGTAAACCAGACCTTTAATCGCCGACTTATTAAGTTTACGTTATATATATATTTATAGTAGATTTAATTAGTCGACAATTTTTTTAGTTTGTTTTACTTTGATATGTATATATTTAAAATAATCATTCATATTTCAGCACATAATTCCAATTTGATTTGGTTGCAATTAAAAGAAATACACAGATGCTAGATTTTGAATGTTGAAAAGTCTTTGAAAATCCACAAGTAATAGTTGATTTTCCGATCATTTCATCAGTATCTTTTGAGCCTCGACCTCATTATCCATGAACGATTATATATATCCTATAACTCACGCTAACATAAACTCTCTAACTAATTTTGAAAACTTTGTTTTTAAAAATGTCACCGTATCCGATCTTACAAACTATCGACCAATTTCCATAGCTAAAATATTAGAGATTGCCATTTATAAACAGATTTACTTTGCTGTTGCAAGTCATATCTTGGTTTGGTTTATTTTATAATCAATGATTATAACCAATGATGCCTTTTTCAAGGAATATAAACTATAAATGACAGTATATTAATGTCAGGGTTCAATATGCTCTACGGGGTATAGATCTTATATACCTAATTTATTATTGTATCACTCTTTAGTTTTTGGGAAAGGCTAATTGTAGAAAAATAAATTTATATTAATATACATGAAATCAATATGTTTCTAACAATGCTTTTAAATGAAGTTTCTTCTGTAGAAAAGCACTTATATCCACAAATAAGAACTGTGCCAGAAACCTTTACACAGTTTTCAGTTTGATTAAAATAAAATAAATAAAAAGAAGAATAAAATTATGAATGAATCGAGTTTCTATCCTTGCTTCTTATTCGTTGATTAATGTTTGTAATTTTTATTCTAATAATAATTCGAAATGAGTTAATTTATATCAACAAATCGTTTAGATATCTCACATAATTAATAAATTTAATTTTAAAATACAAGAATCTAACCTAGCAATATACAAAATTACGCTATGCGCCTGTACAAAATTGGGATATTTCCCGCCGTGAATAATTTAAATAAGTACAGTTATTTCTAAAGAAAATCGATATAAAATAATCAATCAACCAAGTTAAAAAATCTTCGGAATAACAACAATATTAATGAAGATAACTAAAGAAAATGAAAAATAGAAAAATATAAGATAAATGACACAAATTTAAGCTATTAATACGCGGAATTAACTTCGTTGATTTGACATATGAAATATACAGTTCCGTAAAAATTCTTATGTGCTAATTTATTATTATATGATTAAAATTATCTGATATTTTTTGTTCTAGGGCTTCTTATTGGAATGGGAATGCACTACGACAATATACAGGCTGATTCATTTTCGGTTTAGGTTTAAATTTGGCAAAGTTGTTAAATTTTGTGTTTGTTATAAATCCGTAAAGAAAATAGACCTGTGACAAATGACCTTCGTTATTAAAAAAAAAAACGCGAAAACCCCATTTTCTTCTTTTACCTGTAGCACCGACATTGGGCCTTGTAGAGAAAAAATAAAAACATCCTTGTGGCCATTTCTAAACCTATATCCAGTGGTGTACTCTAAATTTTTATATGACGTTTCGTTTCTTTCTGGCCATCATCAACTATCTAATTTCTTATAGGCGCCATATTGGATTTAGACATCTTCAGAAAAAGTTTTTTTTCTGATTTCAATCATGTACCACATGCCGACTAAAGTTTTTGACATTAGGTTTTATTTGAAAGAATAAATTATAAGATTAAATAAGGTAGCCATGGAATTTTAATCTGTCAAACATTTCATTTATTGTTCATTAATAATACAAAAATATCATACACTAACGAAGAGAAACGAGATATGATAAGTATTTTTTATTCTTCGAACCGAAATTCAACAGTAGGGAGTACAAGATATCTACAATTATATTCAGAACGACAACAGCCTCATCGTACCATTTTTCTAGATCTCGACAGAAATTTGGTCGAGAATGGATCGTTTACTAAGCCGCGTAATGGTCAAGACAACAGGAATTTAAATGAAAATCGACAAGATATTTTACAAATGGTAAATTAAAAGCGTGTTTTCAAATTTCATGTTAATCTTGTATTTTTATAGATAAATAATAATCCATCAATTTCTACACGCGAAGTAACGTCAGAATTAAATTTGTGCCAGTCCAGAGTTTGGAGAACTTTACATAAAAGTAGGTTTAAACCATACAGGATCCATGTTAGTCACTCTTTACTGCCTGGAGATAATTTGGGAAGGCTAGAATATTGTAATCGGTTAATGGGAAGGATAGAAAATGACGAAAATTTTTTAAGCAAAATCATCTGGTCAGATGTAACAAAATTTACAAATTCTGGAATGTTCAACAGAAATACGGAGCACTATTGGGCAGTACAAAATCCCCGACAAAACAGGGCTAGAAGACCACAACATCGTTTTGGAATAAACGTTTGGATGGGTATTTTGGCAAATCGTCTCTTAGGACCAGTTATGTATGAAGAACATTTAAATGGAGAAAGATATTTAAACATTTTACGTACATACGTATCTGACTATCATAACGACAATATCCCATTAAATCAATTACAATATTTATGGTGGCAACAAGATGGCGCACCAGCACACAATGCAGCTGTTAGAAATTTCTTAAATCAAGAGTTTGCAAACCGTTGGATTGGAAATAGGGGAGTTGTTGAATGGCCTGCAAGATCACCTGATTTAAGTCCGCTAGATTTTTTTTTATGGGGACATGTTAAAAATAATATTTATAAAGTAGATGCGCCACAAAACATTGAAGAATTACGAGACAGACTTCAGAATGCCTTCGGTGCAGTTCCTAGAAGAACTATACAAAGGGCTGTACAAAATGCCAGAAGGCGTGCCCAATTGTGCATTACCGAAGATGGCCAGATAATTTACTGTAATTGTTTACTGTTTACTTTTCTATGTATTTTTATTAATGTTTTTGTTATCTTGTACTCGCTACTGTTGAATTTCGTTTCGAAGAATAAAAAATACTTAGCATATCTCGTTTCTCTTCGTTAGTGTATGACATTTTTGTATTATTAATGAACAATAAATGAAATGTTTGACAGATTGAAATTCCAAAGGCTACCTTATTTAATCTTATAATTTATTCTTTCATATAAAACCTAATGTCAAAGCTATAGTCAGCATGTGGTACATGGTTGAAATAAGAAAAAAAAACTCTTTCTGAAGATGTCTAAATCCGATATGGCGCCTATAAGAAATTAGATAGTTGATGATGGCCAGAAAGAAACGAAACGTCGTATAAAAATTTAGAGTACACCACTGGATAGAGGATTAGAAATGGCCACAAGGATGTGTTTTTATTTTTTCTCTACAAGGCCAAATGTCGGTGCTACAGGTAAAAGAAGAAAATGGGGTGTGCGCGTTTTTTTTTAAATAACGAAGGTCATTTGTCACAGGTCTATTTTCTTTACGGATTTATAACAAACACAAAATTTAACAACTTTGCCAAATTTAAACCTATACTCTATCTCCAATAATAAGAGAGGATCCCATGGTGAGGGCCGAAAATGAATCAGCCTGTGTATATTATATATGTAGACCAGATAGGTAGATCCTTTTCTAAATGAATCAAAGAACATGAACGAAATTATATTAATAACAAGAATAGCTAACATTATGCAATACATCTTAGAGAAGAAGCGCATAATTTGAATTATAACTTTAAAATTTTACACACATTCAAATTTACTTGAAATTATAACGCCTATTTTACAACCGATTCTTTTATTTATTTTGGTTTTCCGGTTTTTATGTTTGTACTCGGTAAACTTTGGTCCCTTTGTGTAATAAAGTTTACAACTTGAATAGGAAGTACCTATTATGGAAGCGTCCTTCTGACTATAATTATTTTTCAGTATAAAAATTCATTTAAGTTTAAATTTGTCAACATCCTTTAGGTTTAATTTGCAATACAACTCCAACCGAGAAAGCCACTGTGTCGAAACATTTCTAATGGGATTTTACCTCAATAAAGTGGAAATTAAGTAATATTGCTTTTATATTTTTATTTCATTAATTATAAATTTACATCAAGTAAAGTCTACTTCGATTAACAAAAAAAATAAGATATTGTTCACTTATTGTAATTATAATTCAATAAAAAGTTATTAACATAGATCGTTTCATATTTGATCCAACCTTGTATAAAAATATTACAATAAATTTATGTCAAGGAATATGTACAGCCGAATTCACTGAAGTAAAAAATTTATTGCTTAAATCTTCTCTAGCCCAAATTGTGTATATATTTCTCTAATTATATAAGCTTTATCTCTTTTTATCTTTGTTAAAGTTCTTTCAAAATACGTTTTGCCTATTCTGTCTATTTAATGTAAAATAAGACCGGAATATAATAGGTCAGTAGTAATTTCAACTAAGATCGTTAAATGTCTACACGTTAAACGTTGCCATTCTTGTCTTGCAGATGGACTGCTGCAGTATATCACTTTCTAACTTGCATAAAGTCGAATTTTGAACGCTTCTAAACATTTTAAACTCAACTAAATGAGTATAAAAAACGCAATTTTTTCTTGTTAAATAAAATGCAATATTTTTACTGTTTTCACCACAGTGCTTTTGAAAGTTATAAGTGTTATAACGTTCTTTATTTCATAACGTAATTTCGTCAATACTCTAAAATGTTTCTTTATATTGTGTTAAGTTTTGTTATTAGAAATGTATTTAGTGCCAATATTTTGTTTATAAGTCCGTTGGAATCTAAGAGCCATCATATATGGAACGAGGTGTTAGTTCAAAGTCTTTTGGAGAGGGGGCATAACATAACATTTTTGGGACACTTGGAAACCAATATTAAATCAGAAAATTATACTCTTTACAGACTAATAGGTGAGTAGTAAGTAGATTTGTATGCACAGCAATTATCTTGAAGTAGAATTAAATTTTTTTAAAACAGAAAAATCCCTCACCACAATATAAATCAAAAACTCTAAATAGGTTTTTCGACTACTAAGTTGCCATCTTCAGTAGAACAATTCTAAAAATAAAAATAGTGTTAAACGTAGCTTCTTTGGTTAAGGTATAACTTTTGAATGCTCTTCACCAAATAGTCAGTGGATAACAGTAAATTCCTAACATTAAAACAAACCCTTATTTACTATTTAAACGTAGCGTAAAAATAATTACTAGAGTCACAATAAAGTATACAAAATGGAATTGGTCCATTGTCAGAATTCATTAACTTACTGTTATTTCTATGTATATACATAAATACTTTCGTAGTTATCTAATTATCTATAACTATTTATTGTCTTAATTAATCTAAGATTATTTGGAAGCATGTGGCCTGTGTCCAAAATATGGGCAACGCTAGATTTTTCAGGTCTATTAAATCTAAAATAAGAAGTATGTTCCTTGCAACGAGTTGAAATTCGACGTTTAGTTTGTCAATAATGTTTCGAGTTACAATCGTTATAATTTATTTCATAGATACCAGATTTTTATCCTATTTCAATTTTATCCTTAGTGCTACCTAAAAGTTATTTTAATGAGTATGATGATTTAAACGCGATTTGAAGAAAATGGTTTTTAAAGATAGCTTTCGAGGTGGTTTCTGAGGTAGTCAACTCGTGGTATCATAAATTAGTTTTTTTAAGGCGGTTTGATTAAATCAAGTTCTTTTTCATATCTGTTTTTTTTTAAGTGGAAAACTTAACAACCAATGGATAAGAAAATTGAACTTAAGCATTTATTGGATTCACGGGTACGAGAACACAGTAATGTCAATGGCTTTTACATAACATAAATAATGACAACATTTTCGACAAATGCTTTTTTCTGATGAAACCCTCAATATATATTAGAATATTAGGAATGCCATTTCTATATCTGATTTTCAAGTTACGTCCTCCAGCATCCACATGCGTTTGCAATTGAATTTTAACGCTTTTATACATTTCTCGTTGCATGATTGTTTGATCACGAGAAAACCACAGGCGAGATCACTTATCAAAAGATTTTATCCGCGCTGTTATAAACCGTCCGCCGTTATAAAGTTGTTAATATTGAGGTCTTTTCGAAAAATATCTATTTCTAAATTATTATTATTTCTAATTACCAAAACATCTTAAAATAGTATTTGTTCTTTTTCTTTTTCTATTGTGAATCTAATTGTTGGGTATTTAGGTGAATAATTTTATCATTAACGGTAACCAAAGATGATCAAAATATCAATTTTAATTTTAAAATAACGTACGTATTAAGTAAATTGTACTTATTTCATCCTAGTTTAGAAAAAATAAAAAAATTCACGCACCACTCAAATAATTCGATATAATTCTTACAAAATTGTTTGATTGGTGAATTATTTTTAACATAATCAAAAAACAATTGAACTGGAGATAATTATATTACACTTAAAAATTTTTCATACACGGACTGTCCCACTCCTCCATTGAAACATAACTTTTCAAATTTGCTTATTATTTCAACGCTCTCGATTAGCGACATAAATTGTTTTTCCAACTGCAATATAAAAGTGGAAATAAAACTGTAATTGGCTTTAATAAACTCCAACTGTTGAGGTATTTCTTTACTCGAATACACCTTTTGGTCATCTATCACAGATTGTGCATCCCTATCAAGATCCATTATAATTGCCTTTATTCCTTCATAATGATTTGTATGAAAAATAGCAGCCTCCAACCACGTTCCCCCATCGTGTGATTACTGGTTGAAGAGGTAGATGTTTGTAAAACTGAACTCGTAATGGGGCCTTTAAAAATACTTTCCTAACACTACTAATTAAACTATTTACTAAGGGATAATGGTTTCTGGCTTCTTCTGAAACACGATTTAGTCCGTGCGCCAAGCAAGTTGTGTGAATTAAATTTAGGTGAAAGATTTTCAAGTTGAAAGCTGCCTTCACCATGTATGGTGCAGCATCCGTCAAAAGCAATAGAATTTTCTCTGTTGGAATCGATTCCGGTAAGAAGAAAGTTGCCAGTTATTCCTGTATAAACCTTGTTATTGTCAAATTATTTGCCTTTTTTGAACTGTTTGGATGAAATTAAATAAGAATTTTGCTGGAACCGATACATATTGCTATGAACTTTTCCCCACAAATATTTTGAAAAGTTTAATTATTTTTGAGTGTATTATTATTTTGAATATTTGTAGATATGACTTGCGCAGTTTGAGAATGCCGTTTGATCTGTTGTGGACGATCTTTAAAACTGTTTTTTTTAAGCGTAGCCTGCGTGCTAGCTGTATCCAGACACAAGTGTTCAGTGAAGTAAGAAAGGTGTGTTTATTTAAAGATAAATCTTTATCTTTGTTTTAGTAACTTCGGTTTTTGTTTTTTTATTTAATTGTGTTTTTGCGCTTGCTTAAATCATTACCGATTTATTTACGAGTTTGTGTATCTCGTAATTGATTTTTAACACTTTCTTACTCATGTGTCTCGAGTATATGAATATATATTTTTTACGTAAGAAATATATTTTATAAAAGATATCTTATTTTATATTGAACGAATTAAATATTGTAATTTTTCTATTGTATTATTATTATCGTTATGAAATTTAATCTTAGTTATTTGATATAAATGAAATTAAATATAAAATTTCTAGTATAAAACCGTTTCTGTAAATGTAAAATTTTAGTACGCTTGGGATATCAAGGGCATTTTTTTACATGTGGTTGCACATGCGTTAGAGTTTGTTTCGGTCTGTCAAATAGTTTATTTTGATTTTGTTTCTTGTGGGAGAAATTAAAAAGCATCTTTTTTTTTTGATCGCCTGCTGCGGTCACTTCCATGCGTTATTTTTACCTTAATAATATTGTTAAATGAGGCAATATTAATCTTTATAACAACATAATTTGAAACATACTTGAGTAGGTAAACCTACCAATTTTGTATAATACAAAAGTATTTTTAATAATATATAATATTATTAAAAATGGGGTGTGAAGAACACAATACAAGTTTATATGTATTTTTGAATGTATGAACACCCGGCTGGTTCAGCGATTATTATGGAGACAGCGCTGAATATTCCTTCACGCTCTGTCTTAATATATAAATATATCTGCAAGATGGCTAGGTAGTTATGTTTTGTTGAATGTGTCTCTTCTCCAACAGGGGCGTATTGATAATCATGTAGAAATGTGAAATACGTATCTGCGTCTTTGGAGAAGATACATTCAAAAATACATATGAACTTGTATTGTGTTCTTCACACCCAATTTTTAATAATATGTATTATATATTATTAAAAATACTTATGTATTAATCTTTATACTTTATAAAGATATTTTTTTTTTTCTTTTTTTTGATTTTTATATTAAAGTTTCATTTAAATTTTATTGCGTTTATTATTAAATTGACCTTTTTTTCTTTTGTGCTTATAAGTAACTCAAAGATATTATCACTATTTTTCTCAAATAAATTTTGAGTGGCGCCTAAATATTTTATTCATTCAATTGTGTTTTCCACGTTTTCCAATTGGAACCCTGAGAGGAAAGCAGTCCCATTTTGAAAGTAAACCGACTGAATATCCTAGCTGGATAGATTTGTCGTGAATGGTGGTAAGCAAATTTCAAGATCACAATTCATAGCAATATGTAATCTAATCGACTAACGCTGATACCAAGGAAAGAAAGTTTTGAGTGGATTTTTAAATTCTCCCATAAAATATCTCTATCTAGCCGTTCGGATACCAATGGAGCTTATTGTAGGTCCTTCTTTTAACAAACTTGAAACTCTTAAACATTCCTCATTGGTTAAATGATTTCGTCGGTTGATAATTTTAAATTTAAACTTTATTAACTTGAATTCTACCCACGCAAAAAAGAAAACTAACAAACTCGTAATTAAAACTTAAATGATGCTTGAACTGTAACTTCAACGACTCAAAGAAAATTTGTTTAATAAAACTTGACATTAGCTTTCGGCTTTTTTCGTCAGAAGTGTCAAAATTACTTTACAGTGAGATGATGCTACTATTGTCTATTCCAAATAAGAATAAACCGTTGGGAAAGATAGAGCTTAGAATAAGAGCTTGTGATTGGCTAAAATAGAGGCCGCTTTTATACAGGTAAAATTTATATTTATTTTGTTCTGTCAAATTAGCGTTTTGCTGTCAGTATTGACCGGTATTTATATTTGTTCTATATTAGTCAATTACATGTTTTACTAGTTGTTTATTGTGCTATTTATTATTAATATTCGTTAAAGATAGTTCTTTATAGAGGTTATAAAGTGAAAACATCATTTTCTAAAAATATTTTATCACTCATTAATTTATTTCATTTATTTAATCGCAATCGTTTTAGAGCATGGATGACCAGCTTTACCAGGTCCATCAAAAAATCGTAAAGGAAAATATGTAAAAAGTGGACAGAGGCAGATGGGTTACAATGTGTATTTTATGAACAAAGTTAATATGTCCAAAACAGCTGCTGTTCGTCAAACTTCAAGGGAAGTAGGGATTGATAGAAATGCTATGTTTGACATTATTAAGGAAATTGAAATGTCTGGAGTTACACAGTCTCCATTAAGAAAACGAAGTTGCCGAGATGCTTACAATAAATTAGATGAAGTATCAAAAAGTACGATTAAAAGGCACCTGCATTCATTTTTCTTTAAAAATGAGTTACCAACTTGCACAAAAATATGTGAACCTATTAAAGCGGATGCCAGTTTACCTCCTTTAAAATGAACATCACTAAAGAGAGAATCCTAAAGAAACTAGGATTCAAGTGCGAAAAACGCATATGAAATAACATATTAATTGAACGAAATGATATTATCTTATGGAGACGTCGTTATTTGGCAAGTATAAGAAAGTTTCGTGCAGAAGGGAGAAAAATCTATTATTTAGATGAAACATGGGTGAATGCAGGTTACACAAAAGCAAAAATATGGAAAGATACAACGGTACTTTATTCAAGGCAAGCATTTGTTGAAGGTCTTTCTACTGGTTTAAAAGATCCATCTGGCAAGAGAAAGCAACTAATTGTGTTTCACATTGGCAGCGAAACTGGTTTTATGAATGGGGGTTTGTTATTATTTGAATCCAAGAAAACTGCAGATTACCATGAAGATATCAATAGTGAGGTGTTCATCGCATGGATGCTACCTTCTCTTGAGCCCAATAGTGTTATAGTAATGGATAATATGCCTTATCATTCTACTAAAACAAAAAAGTCACCTACTTTATCATGGAAAAAGGAGGCAGTCATTGAATGGCTTTTAACCAAAGGAATTATAGCTGATAATTCCATGCTAAAGATTGAATTGTTTGAGCTTGTAAAAAATTACACATCTTGTCATCCAGTTTCATACGTGGTCAATGAAATAGCTAGAGAAAGTGGCCGTGCAGTTTTACGTTTACCTCCATATCACTGTAATCTTAACCCCATTGAACTTATATGGGCTCAAGTCAAGCATCATGTTGCGGCCAATAATAAGACATTTAAATTGGACGAAGTAAGAAATTTATTATTAGAAGGATTAGACATGGTTGATGCTGACGCATGGAAAAATAGCATTCATCACGTTATAACAGAAGAAAACAAAATGTATGATTTAGATAATATTGTTGAAGATGTATTAGAAAATTTGACTTTTACTGTAAATACCGGGTCATCCTCAGAATTTTCATTAGATTCAGATTCTGATCTTGAAGGTGAGTAGTTTTCAATATATATATTCGTGAACAATATGTAACATAATGAACTGTGGTGTGTTAAATTTAGTTATGTGTGAGTGATGTTCTTGATTTAGATTCGTGTGTGTGTGTTAGATATAATTTTTTTATACTTAGAAATTGTATAGTTTTGTTAATTTAGTGAATAAATTATAATCTAAATATAATTTTATATTAATGTTTACCATATACATTCATGAGATTGTAAGTTCTTTCAGGTCCTCAGAAATTGTTCGACGTCCTAGGTCTCAAGTAACTTCCAGATATTGTGATAATTGTGGAATATTAATGAAATTTCTAAGTAGGAAATGATTATATAATTTTTTTAATGTAATTATGTAAGTGTAGGTAAAAGATTTAATGTATATTATGCTAATAAAAGAGGGCTTTACACTCATTGTGTTCAGACATTTACGAAAAAAATTGTTTTTACTGAACACATGGAGGTTCCCATGAAAACAATTTCTCTTTTTATTTATTCTTTTTTTCAATTACATTGAAATCTGAACTGTAATCAAACCATATTTCTGCTAAAAGCAAAAAAAAATCAAATTGAATAAAACTTTTAAAGTCTAAGCTTTCTTAATAATAAATATGTTAATAAACAAACGTCAAAAATAATCTTTTGTATAAGTTACTAGGTACATAACCTCACATACAAATTATCTTTTTTTTTTAAATTGATGTGTAAATTATACTCAGATTGCCACGCCATCTGGTCCTTTCTTAAATGGAATGCAATATAGATTATGTTTAGATATAACAAAAATTTTTAGAAAATACAGAAATTATTGAAAACATATCAGAAACATTGAGTGGTGCGTTAATTTAAATATGAGTTTAATTTATTGAATAAATTATGTTTATTACAGCTTTGAAAAACATACATGATGTCTTCAGCGAAATTAATGATAACAGCAATCCCATTATGGACTTGATCGGATTCTGGCAATACGTCACGGTTTACGTTGAACCCCATTTGAACTCAAATACGCTCAGAATAATACTAGATTATCCAAGAAATAAATTTGACCTGATTTTATTCGATTTATTTTCCGGACAAGAATTCTATCCTTTAATCGAGTATTTCGGAAATCCACCTGTGGTTGGAACTTCGCCATTTGGTTTGCCGCCATATATATTGGACACGATGGGAAGTCATTTCTATTTTTATTATCCCATTTATCATAAAATTTATACGGATGACATGACGTTCTTTCAAAGAATAGAGAACACATTTTTGTATTTACTAGAATATTTCTTAAAAAATTATTACATGTTGACTAAGTATAAGATGGCACAGGCAAGATATGGCGAAGATATAACTTCGTTTGATCAAATGGAGCGAAAGATAGGGATACTGCTGGCAAATTACGACCCGATTTTGGATTATGTGCAGCCACTATCTCCCAATATTATACCAGTTGGAGGAATGCATGTTAGACGGCCAGAAAGGTTACCAAACGTAAGTCTTCTAGAGTATTAAAAAATAAATAACACTTTTTACTTGTTCAAGTTATTTAAGGGGAAAAAATAAAATAAGATTGGAAAGAAATGGGGTCCCTCAAATCGTGTGCTATGTACATGTAATTACATGAGGTATCAGTGGCGGCTGGCGCATAAGCGCTGCAGTGCTGCAGAGCTCCCAAAAAATTGGGCGGGCGAACCTGTATTAGTTATAACTAGTTTTCTTTTACATAATTTTTCCGACATTTCTGATGTTTATAAAAGCGTAACATATTGTTGTGAAAATTCTCCCCCTGTATATCAAAAAATTTGCATATTTTTCTACATCATCCTGTAGAGCAGGGGTGGCCAACAAGTCGATCGCGATCGACCGGTCGATCGCGAGACCAATTTTGGTCGATCACTCGCAAGTTCGGGGTTTGCGAAAAGTATCTCATAAAAACTTTTAACTTAAAAAGTACAAATACTTTTTATTCAAATGTTTTCTGTGATTAGCTCATAGAAAGGATATAATTTTTATATTATCATTATTTTTATTAGTTTGTTTTGACATTTGAAATGGTTTTATTAAGTTCTTTTTCTTTGCACTTTTGCAATTCTGTTTTCTATTTAAAGCTTTTGTCGGTAGATAACTTTTTTGCTGCTGCTACTTTTTGCTACCTATATAAAATTTATTTGAATTGGGATATTACAAAATCAGCATAATACTTCGGCTTATGATAAAAACTTATACAATACATATAAAAACGTATATAAATGATGTTTATTTAATAAATCTGAAATACAGTGCGTTTAAAATTGACTTGTATTTACACTTCTGAGAAATTTATGACTATTAAAATAATAACATTTAAATTGCATGCCATTAGGATTAATTCTTGGAATCTAATTTTGCAGAATATAGTGTTAAATTTTCATTCTGAAGTTAGTGTTTGTACGCTACAGTCAATTTCTCTTGCGGATTGTTTCATTTGTAAGTATTAATGAAATATTAGTGTTCTTTAAATTAATTGTGCAAGTATATAAGAGATATATTTTAAATAAAATTATTTAAATCTTAATTAAATATTTATAAGCATTATTTAAAATAATAATTTAATTATTCGCAACTATTAAGTATGATTAGCTATTTCGTTTATCGGCTAAACCTACACCAGGTATTAATTGTAATTTATATTGTTACTGTTTAATACTTTTATTACATGCCCTATTATTAAGTCGTATATTTTTTGCATTTTAGTATACCTATTTATGAACATGGATAGCAAACCAAAAAAATCGAAAACATATCATTTCAATGAAGAATGGGAAATTAACTATTTTTTTACGATGGTGAATGATAAATGTTGCTGCTTAATATGTCTTAGCTCGATAGCCATTGCTAAAAAGGGTAATTTGGAGAGACATTTCTTATCTTTACATAACAAGTATCAAACAGATTATCCACCGAATTACGAAAACGTAAAGTTCGGGATCTTAAAACTCAATTAACAAATCAACAAAATATTTTCAAAAAGCCAATATTGAAGTCACAAGCAGTAACAACTGCATCCTTCAAAGTAAGCTATCTATTAGCTAAAAAATGTAAACCATTTTCTGATGGTGAATTTGTAAAGGAAATGTTCTTGGAAATCTCGGATTCCCTTTTTAATGATTTTAAGAACAAGAGCGAAATTACTGCTGCAATTCAAGATCTACAACTACAAACACAGTGATGCGACGAATCGAAAAGATGGGTGGAAATTTAAAGGAACAGTTACAAAGTGATATTAACAGATGCTCTTGTTTTTCTCTTCAATGTGATGAATCGACAGATATAAGTGATACTGCACAGTTACTTGTTTTCATTCGTTTAGTTTTTGAAGATTTTACATCTAAAGAAGAATTGTTGGGTATGATTTCTTTGAAAGAAAGGACTAGAGGTGTAGATATATTCAACGGGTTTAAAAGTCTGCTTAATGATAAGAAAGTACCTCTTTTTAAATTAGTTTCAATAACAACGGATGGCGCAGCTGCAATGATAGGCCGCAAAAATGGATTTATAGCCCTATGTCGAAATGACGATGAATTCCCAGATTTTTTGAGTTACCACTGTATAATTCACCAGCAAGTATTATCCAGCAAGAGACTAAATACAAAAGAAGTAATGGACGTCGCGTTTGAAATTGTTAATTCAATTCGTGGAAGTTCTCTCAAACGTCGTCTTTTTCAACTAAAACTCGATGAAGGTCAGTCTGATTTATTATTGCATACTGATGTAAGATGGCTAAGTAGAGGTAAATTTCTGCAACGATTTCGTGATTTATTGCCTGAAATAATAGAATTTCTTAATGAACAAGAGAAAAAATATGCATATTTAAATGACAAAACCTGGCTTAGTGACTTAGCATTCCTTACAGATTTTACTTCCATATTAAGCCATTTAAATTTAGAATTACAAGGTAAAAATAAAACAATAATTGATATGATTAGCAGCATAGATGCATATAAAACCAAATTTATTTTGTTGATAGAAGATTTACAACAAAATAATATGAACCATTTTCCAAATATGGCAGACAACTTACAAAAAAATAAAAATATTATTTATGAGATTGACAAGTACGTGGCCGAAATACAAAATGTAATGGAAGATTTTGAGAAGCGATTCCAAGATTTTAAAAAAATTAAAGAAATTGTGGAATTTACATCTTTTCCTTTCAAAAAAGATTTAATTGTGAAGGAAATTAGCAAAAAAATTGCAGACTTATTTGATATGGAGCAAAACGCCTTGGAAAATGAAATTATAATTTTACAATCTGATTTAATCTTACAAGCCAGAAAATTTGAAGAAAATTTTTGGAAATATGTTAACCGAGAAAAGTATCCCAATATTATCAAATGTAGCGAATATATTTATTCTTGCTTTGGATCTACGTATCTGTGCGAATCGGCATTTTCATATTTACAATTAACTAAAACTAAACTTCGTTCCGTCCTGACCGATTCTCATACTGAGGACTCATTGTTATTGTCTTTGTCAGGATATACTCCAAATTATGATGCACTAGTAAAGGAAATGCAAACTCAGGTTTCTCATTAATTTAAAAAGTTTGAATGAATAAATGTTATTAATAAGTGCTCATGTTGTTTTAATTCCTCTGGACATAAGTTTTTTAACCCATTAAATAAATACGCATGTATGTAGATTATTTACCCCTTAATCATGGAGCTCGCCAAAGTGCACGTCGGTATAAAAGCACATTGCAAAAACATCCCCTTCTTACCTAAAAAATAGGTCGATCGCGACACAATTTATAAATAAAAAGTAGATCTTATGTGCACCAAAGTTGGCCACACCTGCTGTAGAGGACATCAAACCCTACAATTTGACACCGCAATCATCAAAATCCGATCAGTAGAAGCCGAGATATTCGCTTCCGTAATTCCAACACTAACGCCGGTTATATATAGTATTTTATCAAATAATATACAATAGGCGACCAGTGGAATAACCAACCTAATTCGCGCGATCGCTCACTTGTTCCTTATCTGGTCCACACGTACGTGCGCTCAGAGCTCTTTCAAACACCCACGCGCACCCCGCTACCCCCGTGGCTGTCTTAAACCAATGCGTGATTTTACCAGGCATCGTCGCTGCATTTAAACCAGCGCGAAGGGCGATATGATTTGGTATGTAAACTAATATTATAAAGAGGAAACATTTGTGTTTTTGTATGCATGTTTGTAATGCTTTCACACAAAAACTGACATAGGCTATATTACATTAAAAAAAAAAAGATATCCCCAATAAAAATGCATTAATGTAACCCAAGGTGTGAAAAAATTAGTCACGAAAAATCTGCCATCGCGTACGCTGCGGAAACTATTGTTGATAGAACAAAAAAATGTTCTACAGTATTATAGAACGTATTAATATCTACAAAAAAGTCCGCGAAACCATATGTCCAACTACTGTAGTTATGCCACTATAACTACTTTTTTACATTTTAAAAGTTAATAAAAGTGCCGACAATAATCAAACCATATTATCCATACCTCTGTATTATTTCTTATCCTATTAAATGATATTTTATTAAAGACCATTTCAATACCAGTAAAATACTTTTTAAATTATTAAAATTGGACATTCCATTCAAAAGATATAACGAATTTAAATAGTAGTAGTATTAAATGTAGTAGTATAGCAATGGCCATATTCATTTTGTTTGTAATAAATTGACAATCGAAAAATTATAACTGGAATAAGAATTGTACTGGCAGAAGGAATTTAATAACAAGTTCAATGAGAATGAAAAGTAATAGGAAACAGGCACAGAGAAGCTGTTATAGAAAAAAGTTAAACATAAAGTGATATAAAATCCAAAAATTAAGGATCACAAGAAAGGAAGATTAAATATTTAAGAGAATACACTCACTATTGTATTTATTCAAGGTAGGATCGAAGAAAAGACAACATATACGATATAAATTTTATTAAAAGAATTTAAATAACACTGAGATATTTGAAAGATGACGTTTTTGAAGTAATTTCGACAATGTGTCAAAAGCCAAGTGACAGGAACATTATTAAAATAGCGGGTTACATTGTTTATAAGTTATGTTAAATTAGTAAATGGACTAAACAGATTTAATAAGCGATGAGCCACCACCAGAAAAACGCAAACGTCCAAATAGCAGCAGATTTAATCATCGAATTTCGGCTTTAGAGGTGTGTGATGTTATTCTAAATTGTGCAAAAGAGCGATTTCATTTTAAAGAGCATCTAGTAGTGGCATCACTTTTTTTTTCGGAATGCTTTGGAGAGTATTGCAGTAAATTTCCTGAGGACAAACTCACTTCCGCATGCTCCTATTATCCCACCCTTGATAAAGAAAGATTACGAACTGAATTGTCTGTTATTTACTCAAGAACTGATCTTTAAAAGGCGCACTACCTCTTCTAAAATTTTTAATAAAAAACAATCTGGGAGATACGTTGAAGGAGACTAGAAAATTATTAGAAATTGTAATAACAACTCCCATGACAACATCAGAGGCCGAACGATACTTTTCAACACTAAATCGAATTAAGACGTTTCTCAGAAATTCAATGACCGAAGATCGTTTAACATCTCTTTCCATGCTATCTATCGAAAAAAAGTTTATCTCCGAAATAGACAATTTTAATGACAAAGTGATAACAAAATTTGCAAATCGAAAAGAACGTAGAATAGATTTAATTTATAAGAAATAAGACAACCTCTTACTGCCCGTGCAAGGTAAATTTTTTTGTAAAGCTTGCAGAACACCTTAAAATTTTTAGCACGAGCCGCCACTGTGAGGTATATTGTATTGAATATCCAATTTGTATGAAAAAGCAATTCGGTGATATGCAGCTCGATTATTCAGATATTGCAACTGCATAGTACGTTTTCGGTGTTGATCTAATTGTTCTTGGCGTTGTTGAGACGATTGTGCTACTCTTCTTCTTCTTGATTCAACACATTCTTCCCGTTGATCTGCCGATTTTTCTGACTCTAACACGTTCATTTTCGTCTAAACGTTTTGGTCATTGCAGCTTCATCTCCGTTCTGTGATTGCGTGTTTGTAGATCTCCAAGAAATTACTGTATGCACTACGACACGTGTTTATTTATTTTAGGATAACATTTTATTATGCCACGTTAACAATAACACGCCTGTTATTGAATCGTATAACTTTTTTTATATAAAATCAGTTTGTATTGACTTTATGATTACATTTTTTTTAATGATCTGACAATCACATTCATAGATCTGTAACTTTGAAACAAATAAAAATGGATATACAAGTTTTGCGTTTTTGTTACTTGAAATGAAGTCTACTTTACACTCCTACAATTTGAACATAACGATACGGGACATTTGTAAATATATATATATATATATATATATATATATATATATATATTGATCTTGTTTATTGTTTTATGCTTTTCTATATATTTAGGAGTTAATATTTATAATACTGGATATAGTATATTAATACTTTTATACTAGTAGTACTTGCTGTTATGTATATGATTTACAATTTTATTTTCATATTATACTGTAAATGGAATTATAATTTTGTTGGGTAAATAAAATAAAGTAAATAAAATAATTAAATAAATTGACGTTGCGAATAAAAGCCTGCATTGCTGAAACAGAATTGTTACATCTTGGCAAACAAGATCGGAGGCATACAAAATACGTTCCCGTAATTCATGCTCAGATTTTATAAGTTTAACATAAAAATGGTTTTTGTATATCTGTCAGAAATAACAGTCAAGGATATTCAGATCAGGTCATCTTGGTGCCCATTTTACTGGGGTACCTCTTTACCAAATGCAATCCAGCATTTTCGTAAACTGATTATTTAAAAATTGCTGAACCTCCTAAACACAATATGGTTGAATATAAAATTCTAAATATATTTTATTCTTACAGGATGTAAAAGAAATATTGGATAAGGCAAATGATGGTGTCATTCTTTTCTCTTTTGGTACAGTCGTGGAACCTTCCAGGTTACCAAAAGAGAAAAAGAAATTGTTTCTGAACGTATTTTCTAAATTAAACCAAACGATTTTATGGAGGTATACCGCAAATGATTTGGAAGAGGTGCCAAAAAATGTTATTATCAGAGAATGGTATCCGCAAAATGATATATTAGGTAACGTATGTAGGTGGGATTGAAAATTTACGCAAATATATCACTCTAATCTATATTACATTTAATTAATTATTTGATCAAATGGTAATCTATTGGTTTGGGAATGATAATTACAGATATTTTTTAAGAAATCGTTTTTTTTTTCATGTTTACAAATTGTTTGAAACGCCCTTCAGTGCAAGTGTGCGATATAAAAATCAAACAAGGGGAGAATTACTTTTCAGAAGTTAGTAACACTAGGCCATGATGAGTATATTGTTGATCTCAACCATGTTTTAAAAGCGTGCTGTAAGAATTTACCCAAAATCTGCGAAATCAATAAGTTTTTACAATCATTTGAAATAAACTATTTGTTAAAAGTCTTTCTTTGGAGACTGTGGTTAAGTAAAAACTTAAGAAAGGTATAAAACCCCTTACCACAATTAATACTCCTATCCTAAATACGTATTTCGACAACTAAGTTGCAATCTTGAGTAGGTAAAATTAATAATCACAGTGTTGAACAAGGGACACAGTAAAGTTGACACAAAGAATCGAGAAACATTTTACAAGGCGTCCACGTATGCACTAAGTTTTAAGAAACTAAAATTACATCAACTTACCCCTCTTCAGAGTTGTTCTCACACCCTCGCTTCCTACTTCTTATCTATTTTTCTAAGAATTTAAAAACGCAAGTGATTGGGCCTAGTCCGCTGTCTGCATTGAATGTGTTCTTTTTGTTCTTAATAATATGAATATTTATTTTAATACAAGGTGTGTATAAATTGGCGGACCCACTACACGCGGCGGTGGTTTTCGTTAAATTCGGAGTCCAAAATCCTAATACGAAAATGTTGTACCATGCTCCATATCTTTGCACGAGGTTCCTAAAGTTCGGACTTTCAGTCTTGAAATAAGCATTATTACTCGATATTTGTTGACAGAAAGAGCTACAATTTAGAAGAAAGAAGAATTGTTGTTATTATCCTTTCGTTAAAGTTTTCTTTTTGATTTTAAAGTTTGTTTTTAATATTTGTTTATTAATAATCGACGAAGGAGATACTTGTTGAAACTTCATTATATAGATATAATAAAACACAGTTGTATAGTTTCAAAATAATATATATAATGTTAACACACTACATATGTTTCACCACACTGTGGCTTCATCAGGTGGATGAATATACTAATTCAAAATATCAATTAGATCTTATATATATATATCAATACAAAGTACAGAACTAATCATTCTAAGAGGGGGTGGACATGCATGAGTTTTAAGTTTAGTAGGGGGGAGTTATTTATGTCTAGTTAGTCATTTAAAATTATACCTAATTTATTATATTTGTTAATTTCTAAACTTTCTAACATATTAAGTTTTTTACTTTTATCTAGAACATGCAAAGTTTTAAAATTAGTGTTTAATTTGTGATTATGTTCTAGGCAATGATTGGCAAAAGTTGAGTCTGTCTTCTTGTCTCTGTGGCTTCTTTCATGTTCTTTCATTCTAATATCAAATGTCCGTCCTGTTTGTCCGACATACACTTTTTTACAATCTTCGCATGTCAACTTGTAAACCACTGAGTTTAATCTATTGTCCGTTTTATCTTTGTTGTTTTTTATAGCGTTTTGTAAGGAATTGTTGGTTTTGAATGAAATGGTCTCTTCTTTACTTGTTTTTATTAAGTTTCCTACTTTGTTTGAAATTGTACCGATGTATGTGATAGAATTATAACTAAATGTTCTATTGTTTTTTACTGTGGGGTAAATTGAAGATATCGTTTTAGATTTCTGTAGTTTTTTTAGAATATTATTAATTCAATTTAAACTAAAAAAAACTACAGAAATCTAAAGCGATATCTTCAATTTACCCCACAGTAAAAAACAATAGAACATTTAGTTATAATTCTATCACATACATCGGTACAATTTCAAACAAAGTAGGAAACTTAATAAAAACAAGTAAAGAAGAGACCATTTCATTCAAAACCAACAATTCCTTACAAAACGCTATAAAAAATAACAAATATAAAACGGACAATAGATTAAACTCAGGGGTTTACAAGTTGACATGCGAAGATTGTAAAAAAGTGTATGTCGGGCAAACAGGACGGACATTTGATATTAGAATGAAAGAACATGAAAGAAGCCACAGAGACAAGAAGACAGACTCAACTTTTGCCAATCATTGCCTAGAACATAATCACAAAATTCAACACTAATTTTAAAACTTTGCATGTTCTAGATAAAAGTAAAAAACTTAATATGTTAAAAAGTTTAGAAATTAACAAATATAATAAATTAGGTATAATTTTAAATGACCAACTGGACATAAATAACTCCCCCCTATTAAACTTAAAACTCATACATGTCCACCCCCTCTTAGAATGAGATTAGTTCTGTACTTTGTATTGATATATATAAGATCTAATTGATATTTTGAATTAGTATATTCATCCACCTGATGAAGCCACAGTGTGGTGAAACATACGTAGTGTGTTAACATTATATATATTATTTTGAAACTATACAACTGTGTTTTATTATATCTATTTGTTTATTAACCTATTTTGACAAAAACACATCTGACAACGTTGTAAAACAATAAGTAGGCAGCCTAATGTTGTTCTAGTCAAATACATTACTATTGTCAAATTTTGACACTTATGTAATCTACCTATTTCATTCGACTTTCTTATTTTTCGTGTTTATTTGTATAATTTTGTTTAGTTTTCGTATTTATTTGTATAGTTTTAATCAGTTTTCGGGTTTTCGTGTTTACTAGTTGTTCAGTTTGTTTATTATGAATTTTACGTTCAACGCATATGCCGATATGTACATGATATACGGTTTCTGTCGTGGAAATGCTAGCATGGCAGGGCAGGAATATCGAGTGCGTTTTCCAAATCGGAGGCATCCAAGTAAAAATGTATTTCGAAGGCTGGACCAACGACTTCGTGAAACAGGTTCGTTTATTCCAAGAAATGCGAACGCAGGTCGACAAAGGCAAAGGCGTACCGTGCAACTAGAAGAGCAAGTTCTAGCCACAATACAGGAAGATCCCTCTGCGAGTACCCGTCAATTAGCTTCTACACTAAATATTCCCAGTAATAAGACTGTTCATTTGGTTCTACGAGAAAACTTGCTTCATCTATACCATGTTTCTAAAGTTCAGCCTCTCTACGGAAATGATAACTTATTTCGAATCAATTATTGCAATACAATCTTAAATAGAATTCAGGAAGAAGGTGACTTTTTAAGACGTATTCTTTGGAGTGATGAGTGCATGTTTACCAGAGATGGTGTGTTTAATACTCTTAATTTTCATCATTGGGCAGATGAAAATCCACATGAATTTCGCGAACACGGTCACCAAAGAAGGTTTTCTGTTAACGTTTGGCTGGGTATAATAAACCACAGGGTAGTTGGACCAATTTACTTACCAAATCGCCTAGATGCCGGTGAATATTTAAATGTTTTAGAACAAGTTATTGATGAGATACCGCTGAACGTACGCAGTAATATGATTTACATGCATGATGGAGCTCCTGCGCACTTTGCTCGTAATAAAAGAGACTGGTTGACTGAACACTTCCCAGACAGATGGATTGGTCGTGGCGGTCCCTTTTTGTGGCTTGCGAGATCCCCCGATCTCAATCCATTAGATTTTTTAGTTTGGGGTTTCATTAAACGTAAAGTTTATGCTACAGCTCCTCAAGACGCTGACGAAGTTAGAGCCCGAATTGACGCTGCAGTATTAGAAATCACACCAGAAAGACTTGAGCGAATAGTACAAACGATACCACAAAGATTGCAGCTATGCGTTTACCATACCATCAAATTAGGGCTGTTAAAGAACCGGGTCTCCAAGTTGCTTTTCGGTCCGAAAACACAATTAAAGCTCTCCTTGGTAATACCAAAGATAAATTAGATATCAAACAGAAGGATTATATATATATATATATATATATATATATATATATATATATATATATATATATATATATATATATGGTAAACCTAATCAGTAGGCGATTAAAGGTCTGTATATTACCTCAAAATATATGTATTTAAAAAACTCTACATGTTTCGGCTGTGTACGCCTTTATCAAGAGAATACAAAATATGAATGACAGGATATAAAAATATCCTGTTTATATCCTGTCATTCATATTTTGTATTCTCTTGATAAAGGCGTACACAGCCGAAACATGTAGAGTTTTTTAAATACATATATTTTGAGGTAATATACAGACCTTTAATCGCCTACTGATTAGGTTTACCATATCATACCAAGGTCACGAAGTTATTATATATATATATATATATATATATATATATATATATATATACGTATAATAATCGCAAACTGATTGAATTTACTATATATATATATATATATATATATATATATATGAACTTCATGTGTATGAGAATTAATAATTATTAAATCTCATTTTACATGCGATTGTCGCTATAATTTGTTGCATTTAATTCTACAATTCGGCAAATCACTTTTGCCCTAGATTGTAGACGCAACAAGCCGCGACATCAACTGTACAAGTTGTCAGTACAAATGAAAAATTTTGTGAAAAACTTATCTGCGCGGAATGTGCATATATCGATATTTCACTGTTTTTTACAGATCATCAGTGCACCTTACCGAAGACAGACATGATATTCACTTCTATACTACGTGTATATATACGAACTGTAATGAACTTCATGTGTATGAGAATTAATAATTATTAAATCTCATTTTACATGCGATTGTCGCTATAATTTGTTGCATTTAATTCTACAATTCGGCAAATCACTTTTGCCCTAGATTGTAGACGCAACAAGCCGCGACATCAACTGTACAAGTTGTCAGTACAAATGAAAAATTTTGTGAAAAACTTATCTGCGCGGAATGTGCATATATCGATATTTCACTGTTTTTTACAGATCATCAGTGCACCTTACCGAAGACAGACATGATATTCACTTCTATACTACGTGTATATATACGAACTGTAATGAACTTCATGTGTATGAGAATTAATAATTATTAAATCTCATTTTACATGCGATTGTCGCTATAATTTGTTGCATTTAATTCTACAATTCGGCAAATCACTTTTGCCCTAGATTGTAGACGCAACAAGCCGCGACATCAACTGTACAAGTTGTCAGTACAAATGAAAAATTTTGTGAAAAACTTATCTGCGCGGAATGTGCATATATCGATATTTCACTGTTTTTTTACAGATCATCAGTGCACCTTACCGAAGACAGACATGATATTCACTTCTATACTACGTGTATATATACGAACTGTAATGAACTTCATGTGTATGAGAATTAATAATTATTAAATCTCATTTTACATGCGATTGTCGCTATAATTTGTTGCATTTAATTCTACAATTCGGCAAATCACTTTTGCCCTAGATTGTAGACGCAACAAGCCGCGACATCAACTGTACAAGTTGTCAGTACAAATGAAAAATTTTGTGAAAAACTTATCTGCGCGGAATGTGCATATATCGATATTTCACTGTTTTTTACAGATCATCAGTGCACCTTACAGTATACAGTTCGTATATATACACGTAGTATAGAAGTGAATATCATGTCTGTCTTCGGTAAGGTGCACTGATGATCTGTAAAAAACAGTGAAATATCGATATATGCACATTCCGCGCAGATAAATTTTTCACAAAATTTTTCATTTGTACTGACAACTTGTACAGTTGATGTCGCGGCTTGTTGCGTCTACAATCTAGGGCAAAAGTGATTTGCCGAATTGTAGAATTAAATGCAACAAATTATAGCGACAATCGCATGTAAAATGAGATTTAATAATTATTAATTCTCATACACATGAAGTTCATTACAGTTCGTATATATACACGTAGTATAGAAGTGAATATCATGTCTGTCTTCGGTAAGGTGCACTGATGATCTGTAAAAAACAGTGAAATATCGATATATGCACATTCCGCGCAGATAAGTTTTTCACAAAATTTTTCATTTGTACTGACAACTTGTACAGTTGATGTCGCGGCTTGTTGCGTCTACAATCTAGGGCAAAAGTGATTTGCCGAATTGTAGAATTAAATGCAACAAATTATAGCGACAATCGCATGTAAAATGAGATTTAATAATTATTAATTCTCATACACATGAAGTTCATTACAGTTCGTATATATACACGTAGTATAGAAGTGAATATCATGTCTGTCTTCGGTAAGGTGCACTGATGATCTGTAAAAAACAGTGAAATATCGATATATGCACATTCCGCGCAGATAAAAAATTTTTCATATATATATATATATATATATATATATATATATATATATAAGTATATATATATATATATCAATGGATAAATTCTTGGAGTTTTTCGGCTTTTATATGAATTATTTACAAATATTATCAAATTAGTATGTAATTGCCAGGTAATTGAGAATGTAAAAACATTGCTGTCCACAAATTACAAAGCAAATCATACGAAATTTTTAACTGAAAAATATTGTCAGTTAAAAATTTCGTATGATTTGCTTTGTAATTTGTAGACAGCAACGTTTGCATCCTCATCTGCCAGGTCTTTTCAAGGATGTCCCACTGAATGTTC
This sequence comes from Melolontha melolontha, assembly GCA_935421215.2. Lineage (NCBI taxonomy): Eukaryota > Metazoa > Arthropoda > Insecta > Coleoptera > Scarabaeidae > Melolontha > Melolontha melolontha. The sequence continues at coordinate 13,997,238 of OW285236.1, forward strand.
GACGAGACATGTGATTTCACATGGATGGGGCACCACCACATTTCGGAATTGCTGTCCGAAATTGGGTTAACGTCAATTATCCAAGATGGATTGGTCGAGGTGATCCTGTTGCATGGCCATCCAGATCACCCGATCTTAATCCCCTTTTCTTTTATTTATGTGGGTACATGAATAATTTAGTCTACGCGCAAATTTCGAACACAAGAGAAGAGTTGTTGGATCGTATTTACCTGGCTGCCGAGCATATCCGACAAAACAAGTATGAAATTCGGATAAGTACTTCTTCTGTTGGCTTACGGGCACGAACTTGCATTCAACAAGGAGGTGGACAATTCGAAAATATTATTAATTGAACTTTTTGAAATAAAATCAGTTTGTATTTACTTTAGGATTACATTTTTTGTTCATGATCTGACAATCACATTTATAGATCTTTAATTTTGAAACAAATAAAAATGGATATACAAGTTTTGCGTTTTTGTTACTTGAAATGGAGTCTACTTTACAATCCTAAAATTTAAACATAACAATACGGGACACTTGTATATGAAATTAATTCTCGCGAATGTTATTTGAAATATATTGGTTAAACAAAACACTCAATAATAATCCATTATAAAGAACGTATAGGCATATTAAATTCAATAGCCCGTCATGTGTTAGAAGCCAATCATAATATCACGGTAGATTATTAAAAATATAAACAATCCAAGGAGCTGGACACATTACGACAGTATTCATATTATTAAGAACAAGAAGAACACATTCACTGTCAGCAATGGGCCAGTCTCGTTCACTTGCCTTTTTCGATTCTTAGCATAATAGATAAGAGTTAGAAAACGACGGTGTGAGAACAAAACACGTGTGAAATGGGGTAAGTAACCTAATTTTAGTTTCTTAAAGCTTAGTGTATACGTGGACGTCTTGTAAAAGTGTTTTGCAATTATTTGTATTTGCTTTACTGTGCCCAATGTTCGACAATGTGATTATTAATTTTACCTACTGAGGATGACGACTGAGTTGTCGAAATACGTATTTAGGGTACGAATATTAATTGTGGTAAAGGGTTTTGCACCTTTTTCTAACCACAGTCTCCAAAGGAAGACTTTTTATATGAACGACATATAGTTTATTTCACACGATTATAGAAGCTTATCTCTGACAGATTTGGCTGAAATTTTGAGACTAATGAGTAGAGCTGAGGATGTTTGCGGTATAACCATGGTTATATCATGTAACCATAGTAAATTACTATGGTTACATGATATAACCATGGTTATACCGCAAACATCCTCAGCTCTACTAATGACTGACGATAGCAATGTACTAATCATGGTGAAAGTGTTCGGGTTCATATTACCAACGCTTTATATTAAATGTGTTTTTATATTTTGCGTTCGAAATGAACTCATTATGACACCCAAAACATTATCGAAATGAGCTTAATTTCAATATTGGCGTTGTTCGAACACAGAAATAAATATCATTGCGGTCATTTGATTTTAAAAATTTAAGTTCATTTGACAGATATGATATATGTACGTACTCTACACGAACAACGTATATTGTATACAATTGACAACAAGATATGTTAGTTTCTACGTCACTAATGTTTATGTTTTTAAATAAAATATCAAGTAATGTTAACGAAAATTAATAAATAATATGTAATATAATATACTTCGCGGATAGCAAGATTTAAATTTAAAAATATCAAGTATCAATGTGACCAACTGCATGTTTTATGTAAAAATAAAACTCTGAATTTTCAAATTAAATAATTCGAATTTATTAATGTAAAAAATGGAAAATAGAAAAAAATAGTAACGAGCCATCGAAAAAATTCATAATTTGAGTAGACTGTGAAATTAGGTTGATACTTTAACCACTTCCACATAATGACATTTATTATTTTACATTGAAACTATAAGTTTGTGTCAAATTTTCCAAAACTCTTATTAAGAAAATTGTTTGTGTTTAGATGTAAATGGACAACATTTTCAACAACTTCTGTAGCTATATGTAAATTTTGATTATGATTTTGATATTAAATAAATTATTTGTTTTCTTTTTTGTTGTAGTATCATTTCAATGCCATAACCTTTTTTTACAATGAAACCAAATGAAACTGTCAATCATCAAGTAATGTGTCATTATGTGGAAGTGGTTAAAGTACCAACCCAATTTCACAGTCTACTCCAATTATGAATTTTTTCGATGGCTCGTTATAAAAAACTCGTTTCATGAGACCTTTTGCTTTAGAAAACTCGCCGTTTTCTAAACTGATCTCGTGCGGCAAAATAATGCCTTATGAAACTCGTTTTTGAATATACTATACTATTACGTGTTATGATGCTTAATGCCATATATTAGAAACTTTAATCATTTTTGTTTTATGCCGATTATTGAATGATGTTTTGTTTCAGCACATAAAAATGTTAAACTGTTCGTAACTCACAGTGGTGCTTTGAGTTCTCATGAAGCGATATATCACGGCATTCCAGTTATTAGCATTCCATTCTTTGCAGACCAAAAAGTGATCGCGAAAAAACTAGAAACGCGGGGTTTAGGAAAGAAACTACTCATGAGTGAAATAACAGAAGATCTCTTATACGAACATATTTTAGAAGTTATCAACAATCCAATGTAAGTTGATTAATTTCCAATCGAATAAATCTAATATTTTGTTTTAGTTACAAACGAAATATGCAGAAGATATCTCGAATATTCCGAGATCAAAAAGAAACGCCATTAGAGAGAGCTACTTTCTGGGTAGAATACGCTCTTAGGAATAAAAATTTGAGCCATTTATCCCCAAAATCTCGGAATATGACGCTGTTCCAACGGGAAAACTTGGACGTGTATTCCTTTGTTTTACTTCTTGTAATTATTTTTCTGGTACTGTTCTTTGGGATAATAAAATTTGCTGTTAATTGTTTAATTTATAACAAACACAAACAAAAAATAAAGCAAAGTTAATGCAGCATACGTTAATTAAAATTATTGCCACAATTGTATTTAATTGTAAAAAGTGTTTTAGAAAGTATATATTTTGAATGGGCGTGATAAAATTTATCTTAGATTTTTAAATTAATAGTGGTATAAACGTTAAAGGAAGCTGGTGATCTAAGTCTTTTTCGAAGAGTAAATCTATTTTAATTCTTAACTATATTATAGATTATTTGCTGCAAAAATGTAATATTTATATTTTAATTAAAATTAAATTATAAAAAGTAAAGGAATGAATGTATTATTTACCTTTTTTGTTAGTTTTTGATTTTTTAAATTTTTTGGTATTTTTTGTTCTTAAATCATTTCGTCTTTTCTGTCACACCTAATGCAAATGTAAATGAACTTATAGCACAGACTAAAGCAGTATCTGTGAAATCTCCCAAACAAATTTGGCAATTTCATGTACAGAAATCTTGATACTTGATGTGTTAAAATAAAATATTTACACTTATGAATGGAGCAGACCAATTTCCGTGCGCGCCATGAGCGCCGGTATGGGAGTGTAATTCGTAATATATTATAATATGCGATAGAAAAGATATAAGTATAGAAGTAGAGAATTTATTCTGTCAGAAATAATTAAATATACATTTTGTTTTCTGTTATTAAAGTAATATGCATAAACAAACAAAAAATAAGAATAGTATATATTATAGCAGCGTTGTATGTACCTATAAATAAAATGGAAAATGTATGAAATCAGTGATTGTGTGCACGACAGAGGATATAAAAAAACACTTACCGTTTTAAGGTGCGTTTCTAAGGTTATTTCTGAAAAACATGTCCGCCGTGAAGAAAAAATATGTTTATATTCGGAAAACGAGCGTTCTACATTGATGTTCTACAGTGATGTTATATTCGCATAATCAAAATAGTTTGTTAAGCAACTTAACGCATCTATAGACGTGCCCTCACAAATACGTGTTAAGTTGTCAAAATCTGCATTTCTGTCTAAAACACTTTCAAATTTAATTAGAACACTTTCACTTTTTGCGTCTTCTACAGCACACAGTTGTGCGTGAGCATCTTTAACGATTTGCAGTGATTCCTCTAACGACAGCGACGAATTTTCTAATTTTGTTATTGCTTCTTCTAGTCCCAAGCAATGCTCACGAATAATTTGTAAATCCATTTTAATCTGGGCATCTTGAAATTTTTTCTGGCTTGTATTGATAGCTGCACTTTCTTTCGGATCGAATGATAGAACCACGTCCTTAGTTTTTTCAAAATGTTCATGATAGTAAAACCCCGCCCGTAACCATGCACTCCAACGTGTCAGAATCGGCTGTTGTGGCTCAGGGGTATGGGGACACAATTCGTAAAATTTCCGAATACGTTTTGGAGATTTCAGGAATACTGCCTTTGTACTCGATATTAAAGCATCTACCTCTGGATAACGTCTATGAACCTGTTCTGTCACAAGGTGTAGAGCATGGAGTTTACAAGTAATAACAAGTTAGGGCAATATTTTCTAAGAGACCGGCCAACAGAATACATGGTTGCGGCACCATCGGTCATAAACATTAATACTTGGTCTTTCGAAAGTTTAAATTTTTCCAAAGTATCTAATAGCACCTCTGAAATATTTTCGGCATTACATTGTTCTAGTCGTCTGGATGCTAATAAAATTGAAGACGTTGGTTGATGTGGTTCCATATTACGCGCCATCACATTAACTACAGATTGTTTTTTTGCTGTCAGTTGTTTCGTCCACACATAATCACAGTTTTTTTATTTTTCAGTTCGGCTTTGATTTTATTTTCAACCTGTTTACGCACAGATGGTAAATTCCTTCGTAACGTTGTCGTGCTCGGTAATATTTGATTCGCGTATTTATTCCAAAATGAAATAAATGAATCATTACTTAACAAGGTAAACGGCGGTGTACACACAATCATAGTTACACATAGTTCATGTATAAACTGTCGATTAATTTTGTTATTATTGTGCTTCGAACTGTATTCTTTACAATGTGTTTTTGACCAACACATTAGATATGTATTGCACACTAAACATTTAATTTTTGAGCCGTCGTATATTAATCCGGGAAATCCATAATAAACTTATTCACTTCGTCTGACAACAGTCGTTTTCTCGATTTATGTGTCGACGACATTTTATTACGTATGCTTACACTTACATGCAGTCTAAGCAAGTACCAAACACATATTGAATACTTATTATTAGTTCGGATGCAATACAATCATCCTCACATCGGCGCACATGGCGCGCACGGAAATAGGTCTGCTCTAGTTATGAACCACATTCGGTTATACCGGAAATCATAGCCAATTTTGATATTTTAAATGGAATGTTATACTTTTTATTGCTTTTTTAGATTCTTTGTACAGTACTATAATATTTTATATTAAGATTTTTTTTTGGATCCTGCATCACGACAATATTTCGGCCCACAGATCAGCGATTGGTCGCTAACACTTGAAGAATTGAGAGTGGAAATTATTGTTTACACTCCCTACTCACTTTGCTTAGTTTTGCATTTGTTATTGGAACAGTAATAGTTGTTTGGCGTTCCTCGCTGAGCAGCGCTGAATGTCCTTCTACTTTGTTTTTAATAACTTCTTTGATATAGCGAAGTTGTTGTTTTGTGAACGCATCTCTTTCCAGCTGGGGCGTACCTATGATTCTGTAGAAAGAAGAAAAACGTCGCTAGTGAGAGAGTGAGACAGTATCACAAATATATGAACTTGTATTGTATTCTTCACACCCGCTTTTTAATAATATTTTATATAAAGTCTTTCTTTGGAGACTTTGGTTAAGTAAAAAACTCAAAAAAGGTATAAAAGCCCTTACCACAATTAATAATCGCATCCTAAATACGTATTTCGACAACGAAGTTGACATCGTCAAGGTAAAACTACTAATCAAAGGGTCGCACATGAGGCACAGTAAAGCTAACGCATATAATAACGCAACAACTTTACACGTCATCCACGTATACACTGACTTTAAAATAAAAATACACAGACTAAAAATTACGACAACTTACTTCTCTTAAGGAAAAATTTCAGTTGATTTAAATAAAACCATGAAATTATTAAATAATTAAAGGTGTATTCACGCTTTTTATAATCATATCTTTAATCTAAACTCATAGTTGATAACAAAAAAAAACGTTTCATGTTCTTAAATTATGTGCATAGGCTGCTACCATCATATATTTCAGTTTAATTGCGCACGTTAATTAACTAAGGTTGAGAGATTATTTTTAAAATATACATCATTTATTAATAATGTGTCTTTCTATAGTGCTCATTAGTTTGCTTTTAAAAAATGCATTCGGTGCTAATATTTTGTTTATCAGTCCAATAGAATATGTCAGCCATCATATATGGAGCGAGGTGTTAATTCAAAGTCTTTTAGAAAAAGGACACAACATAACACTATTGGGATACAACGATGCTAAAATTAAATCCGAAAATTACACTGTTCTTAAAATGCCTGGTAAATATTACAACTAGTTGTTAAGATAGTTTAGCATTGCATTTAGTAAGAGGAATTACTGTTGTGGTTTCGCGAAAAAATAAATAGGTTAAAAATACTTCTTATCTAATCTATGTTATCTCATTCAAAATCGGATGTGGAGGACACAATATAAATCTATATATTTGTGTAAGTATCTCTCCAGAAACGCAGTCCCCTCTCCAGAGTGGAGCCGTGTTAATACAGCTTCTGCAAGCGGTAGTATCCAACAGATGGAAGCTTAGTTTTGCATTTGTTATAGAGACAGTGATAGTTGTTTTGGCGTTGGTCAATGAGCAGCGCTGAATGTTCTTCTAAGCTCTGTTTAATTTAGGTAATATAGCAAGGGTGTTGATTTTGTGAGTCTCTCTGCAATGGTGGTTCACTAATGATTCTGTAGTAAGATTAAACGCATGTCTGCGACTCTGGAGAGAAACTTTTAAAAATATATGAACTTGTATTGTTGTATTCTCCAGACCCGATTTTTAAATGTTTTAAAAATGTCTTGCATCCTGCAGTAACTGTTTCTTCTGTTGCCATGTAAGCTTTAAAGGTCGACCGGCATGCGAAGAACGTTTTGGAGCGATACATCGTGATCTGGATCGCTCGGCAGCACGGGCGTTATCAAAACATATCTACGTATTCTCTGTTAGTATACACATAATAACGTTAAAGTCAAGTGAATCCATGCCAACCCGAATCAACGAGATCAACACTGCCTTGCGCGGCTTTGGCCTACCTTTGGGTAGAGTGGGGGGTGGATAGGACAGCTGGACGTGGCCGACTTGGCGCAGTCAAGTTAGCACGAGACAACTTGACGCGGGGATATGCACGGAGCAAATTGATTATTTTGTAAAGTTTTAGTAATAGTTGGTGGACAGAAAGGAAGTTTTAAAAGTCATAAAAATTATAATATTACCGGATTTCCACCAAAACCGTGTATGGACAATAAATTTCACATTTCGCAGATGCGCTGATTTGTCCCCGCGCCGAGTTGCCTTACACCAAGTTAATTCTAAGAAATAAGTAATTAAACTTCTAGTTTCAAAAATTCTTTTATTGTAAATACCACCAAAATATTGTTTCGCCATACAATGGCTTCATCAGGTGGATGAAATACTGAATATGTACAATACAAGTTTGAATATTTATGTGAAAATTATTGGGGAAATGGTGGTGGAAAAATTTTTACAATCTTAAATTTAGTAGAGGGGAGTTGTTTAAATCTAGTTGGTCATTTAAAGCTAATCCTAAACTATTGTATCTATTAATTTCTAAGTTTTCTAACAGGTTAAGTTTTTTACTTTTTTCTTGAATGTGTAAAATTTTGAAATCTATATTAAATCTATGATTGATATCTATACAATGACTTGCAAAAGTTGAATCTGTTTTCTTTTCTTTATGGCTTCTCTCGTGTTCTTTCATCCTAATTTAGAATGTCCTCCCCGTTTGTCCTATGTATACCTTATTACAATCTTCGAATGTTAACTTATATACACCAGAGTTTGATTCTTTGTCTATTTTATCTTTGTTGTTTTTAATAATGTTCTGTATAGTATTGTCTGTTTTAAATGATATATGTTCGTTATTAAGTTTTTTAATGAAAGTACCAATTTTTTCCGAAATTTTTCCTAAGTAAGTGATTGAATTATAGGAATTAATTATCTTATATTTTAATTTTGGATAAACTAAGGAAAGGGTTTTAGATTTTTGTTGGCTATTTAGGATGTTATTGACAATATTTATAGAGTAACCATTGTTTAATGCTATTGTGTATATTCTATTTAGTTCAAGGTCGAAATTACTTTTACTCATAGGTACATGAATTAATCTATACACAATTGATTGGAATGCTGATAATTTGTGTGTTATAGGATGAAAAGAATTAGCGTGTATTGTGGTATCTGTGTGTGTTGGTTTATGGTATATAGCGAACTCGTGTTTATTAGTTTTGTGTGATATGGTTAAATCTAGAAAATTAATGCTTTTATTTATTTCTGTTTCTATAGTAAAATTTATTTTGGGGTGAATAGTGTTGATATAATTATGTAAAGTTTTTAATTGTCTATCTCAACCGTTCAAGCAAATTAATATGTCATCAACATACCTAAACCAATATACACAATTACCAAACAAGGGATGTGTACTAATTATAGTTTCTAAATTATTCATGAAAATTTCCGCTAATAAGGGGCTTAGTGGGTTTCCCATTGCTAGACCCTCTGTTTGTTTATAAAATTTCTTTTTAAATTGAAAATAATTTTGTTCCAGGCACGTTTCTAAGAGCTGTAAAATTTCGGTCTTTGTGACAATGTTCGTGCTTCTACGTTGTAGTTGTAAAGTAATTAAATCTATTACCTCCTGGGGTGGGATACTAGTGAACAAATTCGAGACATCAAATGAAATGAGTTTACATTTGTTTGGTAATTGCAAGTTTGAAATATTGTTAATTAATTCCTGGGAATTTTTAACGGAGAACTTAGATTTGAATTTAGTGTGTGTAAGAATTAAATCTATTAAGTGTTTGGACACATTTCTACAAGGTGCTTTTACGTACGATACTACTGGTCGTATAGGTGTATTGTCTTTATGTAGTTTAATTAAACCGTATAATTTGGGAGGTAGGGGATTCATAGTGGTTAATATACATTTTTGAGTGTTATTAAAAAGAGAACCTGATTTTTCTATAGTTTGTTTTATCTGTTTTTGAAATTTGTTAGTAGGATCAGATTTAAGTTTTATGAATGAATTATTATCGAGGAATTCATGAACTTTATGTATGTAGTTTGATTCCGGAATTGCTATAACTGTATTTCCTTTATCAGCTTTTGTAAATATAATATTGTTACTAATCGCTTTCTGTTTATTTGATTTAATTATTTTATTTTCAATATTAAAATTCTTAGTAGTAAGTACGGTAATTTTCTAGAATATGTTTAGCTGCATATTTATTTCCCTGGTTATCCTTTTGCTTATTTAAGGCTAAATCTGTTTCTACTGCTAAGATTTCTAAGTGTTTATTATTAATGTTAGGGGCTAAGTTGTATTTGAAACCTTTAGATAAAATATTAATTTCTTCGGTTTTGAATTCTACATCCGTAAGGTTTTTAAATCGTTCATAAAAATTAATATTTTGATTTATGTTAACTAAAGGAATAGGCATTGTGTTATGTTTTTACAGTAAATAAGTTTATCTAGTTTACTATTTTGCATTAAGTATTTTTTGTGAATTATACGATTAATTTTATCATGGATGGCATTATACAAAAGATCAAACTCTAAATTATAAAGTTTAAAAGTTAACTGTGAATGTAATACCTAAAGATATATTGACAACGTGTCTCGTTTGTTGAATAGATTTTTCAATTCTTTCTTTATCCATGTTCTTTCCCCTATCTCGACTGCTTTAAGTGCTGCTTTACTATTGTTTTTGGTCTTGAGTTTTATGTGTTTAGGTGTGACAAATATAGAAATAAATAAAAGCATTAATTTTCTAGATTTAACCATATCACACAAAACTAATAAACACGAGTTCGCTATATACCATAAACCAACACACACAGATACTACAATACACGCTAATTCTTTTCATCCTATAACACACAAATTATCGGCATACCAATCAATGGTATATAGATTAATTCATGTACCTATGAGTAAAAGTAATTTCGACCTTGAACTAAATAGAATATACACAATAGCATTAAACAATGGTTACTCTATAAATATTGTCAATAACATCCTAAATAGCCAACAAAAATCTAAAACCCTTTCCTTAGTTTATCCAAAATTAAAATTCAAGATAATTAATTCCTATAATTCAATCACTTACTTAGGAAAAATTTCGGAAAAAATTGGTACTTTCATTAAAAAACTTAATAACGAACATATATCATTTAAAACAGACAATACTATACAGAACATTATTAAAAACAACAAAGATAAAATAGACAAAGAATCAAACTTTGGTGTATATAAGTTAACATGCGAAGATTGTAATAAGGTATACATAGGACAAACGGGGAGGACATTCAAAATTAGGATGAAAAAACACGAGAGAAGCCATAAAGAAAAGAAAACAGATTCAACTTTCGCAAGTCATTGTATAGATATCAATCATAGATTTAATATAGATTTCAAAATTTTACACATTCAAGAAAAAAGTCAAAAACTTAACCTGTTAGAAAACTTAGAAATTTATAGAAACAATAGTTTAGGATTAGCTTTAAATGACCAACTAGATTTAAACAACTCCCCTCTACTAAATTTAATATTGTAAAAATTTTACACATTCAAGAAAAAAGTAAAAAACTTAACCTGTTAGAAAACTTAGAAATTAATAGATACAATAGTTTAGGATTAGCTTTAAATGACCAACTAGATTTAAACAACTCCCCTCTACTAAATTTAAGATTGTAAAAATTTTTCCACCACCATTTCCCCAATAATTTTCTCATAAATATTCAAACTTGTATTGTACAAATTCAGTATTTCATCCACTTGATGAAGCCATTGTATGGCGAAACAATATTGTAGTGTATTTACAATAAAAGAATTTTTGAAACTAGAAGTTTAATTACTTATTTCTTAGCGTTATATTGAAGTTTTAACAAGTATCTCCATCGTCAATTAACTATTACCAAGTTAATTGTGCCGAGTTGGCCGCGCCAAATTGGCCGCACCAGATTGTTTTAGACCCAGAGTGGAGAGAGCCAAACATGGTACTCAGTACAGTGTGCGCTATTATCAGAGAGCGGAATGAAGCGATTGAATGACCAATTGCCCCGATAAAACGTTGTGGCGGCCTCAGGTATAGTATGCATGTTATAACAGCCCCAATATTTGCTTGCTCGATTGCATTCGTCGAGCAGATGTTGTTATTTCCGTTGTTATGGATAGTACATTGTGTGTATTCCTTCGTAAATTAAATTCAACTGTGGCGTGTAGAATAGAATATACATTTATATATTATTTCGTTAGACTTCGTTGAAATAATCGTTTAAAAAATTATATCCGCTAATTTCCAACGTTTATTCTCGTGTTGGCATACTGTTATACATGCATATACATATACAGTGAACGCCAAATAAGATGGCGAGCGATGCGGATGCCCCGTAGAAGTTTTTAATCGTTTCTAAAAACGTAAATGTAAAACCAAATACGAAGCTTCCCGCTATTTCTAATATCTCCGCCGACTTACTCCCACCGCTCACCATCATATTTGGCGTTTATGTAATTTATTGTTCTTTTGATAATATATTTTCTATTCTCTTCTATAAGGGATTGTTTCTGGTTTCGTTTCTTTCAGTGTTATTTGGTTACAACGTTTAGTATTAAAAAAAAATCCGTCCTATATTGTTATATTGTATATTTATCCTATAATTTTTTATAAATATTTAGTTTAATTTACTACCTTATCTTTGGAGTGGTTTTCGTTTCTTCTTTTTAGTCCATTTCCTTCTGTTCTTAGTATTTCTCTTTATTTTCATTAACTATGGAGAATTCTCGTAGTGTAACCATGGTAGGATTGATTAGAGGCCATACAGATTGGTTGCATATTCGTAATGATATCGAGATATATACCGAGACATGTTTCTTCGAAAACTCATCGAGATAGCATATGACCATCTGCACCTGACACTTTTAACGAAGAACTGTGTGAAGCTTTAATGGCGGCCAATATCCCACTTAAAAAGCTTGACAATCCAGTCCTCAAGAGGTTTCTTACAAAATATACTGATCCTCATGTGCCAGATGAATCTACTTTACGTAAATACCACTTACCGAAATGTTATTTGAGAACCATTGAAAAAATACGAACCAACCTATCTGTTCATTATTTTTGGGTAAGTGCAGACGAAACAACGGATGTTATGGGATGATATGTGTTAAATGTTGTTGCTGGTATTCTTCATACCCACCATACTTAATTGCAACTAAAATATTGTCAGTCGTAAATGGTGAAACAGTTGCAGAAGTAATTGATCAATGTATTCATAATATTCTGTCATCGGATAACAACTATAAAGACAAGATGTTGTTATTTTTGACTGATGCGGAAGCTTATATGTTAAAAACAGGGAAGTTATTAAATCAATCTTATCCCAATATGCTACACGTTATCTGTAAGCAGCACATGCACTACACAGAGTATATGAATACAGCAGGGGTCATTTTCCAAATGTTGACAAGTTAGTTTCATCATTTAAAAAGATATTTCTCAAAGCTGAGACAAAAAGTTGATGCCATATTTAGCAGAAATCCAAATTTGAATATATTATATCAATTCTGCACAGATCCGATTGAAAAATCTATACATTCTAAGTATGGTACACTTTTGCAACATTTTAATCGCGGACGGATGATGTGGAATGGACATTTTCTATTTTTAAAGACGTTTTAACAACTAAAAGAACTAATTTAACACAGGAACACCTTGGAAAAATTTCAGTTGTTCATAGTAATGTTTTACACTTTCAATGTTTCACAGAAAATACATAGTTTTGAATTTTGTTCTTTGTAAATTATTTTTATTCAAAATTCGATTACGCAATTCGCTTGCCAGCATTACTTTTGTTTCAGCAGTAGTTGCTGCCGGTTACCAAACCGTTTATTACATTCGCTCTGTTGTGCATTGACAGATACATATTAATTGCATATGTAGGTTTGTGCCACTTATGCAGTGTCTACACGTATCAAAATGTTTGAAACTCACGGATCGCTTACAGAAACAAACCTATTGGTCTACCACAGGTCTACAAAATTAAACTTTTTGACAGATGTTTTTATTTTGAAAACTGATTTCAAAAATTCTATGCATTTATTTGTATCACGTAAGGCTTTTTTGCAAATATTAAATGAAAAGAAACGATATTTCTAAAAAAATTTATTTGTTTATTGAGTAAAAAGGTGGAATACAAGTTAAAAAAGTGGATAAAATACTTTACTCAGTCTTTTTTAAGCGAAATCCTTGTCTTTTTGCCAGAAAGCTGCGTTGTCCGGACATTCGGTTTTATGTTTTTAAGGGCATATCCTGTTTTAACATCCAGCAGTAGTCCGCCATCATCGTTATGCTCCATCTGCCTTGGTACCGCCGTTCCATTTCCTTAATGTCTTGGTGAAACCTCTCTCCCTGTTCTTCGCTAACTGCTCCAAGATTTTCAGGAAAATAGTTCAAGTGTAAAAACAGGAAATGCACTTTCAAACTCATATTACAACCTAGACGATGAAAGTGTTGTAACATATTTTGAACAATATTTTTGTAGTTTTCGTCCTTAGAGTTCCCAAGAAACTTATCAATTACTTCTTTAAATGAAACCCAGGTGTTTTTCTCGACATTGGTCATTGTGTTTTGAAAATCCTTGTCTTTGCATAATGTTCTTATCTGCGGCCGAACAAAAATACCTTCTTTTAACTTGGCATCGGATAAGGCTGGAAATGTCTCGCACAAATATTTAAAACACTGTTCATTTTTGTCTAGGGCTTTAACAAACTGCTTCATCAAGCCAAGTTTGATATGGAGAGGAGTCAGTAAAACTTTTTTGGGGTCAACTAAGCTATCTCTTAATACATTTTTGCTACCAGGTGTAAGGCTTGTTCTAGAGGGCCATTCTATTTGAGTCCAATGTCTATCCCTTGCTCGACTATCCCACTCACAAATAAAGCATGGAAATTTTGTATAACCTCCTTGTTGTCCTAGTAGCATTCACAGCACTTTAAGGTCACCACAAAGCATCCACTGATGTTCTTGGTAGTTTATTTTCTTTAAAAGAAGTTCAAAATGTTCATACGTTTCCATTAAATGTACCGAATGGGCAACGGGAATCGAGGCCAGCTCGTTACCATTGTGCAATAAAACGCCTTTTAAACTACGCTTACTTGAGTCAATAAACAGGCGCCCTTCTTCTTTTACATACGGCACATTTCCTAATTTTGAAATTAAGTCAGGAATATTGTTGCAATACACTAGCAGTCCGTCTTGAGTAAAATATTGACATAACTCTTTTTCGCGATCCCGGTAAAAGCTTGATGTGACGCCAGGTGCCAGTAAATGTTTCTCACGAAGTAGGGAGGCTAACAATTCGGATGCTCTGGTTAAACACTTCGGGCTCTCTGAAATCTGGTGTGAAATCTGAGTCATCTGGGTCGCAATTAGATTCCTCTGATTCTGACGATATGACGTTTTCTAGTGCTTTTGGGGCGGTAGGTATCGGTACATCTGGTCCATGAGGAACTGGTCGAATAGCAGAGTCAAGATTGAGATATACAATTTGTTTCTTATTTTTTCTGTTGAATCCTTGAACATTACACGAACAAAAATAACAATCATCTGAGATTTCTAGGCTCTCGCCATACCATAGGAACACCAAAGCTTAAACATTTCTTCCTACCTTTTTGCCAGTTTCTTAATGCTTCAACGCAAACGGAACAAACAGTATGAGGAGCCCAGGACTTGTCTTGGTCGCCAATTTTTACACCAAAATAAGCGTGGTATACATTTTTCACAAACGAAGTTACAGTTTGCCTCTGCTTTACTACGACATAACTACCACAGATATAACAAAAGTTATTCGGATTTTTCACACAATGTCTTTTTTCCATGTTTATACGTTCTAGAACACCTAAAATTCGCAACAACGAAGACAACAAGCGCGCGGACACAGTAGCACGACGACTAACACAACCAAACTGCACATAAGCAGGTTTCAACTTTGTATTGACGCTTCTGCGCCGACTCTGTTGCTTTGCTGAGAAATCTAATATTAACCAGTGTTGCCAAATCACATTTAATTTCATAAAAATCAATTCATTTAAAAATCATGCCTAACATGGAACAAACATTTTCTTGTCATAGGTATGTATATTAATAAATTAACATTTTTAAGATATAGAGCGCTATAAAAAAATTTTTTTGGAATAAGGGCCCCCAAACATATACAAATTAGCAAACAGCTTTCAAACATCAAAATCTCTGTAGACCTGTATTATCAATCACTCGAGTTCGCTCTCTGGCTATTATCGTACTTATAGGTCCTGGGGACAAATCTACTTTCTATAAATGAAAATTCTGCTTGTAGGTGGTTTTGTCTCGAATCATTCGTTAATTTTATATTTCAATTTTACCAGAAAACAGCTTCGCTTTCGGGATTTTAGTGTTCTTCATTATTGTCTTTTAATTTTAGAACATATATACAGGTGTTGGAGAGTGAATATTGACTGACCAAGTAGAGTAATTCTATCTCTATCTTAAAATAATGCTGAAATTGTTCTTAAATAGTTTCAGTTTAAAAAACAACTAATGGTAAAACGGTATTTATTACAGTTTTGAGTAACGTAAATGACGCCTTAAGTGAAATTAATGACCACAGTAATCCCATTACGGACTTGATCAGGTTCTGGCATTGCGTCATGGTTTATGTTGAACCCCACTTGAACTCGGATGAACTAAAACTATTATTAAATTACCCAAAAAGTAAATTTGATCTTATTATATTCGATTTATTTTCTGGACAAGAGTTCTATCCTTTAATCGAGTATTTCGGAAATCCCCCAGTGGTTGGTACTTCGCCGTTCGGTTTGCCGCCATATATCCTGGATACCATGGGAAGTCATTTCTACTTTTATTATCCTATTTACAACAGACATTATACGGATAATATGACACTGTTGCAAAGAATTGAGAACACATTTTTGTATCTATTGGAATATTTCCTAAAAAATTATTACATGCTGAGTCAGTATAAGATGGCACAGACAAGATATGGTGTAGATATAACTCCGTTCGATCAAATGGAGCAAAAGATAGGGATCCTGTTGGCGAATTACGATCCTGTTTTAGATTTTGGGATGCCACTGTCTCCGAATATTATTCCAGTTGGAGGAATGCACGTTAGACGTTCAGAAAAGTTACCAAGCGTAAGTTCTCTATTATTATTAAATAAACCTATTTTTAACATTATAATGAGATATAAGTCCCTTTTATTAAAAAAATGTTATCAAAGAACAATAGTTTTTTAAAATTTCTTTTATTGAATGTTTCGTTAAAAGTTTGTTTAAAATGCAGGCTATAATTTTTTTAACATTCACCTCTCTGTTGGCTTCTTTGTTACACAAATGATTCGGATTTTGAAGGATTTGGTTGTAAGCGCTATTTCTTGTAATATTCGTCCAAAGGTTGCGGATCTTGAGTAAATTACAATTCTCCATCCTCTAAACTCTTGGTTTAGGTATATAATATATGATTGTTTCAGCCTTTAGTTGAAATTCCATTATAACTATTATCAGGATAAAATAAAACAAATTTTAATGAATTTCACTTTTTAATTTACACTGTAATGATCGTTTCGCTCCAACCTGAGCTTCATCAGACATATAACTAACTTATATACAATTTTAACACAAATGTACCGTAACAAACACATGTTTTGTTTTGAATAGTTGAAGGAATAGGTTTATTTTTATTACTAAAATGTCTATGCACAAAACTTTCACTACGGTTTATACAATTCTGTTCTTAAGTGATAAAACTAAGGGTCTACTTTATGTTACAGGGAGGTAAAGAAGTTCTATGGAAAAATACAATATATGACTGTCTGAATATCAAATAAATAAATTGTGTAAGGGTGAATGATTTGTTTCTAATTGATCATTGAGGATCTTGTCGGTTTTCTTTAATTTATTAATTTCAAGTGACTCTAATAAATTAAGTTTTTTGCCCTTATTTTCGACGTGTAATAGTTTAAATTCTTTGTTAAAATTGTGGTTCGTTGAATTAATATGAGACGCATATGAAGAGTCACTTTTATTATTTCTAAATGAAGAAAAATGTTCTTTGATGCGTATTTCAAACGATCAGCCTGTCTGTCCGATATACGTCATGGGGCAACTACCGCAAGTTAACTCGTAGACTCCTGACTTTTTATTGTTATTTGTTAAATATTTATTGTTTTTTATAAATTTGGATAAATTGTTGTTAGTTCTATACGCTGTATTAATGCCAAACTTTCTTAAATATTTACAAATTTTTGTGCTTGGAGAGCCTATAAACGTGATCATTTTAAATTTTTGGGTGTTGTTATTATTTAATATTGGGTAAACTTGTGATATGGCTTTTGTAAGGAGTCTTTTATTTTAAATGTTATCTATTATATTACTTTTATATCCATTGTTGATAGCTATTTGTTTAATTAAATTTAACTCTTTCTCGAAATTTGTTTGGTTCAACGGAGTATTGATTAATCTATGTATAAGAGTGTGATAAGCCGCTAATTTGTGTTGTATCGGATGGCAAAAAGTGTTATGAATAGTTATATCGGTATTTGACGGTTTGTCGTAAATTGCAAAGTTACATTTGTTGTTAATTCTAGTAATCGTTAAATCGAGAAAGTTAATACTATTATTTGTTTCCTGTTCCATTGTAAACTTAATATTGTGATGCAATGTATTAATATAAACAAATAATAAATTTAACTGTCTCTTTGTTCCTGTGAAACCTACTAATATATCATCCACGTATCTGTACCAAAATAATACATTTTGGAAAAGAGGATTTTTTTAAATAGAATTTTCAAGATGATCCATCAAAATCTCAGCTAATAACGGACTTAGGGGATTACCCATAATTAAACCTTCTTTGCAAGTGTATATGTTTTCATTAAATTGAAAGTAATTTTGTTCTATGCATATCCGAAATTGGTGGAGGCTGTGGCTTGTAATCTGAAACAGAAATAAGAAAAACACCCTAACCACAATATATAACAATAAATACTATATACGTATTTCGGCAACTAAGTTGCTATCTTCAGTAGAACAACCTTAAAAACTGAAAAAAAGTGTTAAACGTAGCGTTTTTGGCTAAGGTAAACCTTAGAAGATATGCTCTTCACCAAATCGCCAGTGGGATAACACTAAATTCCTAACATCGAAATAAAAACTTATATACTACTTAAACCTAGCGTGAAGTTTAGGGAACCGTGAAGCGTGAATACATGAAGCGTAAAAATAATGCTATTGTCACAATAAGGCATACAAACTAGACTGAGGGATTAGTCCATTGTCAGAAGTCATTAATTTATTCTTATTTCTATATATATAAGTACTTTCATAACTATCTAATTCCCTATAATTATTAACATGCTAACACGCTAGATTTAAGTAGTATATAAGTGTTTATTTCGATGTTAGGAATTTAGTGTTATCCCACTGGCGATTTGGTGAATATCTTCTAAGGTTTACCTTAGCCAAAAACGCTACGTTTAACACTTTTTTCAGTTTTTAAGGTTATTCTACTGAAGATGGCAACTTAGTTGCCGAAAACGTATATAGTATTTATTGTTATATATTGTGGTTAGGGTGTTTTTCTTATTTATGTTTCTATGCATATGTTTAGTAAATCAACAAGTTAATTAATAATTATTGGATTTACATTATTTTTATGGAGAAGATCTTTTACTAAAATAACCGTTTTTTCTGGAGGGAATAAATTTTGGACATCAAAGGAAATGAGTTTTGTGCTAGACGTTAAAGTAAAATCTTTTATTTTGTTTATTAGTGCATATGAGTTTTTTACGCTTAATTTAGGTTTAAATCCTGTATATTTAATAATGATATCTATAAGCCTTTTCGAGAGTTTGTAGGACGGAGCTGTCACATATGAAACAACCGGACGAATCGGGTAATTTTCTTTATGTAATTTAATAAGGGAATATAATTTTGGTGGTTGAGGGTTCATAATAATTAAACTATTTTGTTCCTTTTCACTAAAAAGATTAGCAGAATTTCTTATAACTGTTTTTAGAGTTTGTTGAAATTTTGCTGATCTCTCTCGTATCTCTCTTAATTATTTCAAATTTATTCAGTGCTAAAAACTCATTCGTTTTATTCAAATAATCTACTCTATTCATTGCTACAACCGTTTTCCCTTTATCCGCTCGAGTAAAAACTAGCGAATTATGAGTGGATTTAATCTTTATAGATTTGATAATCTTAAGTTCACTATTATGATTTATGTTTTCGGTTTCCCGTTTAAGGATGTTCCATGCAAAAAATTTATTGGACAAATTATTAGGGGTATCAGTTAATGCGATTTCCGTCTCTACAGCTAAATAATCTAACGTATTACATGTTATTTCAGGTCTTACATTATAATTAAAACCTTTGTGTTAAAATTTGTACATAAGTTAGTTATATGTCTGATGAAGCTCAGGTTGGAGCGAAACGATCGTTGCAGTGTCAATTAAAAAGTGAAATTCATTAAAATTTCTTTTATTTTATCCTGATAATAGTTATTTATTATAATAGAGATATTTTGAATTTATTCTACATTGATGGTGAATCTCTTTAAATTATTGAAAGAACATGTCGACTTTTTTTTAATGAAACATACCCACAATATGAAACAAACATGTAAATAATTTACATATCTGTAACTATGCACATGGACAATACACCTCGTATTTTCAGCATTTACTTCTGCTTAATACATATGTTTCTGCCATCTAGGCGTCCTCAGTTAAGCTAGTGAAGCAATGTATACAAATTAATACAAACCTGTTATAAACAACTGGTTTGTATCTGTATTTAAATTTACTGAAATAGCCCGCATAGATCAAGCAAGTTCCGTCCTATAAGAAGACAACTATTTAATAATTGACATCTTACGGGCGAAAGAGACTTTGCCTGGAGGGCTACCTATCGTTCGAACAGCTAAGCTGCTACGGGAAACCATAAAATACGTACGTCAATTATTAAATAGTTGTCTTCTTATAAGACGGAACTTGCTTGATCTATGCGGTCTATTTCAGTAAATTTAAATACAGATACAAACCAGTTGTTTATAACAGGTTTGTATTAATTTGTATACATTGCTTCACTAGCTTAACTGAGGACGCCTAGATGGCAGAAACATATGTATTAAGCAGAAGTAAATGCTGAAAATACGAGGTGTATTGTCCATGTGCATAGTTACAGATATGTAAATTATTTACATGTTTGTTTCATATTGTACAAACGCTTTATACGTGCTTAACGTATTGTCATACTTAAACAAAACCTTTTTGTATATTTACCGCCATCTGGCTGGTTGTTAATGGACTACATCTACATACGTATTTTATCGTTTCCCGTAGCAGCTTAGCTGTTCGAACGATAGGTAGCCCTCCAGACAAGGTCTCTTTCGCCCGTAAGATGTCAATTATTAAATAGTTGTCTTCTTATAGGACGGAACTTGCTTGATCTATGCGGGCTATTTCAGTAAATTTAAATACAGATACAAACCAGTTGTTTATAACAGGTTTGTATTAATTTGTATACATTGCTTCACTAGCTTAACTGAGGACGCCTAGATGGCAGAAACATATGTATTAAGCAGAAGTAAATGCTGAAAATACGAGGTGTATTGTCCATGTGCATAGTTACAGATATGTAAATTATTTACATGTTTGTTTCATATTGTACAAATTGCCACCTGATAGGATGAGATTTGCTTTATCTGATAGGCGGTTTCGGCTAAATGTCATATACAGATACAGATCTATTTATAAAGATTTGTATCATTTGTATACATTGCTTCATTAGCTTAACTGACGACGCCTATAGATGGCAGAAACATATGTCTTAAGCAGAAGTAAATGCTGAAAATACGAGGTATTGTCCAAGTATACAGTTACAGATATGTAAATTATTTACATGTCAGTTTCTTAATTAAAATATCAATGTTGGCTATGACTTCCGGTATAACTGAAAGTGGTTCATGAGTGTAAATATTTTATTTTAATACATCAAGTATCCATATTACGTGCCACAAATTTTCAAAAATATCTTAAGGCGTTAACATAGAAAACTTCTAATGAACGGGTTACGTGAAAAACTCTGTTGAACAGAGAATTGTCAATGGTTTTGCAATACCTTTCTAATGTTAATCTTCCAATATCTAACAATGGTATCCCAAACTATTATTTTTTAATAGAACTAAAATATTAATTTGCAAAATAGGTTTGATCATATGATATTGATACCACTTGATATTCCTCAAAAGATTTTTGAAAATCCATGTAGCCCATAACCAAATTTCGTGAATGAATATCAAATTCTAAATATATTTTGTCATTGCAGGATTTGAAAGAAATATTGGATAAGGCAAACGATGGAATAATTCTTTTCTCTTTCGGCACAATTGTGGAGCCTTCCAGATTACCAATGGAGAAAAAGAAATTGTTCTTGAACGTCTTTTCCAAATTGAACCAAACGATTTTGTGGAAGTACACTGCAGATGATTTGAAAAATGTACCAAACAATGTTATTATTAGAAAACGGTATCCACAAAACGATGTATTAGGTAACCAATGCTGGTGACAACGAAAGTTTCTGCAAAGACATAAACCAAACACGATCTTTTGCCATTTTTTGGCTTATTATTCGAAATATTTGGCTTTTACGCTTTTTTGCGTTCAGTGGAACAAATCATATAAAGGGGCCGGTTTGAGGCGAAAGTAATTTTTCAATGAAATAACAAGTGTTCATTTGAAAAGTCAATCTAGTAGCATGTGATTTGCTGAGAACATTTTGAAGTATGTCGTAAATTAAAATTTACTACTTAACCTACGAAGTCGTATATTTTGACAGTTTCATACATACAAATAAATAACAAATAATAGGTATTTATTGAAAACTATAACAAATGTTGAAAATGTTGTCCTTCAAGATCAATGCACTTTAAAATCCTCCGTTCAAAATTTCTGATGATATTCTGCAACATTACTGGATTGTTATTAGTTTCCAAGCATTTCTGTTCGATTCTCTGTAGCATATAGAAATATGTTATTTTTTAGATAAGGCCACAAAAAGAAGTCGCAAGGTGTTAAATCGCATGAACGTGCAGGCCAGGCAATTTCAGTATTTCGACTAATTATACGCTCATCAAAAAATTCTCTTAAATAATCCAAAGATTCTGCAGTACAGTGACAAGGTGCTCCGTCCAGTATGGCAATATGCATTTTGTAGTTCATCATCATGCAACTGATTGACAAATGGTTGTAAAATTTCCGTACGGTACCTTTGAGCAGTTAACGTTCCCTGAAAAAATATTGGTCCAATGATTCGCCTTTGGCTTATCGCTGCCCAAACACCAATTTTCTCTGGATGTAGCGATTCTTCATTAACTACATGTGGATTTTCACTACTCCAAATTCTTGTAATTTGTGAATTTAGGTATCTCGTTTTATAAAGCCATGCTTCATCAGTAAAGATGACTCTTTGCGAAAGTTCTCCATTATTGTTCATATTTACAAACCAATTACAAAACTGTAGTCTACGTGGGTAATCAATTTCTAACAATTCTTGCACTGCTGTGACACGGTATGGATAAAGTTGCATATCTTTTTTTAATAACTTGTGAGTTGTACCAACAGAAAGGTTTATTTGTTGACTCAAATGTCGAACAGATGTTTGTGGTTCATTTTCCATTATTTCTTCAACAAGATTGACAACTTGTGGTGTACGTTTCTTAACTGCTCCGCTGCCTGATTTTCTTAAGAGACTACCAGTTTCAGAAAAAAGTTTTAGAGTTCTATCCAAAGTATTCTTAAATTGTATATAATCTATTACAAAATGTGGAAACTCAACTTGAAATACTACCATGCAATCTTGAACTGAATAAACCCATAAACCATCAGTTTTATTATCACTTCGAAAATAAGCCTGGACTAAAAAAAATTTATGTTCTAAAGTGAAAGCCATTTTAAAACTGAGAAGCAATTTATTTAAACCAGAATCGACGCACGATTATTGTATGCACTAACTGATATTTGTGATTGACATTATCAAATGTCATTTGGATTTACGTTTACGGAAGAAGAAATATTGTAATAAAAGTAGGGCCTTATGCCCTAAGGTAGAATCGCCATGTAACGTGGGCAGGATGGATCGTCCATGTAAACTCTATGTGCCTGGAGTATCGGCATGTAATGTGGGCCGTTTGGGCGGCCACATCGCGTTGCTGGTTCGAGGCGGAATAAAGTACTAAATGATACACACTCGATGTTCGGGTAACATTCTATAATTAACTCAACGCTTACAAACTGAATAACAATATATTTACAAGATGTACATATTATACTTGGTTCTACGCAGACAGGGCAGAACGTGGTTATTAAGATTTAACACAGTTCGCACCACTGACTGGTTGTAACTCTGACTATGACTCTGTCCCTATGACTTAAACTATCGTCTATATATACTAGAGAAGATCCTTGTCTTACTTATCATTTGTTTCTAGAACAAATGTATAACCCTGATGCGTTGGTCTTGTGTATGCAACAAATCCGAGGTAAGGTCGTGTTTAGATAACACGTTAATGTTTTGTATTAAATGCGAGGCTTCGCCTTGGCAAAGTGTTACGCATACACATGACTACGTATCGAGTTATTACAATATATACTAATATACTTGCGTATTATTGTATTAAAATTTCAAAGTAACCTAGATTGACTTTTCAAATGAACACTTGTTACTTATTTTAGGGTAAAAAATATATTTTATTTTTCTACATAATCCCTTTGCAAGTCTACACACTAAGCCCAGCGAGTTTTCAATTTTTTCAAACCATCCAAAAAGTAATCTTCGGGCAACTCTGCAAAATATGCCATTGCCTCGGATATCACCTCTTAATTTGTCCGCAATCTTTTCCCATTTTTTTAAATTTGAAAATAAAAAGAAATGACTGGAATTCAGATCTGGCGAATATGGTGGATCAGGCAACAATTCGTAACGCAATTCGACAATTTTTGTTGCAACAACAGCGGGCGAATGAGAAGGGGCATTGTCGTGATGGAACAACACTTTTTCCTTCAACAAATACTGTCGTTTCTTCTTCAGTTCGACGTCAAAACGTATCAAAAAATCGACATAATGTTAGCCAGTTATCGTTTTTCCTTTTTTTTTTAAATAATCAATAAAAATAACACCTTTGGAATCTCAAAAAACTGTGGCCAAGACCTCATCGGCCCAAAAAAAACCGGTTTTTACTTTTTTGGGTGAACGCTCCCTGAGAGAAATCCATTCTTTCGACTGTATTTTCATTTTTGGAGCATAACGATATAACCAAGTTTCATCTGCTGTTACAAATTGATAAAATATTTATATAATATATTTGGATTGCGTTCGAAGATAGCCAAACATTCTCCTGATATATGGATGCGAGCCAGCATTTGATCAACATTAAGCAAACCCAGCATCCATCTTCTGGATAGCTTTTCAATACTTAAATGTTCATGCAAAAATATATTTATTTCATTAGCTATCTCATGTATTTTCAGGGGCAAGGGACTGGACTATATTAACTATTAGAATAGTTTCAGTAAATGACGGTCCAAAGCATTCTGCATCATCCCTGCCACTTTTAAAAGCAGAAAACCATTTACAAATCATTTCATGGGGCGGATCACTTGCACAATAATATTTACGTAGCTTTTCCTGTGTTCCTTTAATTGTTATTCTATGTAAAGAAAATAATGTTTTTCCACTTCTATTACATAATATGCATATAAATATATTGATTTCTGTTAATTTATGACACATTACTCACTGACATTCATAAGTCACGGACAAAACCTCATAAGTCACAGGAAAAATCTTAAAAGGGTTGTTAGCCAATCAAACGCACAATTCAAGCAAATGTTTATCAACCCATGGCAACGAATAAACTCAAATGAAAATAATCTTGATAATAATTCAACACCATCTATGGCATTTGAAAATTGTAATGTCAAAATAAATTTCTATAATAATTTTTTTTTAATATCTGTAACCTTATTTGAAAATTAATTAATTAGAACACTCACTTCATATATAACGGGTGTTCAGAAACATTCGAAGTCAAGTGGGCTCTGAACAAAAAATCGTATATCTTTACTTAAGTATCTGATTTGTAATAATTATTAAATGTCAACTGTTGCCTGTCAAAAATCAATCTATCTCAGACATGACTTCATATTTTCAAGGACCAGTTTGACTTCGAATGTTTCTTAACACCCGTTAGAAGTGGAAAAATTATAGTATTCTACTCCCGTCTAAATTCACATTAGCCACTCGGATAACTTAAGACACGCGCCTGAAGGCTCGTGTCTTAAACGTCATCCTCGTGACAAATGTCAATCTTTAGACGCTCGATGAATTAACTATGAATTAACTATGAATTAACTATTAATTAACACTCGGAGTTCTTTTTTCTCCATATTTACTCAACAACGAAACAGTTTTCTTTAAATGAGTTAAAAACACAACCTATATGTCAGATTTGCTTGAAATTTTGACAGTAGACATCAGAAACATGGCGGAAATCAGCAACATAATAGCCGTAGCAAAAGTGTTGCCAACCTTTGAAAAGTCGCTCTTCCCTCAAACCGTCTTCGCATACCTTAGATTTAGTATTACAAAGGATCTATGAGTAAACCGCGATTACCATTTCAATGCCGTCAGCCGCCAATCTAAATATTTATATAATTGTTTCAGCCTTTACTTGATGAAATTCCATTATAACTATTATCAGGATAAAATAAAACAAATTTTAATGAATTTCACTTTTTAATTAACACTGTAACGGTCGTTTCGCTCCAACCTGAGCTTCATCAGACATATAACTAACTTATTTACAAATTTTTTTAACACAGGTATACGGTAACAAACACATGTTTTATTTTAAATAGTTGAAGGAATGGGTACTTTTTATTACTAAAATGTCTATGCACAAAACTTTCACTACGGTTTATACAATACTGTTCTTAAGTAATAAAACTAGGGGTTTACATTATATTAGAGGGAGGTAAAGAAATTCTATGGAAAAATACAATATGTGACTGTCTGAACATCAAATAAATAAATTGAGTATGGGTGAATTATTTGTTTCTAATTGATCATTTAGGATCTTGTCGGTTTTCTTTAATTTATTAATTTCAAGTGACTCTAATAAATTAAGTTTTTTGCCCTTATTTTTGACGTGTAATATTTTAAATTCTTTGTTAAAATTGTGGTTCGTTGAATTAATATGAGACGCATATGAAGAGTCACTTTTATTATTTCTAAATGAAGAAAAATGTTCTTTGATGCGTATTTCAAACGATCTGAATTTCTGTCCGATATACGTCATGAGGCAACTACCGCAGGTTAACTCATAGACTCCTCCAGGATTTAAACCTAAATTAAGCGTAAAAAACTCATATGTACTAATAAACAAAATCACAGACTTTACTTTAACGTCTAACACAAGACTCATTTCGTTTGACGTTCAAAATTTATTCCCTAGTATCCCTCCAGAAATAACGGTTATTTTAGTAAAAGATCTTCCCCATAAAAATAAAGTAAATCCAATAATTATTAATGAAATTCTTGATTTACTAAACATATGCATAGAACAAAATTACTTTCAATTTAATGAAAGCATATACACTTGCAAAGAAGGTTTAATTATGGGTAATCCCCTAAGTCCGTTATTAGCTGAGATTTTTATGGATCATCTTGAAAATTGTATTTCAAAAAATCCTCTTTTCCAAAATGTATTATTTTGTTACAGATACGTGGATGATATATTAGTAGGTTTCACAGGAACAAAGAGACAATTAAATTTATTATTTGATTATATTAATTTTATTAAGTTTACAATGGAACAGGAAACAAATAATAGTATTAACTTTCTCGATTTAACGATTACTAGAATTAACAACAAATGTAACTTTGCAATTTACCACAAGCCGTCAACTACAGATATAACTATTCATAACACTTCTTGCCATCCGATACAACACAAATTAGCGGCTTATCACAGTCTAATACATAGATTAATCAAAACTCCGTTGAACCAAACAAATTTCGAGAAAGAGTTAAATTTAATTAAACAAATAGCTATCAACAATGGATATAAAAGGAATATAATAGATAACATTTTAAATAAAAAACTCCTTACAAAAGCCATATCACAAGTTTACCCAATATTAAATAATAACAACACCCAAAAATTTAAAATGATCACGTTTAGCACTTCAAGCACAAAAATTTGTAAATATTTAAGAAAGTTTGACATTAATACAGCGTATAGAACTAACAACAATTTATCTAAATTTATAAAAAACAATAAAGATTTAACAAACAACAATAAAAAGTCAGGAGTCTATGAGTTAACCTGCGGTAGTTGCCCTATGACGTATATCGGACAGACAGGCAGATCGTTTGAAATACGCATCAAAGAACATTTTTCTTAATTTAGAAATAATAAAAGTGACTCTTCATATGCGTCTCATATTAATTCAACTAACCACAATTTTAACAAAGAATTTAAATATTACACGTAGAAAATAAGGGCAAAAAACTTAATTTATTAGAGTCACTTGAAATTAATAAATTAAAGAAAACCGACAAGATCCTAAATGATCAATTAGAAACAAATAATTCATCCTTAATCAATTTATTTATTTGATGTTCAGACAGTCACATATTGTATTTTTCCATAGAATTTCTTTACCTCCCTCTAATATAATGTAAACCCCTAGTTTTATTACTTAAGAACAGTATTGTATAAACCGTAGTGAAAGTTTTGTGCATAAACATTTTAGTAATAAAAAGTACCCATTCCTTCAACTATTTAAAATAAAACATGAGTTTGTTACCGTATATTTGTGTTAAAAAAATTTGTAAATAAGTTAGTTATATGTCTGATGAAGCTCCGGTTGGAGCGAAACGACCGTTACAGTGTGAGATTCATTAAAATTTGTTTTATTTTATCCTGATAATAGATCATATTTAATCTTGGAATTTCGAATAAAAACTAAACTTGCATTTTAGAGGTTATATTTATGTAGTGCAGTAAACAGGTGTGCTGTCTTGTCGTCAGCAAACACATGGCGTTGTATCATTCGGAACTGAGGTAGAATAATCATTTTAATAAATTAATCGACTGGCCATCTCGATCTTCTACAGTATCAATGTTTTTGTTAGAGAGTGGTTAGGTGGCTGCAATTTTCAGTTTTGAATTTTTTTAAAATATTTTCTTCAATAATTTTTAATTTTATTTCGAAAATTTTTGAATTTTGGTTTTGAATTTTCGAATTTTTCAATTTTTACTCTTTCATATTTTGATATTTGGATACGCTGTCATGTTTTCACTTTCATGTGTTTTCGTGCTTTCTTGTTCTCGTGTTCTCGCATTTAGGTGTTTTTGCATTTTAGCGTTTTCTTGTTTTTTTCTGTTTTCGTGTTTCCGTGTTATCGAGTTATCGCGTATTCGTGCATTTTGTGGTTTTCACATTTTCGTGTTTTTACGTTTTCGCGCTTTAGTGTTTTTTATCGGGTTTTCGTGCTTTTGCGTTCTCGTATTTTCATATGTTCGCGTTTCCGTGTTTTCGCGATTTTGTGATTTCGTGTTTTTGTCTTTCGTGTTTTTGCGTTTCCCTGTTATCGGGTTTTCGTGCTGTTGCGTTTTCGTATTTTCGCGTTTCCATGTTGTCCAGTGTTCGTGCTTTTGTGTTCTCGTATTTTCGTGTCTTCGTATTTCCACGTTTTCGTGTTTTCGCGTTTCCGTGTTTTTGCATTTTGGTATTTTCGAGTTTTCGTGTTTTCGTGTTGTCGTGTTTTCGTCTTTTCATGTTTTCGTGTTTTCGTGTTTCGTGTTTTCGTGTTTTCGCGTTTTCGTGTTTTCGTGTTTTTATACTTTGGCACCTAGAAAACAAGATTTAATCTACATTTGTGTATCAAGTTTCTATAATACGACTACTACAAAATTTATTATTAACGTTTTGATGCCATTGTGAAAACTTTCACATTAATATTTGTACTTATTAAATGCCCTGAATTCATGTTCTGTTTTAGCACACGAAAATGTGAAATTATTCATAACTCACAGTGGTGCTTTAAGTTCACATGAAGCGATATACCACGGCATTCCAGTTATTACCGTACCCTTCTTTGCGGACCAAAAGGTAATCGCTAAAAAAATGGCAACGAGAGGGCTAGGAAAGAGACTACTCATGAGTGAAATAACAGAAGATCTCTTATACGAAAATATTTTAGAAGTTATCAACAATCCAATGTAAGTTCGTTACTTTCTAATCGAATGGATCTGACATTTTGTTTTAGCTACAAACAAAACATGCAGAAGATATCTCGGATATTCCGAGATCAAAAGGAAACACCGTTAGAGAGAGCTACTTTCTGGGTAGAATACGCTCTTAGGAATAAAAATCTGAGTCATCTATCGTCAAAATCACGGAATATGACACTGTTCCAACGGGAAAACTTGGACGTATATTGCTTTATTTTACTTCTTGTAATTATTTTTCTCGTACCGTTCATTTGGATAATAAAATTTGCTGTTAGTTGTTTTATTTGCGGGATAAAACACGAAATAAAAATTAAACAAAATTAATACAACAGTATCAAAATTAATAAAAACTATTGTCGAAATTGAATTTAATTGTAAAAAATGTAAGGAATCATACTCTTATTTCCAGGCAAACACAAATAAAATACCTTGGAATTTTGTTTGCAGTTTCCTGAGCATATCCATCAAATCTGCAATTCCACTTCTCGTATGCTTAGCTATAGCAAGCGCCAATTAAGTTGGCGCGAGGAGGGGGTGCGCAGAAGCCGTTTTTAAAAACGTCCACCCCCACTACTCAAGTAATTGTCAGAATACATTTGTCATTGACGTTTGACGGAACATAATGTCTTTGCTAGGGGATCATAAAGTGATACACGCTCAGAGGTTAGAATTATCTGACATTTGATGTAAAACCAAATACAAATCTCCCCACTACTTTTAATCTTGTGTGAACTTACCCCTCCTCGCGCCAACTTAATTGGTATTTGCTATACTTTTATAAGATCATGTCGTTAGTTACCGAATATGGAGATACTGAAGATACTTTCGTACATTGGTACGTTCCAAACTTGAATATGCGTTTTGTTATCAGAAACCCCTACTTTGTTTGTAATAGAGACTACAGAGGAGATACTTAATATCTACAATTCAGAACATCTAGAATTTACTCTCGAAGGGGTGTCGACAACGGATAGCTACTGTAATAACGTGGGCCTTAGGCCCTAAGTGCCTGGAGGATCGGCATGTAATAACGGTGGGGCCTTAAGCCCTAAGGCAGAATCGCCATGTAATGTGGGCCGTTGGGTGGCCACACGGGATAGCAGGTAGGGCGACTTATCGTAAAGAATGATACTCACAAAGTTCGGGTAACATATTATAATTTAATATTAATTAATATTTATATATATATTTATAAATATATATATATATTTATATATATTTATAAATATATAATTAATATTTAATATTATTATTTAATTATATACATTATTACTATGATCTAACTATCATTAAGACTGTAACTGTCTATCTGAAAGTGAGTATGAATGTGAACATGATTCGGAATAAGAATCTGACTCTGAATCTGAATGTCTCTCACTTACGTTACTGTCTTTATATACCCCAGATGATCCTTGTACTTCTTCTGGAATATAATACAAACCCTGACATATAGTTTGTGTATGCAAACCACACGTGAGCGAGGTAGTGTTTGTAAAACACGTTACATTTGTATTAAAGGAACGAGGCTGTGGCCTCGTTGAGAGTGTTTGCATATACATAACTACATTGCGTTATCACACCACCCTCCTTGGGTTTAAGAAAAATAACGCTGAGGTGTTTGTTTTTCTTTCATTGAAATCTTTACCTTTCTTATTCCTATTTTACAATATGGTGAATACTATAAATATGACATATACTATTAACCTTAAACAAATAAATTACGATAACTAAAATTCTAAAATGAAATTGTTATCGAGTATCACACTATGGTAAAATAATGGATAGTCTTAATCTATATACAATAATAATAAATATTTAACGAATAGATATATAATATAAATCTTAGAATGATAAATATTCTAATATAAAATGTAATAAATATATAACATAGATTGTATAGCTTTAAATAGATAATTTTAAATTCTAAAAGATAATGCTTCACAGTCAGTTTTACATTGTTGAAGATTAAAAAAATAATTAATTGATAATAATAATTAATTGGCCTTTGTACACTGTCTCAATTTTGTTAGTCTGTTCGCTTTTTTGTATTTTACTTCTATATCATGTGCAACTTATATAGAATAATTGCCTTGTTTCGCAGTTTGCCATTCTTGTCTTTCTTGTTTTTCGCGTTTGGTTCTTGTTTTCCGATTCCTCATGCTTGATCTTTTGGTTTCAATTCTTGTGCATGATCGTTTGCTCCCAATTATTATGCTCCCTTTCCAACCAAACTTTAAAATAAATCGACTCTCCGTTTTTCTATCTATTTTCCTCCATGGAAAAAATTATTCTGGAAATCACTCTTTCGTGTATTTCCCTGGACAGCACATATTTCGTGTCTGTCGTGTTCCTGCGCAGAACTATTTTTTGAAGCTTATTCTGGCCACGGTAAGGGAGCTCGTGCAGCGGAAATGCCCTTATGCTGTAAGCCTTTTCTTCAATACAGAAAAACTTGAGACCAGTTAACAAAACACACTTTTGTTATAACTGTAATCTCTAAAAAAAAAATTCTGAGAGCGTTTTTTGTCGTGTAGGATCACTTCCTGGAAGCGCATGCTTGCTTCGTCACGACCTAGGGGCGAATTGGAGTCTTCTTTGCCTTTCTTCTATTTTAGAAGTTCGTCTGATTCGGTTGGTTATCGTTTTCGCCAGTTCCACAACTCTAGGATGATCTGTCCTGTAGGTTGCACTGTTGTTGGTGTCGTAAAGGTACAATCGATAGGTCTGTCGTCTTATAGGGCTCCAGACGTGATTAGGATGCTATCGAATCGTCCCGTTACTAACCATTATGGCATTGGAATCAACTTCTAAGGCATTTGTTACAAAAATTTCGGAATTTTTACCAATAAAATTAATATACTACTCCTCGTATATTGGTTTCTTTTATTAATTCAATATTATTCTCTTTTGTTAGCGAAAAACTTTTTTTTTTTGAATATGTCAACAATATTTCCTTCAATGTCACGTATGCGAACGTTTACAAAATAAACATGCTTGTGCATTTTATCAGTGACCTTGACTTCGTGGATTCCTAAACTGTCTTGTCGATACATACATATTTTAAATCGTTGTTTATTTACTCGCGGTTAGTTTAAATATACAAGTTATTGTTTATACTTTTGTTTATAAACTATGAAATATAACCTTCTTGTTTGGTGCTTATTAAAAAAGTACAACGCATGCATTTTTGTATATACTCTGAACGTAATTGAACTTATGAAAAAAATATATAACATATTTTTGCGTTCTATATATGTATATATATATATGCGCCTTCTAAACAAAAAATATATTTAAACTTCTGCGTTAATAACAAAATTGCGGAGTGTACGGCCGAAATGTAACATTTCTAAATTACATTGTACATATTAATTTTTAAATAAACTTGACCTTTAACTATAGAATACATTATTGCGCTACAATATGTTTGCGTAGCAGAAATAAATGATACACATATTGTGTATATGCTTTAAACTAATAATAAACATTTTAAGTATGCGAAAGTCTTGCATTGTTCATTCACTTTTTTACACTGAATATTTGTCTTTGTTTAAATTTACTCTAAAGGAATACCTGCGTTTCTTCTTTCCGTGTGGAGCTTCTGTTCGCTCTTGGAGATGATTTCCTCCGTTCTTTGTTGCGTACTTACCCATTTTCTTGGTTTTGACCTGCTAAGCTGTAGGTTTTTTTTTCCCTGGTTCGTTCCAAATTTCCACTTGGCCTTTTTTCGGCCTTAGATGGCTGGCAGGGCCATCTAGTGGTGTGGATAGGTAGGATCGCCATGTAATAACGTGGGCCTTAGGCCCTAAGTGCCTGGAGGATCGGCATGTAATAACGGTGGGGCCTTAAGCCCTAAGGCAGAATCGCCATGTAATGTGGGCCGTTGGGTGGCCACACCGGATAGCAGGTAGGGCGACTTATCGTAAAGAATGATACTCACAAAGTTCGGGTAACATATTATAATTTAATATATAACACTTATAAACTGGATAACAATTATATACATTATTACTATGATCTAACTATCATTAAGACTGTAACTGTCTATCTGAAAGTGAGTATGAATGTGAACATGATTCGGAATAAGAATCTGACTCTGAATCTGAATGTCTCTCACTTACGTTACTGTCTTTATATACCCCAGATGATCCTTGTACTTCTTCTGGAATATAATACAAACCCTGACATATAGTTTGTGTATGCAAACCACACGTGAGCGAGGTCGTGTTTGTAAAACACGTTACATTTGTATTAAAGGAACGAGGCTGTGGCCTCGTTGAGAGTGTTTGCATATACATAACTACATTGCGTTATCACACTACTTTTAGATTTCCACTTTACCTCGATGGAGTTAGAATATTATAGATCTTAAATGGTCTTCTTCGTTACCAAAGCCAGAACAAACGACTTCGTCAGAGCAACTTTTAATCGTATGGCAAGAAACGAATATCTAACAAAATCTTCCACTGATAACACAGGTCTACAAAATTAAACTTTTTGACAGATGTTTTTATTTTGAAAACTGATTTTATATAATTTTGGTAGGCTGATTTCAAAAATTCTATGCATTTATTTGTATCACGTAAGGTTTTTTGTAAATATTAAAGGAAAAAAAACGATATTTCTAAAAAAATTTATTTGTTTATTGAGTAAAAAGGTGGAATACAAGTTAAAAAAGTGGAAAAAAATACTTTACTCAGTCTTTCTTAAGTGAAATCTTTGTCTTTTTGCCAGAAAGCTGCGTTGTCGGGACATTCAGTTGTGTTTTTAAGGGCATATCCCGTTTTAACATCCAGCAGTAGTCCGCTATTATCGTTATGCTCCATCTGCCTTGGTATCGCCGTTCCACTTCCTTAATGTCTTGGTGAAACCTCTCTCCCTGTTATTCGCTAACTGTTCCAAGATTTTCAGGAAAATAGTTCAGGTGTGAAAACAGGAAATGCACTTTCAAACTCAAATTACAACCTAGACGATGAAAGTGTTCTAACATATTTTGAACAATATTTTCGTAGTTTTCGTCCTTAGAGTTCCCAAGAAACTTATCAATTACTTCTTTAGATGAAACCCAGGCGTTTTTCTCGACATTGGTCATTGTGTTTTGAAAATCCTTGTCTTTGCATAATGTTCTTATCTGCGGCCCAACAAAAATACCTTCTTTCAACTTGGCATCAGATAAGGCTGGAAATGTCTCGCACAAATATTTAAAACACTGTCCATTTTTGTCTAGGGCTTTAACAAACTGCTTCATCAAGCCAAGTTTGATATGGAGAGGAGGCAGTAAAACTTTTTTGGGGTCAACCAAGCTATCTCTTAATACATTTTTGCTACCAGGTGTAAGGCTTGTTTTAGAGGGCCATTCTATTTGAGTGCAATGTCTATCCCTTGCTCGACTATCCCACTCACAAATAAAGCATGGAAATTTTGTATAACCTCCTTGTTGTCCTAGGAGCATGCACAGCACTTTAAGGTCACCACAAAGCATCCACTGATGTTCTTGGTAGTTTATTTTCTTTAAAAGAAGTTCAAAATTTTCATACGTTTCCATTAAATGTACCGAATGGGCAACGGGAACCGAGGCCAGCTCGTTACCATTGTGCAATAAAACGCCTTTTAAACTACGCTTACTTGAGTCAATAAACAGGCGCCATTCTTCTTTTACATACGGCACATCTTCTAATTTTGAAATTAAGTCAGGAATATTGTTGCAATACACTAGCGGTCCGTCTTGAGTAAAATATTGACGTAACTCTTTTTCGCAATCCCGGTAAAAGCTTGATGTGACGCCAGCTGCCAGTAAATGTTTCTCACGAAGTCGGGAGGCTAACAATTCGGATGCATCCTTTTGGAAGGTGCAAATCTCTAATTAAATCATTTAGTTCGCTCTGGTTAAACACTTCGGGCTCTCTGAAATTGGTGTGAAATCTGAGTCATCTGGGTCGCAATTAGATTCCTCTGATTCTGACGATATGACGTTTTCTAGTGCTTTTGGGGCGGTAGGTATCGGTACATCTGGTCCATGAGGAACTTGTCGAATAGCAGAGTCAAGATTGGGATACACAACTTGTTTCTTATTTTTTCTGTTGAATCCTTGAACATTACACGAACAAAAATAACAATCATCACTGTGATTTCTAGGCTCTCGCCATACCATATGAACACCAAAGCTTAAACATTTCTTCCTACCTTTTTGCCAGTTTCTTAATGCTTCAACGCAAACGGAACAAACAGTATGAGGAGCCCAGGACTTGTCTTGGTCGCCAATTTTTACACCAAAATAAGCGTGGTCTACATTTTTCACAAACGAAGTTATAGTTTGCCTCTGCTTTACTACGACATAACTACCACATTTATAACAAAAGTTATTCGGATTGTTCACACAATGTCTTCTTTCCATATTTATACGTTCTAGAACACTTAAAATACGCTACAACGAAGACAACAAGCGCGCGGACACAGTAGCACAACAACTAACACAACTAAACTGCACATAAGCAGGTTTCAACGTTGTATTGACGCTTCTGCGCCGATTCTGTTGCTTTGCTGAGAAATCTAATATTACTATTAAGATAAAATAAAACAAATTTTATGAATTTCACTTTTTAATTATCACTGTAACGAATCGTTTCGCACCAACCTGGGCTTCGTCAGACATATAACTAACTTATTTACAAAATATTTTTTTAAATTAAACACAAGTAAACGGTAACAAGCAAAAACACATGTTTTGTTTTAAAAATAGTCGGAGGGATGGGTGCTTTTTATTACTGGATGTCTATGCACAAAACTTTCGCTACGGTTTATACAATATGTACTGTTCTTAAGTAATAAAACTAGAGGTTTACATTATATTACAGGGAGGTAAAGAATTCTATGGAAAAATACAAAAATACAAAATACAATATGTAACTGTCTGCATATCAAATAAATAGATTGAGTAAGGGTGAATTATTTGTTTCTAATTGATCATTTAAGATCTTATCAGATGTACATTATTTTTATGGAGAAGATCTTTTACTAAAATAACCGTTTTTTTCTGGAGGGATACTAGGGAATAAATTTTGAACGTCGAAGGAAATGAGTTTTGTGTTAGACGTTAAAGTAAAGTCTTTGATTTTGTTTATTAGTACATATGAGTTTTTTACGCTTAATTTAGGTTTAAATCCTGTATATTTAATAATGATATCTATAAGCCTTTTCGAGAGTTTGTAGGACGGAGCTGTCACATATGAAACAACCGGACGAATCGGGTGATATTCTTTATGTAATTTAATAAGGGAATATAATTTTGGCGGTTGAGGGTTCATAATAATTAAACTATTTTGTTCCTTTTCACTAAAAAGATTAGCAGAATTTCTTATAACTGTTTTTAGAGTGTGTTGAAATTTTTCTGTAGGATCTCTCTTAATTATTTTAAATTTATTCATTACTAAAAACTCATTTTATTCAAATAATCTACTCTGTTCATTGCTACAACCGTTTTCCCTTTATCCGCTCGAGTAAAAACTATCGAATTATGAGTAGATTTATTCTTTATAGATTTGATAATCTTAAGTTCCCTATTCTGATTTATGTTTTCGTTTTCCCGTTTAAAGATGTTTGATGCAGCAAATTTATTGGACAATTTATTGGGGTATCTGTTAATGCGAAATCTAATATTAACCAGTGTTGCCAAATCACATTTAATTTCATAAAAATCAATTCATTTAAAAATCATGCCTAACATGGAACAAACATATTCTTGTCATAGGTATGTATATTAATAAATTAACATTTTTAAGATATAGAGCGCTATAAAAAAAATTTACGTGATAGAGCAAAAATATGGCGTTTTTGGGAATAAGGCCCCCCAAACATATACAAATTAGCAAACAGCTTTCAAACATCAAAATCACTGTAGACCTGTGTAATTTACTCTCGTTTACCACCAATTATATTAATTGTTAATTTCTTCTTTTATGTTATTTTATTTTATATATTATGAATATCTATGTATTTACACGCATTGTATAAGTATTATTGTATTGTCCTGTTATTGAAGAAATCTCTTGGTCAATAAAGATTATTGACCAAGAGATTATTATTATCAAGAAATGATACCGAATTGGAGACAGAAAGAAACAAGAAAAACCCTAAACCACAATATAGATCAATAAACTCTGATTACCTATTTCGGAAACTGAGCTACCATCTTCAGTAGAACAATCAGAAAAAGAAAGTGATAAACGTAGCGGATTCAGCTAAGGTACAACCTTTGAAGATATAGTCTTCACCAAGTCACTAGTAGGATAACATTAAATACCTAACATTAAGAGTTTACTCTTATATACTACTTAAACCTAACGTAAAAATCAAAGAACTGTGAAAAAATAACCTTGTGCGCATATGAAACTAATAGAAATTAAAAACTACCCAAATTACATTTTAAAATTAATATAATGTATTTTAAAGGTTATCTAAACACTTATTCTATGTAAACTTATAATTTAAGAAAAGTTATAAATTAAATACTTGTGGTAATACAATTTTGGACAAACGGAGGTCTAGACGAAAAACAACGGAGAGTTGGCGTCTATTCGGGTGATATCGATATAGCTAACGCGTCGGTTTTGTAAGTGAAAATTTTAAAATTGGAAGAAAAGTAGTAAAAAACCACAATAAGTGACATCACGGCGAAAATAAATTATTAGCGCAACCTTTTCATACATAAGTTGTACCGCATACCAGCCATTAAATGTTAGAAACCCCGAATACTCGCAGCCGTATCCATACTGTGAGACTTCAGCGGAAACGCCTAGAACCTGTATTCCAGTACGAAATTGTTCTTGTATACTTCCCAAATTCCTACTGGTCCTACAAAGCAAGTATTTATTTTATCAAAAAGAAAACGTCTGAAATTTATATAACCTATTTTATTGCTTAGATATTG
Organism: Melolontha melolontha; assembly: GCA_935421215.2. Lineage (NCBI taxonomy): Eukaryota > Metazoa > Arthropoda > Insecta > Coleoptera > Scarabaeidae > Melolontha > Melolontha melolontha. Next base: position 14,035,742 of record OW285236.1, read on the forward strand.
TTTAAAGTTAAAATTTTAAAATAATAGATAAAGTAACTCTTGCGTTTTTGTTACTTGAACTTTACACTCCTAAAATTTGAACATAGCGATACGGGACACTTGTATATATATATATATATATATTTTTTTTTTTTATTATTTATTATACTTACTATATAGGAATAAACGATTCAAGCGACATCTTATAAGTTTAGATAGAATCTACTCGACTAGGCAAGGTGGTACCTATGAAAAGTAAAGCATACTTAAATATTCTAAATAAAAATCCTATATTTATTTACAAATATATTTATTTATTTATTTTAAAATTTTTTACTTAAATATACTGTGACATATTGACTATTCTACATATAGTAGTAAACTGAAATTTACTCGACATAGAGCATCTGTTTATTTTAAAAATTTTTGTGCTTATCACTACATGTAATTTGATACTTTATTTACGTGCGGGTGGTTTTAAATAACGTTTTTTTTAATCTAAATTATGCCGCGATTACAATTGTTTTTATGTTTCTTAAATAATCCAGTCATCGTATTTCACAATTGGATTTGCTGAACTTATTGAGTTATCAGCTATTTTTACGTACGCATCTTTTGGCTATGTTACATAATTTTGATTTTATCTTTTCCTATTATGTATATTTCTCTTAAATATTATTTGAATATTATTACTTAAGATTTCATAATACATATTTATTTATTCTTTATTTTTTTTTGGTAATGATACTTCGAATCTACAAGTTAATAAATCAGATATATTTCATTTAAAATTAAATGTTCAATTATAGGACCAGTTATTTAACATACAAAACTATTATATTCCTCTCTGGTTCATCATTGATCTTATTGGCCTTGTCGTTTAAATTTAAATCATTCTAAAATGTTAGCGCCTGTAAAAAATAAGATGAATTTTAAAACTTTAGAATAATCCCATTTCCTCTTTTCAAATACGAGGTGTGATCAAAAATACGGTGAATAATTTTATTGCGAATAACATAACAAGCTTACATCAAATTTGAATTAATCTCCTTCAAAGTATCCTAACGCTGATTACAAACATTCGAAGCATTTCTGGAAGGCTTCTTTCGGAAAACTTTCAGCTACTCCGTCGCACCCCTCACCCATCTCAGTGTCGAGAATGGTGTCAGAACGTTTTACTTTTCGCATGGTTTTTATTTTTGGAAAGGTCCAGAAGTCGCTTGGTGCTAAATTCAGAGAGTAAAGTGGATGTGGACAGACAGATACCTTTTTTTCGGCCAAAGATTCGCGGGATAGAAGCGAGGTATAGCATGACGCGTTGTCGTGATGAAAGAGAAAACGATTGATCCATAATTCTGGTGCCCGTGCATAATTTTGGAAACTGCAGTACTCCCTTGTAATATTCGAAGTTTATAGTTCTTCCCCTTGTAACGAACTCTGATTTCACTATGGCTACACTATAAAAAAAACAATAAGCATGACCTTAATGTTTACCTCGACTGACGTGGCCTTCCTAAGGCGAGGATAGCTGCTCGTCTTCCATTGGGAATTCCCAATTTTTGTCTGTCATAGCCATACACCCAACCTTCAATTCCGTGCAAACTGACACACGATATCCCTTCTGTTCGTCAGTCAAGAGCCTGGGAACAAATTTCGCGCTCACTCGTCTCATTTGCAAATTATTGATCAACATTCTTTGCACGGACAAATACGAGATGTTCACTTCTTGGGAAAGCTCCCGAATAAGTCCATCGCCTATTTGAACGAAACATTTTTGCTAGTTTTCGCAAGTTTTCATCTGTTTTTGAGGTCGAAGGACGTCCCGACTGTTGTTCGTCTTCAACCGACTCATTTCGACCTTTAAATCGCTCATACCACTTGTAAACAGCCTTTGGAGTTACCACAATCGTCATACACGAATTTGAACATTTCATGGGCTTCTTTGGCACTTTCTTGCAACTTAAAATAAAATTAATGTTAACGCGTTGTTCGAGATGCATAATACGCAACAGACACGGTCAACACGACCTAACTCTCTCGCCTTTGAAAGCCGACTGACAACTCACAACTTGTTTTAACATAGCTCTGACTGTTTCAATGAATCAGGCTATTGGCTTTGTTAAATTTACGTACTAAATCTGGATGTACCATAAGAATTCGTCTATCAGCCACAATTGCCTGTATCACTTCCAAATTAGCTTATCTTGACCATTATATTATTATTCTAATTTGTAATTTTTGAAACTGCTTTAAAACAAAGCTCCTTTAACCATGCATTTTTATATAATTATATAATTGTATAAGTAAAATTAAAAACTTTTTAAAAATACAAAATTTCAATAGTGCGCTCGTAGATGGGTGAGCCATCGGCCTATCGTGCCCAGTCCCTAGTAGTAAGCGAAGCTAGAATAAACGAGGAAATATTTGTGTGGCCTCAAAAAGATAGTTGTAAGCAAATGATCCGTCCCCGGATTTGAAAATTGGAAAATATAGGGCCTTTTCCTAACTGAAAAGCATCCTAAGTTTATAGAGAGTGGATACACCTATAATTGACATAGTAGGGAGAACTAAATTGTAAATGTACATATTAAGAAAATATTCATTATTATTGCAGTGACGTTCTAAATATTATTCGGATCCAAGATCAACAAGGCGTCAAGTAATGTGTCTCAAGTATCTTTTGTCGTCTTTTACATTTTTATCAGCATCAGCTTACTATAGTTTGAACGAACACGTTTAATTAACATTGTTTTATTATTTATTTGTTTATATATTTTGTTGGGTAAACGACCGTACAATAAAGTACTTTGAGTTGATCTACTGTTTGATTTTATACCTATATACAACATTAAAAATACATCCCTCTCATATGAGTAAATATTATTATAATTGTCGTTATCAGTATGATTAATTTCAAGTTGAAAAGAATGTTTTGTCTCTATTTTTGTATTTAGAGGACCAAAAAACGATAAGAAATTTCGTAATAACCAATAATAATTTCTCTAATCGTTTCTTCTACAAATATTTTTTTAGTAATACAACTGATTCAATTTAGTGTCCAAAGTCAGTAAAGAAGCATTTAAATTGTGTATGATCATATCCTTAATCTAGATAAAAATTCGATAACTAAAAAAACATCTCATAGACCTCAATTATAAATGTAACCGTTATACGCTTCAGTTTATTAGTATTACCACACATACTAATATTCAAGGTCGACTTTTTTTATTAAGTGCATAGTTCATTAAAAATGTTCCTTTATATCGCACTGTTTAGTTTGCTTGTAAAAAATGTGTTTGGTGCAAATATTTTGTTTATTGGTCCAATGCAATCTACGAGCCATCATATATGGCGTGAGGTGTTAATTAAAGGACTATTAGAAAAAGAACACAACATTACATTACTGGGATACGAAGAAACTAAAATAAAATCCAACAATTACACTATCTACAATTTCCCTGGTAAATATTATAGGTAGCTGTATTAAAGTTGTTCTCAGTATTGTATTTAGTAAAAACAATCAGTGTTGAAAATGCTCAAAGAAAATTCAGAATTTAAAAATATGTACTTTTTTCCAAAATCTATATAATCGTTTTGGCGAATTCCCCCAAGGGGACGCATTAATATTTAAAATTAAATCCATCCCATTTCATTTTTATTTCTTCCATTATATACACTGATACTTTAGAAAGATTAAGTGAAGAAAAGTTAATAAAGCCAATGACGAACCAGATAGTCAATTAAGTTTTGAACGGTAAATAACATGTCCAAGAATTGAGCATTTGATTTTAAATTTTATCCACTCGTAGCATGTCTATTATGTCAAAAATATAAAGATTTATTTCGGGTATAAAGTCAAGGTTGAAAGTTTCAGGAACGTAAGATAAGAGAGAATTACATCATTTAATATAATCTTTTATAAAAATAATTAAGAAATTTACAGAAGAAATTAAACTACTCCAATATTTTATATATATATATATATATATATATATACGAGTATATAATTTAAACGAAATTATTGACCGTAATATATTGAATCAAATAAATTAAAAGCGGGCAAGCGGTCTGTCAATTAAAAAACTCATTTATTAAGTATCCCTATATTTCGCAACAACTTTGTTGCTTCTTCCGGATATAGAAACGTAGAGTTGAAAAAATAATAAAATTTACGTACAAGGACAATAAAATTGTTTCAATCAATTTTATTCTCCTTGTACATCAATTTTATTATTTTTTCAATTTTTTGCAAAATTTTGCAAAAAATTGTTTAATTAAAACTCAAATGTTCTTACTCAATATTGTCATAAATATATTTTATGACTTCATCAGGAGTAGCTATAAAATAGCAATATACACTTTACTCTTATACTAATTATTCAAAGAAACTTTAAGTGAAAGGGAAGTGTTTTTTTCACTTAAAGTTATACAGACATGCGAGTGAAAAAGGTCAGGTTGAAATTTTGCAGTTGTAGTTGGTTGTTTAAGAATGTAATGTTCATGTGTTATTTGTGAGTTGCTAGTGACAATTATGTGTACAGTAATTAATAAGACTGCCGACTCTAGCTGTAAGTTTTCTTTTTTGAATAATTAGTATAAGAGTAAATTGTATATCGCAATTTAATAGCTACTCCTAATTAAGTCATAAGTATATTGACGAAATATTATTGAGTAAGAACATTTGAGTTTTAATCACAACAGACCGATAACCCAAATAGTGGTGAATTTATATTAGTACGGTTAAGAATTATACGGAATATTACAGTCTAGAATTATATATATATATATATATATATATATATATATATATATAGATATAGATATCTTGATAAAAACCCATCACACAATTAACTTGGAAGTATAAAGAATAATTAATTAAAACGGGTAAGCGGTCTGTCAAATAAAAATTATTTCACTCTCTATATTTCGCAACCCTAGGTTGCTTCTGTAGGAGATACCACAAGATCAGCAAGAACAACAATACATTCATGCTTAAAACAATAATCAAACACGAATACAGAGTTCAAAATTAGCAGTAACGTAACTAAACATATTGAAATGGATTACCTTACATTAAAGCATTAAATTGACTAGAATTGGTTCCTCGTCAACCTTTTAAAAACTTACATACATACACGTTAAAACAAAACACATAGCAAAAAACTGATATAAAAATATCGAAACCAAAAATAAATTATACGAAGACTAGTTAACAAAACTTGGCAGGTCAACCAACCACCAACACCGAGTATATTAAAATAGATTATTCTTAGTCCATTTTTATCCGACTTATGATTTACACTATTTGTGTCTACGTTGATGTCGACCATTTCTAAATATGGTGCGGTTTTGGTGACCGCATCAGAACTCATGAAGATGTTAATAATTTTTATCAAGATCGGCATATAATATCGCGATCTGTCGTAAAACTTTGAGAAAGTATAACTTGACCGGAAATGTTAGAAATTTATCGAAAAGTGGACGACCAACAGTCGCAACTAATGAAGTTGTTGCTCAAGATATTGCTATAGCATTAGAAGAATTACCACAAACCTCTAGTACATCTCTCTCACTAAACTATGATGTAAGTTGCCGATCGGTAGTCAGAATATCGGAACACAAAAATATCATCCGTATAAACCATATTTAGTGCAAGAATTATTGGGGATTATGATCGTAGAATTGAATTTTGCAAAAGAGTGATGGATATTTGCAAAAATGACCAATATTTTACGTACAATTTGCTGTTCTCCGACGAGGTTACGTTTTGTTTGAGTGGTACCGTTAATCGCCATAATTGTCGATATTAGTCAATAGATTAGCGTCATTGGATGTTAGAAACGCATACACAATATCCGTTTGGGCTGATATTTTTCAGGAACCGTATTCTTGGTCCTTTTTTCATTCACTAACTGGACAGATATATTTAGATCTTTTACGTGATCAGGTTGTACCTAATATTGAGGGAGATGGGGGAATTACCTGTAAGTGTTTGGTTCCAACAAGATATAGCACACCCTCACTATGCCCTTAATGTAAGAAGTCTTTTAAACGAAACATTCCTAAATCGGTGGATTGGTCGTAGAGGATTCATTGACTGGTCCGCACAGTCGCCAGATTTGAATCCCCTAAATATTTTCCATTTGGGTCATTTAAAATCTGTGACTTTTACTAGACGACCGCATAATCTGGACGAGTTGCGACACAGAAATAATTGAGGAGGTGCAATTAATTCGTGAGATAGCTTTGGCAAATGTCTGACGAGGCCACTGTGCTGGCGAAATAATTGTCGTTTCATGAACTAATATTAGAAGAAAAAACGCAGGTTATGTAAGAATTATCAATTCATACAAATTTAATCAAAATTAAATTATAAACAGTTATTTTTAAATACCTTACGGCATCGCCATTTTTAAAATTTCTAGAATTTCATTAAAATTCCAACTAACTTAAGAAATACAACTAATTGGTAAATATAATATTTGGAAGAAGGCGTCTCATATTATCGAGTTTGAAATACTTTAAATTATTGTTTGTTATAGCTATGGATGACTTTGATGACGAAGTATTTGATTACTCAAACTCGTTTCTGGCTATATCCACTTTTTGGCACTTCATTGTGCTATTCTCTGAAAATCATTTGAAATCAGATGCACTGCAAACAATATTAAAATATCCAAAAGATAAATTTGACCTTATCGTAATAGACCTAGTCTCCGGACCAGAATTTTACCCTCTAATAGAATATTTCGGAAATCCACCAGTCGTTGGAATATCGCCATTCGGTTTGCCACCGTATATTTTGGACGCTCTGGGAAGCCATTTTAATTATTACTTTCCCATGTATAATCTAGCTTATACGGATAATATGACATTCTTTCAAAGAGTCGAGAATAGTCTTCTCTACGTATGGGATTACTACTTAAAATGGCAGGCCATGTCGGAAATATATAAAATGTCACAAGCGAGATACGGCGATGACATAACCCCGTTTGATCAAATGGAGAAGAAGATAGGAATTCTACTGGCGAATTATGATCCGATTTTAGATTTTCCTCAACCTTTGCCGCCGAATATTATATCTGTAGGAGGAATGCACGTTAAACGATCAGAAAAATTGCCAAAAGTAAGTATCACTGTTTAACTTACACCATACGTTAATTGTGTATTCCTAGAAATATATATATATATATTAAAATAATAGACTTTTTATTGGTTTAGCGACCTTTAATGAATTTCAATTTTCTCTACGACGTTTCGACTCTTTTAATTATTAAGTCTTTTTCAAGTGACTAGAAACAAAAAATTAATACAACGAAAAGTAAGAAAATATGTTTACATTTGTATGAATGAATTAAAATTAAAAATTGAAATTAAAATAATAATAAAGTAAGGAAAAATTAAATGATTACATTTGTATGAATGAATTAAATATTAAAATTAAAATAATAATAAAGTAAGGATAATTGAATGATATAAAAACTCACCGATTTATTCTGTTTTAAAACACATTTTTTTTTATAACATGTGTGGTTCGGAACTTGCACCGAGACCTTTTCCGGGATGACCGCTTCACTTCGAATATATTGTGTGACTAAATGTCTTTGTTGGGGAATTGAAATTTCTTATTTCGTTCTAAAATTAGCAAATGGTCAGGCACTTGTGTTAGAGAAACATGGTATATGTATTTGCAATGGGAAACAATAAAATTTTTTGGTGTGTGTGGGTGGGGTCGGTTGTCTTCTATTGTTTAATGAGTGGATAATAGAGTTTAGAAAGTCCATCAATCTCGTTTCGGTCGTTGATTGTTCTGCTGTTTTTGAAATTATGGATCATTTCTAAGACCTCCCTAGCCTTTGTATTTTTTTGCTTTGTTATTATTTTGATATTTTCAAAATCAAAATTATGTTTTAGTGTCATCTGGTGTTTTTTTTAAAGCAGTCTGATTTTTTGCGTATTTGTGACCTTTTAATCTCTCCTGTAGTAACTGTTTTATTCGGCCTATGTATACTTTGTCACAGTCTCTGCAGGGTATGTTATATATTGTATGTGATTGTTTTAGTGTAGGTATTGAGTCTTTTAGTTTGGTGTGTAGGAATTTTAGTTTTTTTCCGCTTTGGTGTGCTATTTTAAAATTAAATGGTTTAAATATATTGTTTAGTTTTTCGGATAATCCAGTTATATAGGGTGTAGGGATATATGTTAATTCATTGGTTTTTTTGTTTTTGTTTTGGCACTTAGTTTTCTTATATATTTTATTAAGTCTCTGTTTTATAATTTTTTGTGTAAATTGTGGTGGATAATTGTTTTCTGTTAAAATTGTTTTTACTTTATTCAGTACTGTTGGTCTAAAAACTTGATTAGTGAGATTTAAAGCCCTGTCTACTAATGCTGTTACTACATTTTTTTTGTGGGATAGGGGTTGGTTTGAATAAAAGTTTACGTATCTGCCGGATGTGATTGGTTTAGTGTACCATTTTGTTTGTATGTTGTTGTTTGTTTTTATTAGTGTTAAGTCTAAGTAGTTTATGGAGTTGTTTTTTTCTATTTCAATGGTAAAGTTTAAATTTGGATGGAAGTTGTTGAAGCTGTTTTGTACATTGCTTATTTCCTTTTCTGGTAACATCATTATGCAGTCATCGACATATCTTTTGAAAAAAGTTGGTTTTATTTTCAGGGATTTTATAACATTTTCTTCGATGTGTTCTAATACTAATTGGGCTACTACGCTGGATATAGGTGCTCCCATTGCTAGTCCTTCAATTTGTTTGAAATATTTATTGTCGAATTGAAAATACGTGGAAATTAAAGTTAATTCTATTGCTTCAAGGAAATCTATTAATGGTAAGTCTGTGAAATTTTTGATGGAGTCCCATTTTTCTGTAATTACTTTTTTGGCTAGTGTTAAAGGTATATTGGTGTACATTGATTCTACGTCCAAGGAAACAAGTTTTTCGTTGTTATTTGTTTTGATTTTATCGATATATTGTTTGAATTCGAAAGTATTTTTAATAAAATATTTATTTTGACCTATGACATTGGTTAGTGTTTTTGTTAGATATTTTGATAGTTCATAAAACGGGCTTTGAATACAAGATACGATTGGTCTTAATGGGATATTATTTTTATGTAGTTTTGGTAAGCCGTATATTTTGGGTGGTTGTGCATTATGTATCTTTAATTTGTTGGCTGTTTTTGGTGAGATGATTTGTTTATTTTCCCATTTTTTAATTAGTGTGTTGTTTATCTTTTGATATTTTGTTGTGGGGTCATTCTTTAATTTAGTATAAGTTTTATCGTCATTTAGGAGTTTTTCCATGTTTTCCATATATTGTCTTTTTTCCATTATTACTGTTTTATTAGATTTGTCTGATTGCAGTACTATTAAATGACTGTTGTTTTTTAGGAAAGTTTTAGTTTCTTTAATGTGTTTATTTAACGCTTTGTCTGCTGTTTTACTTGATTGTTTGTAATTTAAGAGGCTGTTACAGATTTTAGACCTTAAATGATTTTTGTCATTTTCCTTGATGTTGTCTATTGAAGATTCTACGTTTGCAATTATTACGTCTATAGGTAATTTACTTTGGTTTTTATTGTCATTTTGGTATTGTATTGTGAATTTTGGTCCTAGACTTAATATTTTAATAACGTTATTGGGTATATTGTAATTAGTTAGGTTTGTTATCCATTTTTTATTATATGTGTCATTTTTTAGGAAATTTGGTGTGTTTTTGTTTTGGTTTGTTTTTTGTTTTAGGATTTCTAGTTTCCGTTTTTGTTTAGTTTTTATATTATTGAAGAAATTAATATGTTTATAATTTATCCATTCTATCAATTTATTGTATATTTTGAGATTAATTTGTTTTTTGAGTTCTGTATATTGTATGTTTATTTCCTTCTGTAGGATGTTTATGCTTCTTACAGTATCTGTGATCAAATAATTCAAGATAGTATGTGTAAAATTACTTACTTTTTATCATCGAACATATTGGTGAGTTTTTTATCATTAAACAAAATGTGTGTTAATTTAAATTTTAGAAACACACCAAATTTCCTAAAAAATGACACATATAATAAAAAATGGATAACAATCCTAACTAATGACAATATAGCCAATAACGTTATGAAAATATTAAGTCTAGGACCAAAATTCACAATACAATACCAAAATGACAATAAAAACCAAAGTACACCAAAAACAGCCAACAAATTAAAGATACATAATGCACAACCACCCAAAATATATGGCTTACCAAAACTACATAAAAATAATATCCCATTAAGACCAATCGTATCTTGTATTCAAAGCCCGTTTTATGAACTATCAAAATATCTAACAAAAACACTAACCTATGTCATAGGTCAAAATAAATATTATATTAAAAATACTTTCGAATTCAAAGAATATATCGATAAAATCAAAACAAATAACAACGAAAAACGTGTTTGTCAATGTACACCAATATACCTTTAACACTAGCCAAAAAAGTAATTACAGAAAAATGGGACTCCATCAAAAATTTCACAGGCTTACCATTAATAGATTTCCTTCAAGCAATAGAATTAACTTTAATTTCCACATATTTTCAATTCGACTATAAATATTTCAAACAAATTGAATGACTAGCAATGGGAGCACCTATATCCAGCGTAGTAGCCCAATTAGTATTAGAACACATCGAAGAAAATGTTATAAAATCCCTGAAAATAAAACCAACTTTTTTCAAAAGATATGTCGATGACTCCATAATGATGTTACTAGAAAAGGAAATAAGCAATGTACAAAACAGCTTCAACAACTTCCATCCAAATTTAAACTTTACCATTGAAATAGAAAAAAACAACTCCATAAACTACTTAGACTTAACACTAATAAAAACAAACAACAACATACAAACAAAATGGTACACTAAACCAATCACATCCGGCAGATACGTAAACTTTTATTCAAACCAACCCCTATCCCACAAAAAAAATGTAGTAACAACGTTAGTAGACAGGGCTTTAAATCCCACTAATCAAGTTTTCAGACCAACAGTACTGAATAAAGTAAAAACAATTTTAACAGAAAACAATTATCCACCACAATTTACACAAAAAATTATAAAACAGACTTAATAAAATATATAACAAAACTAAGTGCCAAAACAAAAACAAAAAACCAATGAATTAACATATATCCCTACACCCTATATAACTGGATTATCCGAAAAACTAAACAATATATTTAAACCATTTAATTTTAAAATAGCACACCAAAGCGGAAAAAACCTAAAATTCCTACACACCAAACTAAAAGACTCAATACCTACACTAAAACAATCACATACAATATATAACATACCCTGCAGAGACTGTGACAAAGTATACATAGGCCAAACAAAACAGTTACTACAGGAGAGATTAAAAGGTCACAAATACGCAAAAAATCAGACTGCTTTAAAAAAACACAAGATGACACTAAAACATAATTTTGATTTTGAAAATACCAAAATAATAACAAAGCAAAAAAATGCAAAGGCTAGTGTGGCCTTAGAAATGATCCATAATTTCAAAAACAGCAGAACAATCAACGACCGAAACGAGATTGATGGACTTTCTAAACTCTATTATCCACTCATTAAACAATAGAAGACAACCGACCCCACCCACACACACCAAAAAATTTTATTGTTTCCCATTGTAAATACATATACTATGTTTCTCTAACACAAGTGCCTGACCATTTGCTAATTTTAAAACGAAATAAGAAATTTCAATTCCCCAACAAAGACATTTAGTCACACAATATATTCGAAGTGAAGCGGTCATCCCGGAAAAGGTCTCGGTGCAAGTTCCGAACCACACATGTTATAAAAAAAAAATTTGTTTTAAAACAGAATAAATCGGTGAGTTTTTATATCATTCAATTATCCTTACTTTATTATTATTTTAATTTTAATATTTAATTCATTCATACAAATGTAATCATTTAATTTTTCCTTACTTTATTATTATTTTAATTTCAATTTTTAATTTTAATTCATTCATACAAATGTAAACATATTTTCTTACTTTTCGTTGTATTAATTTTTCGTTTCTAGTCACTTGAAAAAGACTTAATAATTAAAAGAGTCGAAACGTCGTAGAGAAAATTGAAATTCATTAAAGGTCGCTAAACCAATAAAAAAGTCTATTATTTTAATATTAAGACACGGCCAATAAAATAAATAAGAAATCTAATTCTTATTAACACTAAATATATATATATATATATATATATATATATATATATATATATATAACATTTGATAAAATTATTGGAGTTTTTCGGCTTTATTATATGAAATATTTACAAATATTAAATTAGAATGTATGTAATTGCAGAGTAAGTGGGGATGTAAACATTGCTGTCTACAAATTACAAAGCAAATTATACGAAATTTTTTATTTGAAAAATATGGTCTACGTTGGGACTCGAACCCAAGTCTACAGCTATCCGGGCTGTCGCCTTTACCACTAGGCCACAATAGACCCAGGTTCAAGCCATATAGAAATGCATTATAAAGTAACAGTGTTAATGAATCAGATGTCAGTTATTGAATGTAGATGTCAAGCTGAAAGCAGAAGACAGTTTTGAAAGCTCATGTCAGTTTTGATAGCAGATGTCAGTTAGTGAAAGCAAATGTCAGATATTGAAAGCAGATGTCTGTTTTGAAAGCAGGTGTCAGTTATGAAAGCAAACGTCAGGTTAGAAAGCAGATGCCTATTTTGAAATTAGATGTGAGTCACTGAAAGTAGATGTCAGTATTTTGAGAGCAGTGTCAGATTTGAATGTTTGAAAATGCTAATTATTACTCCATAGCTATACGAGTGTTTAGATAATTTCTTAGCCGTTCATTAAATATAACTTTTGCTAAATTATTGGAGTTTTTCGGCTTTATTATATGAAATATTTACAAATATTAAATTATTTATAAATATAATATCTTCGTGACCTTGGTATGATAAGGTAAACTTAATAAGTCGGTGATGAAAGGTCTGGTTCATTACTTCAAGGTATATATATTTAAAACAACCCTACATGTTTCGGCAATATGCCTTTGTCAAGGGAATACAAAATATAATTAATAATTAATATTAATAATTTAATATTTGTAAATATTTCATATAATAAAGCCGAAAAACTCCAATAATTTATCAAATGTTATATTTAATGAACGGCTAAGAAATTATCTAAACACTTATATATATATATATATATAAATATAATAACTTCGTGACCTTGGTATGATATGGTAATCAGTAGGCGATTAAAGGTCTGTATATTACTTCAAAATATATGTATTTAAAAAACTCTACATGTTTCGGCTGTATACGCCTTTTTCAAGAGAATACAAAATATGAATGACAGGATATAAATGTCAAGTAATTAACTTAATTACTTGACATTTATATCCTGTCATTCATATTTTGTATTCTCTTGAAAAAGGCGTATACAGCCGAAACATGTAGAGTTTTTTAAATACATATATTTTGAAGTAATATACAGACCTTTAATCGCCTACTGATTACTATATATATATATATATATATATATATATATATGTATATATATATATATATATATATATTATTATGATACGAGCTGCAGATATTTCAGTGAGCTAAGAATGACAAGGTAGAAATTAGTATAAGAATATAACATATTGAATTGCTGCGGTATGTGGACATAACTGGTGAAAATTAATGTCGAGGTGTTAATAAATTTATATCCCGACAACTTTTGATATTTTAGACATAATTATATTTATTTCAAAATTTACTTTTCATATTTTAAAGCTTTCATCTTGGTCATTTAATTCAATTACGCGAAATTAAAAAAGATATTTAATTTATTTACATTTCAATTTTATATCGACATTAATAGGACACCGCCCACTTTTTGAAAATGGAAAAACCGCGAACAGGTTCTATTTATATTCAAATTTAAAACCTAACCTATCATTTAAAACGCATTCCCACATACGTGTAAATTCTTATATTAATTTAATAACTCCATTCGAATCATTGTCATATTTAAAAATCAATTATAGTAACAATTTTTGTAAAGTGAAAGTCAAGATAATTTTTGCATTTAAAAAGGCTCGGATAAAAATAAATTACTAATAGCGTGGCGTCGGTTTATAGATTTTCATAGTGTTGTTAACGTAGTAAAAATAATAATTTAGATACCTCAAAATAAAGAATCTTTGTTAGTTAATTACACGTATAGTACTTACCTATTAATATAGCTTATTTTATATTATAGTAATCGCTTTTGTATTTTCAACTGGTTTAACATAACCACACCACAATTATTATCATATACTTTTACTACCATAAATATTATAATATACGATTTCACCGTTGAGCCGAGTTTAACATAATTCTTGTATAGTTTTCTTGATTTAAATAAATATTTTATACGCGAATTATTAAAGTGGTGTTTTTATTTATTCATGCGTAGCGAAATCTAATTTATTTATATTGTTAATGGAATTTTACATAGTTTTAAAGAGTGTTTTTTATCCACGACGATCCTGAGATAAGAAATTAGAAGATTCTGTATCCAATTCATGCTGAAAAACGACATCTATTATTAATTGTGGATACCGTTTACAATCAGCTGTTAGATCACGTTAATAATAAATATTAAATAATTCCTTGTTACAATATATATATATATATATATATATATATATATATATATATATATATATATATGGTGTTTTAGGATTATAAGAAAATAAAATGAGTTTAGGGCATCAAAATAACAGAAAAACTTCCTATGAAGCATTATCCGAAAGCGCTTCGTTAAATAATTACAATCCTTCAAAGATAAGGGTCTAAATCCAGTTTCTATGATTTTTCTCAAATTTTGAAACAGATACAAAACTCATATTTGGTAATTGTGACCAGCTAAGGAAATAACTTCTAACAAGTAATTTGAACAGAACATTCAAATCCAATAACACTTAAATATTTTAGAACTCACCCACACCAAGCCAAAAGTATCAAATTACAGACAAGGACAAAGCACAAAAATTTAAAATATATATATACACTTTAGGCCATATGTCGAATGTACAATGCGCCACTTTTATATTTTAGGTCAAATAGTTGAAACTGTTAAGTAATTTAATTATTAATAATTAAGTAAAATAGAGAAAATCGCTATTTTCGGCGTAGTATTTAGGCGTGTATTTGTCCGTCATATGTCACTAGATTATTTGGTGCCACCTGATTTGCTATACCCATGAGGCGATCCATCAAACTTTACTTCACTAGACAAACTGACGAAATCTAGTGAGACAGAAACACGTGCCTTTGGCTGAAGTAAACGTTGGAAAATACGAGGTGTATGTTCATGTGTACAGATACGGATGTGTGTAATGGATGTCTGTATAATTTTTGAATTTCAAATTTTTTGATTTCTTTGATTGCTGAGTTATTTAAAACTATTAAAGTTTAAACGCGTTAAAGTTTGAACGTGTTAAAGTTCTACAATCTACATAACCTTCCATTAAGGCTTTATCAATGTAGCCTTTATCTACACATTTATAAATAACGTCCCTTCAAAAACTTTCCACATTAAAGACGACCATACACATTATAAAATTATATGTTTGTGACAGATTACGTATACTGTCACCAACCATTATCAAAAGGCATGGCCGTCTTTAATAAGGAAAGTTTTTGAAGGCACGTTACTAGTTCCTACACATATCTTCCAAGTTCCACATAATTCTTCTGATTTTCAGGATCTGCAAGAAATATTAGATAAAGCAAATGATGGAATTATCTTTTTCGCATTCGGTACAGTGGTACAACCTAAAAAGTTACCAATGGAAACGAAAAAGGCATTATTGAATGTTTTTTCTAAATTAAAACAAACCGTTCTTTGGAAATACCCCGGAGATGATTTAGAAGACGTCCCAAAAAATGTAGTTATCAGAAAATGGTTTTCTCAAAACGATATACTAGGTAAGATATTGAAGATATTATCGAATACTTAATATACTGATATATTTCAGCTCATAGAAACACTAAATTATTCATAACCCATAGTGGTGGCTTGAGTTCTCAGGAGGTGATGTATCACGGAATTCCAGTCGTTGCAATTCCATTCTTTGCAGATCAGATAGTAATAGCAGGAAAGATGATAGCGAGAGGACTGGGAAAGCAATTAGATATTAAAAATTTAACTGAAAACGTCTTATATGAAACGATTCTAGAAGTCATCAACAACCCAATGTATGTGTTTTATATGCAGCTTAATAAATAATAACCCTTACCACAATGTAGCTTTCCCTTGAATACGTATTTTTACAACTAAGTTATCATTCTCAGTAGTACAAAAATTATTATACTTGGATTACAAGAACACGTTTTACATCAACCATATCACTATACCATCGATCATTATAATTTTGCTTGCATAAAGTACGTACTATTTCCTCAAGTATAGTATTTTTTCTACTGATGATGACAATTTAGTTGTCGAAAAACGTATTACATTTTTATTACTATTATTATTATATTTGTTTCAGTTATAAGCAGAATATGCAAGTAATATCTCGAACATACCGAGATCAAAAAGAAATTCCACTGGAAAGGGCAATTTTCTGGGTAGAATATGCTCTTAGGAATAAGAATATGGGTCATTTATCAATAAAAGCACGCGATATGACCCTGTTCCAACGTGATAATTTGGATGTGTATGGTTTTATTTTAATTTCTTGCATAGCTACTCTATTCTTATTCTTAGCAGTAATAAAATGCACAATTAACCGTTTCATTATTAAGAAAAAACGTAAAGTTAAACAAAACTAGTTGATTATAATAAAATTTATTATATATAATAAACGTCTAAATATATTATAAAATGTGTATTTTTAATTATTTCATTCTTTTCTTTCAGTAATTTTTCTTCTACTTGTTCATGAATATTTTCTATTCTTTGCTTTATCACATTTACCTATTCATGTATTTTATTCCACAGTAGTATTTAGTGAGACATATAAAAGTTGTTAGAGTATGCCATGCATTAAATGAGTTACGTCTTAGATTGATTAAGTGTCGTACTACTAATGTCGATTCCAAATAAGAATGGACCAGATGACGCTGCAATCTGAATATAATTTACACGAGAATTTCAATAAAGTAGATCATATGGTTGACTCATATATAAGGTTATAAACCTACGAACAAAATAAAAGATTATTTTTTGACGTTTGTTTATTAACATATTTATCATTAAGAAAGCTTAGACTTTAATAATTTCATTCAAACAAGAAGCGGCAAATGTATACCAATGCCAAGGTATTAGACTTGTATAAAATATCTCAATCAATATCTTATATGTTATTTATTGTTTGAAGGTATTGCATTTACTATAAATTTGTGCGTAAATACAGTGAGAAAGTGTTAAAATTACCAAGAAATATTTACATCTTACTTTGATTTTACTAGAGAACAAAACTATTATGTAGATGTAAAACTAATCATATTATTTTTTGTATCGTTTAACATTAGTGCTTGCTTAACAAATATAGCATTTTACAAAATACAGTTATTTTAATAGTATCTATAATGAGAGAGCAATAAGGGAATGTATTTAACTGCACATGATTTCCCATAATTTGAATAAAAAATTTTATATACGTGTCTAGAGGACGTATTTATTTAAAAATATTTTAATTTTACAAAAATAAGTAAGTACATGAAAAAGGATAAAACAACAGTTTTAACGCCCAAAGATAGGTAAAACTTAAGCATTTTTCCAGTTTCAATATTTGGTTAAACATGTGTTCCTTCCTTTATTCCAAGTTATGGCAGATTAATACTTTTTTTTGCTTATGTATGGGATAAATTGCGCTATTATTAGAGATACAATCCGGGGATCCCGAATCCCGGGATCTCTGGATCCCGGCCGGGTTTTGATTCCGTAAATCCCGGGACTATACTTGGCTAATCTCGGGATTTTCGGGATTGCCAGTTTGCATTCCGTAATCCGTTGCGCCTTGACAATGACCTTACCTAGATTATATTAAGGGCATTTATTACATAAAGACAAAAATCAACCTTAGGTACGCCGTACGATAAAAGAACTACACAGGTACAGCCAGTGGCGGCTCGTGCTAAAAATTTTAAGGTGTTCTGCAAGTTTTACAAAAAAATTTACCTTGCACGGGCAGTAAGAGGTTGTCTCCCATCGATCTTATCGTGCTTTCTTCGCCTTCCGCACTGAAGTAATGTATTTCTGGAACGATTGTCAATTGTCACACAAAAAAATAAGAGTCACTAAGCACTACTTTGCTAACAAATTATTTCTTATAAATTAAATCTATTCTACGTTCTTTTCGATTTGCAAATTTTGTTATCACTTTGTCATTAAAATTGTCTATTTCGGAGATAAACTTTTTTTCGATAGATAGCATGGAAAGAGATGTTAAACGATCTTCGGTCATTGAATTTCTGAGAAACGTCTTAATTCGATTTAGTGTTGAAAAGCATCGTTCGGCCTCTGATGTTGTCATGGGAGTTAGTCTCCTTCAACGTATCTCCCAGATTGTTTTTTATTAAAAATTTTAGAGAAGGTAGTGCGCCTTTTAAAGATCTACAATCAGTTGTTGAGTAAATAACAGACAATTCAGTTCGTAATCTTTCGTTATCAAGGGTGGGATAATAGGAGCATGCGGAAGTGAGTTTGTCCTCAGGAAATTTACTGCAATACTCTCCAAAGCATTCCGAAAAAAAAAGTGATGCCACTACTAGATGCTCTTTAAAATGAAATCGATCTTTTGCACAATTTAGAATAACATCACACACCTCTAAAGCCGAAATTCGATGATTAAATCTGCTGTTATTTGGACGTTTGCGTTTTTCTGGTGGTGGCTCATCGCTTATTAAATCTGATGCTTCACTTATGATGTTGTCAATATTATTTCGAACTTAGCCTATACTGCGTTCAAAATTTTCGATAGCGTCTTTTACTAGAGTGGGTTCAATTTTTCTTTGCTGCAATTGATTAAACAGGATATCTACATGGGGCATTACATGATGGAAAAAAGTCAGCCAAAAATTGAAGATCGGATCATTTAATGTACGGCGAATAGAGGCGGCTGCACTACAGACTGTGTTGTTGGAGAATTGTTCTTCTATTTCTTCCATACATTCAATGAGAGAGGCCCTATTTTCGTACACAACATTAATGGTCCTGATATTAAAATTCCAACGGGTTGTAGCGCCGTGGGGAATCCTTCTGTTTACAATCTTGTTTAACACTTCTACTCGTTGGGGTGAATTATTAAAAAAGCCGGGAATGTCTTGTAGATTTCCAAAAAATACACGTACTTGCGAATTTGCAGAAGCAGCTTTAGATATAATTAAATTTAATTGATGGGCATAGCAATGTACATAGTGCGCAAAAGGGTACTTTTTTTTAATCAATGCTTGAACGCCTGCGTGTTGTCCGCTCATCACCGCTGCTCCATCGTAACTCTGTGCAATCAGTTTGTTAGGTGAATTTTGAATTAAAGCATCTATGACACTTAAAATTGTTTTGCTAAGTGTTTCTGCATCACATTTTTCAGGAATGACGTAGTTCCAAAAACGTTCAATTGGCTCACCATCACGAACATATCTAAAAATAACTACCATTTGAGCTTTTGCAGCAACATCCGTTGTTTCGTCCGCCATGATCGCCAAAAACGGAGAATTATTAATTTCCTCTATTATTTGTTCTTGGCAGACTTCAAGTATGCACTGTAACAGATCATTCTGTATTTCTTTGGAAGTGCCTTTAAATACCGAACAATTTTTTAGGTGCTCACTTAGAGTTGCATCTAATTCAGCCGAAAAATTAATAAGTCCACGAAATATCCCCGGATTCTCGGAAGTATCGCTCTCATCATGTCCCCGAAGGGCCAATTCAAAAGCTCCACAAAATTTTATACAATTAATAATTTTTGATAAAATATAACGATTCTTTGACACATTTTCATTATGTCTCTGTATATTTACCCAATAAGCAGAATCTAGTTGAGCCATAATATTAGTTGACCCTAGTAACGCAAATTCCATACAATTATGAAGATGGCTTTTAAAATTCTCATGTCTTTTTATTTTCAAACTCAAGTGCTCTAGATCCGTGACCCCTATTTCCGTCCAAGCTTTATCGCCACCAAAAAGTAAACAGCGAAAACAATATAAAGCATTTTTTTTGTTGCATCCACAAATCCAATCGTGTTTTGAATAAATATCGCTACTAAATTTACGTGTATAATTTTTCCCTCTACTTACACCAGTTTTTTCAATAGTAATATCTACTAATGGCCTACCATTTGCTTTTAATTTTAGCTTTTCTTCGAATGAATATTTAAAGAATCTCTTCACATTAATTAAATTAAAGACCACCTCCATAATACACAGAGTTTATAGAAATTGTCAACAATACACAAAAACAAGCACGCGCACTCTAATATTATTGTTTTTACGTTAAACTCGCCGCACAGTAAAAAACACGCGAAAATATTAAATACCTATACCGAATCATATGACCGCACTGGACTGAATGCAGCGAACATGCCTGATAAAATCACGCATTGGTTTTAGACAACCGCGGGGGTAGCGGGGTGCGCGCGGGTGTTTGAAAGAGCTCTGAGAGCACGTTCGTGTAGACCAGATAAGGAACAAGTGAGCGATCGCGCGAATTAGGTTGGTTATTCTACTGGTCGCCTATTGTATATTATTTGATAATATACTATATTATTATATAACCGGCGTTAGTGTTGGAATTTCGGAAGCGAATATCTCGGCTTCTTCTGATCGGATTTTGATGATTGAGGTGTCAAATTGTAGGGTTTGATGTCCTCTACAGGATTATGTAGAAAAATATGCAAATTTTTTGATATACAGGGGGAGAATTTTCACAACAATATGTTACGCTTTTATAAACATCAGAAATGTCGGAAAAATTATGTAAAAGAAAACTAGTTATGACTAATACAGGTTCGCCCGCCCAATTTTTTGGGAGCTCTGCAGCACTGCAGCGCTTATGCGCCAGCCGCCACTGGGTACAGCCCAAATAATATGTAACTTAGAAGGAATTTCCCCGCCCGGCATACTTCAATACAATATTATTAAAGTAATGCCCCAACGGGTCAACAGACGAATCACCCGATCACCTCATATAATATATCATAATATTGTTGCGAGGGATTCCCCGTCGGGGATTCCCTGTACGAAAATATAAATACGTTTATTAGGATTTGCTTTTTTCATTTATTATTCTACCAGCGACAAGGTTACGCAGGTTACTGAAAAAGTTATTTTAAATGGTGGGAGACTTTGTTCAACATAAAAAACAGTGATACGTCGTCAGCGTGGGGTTATCTTTTAGTTGCGAAAGACGGGAATAGTGCTAAATGTAAGCGATGCCCTGCAATTCTCAAGACTTTGGGTGGATCGACTAAGGGATTACATACATATTTGTCATCAAAACATAACATTAAGATTTTAGCTGACGTTAATCGTTTAACAGGATTTCAATTCAGTGTACTCATAACTTCAAACGATTTGAGATAATTGCTCTTAGCGAAATACATGGATTTACCAAAATCAGCCATCACAATTCGAAAGCGTGTTATGAATTACAGTGAAAAAATCAGAAAGCAAGTAACTGCAGAATTTAAACATTGAAATATTTCAATCAATATCTTATGTTATTTATTGTTTGAAGATATTGCATTTACTATAAATTTGTGCGTAAATACAGTGAGAAAGTGTTAAAATTACCAAGAAATATTTACATCTTACTTTGATTTTAACTAGAGAACAAAACTATTGTGTAGATGTAAAACTAATCATAATATTTTTTGTATCTTTTAACATTAGTGCTTGCTTAACAAATATAGCATTTTACAAAATACAGTTATTTTAATAGTATCTATAATCAGCGAGCAATTAGAGAATTTATATAACTGCACATCATTTCACATAGTTTGAAGAAATTTTTTTTTCTATTCCGGTGTCGTAAAGTGCTAATTACGACACCCCATTGCTTGGTTACACAGTATCGTAATGTATTACTTTACCGCACTCTAATTTTTTTATCGAAGTTAGTCACAAGTGTAATAAGTAACTAAATCATAGAACTGAATCGTTTTAAAAGTTAGATATGGTTAGATATGAACGTTTGACAGTGATAAAAATGTAAATAAAAATTATAGAGAGAATACGAGGTGCATTCAAGTTCTAAGGCCTCCGATTTTTTTTCTAACTGACTACTCACCCGAAAACTATGAAACTGGTGTTACTTCTCGACGTAATCTCCCTGCAGACGTACACATTTTTCACAACGTCGACGCCATGATTCCATGGCCGCGGCGAAAGCTTCTTTGGAAGTCTGTTTCGACCACTGGAAAATCGCTGAAGCAATAGCAGCACAGCTGGTGAATGTGCGGCCACTGACAGTGTCTTTCATTGTTGGAAACAGCCAAAAGTCACTAGGAACCAGGTCAGGTGAGTAGGGAGCATGAGAAATCACTTCAAAGTTGTTTTAACGAACAAACTGTTGTGTAACGTTAGCCCGATGTGCGTGTGCGTTGTCTTGGTGAAACATCACACGCGCAGCCTTTCCCGGACGTTTTTGTTGCAGTGCAGGAAGGAACTTGTTCTTCAAAACATTTTCGTAGGATGCACCTGCCACCGTAGTGCCCTTTGGAACACAATGGGTAAGGATTACGCCCTCACTGTCCCAGAACATGGACACCATAATTTTTTCAGCATTGGCGGTTACCCGCAATTTTTTTGGTGGCGGTGAATCTGTGTGCTTCCATTGAGCTGACTGGCGCTTTGTTTCTGGATTGAAAAATGGCATCCACGTCTCATCCATTGTCACAATCGACGAAAAGAAAGTCCCATTCATGCCTTGGTTGCGCGTCAACATTGCATGGCAACATGCCACACGAGCAGCCTTGTTGTTGTCCGTCAGCATTCGAGGCACCCACCTGGAGGACACTCTTCGCATTTTCAGGTCACCATGCAGGATTGTGTGCACAGAACCCACGAAAATGCTAAGACTGGAGGCGATCTGTCCAACTGTCATTCGGCGATCCCCCAAAACAAGTCTCTCCACTTTCTCGATCATGTCGTCAGACTGGCTTGTGCGAGCCCGAGGTTGTTTCGGTTTGTTGTCACACGATGTTCTGCCTTCATTAAACTGTCGCACCCACGAACGCACTTTCGACACATCCATAACTCCATCACCACATGTCTCCTTCAACTGTCGATGAATTTCAATTGGTATCACACCACGCAAATTCAGAAAACGAATGATTGCACGCTGTTCAAGTAAGGAAAACGTAGCCATTTTAAGTATCTAAAGCAGTTCTCATTCTCGACGCTGCCGCTACAATTCCATCTGCCGTACAGTGCTGCCATCTCTGTGACGTATTGACAACGAACGCACGCTCATTTTAAAATAATGCACATGCTTCTATCTCTTTCTAGTCTGGAGAAAAAAAATCGGAGGCCTTAGAACTTGAATGCACCCCGTAGCAGAGACATTTACTAAAACTTTATTAGTACTAATTATACATAATAAAATTGAAATTTCTATATTTGACATACACAATGTAATTAGAGTTATTTATCATAGATTATGACCCGACTTTAGTTTTATCATTGTCAAATTTACCTTATTTTTTGTATTGATGTTCATCTTTAAATAAACGTTTTTCTTTATCTAAATTATTACGCGATTACAATTGTTTTTATGTTTTTTAAATAATCTAGTCATCTTATTTCACAATTGGATTTAGAACACGTAACTTTGACAAAACCTATCTGCTATTTTTACGCACGAATATTTTGTTACATAATGTTACATAATTTTGACTTTATCTTTTCCTATTATATTTCTCTTAAATATTATTTGAATATTATTAATTATTACTTAAGATTTCATAATATTTATTTACTTTTTATTTTTTTGGTAATGATACTTCGAATCTACAAGTTGATAAAACTGACATATTTCATTTAAAATTAAATGTTCAATTATAGGACTAGTTATTTAACATACAAAACTAGTAGGTATATTCTTCTCTGGTTCATCATTGATCTTATTGACCCTGTCGTTTAAATTTAAATTATTCTAAAGTGTTAGCGTCTATAAAAAATAAGATGAATTTTATAACTTTAGAATAATCCCATTTCCTCTTTCCAAATACGAGGTGTGATCAAAAAATACGGTGAAAAATTTTATTGCGAATAAAGTAACAAGCTTACATAAAATTTGAATTAATCTCGTTAAAAGTATCCTAACACTAATTCCATGATTCGAAGCATTTCTGGAAGGCTTCTTTCGGAAAAGCCTTCAGATGCTCCGTCGCACCCCTCCCAGTGTCGAGAATGGTGGCAAAACGTTTTCCTTTTAGCACGATTTTTATTTTTGGGAAGGGCCAGAACTCACTTTGTATTAAATTCAGAGAGTAAAGTGGATGTGGACAAACTGAAACCTTTTTCTCGGCCAAAAATTCACGGGGTAGAAGTGAGGTATAGCATGACGCGTTGTTGTCATGAAAGAGAAAACCATTGATCCATTTTTCTGGTCTCCGTGCATCATTTCCCAAATAATTCAGTACTCCCTTGTAATATTCGAAGTTTGTAGTTGTTCCCCTTGGAACGAGCTCTGATTGCACTATGTCCTGACTATAAAAAAAAACAATAAGCATGACCTCAATATTTGCCTTTGACTAACGTGGCCCTCTTAGTGCCCGGATAGCTACTCATCTTTCATTGGAAACTTTTAATTTTTGTCTCAGGGTCATAGCCATACACCCAACCATGATTTCCAGTTATAACTTTTGCCATGAAGTCGGGATCTGCATCAATACGATCCTTCAATTCCTTGCAAACTGACACACGTTATCCCTTCTGTTCGTCAGTCAAAAGCCTTGGAACAAATTTCGCAATCACTTGTCTCATTTGCAAATTATTGATCAAAATTCTTTGCACGGACAAATACGAGATGTTCACTTCTTTGGAAAGCTCCCGAATAAGTCCATCGCCTATTTGAACGAACCATTTTTGTTACTTTTCGCAAATTTTCATCTTTTTTGAGGTCGAAGGACGTCCCGACTGTTGTTCGTCTTCAACCGACTCATTTCGACCTTTAAATCGCTCATACCACTTGTAAACAGCCTTTGGAGTTACCACAATCGTCATACACGGATTTGAACTTTCATGGGCTTCTTTGGCACTTTCTTGCAACTTAAAATAATATTTAATGTTAACGCGTTGTTCGAGATCCATAATACGCAACAGACACGGCCAACACGACCTAACTCTTTCGCTTTTGAAAGCCGACTGACAACTCACAACTTGTTTTAACATAGCTCTGACTGTTTCAATAAATCAGGCTATTGGCTTTGTTAAATTTACCTACTAAATCTGGATGCACCATCAGAATTCGTCTATCAGCCACAATTGTCTGTATCACTTCCAAATTAGCTTATCTTGACCAATATATTTAATTATTCTAATTTTTAATTTTTGAAACTGCTTTAAAACAAAGCTCCTTTAACCATGCATTTTTATATAATTATATAATTGTATAAATAAAATTAAAAACTTTTTAAAAATACAAAATTTCAATAGTGCGCTCGTAGATGGATGAGCCATCGGCCTATCGTGTCCAGTCCCTAGTAGTAAGCGAAGCTAAAATAAACGAGGAAATATTTGTGTGGCCTCAAAAAGATAGTTGTAAGCAAATGATCCATCCCCGGATTTGAAAATTGGAAAATATAAGGCCTTTTCCTAACTGAAAAGCATCCTAAGTTTATAGAGAGTGGATACACCTATAATTGACATAGTAGGGAGAACTAAATTGTAAATGTACAAATTAAAAATTTTTTTTTTTTAAATTGCAGTGAAGTTCTAAATATTCTTCGGACCCAAGATCAACAAGGCTCCAGGCAATGTGTCTCAAGTATTTTGTTGTCGTCCTTTACATTTTTATCAGCATCAGCGTACTATAGTTTGAACGAACACTTTTAATTAACATGGTTTTATTATTTATTTGTTTATATATCTTGTTGGGTAAACCACCGTACAATAAAGTACTTTGAGTTGATCTACTGTTTGATTTTATACCTAATACAACATTAAAAATACATCCCTCTCATATGAGTAAATATTATAATTGTCGTTATCAGTATGATTAATTTCAAGTTGAAAAGAATGTTTTGTCTCTATTTTTGTATTTAGAGGACCAAAAACGATAAGAAATTTCGTAATAACCAATAATAATTTCTCTAATCGTTTCTTCTACAAATATTTTTTTAGTAATACAACTGATTAGTGTCCAAAGTCAGTAAAGAAGCATTTAAATTGTGTATGATCATATCCTTAATCTAGATAAAAATTCGATAACGAAAAAAACATCTCATAGACCTCAATTATAAATGTAACCGTTATACGCTTCAGTTTATTAGTATTACCACACATACTAATATTCAAGGTCGACTTTTTTTTATTAAGTGCATAGTTCATTAAAAATGTTCCTTTATATCGCACTGTTTAGTTTGCTTGTAAAAAATGTGTTTGGTGCAAATATTTTGTTTATTGGTTCAATACAATCTAAGAGCCATCATATATGGCATGAGGTGTTAATTAAAGGACTATTAGAAAAAGAACACAACATTACATTACTGGGATACGAAGAGACTAAAATAAAATCCAACAATTACACTATCTACAATTTCCATGGTAAATATTATAAGTAGCTGTATTAAAGTTGTTCTCAGTATTGTATTTCGTAAAAACAATCAGTGTTGAAAATGCTCAAAGAAAATTCAGAATTTAAAAATATGTACTTTTTTCCAAAATCTATATAATCGTTTTGGTGAGTTCCCCCAAGGGGACGCATTAATATTTAAAATTAAATCCATTCCATTTCATTTTTATTACTTCCATTATAAACACTGATACTTCAGAAAGATTAAGTGAAAAAAAGTGTAATAAAGCCAATGACGAACCATATAGTCAATTAAGTTTTGTACGGTAAATTACATGTCCAAAAATTGAGCATTTGATTTTAAATTTTATCCACTCGTAGCATGTCTATTATGCCAAAAATATAAAGATTTATTTCGGGTATAAAGCCAAGGTTGAAAGTTTCAGGAACGTAAGGTAAGAGAGAATTACATCATTTAATATAATCATTTATAAAAATAATTAAGAAATTGACAATTAAACTACCCCAATATTTTATATACCGTACGTCCCCGGATTGAGTTTACAAGAGGAAAAAAATTTTTATTTTTGATTTTAAAAAAAGTGCTAAAGGAATAAAAATTTTTGCTTAATTTCAAATGACCAAATCTGTAATTAGAATTACGAAACATTACAAATTTTTATTTTTTATTTTCAATCATAACAATAAAAAAATAATTAGGCTAGAAACAATAATGTTTAAAACTATTCTATTAATTCGCCACCCCTTTCAGCACACAATTCGACAATTTCTCCATTATTTCATCTCCCATCCACATGCAAAAATAAAGACGCTTCATCATCTCCCGGTTCTAACGTATGATTAAAAATCGGTTTATAGGGGTATAATTTACGTTCCTTCAAAACTCTTTGAATATGGGATTTGCTCATATTCAGTTGAAGCGCCCGTCTCCGCAATGAAAGTTTAGGATTATCTTGCACCGAATCCAAAATTAAAACTGTAGTAGCATCATCTTCATCACGTACTATTTTCTTTTTCTTTAAATTCAGAACAGAACCAGTTTCCAAAAATTGTTTCACCAACTTCCTTATACCCATACGGGAAACAGTTACTTCGGGAAATTTTGTATTAAATTCTTCAGCAATACGACGATAGCTCTTTTCCCCAATACCGTAACATTGTATTAAATATATTTTTTGTGATAACGTTAACATTTTCACCAAAACTTACAGAATTACAGTTTGAAGTTATTTTTGACAAATAAATTAGTGTATGACATTTTCAAGTCAAAGGCTTCTACCATTAAAAAATAATAGATGTACTGCGATGAAAGAAAATTTAAAAAAAAAATTTTTAGAACATAGATAAGTGGTGCTGAAATTCTAATTACAGATTTGGTCATTTGAAATTAAGCAAAAAATTTTATTCCTTTAGCACTTTTTGGTAAAATCAAAAATAAAAATTTTTTTCCTCTTGTAAACTCAATCCGGGGACATACGGTATATATATATATATAATTTAAACGAAATTATCGACCATTATATATTGAATCAAATAAATTAAAAGCGGGCAAGCGGTATGTCAATTAAAAAACTCATTTATTAAGTATCCCTATATTTCGCAACAACTTTGTTGCTTCTTCCGAAGATAAAAATGTAGAGTTGAAAAAATAATAAAATTCACCTACAAGGACAATAAAATTGATTCAATCAATTTTATTGTACTTGTACTTCAATTTTATTATTTTTTCAACTCTACATTCAATTCGAAAAGGTTTTGGTTAAGTATGACAATACGTTAAGCACGTATAAAGCGTTTGTACAATATGAAACAAACATGTAAATAATTTACATATCTGTAACTATGCACATGGACAATACACCTCGTATTTTCAGCATTTACTTCTGCTTAATACATATGTTTCTACCAATATAGGCGTCCTCAGTTAAGCTAGTGAAGCAATTTATACAAATTAATACAAACCTGTTATAAACAACTGGTTTGTATCTGTATTTAGCCCTCCGGACAATGTATCTTTCGCCCGTAAGATGTCAATTATTAAATAGTTGTCTTCTTATAGGACGGAACTTGCTTGATCTTTGCGGGCTATTTCAGTAAATTTAAATACAGATACAAACCAGTTGTTTATAACAGGTTTGTATTAATTTGTATAAATTGCTTCACTAGCTTAACTGAGGACGCCTATATTGGCAGAAACATATGTATTAAGCAGAAGTAAATGCTGAAAATACGAGGTGTATTGTCCATGTGCATAGTTACAGATATGTAAATTATTTACATGTTTGTTTCATATTCTACATTCAATTGTTCATGAGATTTTACTTCATAAGTTGGAATCTTTTGGTCTCGTTCCAACTTCTATCAATCTTCTTCGGTCTTATCTATTTGAAAGAACATGCTACGTGACCTATAATAGGTTCTACTCCAATAATTTTGTTCTTCCTTCTGGCGTTCCTCGGGGATCAAATATGGGTCCTTTGCTATTTGTTTTGTTTATGAATTATCTCCTTTTCCAAGTAAAGTGTCCCATTCTTGCCTATGCAGATGATATAAAAATATATTCTGAGGTTTCCACAACTGGCGATGTCGTTAAACTACAGCAAAATCTGAACAAATTAGTTGCATGGTGTGACAGTTTCAAACTTAAATTAAATATCGACCAATGCTGCGTGGTCACTTATACTCGTTCTGCTACGCCTCACGAGTCTTCATATTTTATTAAAAACAGTATCTTCACGAGGCAAACTGAAATAAAGGATCTCGGAGTCTTATTTGACTCTAATCTTACGTTCAGATCCCATATAATCCATATGTCTTCCGATGTCTACAAAAGTTTGGGATTTATTATGCGTATATTAAAATACTTTAAAGACATCACTTGCCTTAAATCACTGTACCATGCTTATGTTGTGAGCAAAATGGAATACGCCTCAATAATAGGGTATCCCATTTATGCTTGCGATTCCATTCCTGTGGACCGTGTTCACCGTTTTGAATAGTTTTTGAAGTACCTCACTTTCAAGACTAATGGTATCTACCCGGAACGTGGTGCATTCCAGAATGATTTGCTTTTGCGTCATGGCATGTCATCACTAAGCGTAAGAAGAGATAATATTTGTAGGAAATTGCTTATTAAACTGATGGAAAACATTATTGACAGCCCGTTCATATTGGATCGAATGTCGTTTTTGGTTCCTCGTATGAACTCTAGGTACGAAGTTATATTTATGGTTCCCTTCGCGATGACAAACATCTTGAAACGGACTCCTACCTATATTCTCTCCAACGTGGCCAATAGAATGCAGAATGATCTATTTGCTTGAGAATGGCTCGCGGATGGACAGCACTATTTAAGTCTGTACTTCATTTGATTGCACTTCCATGTCATGTAATTATAATTATAATGTACCTTGTCATTGGGCCCAGCCTGTTGGTTATTAAAGTATATTATTATTATTATTATTATTATTATTTCCTCCATTCACAAGAACATCCAATTTGTCCTTGGTTGCCAGTGTGTTAACCCATCGGTTCGTGAGAACAAGATGGCTGGCAGAACTGTCATAATATTATTATTATTGTTTATTATTTCTTATTTCCAGGTATTTTTCCGTAATTTATCTATGCGGCTCTACTACATATTGCCATGGATTTTTCCCCGAAGAAAAATTAAAGAAACAGTAAAAGACTATATATATTTATGTACATTTTATTCCAGAAAAATAATTAGAGATTTTGTATATTTTATTTAAAATTTGATTATAATGTGTATTTTTGTCCACGCCTGTAGTTTGTCCGAGCGTTTGTCTTGAGCAAGGCAGTATGGCGGTTGCCGGGTGGAGATTCTCGTAGTCGATCTTTTGATTTATGTTTTAGGTATGGAGAGATTCATTTCCGTAGGGGAGCGGAAGAGATTTATCATCCGTTAGGCAGATAGGTTGAGTTATTTTTTTCTGAATAAAGACTTCCTTTTTATTCAGTATATTATAGTTAATTTCGGTTTGTGTTTTAGTTGTTATATTTGATGGGTTTAAAGTAATTTTCGTTTAATTACGAGTTTCTGATACTTGTAATTTTTGATTTGTACGACCTATCTGAAATCTCTCTTTAAGTATGAATTTTTTTTAGTGAAGTGCGACGAATACATTAATTAATGTACGTGGGCATTTGCAAGTATAGTTATATATATATATATATATATATATATATATATATATATATATATATATTAATTCAGTTATGTTATTTGTATATTGATTGAGCTCGTAAATTCAGTAAATTTTAGTTATAATATTTTATAGTCAGGAAAATTTTCAACATTTTAGTTTTTTTAGCTAGTTTTTGCTTTTGGCTGGCTGTAGTTGCATTGAAGGTCAGGGAAATGTGGTGGGAGTTTGATCATATTATAGAGCGCATGATCTTGTCATTTTTTTGAGTTGCGCGCTTACAGATAATTTTCTGTTTGACGTTTGAAGTTTTTTTTGGTTAACGTAATTTATTAGATTTGAAAATTTTGCTAACTATTAAATTAGGTTAAGTTTGTTCGCGGTCAAAATTGAGGTTTTTTATCTGGTATGCAAGTCAATATTTATACAAGTTTTCCTCCGTCTTATTCATTAGTGTTGCATAAGACACTCTTAATATTCTGTTAAGAGAGTTTTTTTTTTTTTTTAATTTTTTGAATTATATGTTTGTATTGTTAATGTTTGTTTATTTGCTAATACCTTTTGTTTTATTTAACACATACCCTTTGAGGGTAACCCTGAAGATACAAGAGCTCCTGGAAGGCTATACCGACTAGAGTGAAATCGAGCAAGCTATTGTGTATTGTGGGCCAATTAAAATAATTAATTAACACCACAATACATAGCAATACGTCATGCTTCATTCATAGTAAGCAGATAATAACACGTCCCCCATGTAGGGGGGGGTTTCATTTACTCGGCCCAGAGGGTCCGGCGCTATAGTTGTTATTATCTCTTCCACTCACAAGAACCATTCGTTCTTGGTTGCCATTATCTTACCCCATCGGTTCATTCGAACAAGATGGGTGGCACAGTTATCTATCATACATTTATTTTTATATGAATATTGATTATAGTAGATACTTACTCTCATATTATCGAGTTTCAAATACTTTCAAGTATTGTTTGTTATAGCTATCATGGATGACTATGATGACGATGTATTCGATGACACAAACTCGTTTCAGACTATATCCACTATTTGGCACTTCATTGTGCTATTCTCTGAAAATCATTTCAAATCAGATGCACTGCAAACAATATTAAAATATCCAAGAGATAAATTTGACCTTATTGTAATAGACATGATCGGCGGACAAGAATTTTACCCTCTGATAGAATATTTCGGAAATCCACCAGTTGTTGGAATATCGCCATTCGGTTTGCCACCGCATATTTTGGACGCTCTGGGGAGCCATTTTAATTATTACTTTCCCATATATCATCTAGCTTATACGGATAATATGACATTCTTTCAAAGAGTCGAAAATACTCTTCTCTACGTATGGGATTATTACTTAAAATGGCAGGCCATGTCAGAAATATATAAAATGGCGCAAGCGAGATACGGCGAAGACATAACCCCGTTTGATCAAATGGAGAAGAAGATAGGAATCTTACTGGCAAATTATGATCCGATTTTAGATTTTCCTCAACCTTTGCCGCCGAATATTATATCTGTTGGAGGAATGCACGTTAAACGATCAGAAAAATTGCCAAGCGTAAGTATTACTTTATAACCAACACCACTATTCGTTAATTGTGTATTCCTACAAATATATATATATATATATATATATATATATATATATATATATATAAGTGTTTAGATAATTTCTTAGCCGTTCATTAAATATAACATTTGATAAATTATTGGAGTTTTTCGGCTATCTTATATGAAATATTTACAAATATTAAATTAGAATGTATGTAATTGCAGAGTAAGTGGGGATGTAAACATTGCTGTCTACAAATTACAAAGCAAATCATACGAAATTTTTTATTTGAAAAATATGGTCTACGTTGGGACTCGAACCCAAGTCTACAGCTATCCGGGCTGTCGCCTTTACCACTAGGCAGGCGCGGCTCGTGATGACGTATTTTGGATTGCAGTACAATGATCCGAGTGCTTCGTGTACTAACTGTAACGTTTGCTTAGTAAACACCGAAAATACACGAGGCACTCGTATCATTGTACTGCAAACCAAAATACGTCATCACGAGCCGCGCCTGCCACTAGGCCACAGTAGACCCAGGTTCAAGCCATATAGAAATGCATTATAAAGTAACAGTGTAAATGAATCAGATGTCAGTTATTGAATGTAGATGTCAAGCTGAAAGCAGAAGTCAGTTTTGAAAGCTCATGTCAGTTTTGATAGCAGATGTCAGTTAGTGAAAGCAAATGTCAGTTATTGAAAGCAGATGTCTGTTTTGAAAGCAGGTGTCAGTTATGATAGCAAACGTCAGAATAGAAAGCAGATGCCTGTTTTGAAATTAGATGTGAGTTACTGAAAGTAGATGTCAGTATTTTGAGAGCAGATGTCAGATTTGAATGTTTCAAAATGCTAATTATTACTCCATAGCTATATGAGTGTTTAGATAATTTCTTAGCCGTTCATTAAATATAACATTTGATAAATTATTGGAGTTTTTCGGCTACTCTGCAATTACATACATTCTAATTTAATATTTGTAAATATTTCATATAATAAAGCCGGAAAACTCCAATAATGTTATATATATATATATATATATAAGGTAAACTTAATAAGTCGGCGATTAAAGGTCTGGTTTACTTTAGAGTATATATATTTAAAACAACTCTACATGTTTCAGCAATACGCCTTTGTCAAGAGAATACAAAATATAAATGACAGAATATAAATGTCAAATAATTAAGTTGCTATGGTTTAAATTATTCAAAGATACATTCCAATAATAATAATAAATCATGCCTTAGTATTCCAAAAAATTGATAGCAAATAGGTATTATTATTGGAATGTATCTTTGAATAATTTAAACCATAGCAACTTAATTATTTGACATTTATATTTTGTATTCTCTTGACAAAGGCGTATTGCCGAAACATGTAGAGTTGTTTTAAATATATATACTCTAAAGTAAACCAGACCTTTAATCGCCGACTTATTAAGTTTACCTTATCATACCAAGGTCACGAAGATATTATATGTATATATATATAATGTTGTATTACGGAAAATGAATGATTATGTTAGTTATAAATGCCCCAAAACGTTGGGCTCTAAATGTTATATGTCTGAATTGCCCCTACTAAGTTGGGCTACATATATAAATAAATGTAAAGTGAATGTTATAAAATGTTATATTTCGAATGTTATGTAAGAAATGAATGTTAGTTATTCGATGTATATAAAAATTCATTCAAATCGGGCTCATTCAATACTTATCCGTTTTTCATTATCGGCTAGCTTCTTTTTTTCTTCAGGGTTAAGGTAGGTTCACTTCTCTCCACTTTGAATTTATTTACGTAGTTTATTTAATTGGAAACGGAACAATATCTCAAGTATTTTACAAAAAAAAAACCAAAGTAAAATATTGACAATTAACTTTATTAATAATAAAACATCTAGAAAAGTTTGAGAATTTACAGTTTCGTGACACACATATAACAATGAGGGAGACACACTCAGCGGTTGGTATTCTTACAGTACAAACAATATGGTGTAAGACAAGTGCAAATAGTTGTTGCTTTATTGAAATAGTTTATAAAAGTGAAATAGAATCAAGTTTTAGAATTAAAAGTAGTGGATACTAATATTTAAATAAGTTGAATAAAAATTACAGTGGTAGAATATCGGTGAAAGCAATGTAAATAGTTAGTTATGGAATAAACAAAGAAAAGTTCTAGAAATGTTCATGAGCAAGTAAAAATGGCGCGTATAATATTGGTAAAATTAGCAAAAACCTGAATCTTCGGATATAACCTCGGTTGATTCCTGCGCCTGTATTCTGGAGAAGTCTTCACAGCGGGAAACTGGATAATATTTCTGCTACTGTCCCTCGGGATGACTTGAACTTTTTAAAATCTCCAAGTCCGACGGCGGCTGGAGCGGATGACCGGTCTCGAGCGTTCCAAGATGTTGTTCGATGTACGGTGAAACTTTTAGGCGGGTAGTTTTCGTGTCGAAAACTTTAAAAATTCGTAACTCTTGAACTGTTTGGTCGGAAGATGTTAAATTTGGTCTACAGGTAGTTCGTAGGTAGGTGTAACGTTGGGTAGACTTAAAAATCTCGAGCACTTAATAATTTCGCCAATTTATTTTAATTACTTCGGAGCACAAAAAAACGTGACCTCTCACTGCAACGACTAATTACCGACGCCAATTTTTTCACTTGTTTCTAATTGTATAACTTGCCGCAAATCGCTCCATTCTTTACTTGCATTATCTTTTTGAATATTATTAAATTAGACATTTTTACAGTGTAAAACAGTTAAAAAAATTACAATTTGATTTATAAAATAACTTTAGTTAGGCAACATATGTTGATGTGTTTACAAACCCTCTGTCAATATCGGTTTCTTTTCGGGTTATTGCACCGTTAAAATTGTGGGCGGGGCTTAATTGTTCAAATACATTTGAATATAAATACGTTAAATTTGTTTGAATAAATACGCGTTAAATATTAATTTGAAATAAAAATGAATATAAACATTACAAAAAAAAAATAGAAAAATAAGTTAATTATTTCAAGGCAAATTTGTCGTCAAAATAAAGTATTTATACTTTGAATCAATCTTTCCCCTTCGTGGTATTAAAGTACATAGTAGATATAAACATTACGGTTACATGTATTCTTTATTTCTTTCAGAGAAAAAGCCCTTCTTGCAATGCCTCAATTTTCCCCCTTGATTAAAAGATAGAAACTTGTTGAGAGCTTTTAATCAACCGGATAAAGGAGTATGACAGAAATATACAAGTGCAGTATAGTGCTCTGATGAAAATTTAATGAAATGTGTGTGTTCACGTTAAAAATATTTCAAATTCTATAAGTAGTTATTTATATTATTCTAGCTAATAATTCCCTATTTAGTAATTGTCATTAAATGGTTAAAGTTAATTGTTTTATTTTGTTGTTCGGTTTTTTTTTTTTTTTTTTTTTTGTTTGGAAACCCTTTTTAATACTAAGTAGTTATTTTCTTCTTCCTTTTTCTTTTAATAATAATATGATTAATTTAATTAGCCTAGTCTAAATGTAAACTTGTGATTAGTATAGATAATATAGTACTTATTATTAGTTTACGGACTATAACATGTTTGGTTTGTTTGTTCTGAAAGTTGTTTCGGCTTGTTATGTATACATAAAAAAATACTTTATTTTTAAGTGTGGTAGTCTTGCAACATAGTTATGTGATATCTACCTTTAATGTAATTTGTTTCGGGTTCAAAAAGTTCGTAGGTGTTGTTACCAATGATTCTCTTAATTGTATAGGGACCTTGGTAGGCTTTCAATAGCTTTCCCATTATTTTGTGTTTTAAATCTGTTACTCTTAATCTCTTAACTATAACTTGGTCTCCTACATTGTAAGTTTTGTACTTCTTATTTGCCGTATTTCTCTTTTCCTCCCATTTTCGCTTTCTTAGTAATAATCTTTCTCTGACTTCTTGTAAACGATTATGTAAATTTATATGCTCAGAATCAGTCCATGGTCGTTGTGGTGGTTGTCCAGTGAATAAAGTTATTGGGCAGTGATTATGCACTGTGCTAGGTGTATTGTTTATAGTAAATTCTATCTGTGGTAACAGTCTGGCCCATTTTCTGTGATTTTCGTCCAGTAATATACGTAAATATTTTATCGTTTCGCGTATACATCGCTCGGTAGGATTTCCCTGTGGGTAGCGGATTGATGTATAGACGGTGTTGATGTCGTGTGAATGTAAGAACTCCTTGTAACGATCGTTTGTGAAATAGGTAGCGTTGTCCGATAATATTGTTTGTGGTTTTCCATAATGTGCGAAGTAGTCCACTAAAACTTGTAAAACGGTGTTGGTATCGCATTTCGGCGTAGGTATGAGTTTGATGAACTTAGAAAATATATCACATATTACCAAAATGTGGCGATAACCTTTAGTGCTAGGAATAAGGTTTGATAGAAAATCAATTGATATTAACTCTAGTCTATCATATGCAGTTATATTATGGCTTATGTTGGTGTTAGTGAAAGTTTTATCTTTGGTTATTTCGCAGAGTCGACATTGTTTTACCACGCTGTTTATTATTCGTTCGTCATTTATACAGTAGAAAGCTTCTCTGTAGAGTAACCAGCACTTTCTTGCACCTATGTGGGTGTATGTTCGGTGTAAATATTCTGTTATTTCTCTGGTGTGTTGTTCGTTGGTGACGTATACAGTAGTTCTTCCTATTTGTTTTACTATGAATTGGTCTCTGATTGACATACCTTTATATTCACCTACAGTTCTTAAATGTCGTCTTATTTCATCGAAGTCTGGGCTTGATTGTGTCTGTAAGATTTTTGTTTTTGAGAAAATGCCTCTCCTTTGTAGATTTATTAAATTGATGCAAATATTCTGCCTCTTTCCGTCCCCCTCCTGTCTCGTAAGTGCATCGGCAGTTACCATTCCTTTGCCAGGTTTATATTTTATTATGAACTCGTACTGTTGTATTAACAAAGTCCAACGATAAATGCGACTGTTATTAAGTTTGCAGCTCATGATGTTGACTAAAGCTTTGTGGTCCGTTTCTAATACGAATGACTTTCCTATCAGATAATATCTGAGTTTCGTTAACGCAAATACGATAGCGAGCATTTCCTTCTCGGAAATCGTGTATCGAGTCTCGCACGTTTTCAAAGTGCGTGATATAAAATAAATAGGGATTTCTTGATCGTCTTTCATTTGTACTAGCTCTGCTGCAATTGTCTTGTGTGAAGCATCTGTTCGCACAACAAACGGTAGAGTAAAGTCTGGGTGATGTAAACGGAGATTTTCTACAAAGTTTTCTTTTAAAGTTGTGAAGCATAATTCGCATTCAGCCGTCCAGTTCCAGTTCTTCCCCTTTTTGATTAGTTCCAACAAGGGTAACGTTTTCTCGCTATAGTTTGAGACAAATTTCCTATAATAGTTTAACACTCCTAAAAAACTTCTTAACGTTTTTAAATTCTTCGGTCTCGCATAATCCTGAATGATATCTAAACGTGTCGGGTCTAATAAAATGTTATTCTGATTAATCACATATCCTAGATAGTTAATCTCATGTCTAAAGAATTGACATTTCGCTAAGTTAAGTTTCATACCATGGGTTTTTAAGGTGTTAAGAATAATGTTAATATGTTGTAGGTGTTGTTCCACAGTTTCGGAAAATATAATAATGTCGTCTAGGTAATGCAAAGCGAATTCATCATATCGGTCTAGTATACGATGCAGAAAACGTATCAGAGCGGCTGGTGATGTCTTTAAACAAATGGACATACTCTAAACTGATATACAATTCCATTCACTAAGAAACCACAGTATTTTCTGGATTCCGGTTCTAAGTTTATTAACCAAAAAGCATTCTTTAAGTCTAATTTACTATAAATTTGTTTACTTCCGCATTTCGTTAATAAGATGTCTATGTTTTGCGGCATTTCGAATTCTGGCTTAATTCGTTTGTTCAGAGCTCTCGCGTCTAAGCATATTCTTAACGATAGGTCCTTCTTTTGAACTATTACAATGGGATTAATAAAGTATGTGTTCGATCTCTCGATGATTCCGGATTGTTCTAATCTCTCTAATTCTAAACTAACTTTCTGTTGATAGTGGTAAGGAATAGGGTAATTCTTACTTATTAATGGGCAGTCATTGTCAATATTAATTGGATGTTCATATCCTTTTGCGAAAACAATATCGTTATTAATTAAAGTGATGTTTTCGTTTAAAATGTTAATTAATTGCGGTACGACGTTTGAATACGGTATTTCCTGTTTATCAATTATATTTGTTATATCATTTTTATCATTTATACTGTCAGTTGTCTGTAAATCCTCCTTAATCTTTACCTCTTCTTCGCCCTCGTAACTATCTTGCGTTCCTAACAAATCTGGCCTATTATTCACTCCTATATATTCATTATTTATAATATTATCATTTCCAACTCTATCAATAAACCTTTCTTCTGCTCTCCTATAGTACGGTACATTATATTCTAATAAATTATTTATTACAACTGCTAAAACTTCTCTCTTATAAGTATTATATTCTTGCACTTCCTCTACGGACAAATGTTTATTAAATGTTAAATTGTTCTTTCCAATTGATAAAATACCTT
Source organism: Melolontha melolontha (assembly GCA_935421215.2). Taxonomy (NCBI): domain Eukaryota; kingdom Metazoa; phylum Arthropoda; class Insecta; order Coleoptera; family Scarabaeidae; genus Melolontha; species Melolontha melolontha. The sequence continues at coordinate 14,074,839 of OW285236.1, forward strand.
TTTCAAAATTCAATATCATTTTCAACCTGTTGATATTATCTATACCCAATATACAGTCATATTGTAACTTCTCTATTACGTAACAGTGAATTAAATAACCGATTTCGTTTATTCTTATTTCGGTATTGAGTTGCTTTGTGACAGTGCCCATCTTTCTTCCATTTGCGGTAACTATGTCGGTACCCTTGGTTTTAACAACGTGTTGTTCGTATCCCTTTATTTGTTTTGCCAGATCTTCTCTAACTAATGTAATCTCGGCTCCGGTGTCGATTAAACAATTTAATTTTATGTTGCTGAATTGTAAAATAATAATGGGTAGAGAATATACTTCATTTACGGCGTCCCCTGCGTCTTCTATGTTTATGAATTCATCCGGTGATTGGTAAAATTTTATATTTTGTAACTTCCTGAACATGTTATAGCCGTTATCATTATTTAATTTTGTTGGTTTGATGGTCCGGGTGTTGGGTCCAGATATAGATCGTCTTGTGAAATTGGAGTTTTTTTTTGTAGCCCCTCTATGTCTGTTCTGTCAGGTGATAACGATCTATGTCGCCGGTAAGCATTATTACCTCGACCTCTTCCTCTACTTGCGTAGTGATTTATTCCGCGTCTCGATTGGTGAGTTTGTGCGCGCTGCGTGTTATAAGCCTCGTTATTGTCGGGTCGGTTATTGTTATAGTTGTTGTTTGACGAATTATTATGATAATTGTTCGGATAAGGTCGGTTGTAAGTATGTTGTGTATTCGGTCGATTCTGATTATTATAATTATTGTGAGGATGGTTATTGTAGTTGTTATTATGGTTATTGTTATTCTGGTTGTATGGTCTAGAGGTTGCTGGTTGATAACGATTGTTTTGAGCATAATTATTTGTATTGTTATTATTAGAATAATTGTTGAAACGTGGTATGGGGTTGGGAATGTAGTTCGGTGCTTGTGGGTTCCTAGTGTTGTTCGTCCGATTATTAGGCTGTTGTTGTTGGTTGGTTTCAGCGAAATCGTCCAGTCTTCGGAGTATCTCGATTAGAGAGTCCATGTCAGTGACCTTCTGACAGATAATCGCCTGAGTATCAGTGAAAATAAAGTGGTTCAACAATAGGCGCGCTATCATTGATTCACTCATGTCGCTGATGTGCTTGCACTGGTTGTATACGCGAGACGCATACATCTCCTTCGTCACTTGTCCCAATCTAAATTTCCCTGTTAACAAGCGAACTTTGGCCCTGTTCTGCTGGTTTTCGTCCCAGTAATTCTTCGTAAATAACACAACAAATTGATCTAAAGAATGGCAATGTTCCTCTATCCTCTGAAACCATTCTTGTGCGCTGTTCCACAATGTTGCTCGCACTACTTCGATCCGGTGTTTCTCGTCCATAACATCCTCTAAATACCGTAGTATCCCATTTAAATACGCCATGGGGTGTACTCGAGTCATATCTCCGTCGAAATGTTGTAAGTTTTCGATTTTTATTATCGAATTACCTGCATTTATATGATGTATAGGTGCTGTGTAAGTTCTAAGTTTATTTTCTAATTGGTGTAAGTTGTGTTGCGTTTCATTATAATATTCGGTTTGTACAGTCTTCATATTATCTAGATCAGGCGCGGCTCGTGATGACGTATTTTGGTTTGCAGTACAATGATCCGAGTGCTTCGTGTATTCTCGTATACTAACTGTAACGTTTGGTTAGTAAACACCGAAAACACACGAGGCACTCGTATCATTGTACTGCAAACCAAAATACATCATCACGAGCCGCGCCTGATCTAGATTCAAATTCACCGCCTGTATTTCTTGATTATGTATTTCCTTATTTTCATTAATTTGTGTATTAAACTCGCGTCTTAGATGTTGGGTCTGTTCCTCATTGATTTGATTATATGTTGTTAATTTTGTATCTAATGTACAATTATTTTCGAGTATTATTTTATTTAAGTCTTTGTGAAGTTCTTTGTTCGCTGTATTAATTTTCGATTCGGTTATTTCGTAAATTTGTGTGGTTGAAGCTTCTAGTTGTTGTGCCCACTGTAAATTTTGCGATTTGACGGTCTCATCTAGTTTTAGGAGATACTTCAACTCATTCTGTTCCATGGCCTTTTGTGTTGCGGTGATTTCTGCAATTTGTACGTCGATATCCCCCTTAAATGTATTAAGTTTCATTTCTATGTTGGTGTTGTTTAATTCTATTTTTTCATTTATGTTAATTAGGTTAACTTCTAATCTCGTCGTAAGTTCGTTATTTAAGTTATTTAAATCTTGCCTTAGTTCGCGATTATTAGTATCTAGTTTATTATTAAGGTCTTTATTTGCAGTATTCATGTCTTGATTATTAATATCTAATTTGGTATTTAATTCTTTATTTGAATTATTTATATCTTGTTTTAATTCTTGGTTATTAGTATCTAGTTTGTTATTTAAATCTTTGTTGTTGGTGTCCAATTTGTTATTTAATTCTTGCATTTGTGCCATTAACATATCGAACATGTCCATGAATCTACTGTCAGGCGAAACACTGGCCTCTCCTGAAACGGACGGTTGCGGTACTGCAATGTCCCCCTGTTCACTCCGGTCTTCTTCTACTGCGTCTTTCGGGGTCTTAGCTCTGTGTCTTGTATCCATTTTAGAGAATATTTAGTTAGTTTGTAAGTTATATTAGTATTTGTACAGGTAGTTGTAATTATATGGTAAATATATTCGTGGTAAAATATTGTTGTTTATAGTGTTATTAGATTTAATGTACACACGTAAATGCAATGACAAATAACAAAAATATATGTATATAAAAGAAATATGAATCTGCACTTTAATATTTCCCTGTACCAACCTTTAAATATCTTACAGATGGTCTCGAAGACAGCAATCCCTTGAAATACAAAACCGTGCTCTCTCCCTGAAGTTCCACAAAGACAAAATAACAAATACATAAACAAATAGTACAGTATGGTAAATGCGAATACAACGGTTCTCCTTGTTTTTATTAATTCTTTGTGCCACGAAAACTTTGTTACTTGAGAAAGTGTTCCTTCTTAATATGTTCGACAATAGAGTGACTTTTTGTTGAAGTGTGGAGTAGAAGTTCGCCCCAAAACGTTAGGGTGCCAAATGTTGTATTACGGAAAATGAATGATTATGTTAGTTATAAATGCCCCAAAACATTGGGCTCTAAATGTTATATGTCTGAATTGCCCCTACTAAGTTGGGCTACATATATAAATAAATGTAAAGTGAATGTTATAAAATGTTATATTTCGAATGTTATGTAAGAAATGAATGTTAGTTATTCGATGTATATAAAAATTCATTCAAATTGGGCTCATTCAATACTTATCTGTTTTTCATTATCGGCTAGCTTCTTTTTTTCTTCAGGGTTAAGGTAGGTTCACTTCTCTCCACTTTGAATTTATTTACGTAGTTTATTTAATTGGAAACGGAACAATATCTCAAGTATTTTACAAAAAAAAACCAAAGTAAAATATTGACAATTAACTTTATTAATAATAAAACATCTAGAAAAGTTTGAGAATTTACAGTTTCGTGACACACATATAACAATGAGGGAGACACACTCAGCGGTTGGTATTCTTACAGTACAAACAATATGGTGTAAGACAAGTGCAAATAGTTGTTGCTTTATTGAAATAGTTTATAAAAGTGAAATAGAATCAAGTTTTAGAATTAAAAGTAGGGAATACTAATATTTAAATAAGTTGAATAAAAATTACAGTGGTAGAATATCGGTGAAAGCAATGTAAATAGTTAGTTATGGAATAAACAAAGAAAAGTTCTAGAAATGTTCATGAGCAAGTAAAAATGGCGCGTATAATATTGGTAAAATTAGCAAAAACCTGAATCTTCGGATATAACCTCGGTTGATTCCTGCGCCTGTATTCTGGAGAAGTCTTCACAGCGGGAAACTGGATAATATTTCTGCTATTGTCCCTCGGGATGACTTGAACTTTTTAAAATCTCCAAGTCCGACGGCGGCTGGAGCGGATGACCGGTCTCGAGCGTTCCAAGATGTTGTTCGATGTACGGTGAAACTTTTAGGCGGGTAGTTTTCGTGTCGAAAACTTTAAAAATTCGTAACTCTTGAACTGTTTGGTCGGAAGATTTTAAATTTGGTCTACAGGTAGTTCGTAGGTAGGTGTAACGTTGGGTAGACTTAAAAATCTCGAGCACTTAATAATTTCGCCAATTTATTTTAATTACTTCGGAGCACAAAAAAACGTGACCTCTCACTGCAACGACTAATTACCGACGCCAATTTTTTCACTTGTTTCTAATTGCATAACTTGCCGCAAATCGCTCCATTCTTTACTTGCATTATCTTTTTGAATATTATTAAATTAGACATTTTTACAGTGTAAAACAGTTAAAAAAATTACAATTTGATTTATAAAATAACTTTAGTTAGGCAACATATGTTGATGTGTTTACAAACCCTCTGTCAATATCGGTTTCTTTTCGGGTTATTGCACCGTTAAAATTGTGGGCGGGGCTTAATTGTTCAAATACATTTGAATATAAATACGTTAAATTTGTTTGAATAAATACGCGTTAAATATTAATTTGAAATAAAAATGAATATAAACATTACAAAAAAAAAAATAGAAAAATAAGTTAATTATTTCAAGGCAAATTTGTCGTCAAAATAAAGTATTTATACTTTGAATCAATCTTTCCCCTTCGTGGTATTAAAGTACATAGTAGATATAAACATTACGGTTACATGTATTCTTTATTTCTTTCAGAGAAAAAGCCCTTCTTGCAATGCCTCAATATATATATATATATATATATATATATATATATATATATATATATGTATATATAGTAAACTCAATCAGTCGGCGATTAAATGTCTGGTATACTTCAAAGTATATATATTCAAAAGAACCCTAGATGTTTCGGTAATGATGCCTTTATCAAGGATATAAAATATAAATGACAGAAAACAAATGTCAAATAATAATAAAGGCATCATTGCCGAAACATGTAGGGTTCTTTTGAATATATATACTTTGAAGTAAACCAGACCTTTAATCGCCGACTGATTGAGTTTACCATGGGGTGACCAAACTTTTGACCTCTGAGGTCTACTTGTGTTCAAAAATGTTTCTTGCGGGCGCCTCTAAGTTTACAAGAGAGAAATAAAACATTTTAGCGATAAGTTAGTAAGTATTTTTCTATTATATACGTTGAAAACAAAATACATAATGTTTATTCTGTATTAGGTTTTTGGGTGGATATTTGGCACTGCATATTCTCCACATGTTTATTATATTGAGGAGTGTAAGAAGTAACTGCGAGTCGCAAACAGGAAGTTAAGTGGGCATCTGTTAAACGAGAACGATGTTTGGTTTTTATTGTATTCATAGTAGAAAATGTCGATTCGCAAAGATAGGTGGAACCGAAAAACGAAGTCAAATATAAGGCAACCTTTCTCAGGCATGGGAACTTTTCTTTGCAAATCAGTTTCCAAAAATCAGTATTACTGCCATATGCTCTTGCTTTCAGAAATATGTTGCATCTCATTTTAATTATTTCTTCTTCCACCACAACAGATTCAGAATCAGTTAACTTGCCGATTTTTGCAGTCAAGCTGTGAATGTCATTGCTTTCATTAAAAGGGAATGTCATGAAACTTAGCACTTCTTCGAGAGCGAAGAAAACCAAAAACCTTCTTTCGAACTGCAGGTGCAAGTTCTTCAGCTGTCTGGCGAAAGTTTCAAAGTCCCGATTTGAATTGTGCGTGCATTCTTCTTCCATGTTTTTATAGTTTCTTAGTTCACCTCGTCTTAATTGAGATGCATGCACTTGAATTTGACTTTTAAATGTTTTAATCAAAGTTGTCATATCAATCACATTCCTGTCTTTTTCTTGAAGATTTAAGTTCAACTGATTGAGTTTCTCCGTTATGTCACAAAGAAAGGCGAGCTTCATAGCCATTTTTCATCTTCAATCTCAGGTACATTTTCTTCTTTCGAATGGATGAATGTTTTGATTTCTGGCAGTAATTGGCGAAACCTCTTCAAAAAAGCACCACGGCTAAGCCACCTAACATCTGTATGTAGCAAAAGATCCGAATGTTCGGCTTCAGTCTCTTCAAGTAAAGCTCGAAATTGACGCCTTTGCAAACTTCTGGCTCGAATAGAATTAACTATTTTAAAGGCAATTTTCATGATAATATCCGAGTCAAGAATTTTAGAGCACAAAACTTGCTGGTGTATGATGCAGTGATAGTTGGTGAAACATGGAATGTTGTCATCATTTTTACACAATGAAATAAAACCAACTCTTTGTCCCAGCATAGCGGGTGCTCCATCTGTCGTAATAGCAACTATTTTGTGAATCGGAAACTCAGTTTTTTCTACAAAATCTTTAAAAGATCTGTAGATATACTCACCTCTTGTTTGCCCCTTCAATGGAATCATCGTCAATAATTCTTCTTTTGACGTCATATCTTCAAAAACTAGACGCACGAAAATGCACAATTCAGCAGTGTCCGTCACATCGGTGGATTCATCGAATTGTAGTGACAAAAAACTACATTTTTGCAAGTCTTCCTTAAGCAATTGTTCCAAATTTCCACTTAAGGCTTTACTTCGTCGCATCACAGTGTTTCGTGACAGAGAAATGGCATTTATGGCTGAAATAATTTCTCTCTTATTTTTAAAGTCATTAAACAGTACTTCTCCAGCTCTCTGCATGGCTTCCTTGATCATTTCTCCATCTTCAAATGGTTTCTTTCGTTTTATCAATATTTCCGTAACAGCAAATGACGCCAGTGTAGCAGCTTTTGATTTCAAGTCTGGTTTCGTAAAAAAAGATTGTTGCGCACTTAAGCTGCTTTTTAATTCTCGTACTTTTACCTTCCGAATTTCACTGCCAAATGGAAAATCTGTGGCGTATTTGGAATGTGTAGTTTTAAAGTGCCTTTCCACATTTGCTCTTTTCGGTAATGCTACACTTGAAATACAAATTAGGCACACACATTTGTCGTTGACCATAACGAAAAAAAATTCCTCTTCCCACTCACTGTGATAATGGTAAGTCTTACTTTTTTTGCACCTGAACCAGATGGCACACTCATTTTGATTAAATAAAAGTCATAAACTCACAAAGGTCCCTACGTTACTTAGTATTGTTACGCCGCTGCCTGACGAATTTCACGTGAGGAACGAACGAACGAACGATGTCGACCGAGAGTTTGGTATTCACAGTCACAACGCATACGTCTGTCCAAACGCACTCAGTCCAGGACTCTTCACGCACTTTTTATCGTTTCGTATCGCTTCTGAATTCAAACTGACTGGCTGTGGCTTCCGCCAGCTATTTATATTATATGATGGGATTAGCGACATCTAGAAATTACGAGAAACAACTCGCGAACCCACACAGCGTTCGCTCGCGCGTCTTCACGAATCTTCCATCGCCGCCGTCGATATTGTTCTAGGCAAGTTAGTACTACCTAGTGAAATTAGATGGCGTAACTTGCACTGCGCTACGACCAAAGCGCGTGGGTAGTTATTGGCGCGAATACACTTGATTTTTTTTGTCTTCTTTTTCAGTTTATTTATTTATCTCTTGGGGGCTACCTAAATCGCCTTCGCGGTCGACCGGTAGACCGCGGTCGACCTCTTTGCCACCCCTGATATATATCATACCAAGGTCACGAAAATATTATATATATATGTGGTGGATTCAATTAGTTGGCGATTTAAGGTCTGATTTTACTTAAAACATTTAAAACAATCTTACATGTTTCGGCATATGATGCCCTTTTTCAAAGAAATTTGAAATGTAAATGAAGTAAAACCAGACCTTAAATCGCCAACTAATTGAATCTACCATAACATACTAAGGTCAAGAAATTATTATCTATCTATCTATCTATCTATATATATATATATATATATATATATATATATATATATATTATTCCCTTGACAAAGGCGTCATGCCGAAACATGTAGGGTTGTTTTAAATATATATACTTTGAAGTAATGAACCAGACCTTTAATCGCCGACTTATTAAGTTTACCTTATCATACCAAGGTCACGAAAATATTATATTTATATGTATATATATATATATATATATATATATATATATATATATATAGTAAATCCAATCAGTTGGCGATTTAAGGTCTGGCTTTACTTTAAAGTATATATATTTAAAACAACCCTACATGTTTCGGCAATGATGCCTTTATCAAGGATATAAAATATAAACGACAGTATACAAATGTCATATAATTGAGTTGCTATGGATAAAATTATTCATACATAATAATAACTCATGTCTTGCTTTTCCCTGTTTTTGTTGTCTATCTGTTTTTGGAATACTAAGGCATGATCTATTATTATTCAATTGGAATGTATCTTTGAATAATTTTATCCATAGCAACTCAATTATATGATATTTGTATACTGTTATTTATATTTTATATCCTTGATAAAGGCATCATTGCCGAAACATGTAGGGTTGTTTTAAATATATATACTTTAAAGTAAAGCCAGACCTTAAATCGCCAACTGATTGAATTTACTATATCATACCAAGGTCACGAAATAATTATGTATATATACCGGGTGCGGCAAAATAACCTCCCTATTTTTTGACGTAAATAAAAAAAGCATTTTTCCAGATAAAACAATTTTATTTTTACCAACTTATTCTTTAACACGGGAATTTTTTTTTACTTGGTTTTGAAAATAATATCTGACAAATGGTGGCCGTGGCTGTTGATAGACTGCTGCAAGCGAACATTGAAGCACTCGTGGACTCTCTCAAGCACCGCTTGAGGTATGCGATGAATTTCCTCGCGAATTGCTTCTTTCAGGTCTAGCAGGTTTCCGGGACGATGTTTGAACAATGCTGTCTGGTGGAAGACTTTCCAAGATGAGTTGACATGCTTCCGTGCGACTCTGGCAATCACGTTGTGACAGTTCTTGCACAACAACCATCTTGTAAGGATGGAAATGAAGATCCTTGTGTAGGCTTCGACGAACACTACGGTCAGACATTCGAAGGGCGGCTGCATGTTTACGAGCTGATCTTTTAGGAGACTGCAAAACTGATTGTCTAACCGCATTGATGTTTTCAGGTGTACGGGCACTACGAGGTCTTCCACCCCGTTTTTTAACAACAGAACCAGTCTCTCTAAAGTTTTTTACCCACCACAAAATAGACTTTCTGCCCAGTACCGACTCACGCGGAGGAATTTGAAATCGCGTTCGAAAAGCACGCTGTGCCGTGACAACCGACTCATTGTTGCGAATGAACGCTTCGACTGCATAAGCTCTGTACTCGTTCATCCACGCCATGATGGCGACTGGTGCTTACGTGCCGAATGCAACGTAAACTTCCCACTCTCCTGCGTCGACTGCTACTATCCCCACTACTCTAAGTGTCTCCAGTTACTTACTACCGAGTATCGAAAATAGGGAGGTTATTTTCCGCACCCTGTACATATATATATATATATATATATATATAATAACTTCGTGACCTTGGTATGACATGGTAAACCTAATCAGTAGGCGATTAAAGGTCTGTATATTACTTCAAAATATATGTATTTAAAAAACTCTACATGTTTCGGCTGTATACGCCTTTATCAAGAGAATACAAAATATGAATGACAGGATATATATCCTGTCATTCATATTTTGTATTCTCTTGATAAAGGCGTAAATGACAGGATATATATCCTGTCATTCATATTTTGTATTCTCTTGATAAAGGCGTATACAGCCGAAACATGTAGAGTTTTTTAAATACATATATTTTGAAGTAATATACAGACCTTTAATCGCCTACTGATTAGGTTTACCATATATATATATATATATATATATATATATATATAAATATATATACACAGGCTGATTCAAATTAAGTGCACACTATTGCTATCTCTGTTATTATTGATTCTAGAAAGTAGGTTAAATTAGCAAAGTATTAGTGGTTTTAACATTGATTAGCATGCAGTTCATGAAAAAAAATTGAATACGCATTTTCGAGAAATTTTGAAATTTATAATTTTTTTAAATGGAACACCTGTATATTTTTTGAAATTCTGAATGCTAATGTTCTTTGTAATATAAAAGTTTCAATACACTATTGTCCTAAAACGAATAATAAAGTAGTTATAGCAGTTTCTATTTCCTTCCAAATGTTGTCATTGCTCCGCTAACTTTTAACAAAACAGATACATATTTTGTGCTTAATGTTTATTTTAACATATTACGGCTTACAAAATTAAATTAAAAAGAAGAAAGTACATGTATAATTTATAAATACTGCTCAAAGGTGTCATCTTCCTGCTCAATACATTTTCGTGCCCGCTTCAGTACACTCTGGGTGGCTCTTAAGATTGTCCTTCTATCTAATTAGCGAAAAACTTCTCTGACCTTGTCTTGCAATTCGCGCACGTTGTCGTATCGCGTTTTGTACACCTCATTTTTTAAGTATCCCCAAAGAAAAAAGTCTAAAGGTGAGAGGTCAGGGGAGCGTGCTGGCCATTGAATTGGACCATTTGTACCAATCCACTTTTCGGCAAAGATGGTGTCGAGGTAGGTTTGCACTAGGTGATATTTGTGTGCAGGAGCACTGTCCTGCTGAGAGTATAAATTTTGGCGCATCAGGTAATTGACGTTATCAAGGAAATCCTCTAGAACGTTACCAATAAATTAGGGATATCTGTTTCCTGTCAACGTACCATTGTAGAACAGTGGACCAACGACTACCGAACCAATTAATCCGCACCAAACGTTAAAACTAAATCGAACTTGTGCAGCATGTGGACGAACTATTAATAAATTTTCTTGAGACCACTAGTGATGACTATTTTTCTTATTAAACATGCCTCTATATGAAAAATTTGTTTCGTCACTCCATAAAATACACTGTGCTCCATTAAAATTTTCATCACAAAAGCTAACAAACCAATGCCAAAAAGCCAATCTCCTGGCGGAATCTGATTCTGAACTTAAAGGGGATATACTTATGCTTTTTCAAAATTCTCTGAACTGATGAATAACTTAATGCCAATTCCTTAGTAGCATCCCTAATGAAAATTCGCGATGCCGGTCACAATTACCAAATATGAGTTTTGTATCTGTTTCAAAATTTGAGAAAAATTATAAGAACTGGATTTAGACCCTTGTCTTTGAAGGCCTGTAACTATTTAACGAAGAATTTTCGGATAATGCTTCATAGGAGGTTTTTCTCTTATTTTGATGCCCTGAACTCAAATTTTAATTTTTTCATATAATCCTAAATCATCCTGTATATATATATATATATATATATATATATATATATTATATATATAGTGTTTAGATAATTTCTTAGCCGTTTATTAAATATAACAATTGATAAATTATTGGAGTTTTTCGGCTTTTATATGAAATATTTACAAATATCAAATTAGAATGAACATTCTAATTTGATATTTGTGAATATTTCATATAAAAGCCGAAAAACTCCAATAATTTATCAATTGTTATATATATATATATATATATATATATATATATATATATATATATATATATATGTATATTAAAATAATAAGGTTTTTTTGGTTATTTTTGGTATATATATGGTCAATTCAATCAGTCGGCGATCAAAGGTCTGGTTCACTTCAAAGTATATATATTTAAAACAACCCTACATGCCTCGGCAATGATGCCCTTATCAAGGATATAAAATATAAATGACAGAATACAAATACATTTGTATTCTGTCATTCTGTCTGGTTCACTTCAAAGTATATATATTTAAAACAACCCTACATGCCTCGGCAATGATGCCTTTATCAAGGATATAAAATATAAATGACAGAATACAAATACATTTGTATTCTGTTCATATTTGATCACGTGACTATTCATAGGTTAATGCATCTTACTATCATGTTAAACACTTACCTTATTGAATAGAATTTTTCTATTAAACTATTTATTTATGCTTTTCACTCTCTTGTTTTATTTATTAAATTATACATCCAGAATCACCATATATTTAATAACTTGTTTTGACCCATACATCTATATTCTATTGGGTACCGAACTCGCACATCTACTATATTTATTAAAGTATAATTTCACTAGTATCAACACAGCTAGCCGGCATTTAGATTAAGATACACATAAGGTATTAAACAATAAGTTGCACTTGGAAGAGGCCTTTTAAAGTTAAGTATAAAGGTTTATATACGTTTATTTATGTTCTGAATTTTATGCAAGTGACAACTGTAATACTTAAACTTAACTCAATCTTTAGGTCATATTTGTAACAAAACTTGTGAATTTTTAAATTATTTTTATATCACTAAAACAATTAATTCATAACCTTTCATTTATATTTAACGTAAATTCTCATGCTCATTAATCACACCTATAAGACCTTTTAACATTTTGACGAACCAATGTGAGGCCTATTTAACATACCAGCTTCACTGTCGTTTAACATTTTGTTAGCCCAACGATGGGGCGATTGCCGTTTAACAATATATATATATACAGGATGATTTAGGATTATATGAAAAAATTAAAAGGTCAGTTCAGGGCATCAAAATAAGAGAAAAACCTCCTATGAAGCATTATCCGAAAATTCTTCGTTAAATAGTTACAGGCCTTCAAAGATAAGGGTCTAAATCCAGTTCTTATAATTTTTCTCAAATTTTGAAACAGATACACAACTCATATTTGGTAATTGTGACTGGCTAAGGAAATAACTTCTAACAAATAATTTGAACAGAATATTCAAATCCAATAACAGTTAAATCTTTTAAAACTCACCCACACAAAGCCGAAAGTATCGAATTCTTTAATATTAAAAAACATGAAGAAAACGTCGCTAATGACCGTTATGAAATTTCAAATCTATCAAAATTATATCTCCCATTAATCTAAAATATCGGTAATACAAATAATGTAAAAATTCAAATCTAATAACACTTAAATCTTCTAAAACTCACCCACACCAAGCCAAAACTATCAAATTACAGACAAGGACAAAGCACAAAAATTTAATATATATATATATATATACTTTAGGCCATATGTCGAATGTACAATGCGTCACTTTTATATTTTAGGTCAAATAGTTGAAACAGTTAAGTAATTTAATTATTAATAATTAAGAAAATAGAGAAAATCACTATTTTCGGCGTAGTATTTAGGCGTGTATTTGTCCGTCATATGTCACTAGATTATTTGGTGCCACCTGATTTGCTATACCCATGAGGCGATCCATCAAACTTTACTTCACTAGACAAACTGACGAAATCTAGTGAGACAGAAACACGTGTCTTTGACTGAAGTAAACGTTGGAAAATACGAGGTGTATGTCCATGTGTACAGATACGGATGTGTGTAATGGATGTCTGTATAATTTTTGAATTTCAAATTCTTTGATTTCTTTGATTGCTGAGATATTTAAAACTATTAAGGTTTAAACGCGTTAAAGTTTGAACGTGTTAAAGTTCTATAACCTACGTAACCTTCCATTAAGGCTTTATCAATGTAGCCTTTATCTACACATTTATAAATAACGTGCCTTCAAAAACTTTCCACATTAAAGACGACCATACACATTATAAATTATACGTTTGTGACAGATTATGTACACTGTCACCAACCATTATCAAAAAGCATGGCCGTCTTTAATAAGGAAAGCTTTTGAATGAACGTTACTAGTTCCTACACATATCTTCCAAGTTCCATATAATTCTTCTGATTTTCAGGATCTGCAAGAAATATTAGATAAAGCAAATGATGGAATTATCTTTTTCTCATTCGGTACAGTGGTACAACCTGAAAAGTTATCAATGGAAACGAAAAAGGCATTATTGAATGTTTTTTCTAAATTAAAACAAACCGTTCTTTGGAAATACCTCGGAGATGATTTAGAAAACGTCCCAAAAAATGTAGTTATCAGAAAATGGTATTCTCAAAACGATATACTAGGTAAGATATTGAAGATATTATCGAATACTTAATATACTGATACATTTCAGCTCATAGAAACACTAAATTATTCATAACCCATAGTGGTGGCTTGAGTTCTCAGGAAGTGATGTATCACGGAATTCCAGTCGTTGCAATTCCATTCTTTGCAGATCAGATAGTAATAGCAGGAAAGATGATAGCGAGAGGACTAGGAAAGCAATTAGATATTAAAAATTTAAATGAAGACGTCTTATATGAAACGATTCTAGAAGTCATCAACAACCCAATGTATGTGTTTCATATGCAGCTTAATAAATAATAACCCTTACCACAATGTAGCTTTACCTTAAATACGTATTTTTACAACTAAGTTATCATTCTCAGTAGTACAAAAATTATTATACTTGGATTACAAGAAAGAACACGTTTTACATAAACGATATCACTATACCATCGATCATTATAATTTTGCTTGCATAAAGTACGTACTATTTCCTCGAGTATAATATTTTTTCTACTGATGATGACAATTTAGTTGTCGAAAGACGTATTACATTTTTATTATTATTATATTTGTTTTAGTTATAAGAAGAATATGCAAGTAATATCTCGAACATACCGAGATCAAAAAGAAATTCCACTGGAAAGGGCAATTTTCTGGGTAGAATATGCTCTTAGGAATAAAGATATGGGTCATTTATCAATAAAAGCACGCGATATGACCCTGTTCCAACGTGATAATTTGGATGTGTATGGTTTTATTTTAATTTCTTGCATAGCTACTCTATTCTTATTCTTAGCAGTAATAAAATGCACAATTAACCGTTTCATTATTAAGAAAAAACGTAAAGTTAAACAAAACTAGTTGATTATAATAAAATTTATTATATATAATAAACATCTAAATATATTATAAAATGTGTATTTTTAATTATTTCATTCTTTTATTCCAGTCATTTTTCTTCTACTTGTTCATGAATATTTTCTATTCTTTGCTTTGTCACATTTACCTCTTCATGTATTTTATTCCACAGTAGTATTAAGTGAGACATCAAAAAGTTGTCAGAATATGCCATGGAATAAATGAGTTACGTCTTAGATTGATTAAGTATCGTACTACTAATGTCGATTCCAAATAAGAATGGACAAGATAACCCTGCAATCTGAATATAATTTACACGAGAATTCCAATAAAGTAGATCATATGGTTGACTCATATATAAGGTGATAAACCTACGAACAAAATAAAAGATTATTTTTTGACGTTTGTTTATTAACATATTTATCATTAAAAAACTTAGACTTTAATAATTTCATTCAAACAAGAAGCGGCAAATATATACCAATGCAAGGTATTAGACTTGTATAAAATATTTTCAATCAATATCTTATATATTATTTATTGTTTGAAGGTATTGAATTTACTATAAATTTGTGCGTAAATACAGTGAGAAAGTGTTAAAATTACCAAGAAATATTTACATCTTACTTTGATTTTAACTAGAGAACAAAACTATTGTGTAGATGTAAAACTAATCATAATATTTTTTGTATCTTTTAACATTAGTGCTTGCTTAACAAATATAGCATTTTACAAAATACAGTTATTTTAATAGTATCTATAATTAGAGAGCCATTAGAGAATTTAGATAACTGCACATCATTTCATATAATTTGAAGAAAATTTTTTTTCTACTCCGGTGTCGTAAAGTGCTAATTACGATACCCCATTGCCTGGTTACACAGTATCGTAATGTATTACTTTACCGCACTCTAATTTTTTTTTCGAAGTTAGTCACAAGTGTAATAAGTAACTAAATCATAGAACTAAATCGTATTAAAATTAGATATGGTTAGATATGAACGTTTGACAGTGATAAAAATGTAAATAAAAATTATAGAGAGAATAGTAGAGACATTTACTAAAACTTTATTAGTACTAATTATACATAATAAAATTGAAATTTCTATATGTGACATACACAATGTAATTAGAGTTATTTATCATAGATTATGACCCGACTTTGGTTTTATCATTGTCAAATTTACCTTATTTTTTGTTTTGATGTTCATCTTTAAATAAACGTTTTTCTTTATCTAAATTATGCCGCGATTACAATTGTTTTTATGTTTTTTAAATAATCTAGTCATCTTATTTCACAATTGGATTTGGGACACGCAACTTTGACATAACTTATCTGCTATTTTTACACACGAATATTTTGGCTATGTTACATAATTTTGACTTTATCTTTTCCTATTATATTTCTCTTAAATATTATTTGAATATTATTACTTAAGATTTCATAATATTTATTTACTTTTTATTTTTTTGGCAAGGATACTTCGAATCTACAAGTTGATAAAACTGACATATTTCATTTAAAATTAAATGTTCAATTATAGGACTAGTTATTTAACATACAAAACTAGTAGGTATATTCTTCTCTGGTTCATCATTGATCTTATTGACCCTGTCGTTTAAATTTAAATCATTCTAAAGTGTTAGCGTCTATAAAAAATAAGATGAATTTTATAACTTTAGAATAATCCCATTTCCTCTTTCCAAATACGAGGTGTGATCAAAAAATACGGTGAAAAATTTTATTGCGAATAAAGTAACAAGCTTACATCAAATTTGAATTAATCTCGTTCAAAGTATCCTAACACTAATTCCATAATTCGAAGCATTTCTGGAATGCTTCTTTCGGAAAAGCCTTCAGTTGCTCCGTCGCACCCCTCCCAGTGTCGGGAATGGTGTCAAAACGTTTTCCTTTTAGCACGATTTTTATTTTTGGGAAGGGCCAGAAGTCACTTTGTATTAAATTGAGAGAGTAAAGTGGATGTGGACAGACTGAAACCTTTTTCTCGGCCAAACATTCACGGGGTAGAAGAGAGGTATAGCATGACGCGTTGTCGTCATGAAAGGGAAAACCATTGATCCATTCTTCTGGTCTCCGTGCATCATTTCCCAAACATTTCAGTACTCCCTTGTAATATTCGAAGTTTGTAGTTGTTCCCCTTGGAACGAGCTCTGATTGCACTATGCCCTGACTATAAAAAAAAACAATAAGCATGACCTCAACATTTGCGGATAGCTACTCATCTTCCATTGTGAACTTTTCATTTTTGTCTCAGGGTCATAGCCATACAAATTCTGCTAATCTTTTTAGTGAAAAGGAACAAAATAGTTTAATCATTATGAACCCTCAACCCCCAAAATTATATTCCCTTATTAAATTACATAAAGAAAATTACCCGATTCGTCCGGTTGTTTCATATGTGACAGCTCCGTCCTACAAACTCTCGAAAAGGCTTATAGATATCATTATTAAATATACAGGATTTAAACCAAAATTAAGCGTAAAAAACTCATATGTACTAATAAACAAAATCACAGAATTTACTTTAACGTCTAACACAAGACTCATTTCCTTTGACGTTCAAAATTTATTCCCTAGTATCCCTCCAGAAATAACGGTTATTTTAGTAAAAATAAAGTAAATCCAATAATTATTAATGAAATTCTTGATTTACTAAACGTATGCATAGAACAAAATTACTTTCAATTTAATGAAAACATATACACTTGCAAAGAAGGTTTAATTATGGGTAATCCCCTAAGTCCGTTATTAGCTGAGATTTTTATGGATCATCTTGAAAATTCTATTTAAAAAAATCCTCTTTTCCAAAATGTATTATTTTGTTACAGATACGTGGATGATATATTAGTAGGTTTCATAGGAACAAAGAGACAATTAAATTTATTATTTGATTATATTAATACATTGCATCACAATATTAAGTTTACAATGGAACAGGAAACAAATAATAGTATTAACTTTCTCGATTTAACGATTACTAGAATTAACAACAAATGTAACTTTGCAATTTACCACAAGCCGTCAACTACAGATATAACTATTCATAACACTTCTTGCCATCCGATAAAACACAAATTAGCGGCTTATACATATAATATATCAATACTCCGTTGAACCAAACAAATTTCGATAAAGAGTTAAATTTAATTAAACAAATAGCTATCAACAATGGATATAAAAGGAATATAATAGATAACATTTTAAATCAAAAACTCCTTACAAAAGCCATATTACAAGTTTACTCAATATTAAATAATAACACCCAAAAATTTAAAATGATCACGTTTATAGGCTCTTCAAGCACAAAAATTTGTAAATATTTAAGAAAGTTTCACATTAATACAGCGTATAGAACTAACAACAATTTATCCAAATTTATAAAAAACAATAAAGATTTAACAAACAACAATAAACAGTCAGGAGTCTATGAGTTAACCTGCGGTAGTTGCCCTATGACGTATATCGGACAGACAGGCAGATCGTTTGAAATACGCATCAACGAACATTTTTCTTAATTTAGAAATAATAAAAGTGACTCTTCATATGCGTCTCATATTAATTCAACGAACCACAATTTTAACAAAGAATTTAAATATTACACAGAAAATAAGGGCAAAAAACATAATTTATTAGAGTCACTTGAAATTAATAAATTAAAGAAAACCGACAAGATCCTAAATGATCAATTAGAAACAAATAATTCACCCTTACTCAATTTATTTATTTGATGTTCAGACAGTCACATATTGTATTTTTCCATAGAATTTCTTTACCTCCCTCTAATATAATGTAAACCCCTAGTTTTATTACTTAAGAACAGTATTGTATAAACCGTAGTGAAAGTTTTGTGCATAGACATTTTAGTAATAAAAAGTACCCATTCCTTCAACTATTTAAAATAAAACATGAGTTTGTTACCGTATACTTGTACAATATGAAACAAACATGTAAATAATTTACATATCTGTAACTATGCACATGGACAATACACCTCGTATTTTCAGCAATTACTTCTGCTTAATACATATGTTTCTGCCAATATAGGCGTCCTCAGCTAAGCTAGTGAAGCAATTTATACAAATTAATACAAACCTGTTATAAACAACTGATTTGTATCTGTATTTAAATTTACTGAAATAGCCCGCAAAGATCAAGCAAGTTCCGTCCTATAAGAAGACAACTATTTAATAATTGACATCTTACGGGCGAAAGATACATTGTCCGGAGGGCTACCTATCGTTCGAACAGCTATGCTGCTACGGGAAACGATAAAATACGTATGTAGATGCAGTCCATTAACAACCTGCCAGATGGCGGTATATACGAAAAGGTTTTGTTTAAGTATAACAATACGTTAAGCACGTATAAAGCGTTTGTACAATATGAAACAAACATGTAAATAATTTACATATCTGTAACTATGCACATGGACAATACACCTCGTATTTTCAGCAATTACTTCTGCTTAATACATATGTTTCTGCCAATATAGGCGTCCTCAGCTAAGCTAGTGAAGCAATTTATACAAATTAATACAAACCTGTTATAAACAACTGATTTGTATCTGTATTTAAATTTACTGAAATAGCCCGCAAAGATCAAGCAAGTTCCGTCCTATAAGAAGACAACTATTTAATAATTGACATCTTACGGGCGAAAGATACATTGTCCGGAGGGCTACCTATCGTTCGAACAGCTATGCTGCTACGGGAAACGATAAAATACGTATGTAGATGCAGTCCATTAACAACCTGCCAGATGGCGGTATATACGAAAAGGTTTTGATTAAGTATAACAATACGTTAAGCACGTATAAAGCGTTTGTACAATATGAAACAAACATGTAAATAATTTACATATCTGTAACTATGCACATGGACAATACACCTCGTATTTTCAGCAATTACTTCTGCTTAATACATATGCTTCTGCCAATATAGGCGTATATACCGCCATCTGGCAGGTTGTTAATGGACTGCATCTACATACGTATTTTATCGTTTCCCGTAGCAGCATAGCTGTTCGAACGATAGGTAGCCCTCCGGACAATGTATCTTTCGCCCGTAAGATGTCAATTATTAAATAGTTGTCTTCTTATAGGACGGAACTTGCTTGATCTTTGCGGGCTATTTCAGTAAATTTAAATACAGATACAAATCAGTTGTTTATAACAGGTTTGTATTAATTTGTATAAATTGCTTCACTAGCTTAGCTGAGGACGCCTATATTGGCAGAAACATATGTATTAAGCAGAAGTAATTGCTGAAAATACGAGGTGTATTGTCCATGTGCATAGTTACAGATATGTAAATTATTTACATGTTTGTTTCATATTGTACAAACGCTTTATACGTGCTTAACGTATTGTTATACTTAAACAAAACCTTTTCGTATACTTGTGTTAAAAAAATTTGTAAATAAGTTAGTTATATGTCTGATGAAGCTCCGGTTGGAGCGAAACGACCGTTACAGTGTTAATTAAAAAGTGAGATTCATTAAAATTTGTTTTATTTTATCCTGATAATAGATCTAAATATTTAATCTTGGAATTTCGAATAAAAACTAAACTTGCATTTTAGAGGTTATATTTATGTAGTGCAGTAAACAGGTGTGCTGTCTTGTCGTCAGCAAACACCGTTGTATCATTCGGAACTGAGGTAGAATTATCATTTTAATAAATTAATCGACTGGCCATCTCGATCTTCTACAGTATCAATGTTTTTGTTAGAGAGTGGTTAGGTGGCTGCAATTTTCAGTTTTGAATTTTTTTAAAATATGTTCTTCAATAATTTTTAATTTTATTTCGAAAATTTTTGAATTTTGGTTTTGAATTTTCGAATTTTTCAATTTTTACTCTTTCATATTTTGATATTTGGATACGCTGTCATGTTTTCACTTTCATGTGTTTTCGTGCTTTCTTGTTCTCGTGTTCTCGCGTTTAGGTGTTTTTGCATTTTAGCGTTTTCTTGTTTTTTTCCGTTTTCGTGTTTCCGTGTTATCGAGTTATCGCGTTTTCGTGCGTTTTGTAGTTTTCACATTTTCGTGTTTTTTCGTTTTCGCGCTTTAGTGTTTTTTATCGGGGTTTCGTGCTGTTGCGTTTTCGTATTTTCGCGTTTCCATGTTGTCAAGTGTTCGTGCTTTTGAGTTCTCGTATTTTCGTGTCTTCGTATTTCCACGTTTTCGTGTTTTCGCGTTTCCGTGTTTTTGCATTTTGGTATTTTCGAGTTTTCGTGTTTTCGTGTTGTCGTGTTTTCGTCTTTTCATGTTTTCGTGTTTTCGTGTTTCGTGTTTTCGTGTTTTCGCGTTTTCGTGTTTTCGTGTTTTTATACCTAGGCACCTAGAAAACAAGATTTAATCTACATTTGTGTATCAAGTTTCTATAATACGACTACTACAAAATTTATTATTAACGTTTTGATGCCATTGTGAAAACTTTCACATTAATATTTGTACTTATTAAATGCCCTGAATCCATGTTCTGTTTTAGCACACGAAAATGTGAAATTATTCATAACTCACAGTGGTGCTTTAAGTTCACATGAAGCGATATACCACGGCATTCCAGTTATTACCGTACCCTTCTTTGCGGACCAAAAGGTAATCGCTAAAAAAATGGCAACGAGAGGGCTAGGAAAGAGACTACTCATGAGTGAAATAACAGAAGATCTCTTATACGAAAATATTTTAGAAGTTATCAACAATCCAATGTAAGTTCGTTACTTTCTAATCGAATGGATCTGACATTTTTTTTTAGTTACAAACAAAACATGCAGAAGATATCTCGGATATTCCGAGATCAAAAGGAAACACCGTTAGAGAGAGCTACTTTCTGGGTAGAATACGCTCTCAGGAATAAAAATCTGAGTCATCTATCGTCAAAATCACGGAATATGACACTGTTCCAACGGGAAAACTTGGACGTATATTGCTTTATTTTACTTCTTGTAATTATTTTTCTCGTACCGTTCATTTGGATAATGAAATTGGCTGTTAGTTGTTTTATTTGCGGGATAAAACACGAAATAAAAATTAAACAAAATTAATACAACAGTATCAAAATTAATAAAAACTATTGTCGAAATTGAATTTAATTGTAAAAAATGTAAGGAATCATACTCTTATTTCCAGGCAAACACAAATAAAAGACCTTGGCATTTTGTTTGCAGTTTCCTGAGCATATCCATCAAATCTGCAATTCCACTTCTCGTATGCTTAGCTATAGCAAGCGCCAATTAAGTTGGCGCGAGGAGGGAGTGCGCAGAAGCCGTTTTTAAGAACGACCACCCCCACTACTCAAGTAATTGTCAGAATACATTTGTCATTGACGTTTGACGGAACATAATGTCTTTGCTAGGGGATCATAAAGTGATACACGCTCAGAGGTTAGAATTATCTGACATTTGATGTAAAACCAAATACAAATCTCCCCACAACTTTTAATCTTGTGTGAACTTACCCCTCCTCGCGCCAACTTAATTGGTATTTGCTATACTTTTATAAGATCATGTCGTTAGTTACCGAATATGAAGATACTGAAGATACTTTCGTACATTGGTACGTTCCAAACTTGAATATGCGTTTTGTTATCAGAAACCCCTACTTTGTTTGTAATAGAGACTACAGAGGAGATACTTAATATCTACAATTCAGAACATCTAGAATTTACTCTCGAAGGGGTGTCGACAACGGATAGCTACTTTTAGATTTCCACTTTACCTCGATGGAGTTAAAATATTATAGATCTTAAATGGTCTTCTTCGTTACCAAAGCCAGAACAAACGACTTCGTCAGAGCAACTTTTAATCGTATGGCAAGAAACGAATATCTAACAAAATCTTCCACTGATAACACAGGTCTACAAAATTAAACTTTTTGACAGATGTTTTTATTTTGAAAACTGATTTTATATAATTTTGGTAGGCTGATTTCAAAAATTCTATGCATTTATTTGTATCACGTAAGGTTTTTTTGTAAATATTAAATGAAAAAAAAACGATATCTCTAAAAGAATTTATTTGTTTATTGAGTAAAAAGGTGGAATACAAGTTAAAAAAGTGGAAAAAAATACTTTACTCAATCTTTTTTAAGTGAAATCTTTGTCTTTTTGCCAGAAAGCTGCATTTTCCGGACATTCGGTTGTATGTTTTTAAGGGCATATCCCGTTTTAACATCCAGCAGTAGTCCGCCATCATCGTTATGCTCCATCTGCCTTGGTATCGCCGTTCCATTTCCTTAATGTCTTGGTGAAACCTCTCTCCCCGTTATTCGCTAACTGCTCCAAGATTTTCAGGAAAATAGTTCAAGTGTGAAAACAGGAAATGCACATTCAAACTCATATTACAACCTAGACGATGAAAGTGTTCTAACATATTTTGAACAATATTTTCGTAGTTTTCGTCCTTAGAGTTCCCAAAAAACTTATCAATTACTTCTTTAAATGAAACCCAGGCGTTCTTCCCGACATTGGTCATTGTGTTTTGAAAATCCTTGTCTTTGCATAATGTTCTTATCTGCGCCCCAACAAAAATACCTTCTTTTAACTTGGCATCGGATAAGGCTGGAAATGTCTCGCACAAATATTTAAAACACTGTCCATTTTTGTCTAGGGCTTTAACAAACTGCTTCATCAAGCCAAGTTTGATATGGAGAGGAGGCAGTAAAACTTTTTTGGGGTCAACCAAGCTATCTCTTAATACATTTTTGCTACCAGGTGTAAGGCTTGTTCTAGAGGGCCATTCTATTTGAGTCCAATGTCTATCCCTTGCTCGACTATCCCACTCACAAATAAAGCATGGAAATTTTGTATAACCTCCTTGTTGTCCTAGTAGCATGCACAGCACTTTAAGGTCACCATAAAGCATCCACTGATGTTCTTGGTAGTTTATTTTCTTTAAAAGAAGTTCAAAATTTTCATACGTTTCCATTAAATGTACCGAATGGGCAACGGAAACCGAGGCTAGCTCGTTACCATTGTGCAATAAAACGCCTTTTAAACTACGCTTACTTGAGTCAATAAACAGGCGCCATTCTTCTTTTACATACGGCACATTTCCTAATTTTGAAATTAAGTCAGGAATATTGTTGCAATACACTAGCGGTCCGTCTTGAGTAAAATATTGACATAACTCTTTTTCGCGATCCCGGTAAAAGCTTGATGTGACGCCAGGTGCCAGTAAATGTTTCTCACGAAGTCGGGAGGCTAACAATTCGGATGCATCCGTTGGAAGGTGCAAATCTCTAATTAAATCATTTAGTTCGCTCTGGTTAAACACTTCGGGCTCTCTGAAATCTGGTGTGAAATCTGAGTCATCTGGGTCGCAATTAGATTCCTCTGATTCTGACGATATGACGTTTTCTAGTGCTTTTGGGGCGGTAGGTATCGGTACATCTGGTCCATGAGGAACTGGTCGAATAGCAGAGTCAAGATTGGGATACACAATTTGTTTCTTATTTTTTCTGTTGAATCCTTGAACATTACACGAACAAAAATAACAATCATCACTGTGATTTCTAGGCTCTCGCCATACCATATGAACACCAAAGCTTAAACATTTCTTCCTACCTTTTTGCCAGTTTCTTAATGCTTCAACGCAAACGGAACAAACAGTATGAGGAGCCCAGGACTTGTCTTGGTCGCCAATTTTTACACCAAAATAAGCGTGGTATACTTTTTTCACAAACGAAGTTATTGTTTGCCTCTGCTTTACTACGACATAACTACCACATATATAACAAAAGTTATTCGGATTGTTCACACAATGTCTTCTTTTCATATTTATACGTTCTAGAACACTTAAAATACGCTACAACGAAGACAACAAGCGCGCGGACACAGTAGCACGACGACTAACACAACCAAACTGCACATAAGCAGGTTTCAACGTTATATTGACGCTTCTGCGCCGACTCTGTTGCTTTGCTGAGAAATCTAATATTAACCAGTGTTGCCAAATCACATTTAATTTCATAAAAATTAATTCATTTAAAATCATGCCTAACATGGAACAAACATATTCTTGTCATAGGTATGTATATTAATAAATTAACATTTTTAAGATATAGAGCGCTATAAAAAAAATTTACGTGATAGAGCAAAAATATGGCGTTTTTGGGAATAAGGCCCCCCAAACATATACAAATTAGCAAACAGCTTTCAAACATCAAAATCACTGTAGACCTGTGTAATTTACTCTCGTTTACCACCAATTATATTAATTGTTAATTTCTTCTTTTATGTTATTTTATTTTATATATTATGAATATCTATGTATTTACACGCATTGTATAAGTATTATTGTATTGTCCTGTTATTGAAGAAATCTCTTGGTCAATAAAGATTATTGACCAAGAGATTATTATTGTCAAGAAATGATACCGAATTGGAGACAGAAAGAAACAAGAAAAACCCTAAACCACAATATAGATCAATAAACTCTGATTACCTATTTCGGAAACTGAGCTACCATCTTCAGTAGAACAATCAGAAAAAGAAAGTGATAAACGTAGCGGATTCAGCTAAGGTACAACCTTTGAAGATATAGTCTTCACCAAGTCACTAGTAGGATAACATTAAATTTAAATACCTAACATTAAGAGTTTACTCTTATATACTACTTAAACCTAACGTAAAAATCAAAGAACTGTGAAAAAATAACCTTGTGCGCATATGAAACTAATAGAAATTAAAAACTACCCAAATTACATTTTAAAATTAATATAATGTATTTTAAAGGTTATCTAAACACTTATTCTATGTAACCTTATAATTTAAGAAAAGTTATAAATTAAATACTTGTGGTAATACAATTTTGGACAAACGGAGGTCTAGACGAAAAACAACGGAGAGTTGGCGTCTATTCGGGTGATATCGATATAGCTAACGCGTCGGTTTTGTAAGTGAAAATTTTAAAATTGGAAGAAAAGTAGTAAAAAACCACAATAAGTGACATCACGGCGAAAATAAATTATTAGCGCAACCTTTTCATATATAAGTTGTACCGCATACCAGCCATTAAAGGTTAGAAACCCCGAATACTCGCAGCCGTATCCATACTGTGAGACTTCAGCGGAAACGCCTAGAACCTGTATTCCAGTACGAAATTGTTCTTGTATACTTCCCAAATTCCTACTGGTCCTACAAAGCAAGTATTTATTTTATCAAAAAGAAAACGTCTGAAATTTATATAACCTATTTTATTGCTTAGATATTGTTTAAAGTTAAAATTTTAAAATAATAGATAAAGTAACTCTTGCGTTTTTGTTACTTGAAAGGAAGTCTACTTTACACTCCTAAAATTTGAACATAGCGATACGGGACACTTGTATATATATATATATATATATATTTTTTTTTTATTATTTATTATACTTACTATATAGGAATAAACGATTCAAGCGACATCTTATAAGTTTAGATAGAATCTACTCGACTAGGCAAGGTGGTACCTATGAAAAGTAAAGCATACTTAAATATTCTAAATAAAAATCCTATATTTATTTACAAATATATTTATTTATTTATTTATTTTAAAATTTTTTACTTAAATATACTGTGACATATTGACTATTCTACATATAGTAGTAAACTGAAATTTACTCGACATAGAGCATCTGTTTATTTTAAAAATTTTTGTGCTTATCACTACATGTAATTTGATACTTTATTTACGTGCGGGTGGTTTTAAATAACGTTTTTTTTAATCTAAATTATGCCGCGATTACAATTGTTTTTATGTTTCTTAAATAATCCAGTCATCGTATTTCACAATTGGATTTGCTGAACTTATTGAGTTATCAGCTATTTTTACGCACGCATCTTTTGGCTATGTTACATAATTTTGATTTTATCTTTTCCTATTATGTATATTTCTCTTAAATATTATTTGAATATTATTACTTAAGATTTCATAATACATATTTATTTATTCTTTATTTTTTTTTGGTAATGATACTTCGAATCTACAAGTTAATAAAACAGATATATTTCATTTAAAATTAAATGTTCAATTATAGGACCAGTTATTTAACATACAAAACTATTATATTCCTCTCTGGTTCATCATTGATCTTATTGGCCTTGTCGTTTAAATTTAAATCATTCTAAAATGTTAGCGCCTGTAAAAAATAAGTTGAATTTTAAAACTTTAGAATAATCCCATTTCCTCTTTTCAAATACGAGGTGTGATCAAAAATACGGTGAATAATTTTATTGCGAATAACATAACAAGCTTACATCAAATTTGAATTAATCTCCTTCAAAGTATCCTAACGCTGATTACAAACATTCGAAGCATTTCTGGAAGGCTTCTTTCGGAAAACTTTCAGCTACTCCGTCGCACCCCTCACCCATCTCAGTGTCGAGAATGGTGTCAGAACGTTTTACTTTTCGCATGGTTTTTATTTTTGGAAAGGTCCAGAAGTCGCTTGGTGCTAAATTCAGAGAGTAAAGTGGATGTGGACAGACATATACCTTTTTTTCGGCCAAAAATTCGCGGGATAGAAGCGAGGTATAGCATGACGCGTTGTCGTGATGAAAGAGAAAACGATTGATCCATAATTCTGGTGTCCGTGCATCATTTTGGAAACTGCAGTACTCCCTTGTAATATTCGAAGTTTATAGTTGTTCCCCTTGTAACGAACTCTGATTTCACTATGGCTACACTATAAAAAAAAACAATAAGCATGACCTTAATGTTTACCTCGACTGACGTGGCCTTCCTAAGGCGAGGATAGCTGCTCGTCTTCCATTGGGAATTCCCAATTTTTGTCTGTCATAGCCATACACCCAACCTTCAATTCCGTGCAAACTGACACACGATATCCCTTCTGTTCGTCAGTCAAGAGCCTGGGAACAAATTTCGCGCTCACTCGTCTCATTTTGCAAATTATTGATCAACATTCTTTGCACGGACAAATACGTGATGTTCACTTCTTGGGAAAGCTCCCGAATAAGTCCATCGCCTATTTGAACGAACCATTTTTGCTAGTTTTCACAAGTTTTCATCTGTTTTTGAGGTCGAAGGACGTCCAGACTGTTGTTCGTCTTCAACCGACTCATTTCGACCTTTAAATCGCTCATACCACTTGTAAACAGCCTTTGGAGTTACCACAATCGTCATACACGAATTTTAACATTTCATGGGCTTCTTTGGCACTTTCTTGCAACTTAAAATAAAATTTAATGTTAACGCGTTGTTCGAGATGCATAATACGCAACAGACACGGTCAACACGACCTAACTCTTTCGCCTTTGAAAGCCGACTGACAACTCACAACTTGTTTTAACATAGCTCTGACTGTTTCAATGAATCAGGCTATTGGCTTTGTTAAATTTACGTACTAAATCTGGATGTACCATAAGAATTCGTCTATCAGCCACAATTGCCTGTATCACTTCCAAATTAGCTTATCTTGACCATTATATTATTATTCTAATTTGTAATTTTTGAAACTGCTTTAAAACAAAGCTCCTTTAACCATGCATTTTTATATAATTATATAATTGTATAAGTAAAATTAAAAACTTTTTAAAAATACAAAATTTCAATAGTGCGCTCGTAGATGGATGAGCCATCGGCCTATCGTGCCCAGTCCCTAGTAGTAAGCGAAGCTAAAATAAACGAGGAAATATTTGTGTGGCCTCAAAAAGATAGTTGTAAGCAAATGATCCGTCCCCGGATTTGAAAATTGGAAAATATAAGGCCTTTTCCTAACTGAAAAGCATCCTAAGTTTATAGAGAGTGGATACACCTATAATTGACATAGTAGGGAGAACTAAATTGTAAATGTACATATTAAGAAAATATTCATTATTATTGCAGTGACGTTCTAAATATTCTTCGGATTCAAGATCAACAAGGCGTCAAGTAATGTGTCTCAAATATCTTTTGTCGTCTTTTACATTTTTATCAGCATCAGCGTACTATAGTTTGAACGAACACGTTTAATTAACATTGTTTTATTATTTATTTGTTTATATATTTTGTTGGGTAAACGACCGTACAATAAAGTACTTTGAGTTGATCTACTGTTTGATTTTATACCTATATACAACATTAAAAATACATCCCTCTCATATGAGTAAATATTATTATAATTGTCGTTATCAGTATGATTAATTTCAAGTTGAAAAGAATGTTTTGTCTCTATTTTTGTATTTAGAGGACCAAAAAACGATAAGAAATTTCGTAATAACCAATAATAATTTCTCTAATCGTTTCTTCTACAAATATTTTTTTAGTAATACAACTGATTCAATTTAGTGTCCAAAGTCAGTAAAGAAGCATTTAAATTGTGTATGATCATATCCTTAATCTAGATAAAAATTCGATAACTAAAAAAACATCTCATAGACCTCAATTATAAATGTAACCGTTATACGCTTCAGTTTATTAGTATTACCACACATACTAATATTCAAGGTCGACTTTTTTTATTAAGTGCATAGTTCATTAAAAATGTTCCTTTATACAGCACTGTTTAGTTTGCTTGTAAAAAATGTGTTTGGTGTAAATATTTTGTTTATTGGTCCAATGCAATCTACGAGCCATCATATATGGCGTGAGGTGTTAATTAAAGGACTATTAGAAAAAGAACACAACATTACATTACTGGGATACGAAGAAACTAAAATAAAATCCAACAATTACACTATCTACAATTTCCCTGGTAAATATTATAGGTAGCTGTATTAAAGTTGTTCTCAGTATTGTATTTAGTAAAAACAATCAGTGTTGAAAATGCTCAAAGAAAATTCAGAATTTCAAAATATGTACTTTTTTCCAAAATCTATATAATCGTTTTGGCGAATTCCCCCAAGGGGACGCATTAATATTTAAAATTAAGTCCATCCCATTTCATTTTTATTTCTTCCATTATACCATCCATATCCATATCCATATATACACTGATACTTTAGAAAGATTAAGTGAAGAAAAGTTAATAAAGCCAATGACGAACCAGATAGTCAATTAAGTTTTGTACGGTAAATATGTCCAAAAATTGAGCATTTGATTTTAAATTTTATCCACTCGTAGCATGTCTATTATGTCAAAAATATAAAGATTTATTTCGGGTATAAAGTCAAGGTTGAAAGTTTCAGGAACGTAAGATAAGAGAGAATTACATCATTTAATATAATCATTTATAAAAATAATTAAGAAATTGACAGAAGAAATTAAACTACTCCAATATTTTATATATATATACGAGTATATAATTGAAACGAAATTATTGACCGTAATATATTGAATCAAATAAATTAAAAGCGGGCCAGCGGTCTGTCAATTAAAAAACTCATTTATTAAGTATTCCTATATTTCGCAACAACTTTGTTGCTTCTTCCGGATATAGAAACGTAGAGTTGAAAAAATAATAAAATTGACGTACAAGGACAATAAAATTGATTCAATCAATTTTATTCTCCTTGTACATCAATTTTATTATTTTTTCAAATTTTTTGCAAAATTTTGCAAAAAATTGTTTAATTAAAACTCAAATGTTCTTACTCAATATTGTCATAAATATATTTTATGACTTCATCAGGAGTAGCTATAAAATAGCAATATACACTTTACTCTTATACTAAATATTAAAAGAAACTTTAAGTGAAAGGGAAGTGTTTTTTTCACTTAAAGTTATACAGACATGCGAGTGAAAAAGGTCAGGTTGAAATTTTGCAGTTGTAGTTGGTTGTTTAAGAATGTAATGTTCATGTGTTATTTGTGAGTTGCTAGTGACAATTATGTGTACAGTAATTAATAAGACTGCCGACTGTAGCTGTAAGTTTTCTTTTTTGAATAATTAGTATAAGAGTATATTGTATATCGCAATTTAATAGCTACTCCTAATTAAGGCATAAGTATATTGACGAAATATTATTGAGTAAGAACATTTGAGTTTTAATCACAACAGACCGATAACCCAAATAGTGGTGAATTTATATTAGTACGGTTAAGAATTATACGGAATATTACAGTCTATATATATATATATATATATATATATATATATATATATAGATTAATATCTTGATAAAAACCCATCACACAATTAACTTTGAAGTATAAAGAATAATTAATTAAAACGGGTAAGCGGTCTGTCAAATAAAAATTATTTCACTCTCTATATTTCGCAACCCTAGGTTGCTTCTGTAGGAGATACCACAAGATCAGCAAGAACAACAATATATTCATGCTTATAACAATAATCAAACACGAATACAGAGTTCAAAATTAGCAGTAACGTAACTAAACATATTGAAATGGATTACCTTACATTAAAGCATTAAATTGACTAGAATTGGTTCCTCGTCAACCTTTTAAAAACTTACATACATACACGTTAAAACAAAACACATAGCAAGAAACTGATATAAAAATATCGAAACCAAAAATAAATTATACGAGGACTAGTTAACAAAACTTGGCAGGTCAACCAACCACCAACACCGAGTATATTAAAATAGATTATTCTTAGTCCATTTTTATCCGACTTATGATTTACACTATTTGTGTCTACGTTGATGTCGACTATTTCTAAATATGGTGCGGTTTTGGTGACCGCATCAGAACTCATGAAGATGTTAATAATTTTTATCAAGATCGGCATATAATATCGCGATCTGTCGTAAAACTTTGAGAAAGTATAACTTGACCGGAAATGTTAGAAATTTATCGAAAAGTGGACGACCAACAGTCGCAACTAATGAAGTTGTTGCTCAAGATATTGCTATAGCATTAGAAGAATTACCACAAACCTCTAGTACATCTCTCTCACTAAACTATGATGTAAGTTGCCGATCGGTAGTCAGAATATCGGAACACAAAAATATCATCCGTATAAACCACATTTAGTGCAAGAATTATTGGGGATTATGATCGTAGAATTGAATTTTGCAAAAGAGTGATGGATATTTGCAAAAATGACCAATATTTTACGTACAATTTGCTGTTCTCCGACGAGGTTACGTTTTGTTTGAGTGGTACCGTTAATCGCCATAATTGTCGATATTGGTCAATAGATTAGCGTCATTGGATGTTAGAAACGCATACACAATATCCGTTTGGGCTGATATTTTTCAGGAACCGTATTCTTGGTCCTTTTTTCATTCACTAACTGGACAGATATATTTAGATCTTTTACGTGATCAGGTTGTACGTAATATTGAGGGAGATGGGGGAATTACCTGTAAGTGTTTGGTTCCAACAAGATATAGCACACCCTCACTATGCCCTTAATGTTAGAAGTCTTTTAAACGAAACATTCCTAAATCGGTGGATTGGTCGTAGAGGATTCATTGAATGGTCCGCACAGTCGCCAGATTTGAATCCCCTAAATATTTTCCATTTGGGTCATTTAAAATCTGTCACTTTTACTAGACGACCGCATAATCTGGACGAGTTGCGGCACAGAAATAATTGAGGAGGTGCAATTAATTCGTGAGAAAGCTTTGGCTAATGTCTGACGAAGCCACTGTGCTGGCGAAATAATTGTCGTTTCATGAACTAATATTAGAAGAAAAAACGCAGGTTATGTAAGAATTATCAATTCATACAAATTTAATCAAAATTAAATTATAAACAGTTATTTTTAAATACCTCACGGCATCGCCATTTTTAAAATTTCTAGAATTTCATTAAAATTCCAACTAACTTAAGAAATACAACTAATTGGTAAATATAATATTTGGAAGAAGGCGTCTCATATTATCGAGATTGAAATACTTTAAATTATTGTTTGTTATAGCTATCATGGATGACTTTGATGACGAAGTATTCGATTACTCAAACTCGTTTCCGGCTATATCCACTTTTTGGCACTTCATTGTGCTATTCTCTGAACATAATTTGAAATCAGATGCACTGCAAACAATATTAAAATATCCAAAAGATAAATTTGACCTTATCGTAATAGACCTAGTCTCCGGACAAGAATTTTACCCTCTAATAGAATATTTCGGAAATCCACCAGTCGTTGGAATATCGCCATTCGGTTTGCCACCGTATATTTTGGACGCTCTGGGAAGCCATTTTAATTATTACTTTCCCATGTATAATCTAGCTTATACGGATAATATGACATTCTTTCAAAGAGTCGAGAATAGTCTTTTCTACGTATGGGATTACTACTTAAAATGGCAGGCCATGTCGGAAATATATAAAATGTCACAAGCGAGATACGGCGATGACATAACCCCGTTTGATCAAATGGAGAAGAAGATAGGAATTCTACTGGCGAATTATGATCCGATTTTAGATTTTCCTCAACCTTTGCCGCCGAATATTATATCTGTAGGAGGAATGCACGTTAAACGATCAGAAAAATTGCCAAAAGTAAGTATCACTTTTTAACTTACACCATACGTTAATTGTGTATTCCTAGAAATATATATATATATTAAAATAATAGACTTTTTATTGGTTTAGCGACCTTTAATGAATTTCAATTTTCTCTACGACGTTTTGACTCTTTTAATTATTAAGTCTTTTTCAAGTGACTAGAAACAAAAAATTAATACAACGAAAAGTAAGAAAATATGTTTACATTTGTATGAATGAATTAAAATTAAAAATTGAAATTAAAATAATAATAAAGTAAGGAAAAATTAAATGATTACATTTGTATGAATGAATTAAATATTAAAATTAAAATAATAATAAAGTAAGGATAATTGAATGATATAAAAACTCACCGATTTATTCTGTTTTAAAACACATTTTTTTTATAACATGTGTGGTTCGGAACTTGCACCGAGACCTTTTCCGGGATGACCGCTTCACTTCGAATATATTGTGTGACTAAATGTCTTGGGGTGTTGGGGAATTGAAATTTCTTATTTCGTTCTAAAATTAGCAAATGGTCAAGCACTTGTGTTAGAGAAACATAGTGTATGTATTTACAATGGGAAACAATAAAATTTTTTGGTGTGTGTGGGTGGGGTCGGTTGTCTTCTATTGTTTAATGAGTGGATAATAGAGTTTAGAAAGTCCATCAATCTC
Source organism: Melolontha melolontha (assembly GCA_935421215.2). NCBI lineage: Eukaryota > Metazoa > Arthropoda > Insecta > Coleoptera > Scarabaeidae > Melolontha > Melolontha melolontha. Next base: position 14,108,692 of record OW285236.1, read on the forward strand.
GTTTCGGTCGTTGATTGTTCTGCTGTTTTTGAAAATATGGATCATTTCTAAGACCTCCCTAGCCTTTGTATTTTTTTGCTTTGTTATTATTTTGGTATTTTCAAAATCAAAATTATGTTTTAATGTCATCTGGTGTTTTTTTAAAGCAGTCAGATTTTTTGCGTATTTGTGACCTTTTAATCTCTCCTGTAGTAACTGTTTTATTCGGCCTATGTATACTTTGTCACAGTCTCTGCAGGGTATGTTATATATTGTATGTGATTGTTTTAGTGTAGATATTGAGTCTTTTAGTTTGGTGTGTAGGAATTTTATGTTCTTTCCGCTTTGGTGTGCTATTTTAAAATTAAATGGTTTAAATATATTGTTTAGTTTTTCGGATAATCCAGTTATATAGGGTGTAGGGATATATGTTAATTCATTGGTTTTTTGTTTTTGTTTTGGCACTTAGTTTTGTTATATATTTTATCAAGTCTCTGTTTTATAATTTTTTGTATAAATTGTGGTGGATAATTGTTTTTTGTTAAAATTGTTTTTACTTTATTCAGTACTGTTGGTCTGAAAGCTTGATTAGTGAGATTTAAAACCCTGTCTACTAACGCTGTTACTACATTTTTTTTGTGGGATAGTGGTTGGTTTGAATAAAAGTTTACGTATCTGCCGGATGTGATTGGTTTAGTGTACCATTTTGTTTGTATGTTGTTGTTTGTTTTTATTAGTGTTAAGTCTAAGTAGTTTATGGAGTTGTTTTTTTCTATTTCAATGGTAAAGTTTAAATTTGGATGGAAGTTGTTGAAGCTGTTTTGTACATTGCTTATTTCCTTTTCTGGTAACATCATTATGCAGTCATCGACATATCTTTTGAAAAAAGTTGGTTTTATTTTCAGGGATTTTATAACATTTTCTTCGATGTATTCTAATACTAATTGGGCGGGCAATTTCAACATTTATTGTAGAGTCTTTTGATTCTATAATAATATTTATAATACTTACATTTCAAATGTTTCATGACACATTCGAATATTTATAAATAATGGAAGACCAAGATGAAATTTATAAAGTTTTTTTTTTTGCAATAAACGTTTATCAAAAATAAACATGTTATACATCGTTGAATTTAGAAAAAAAATCCAATCCGAATATAGCCAAAAATATATATGTTGCCATTTAAAATAAAAAACTTGACTGTCGTTTGACATTAATGAAAACAATTGAAAACAAATAAAACACTGCTATCTTATAGTGTTTTTGATGCTATTAAATTTACTTTTTGTTTAAATAAAACCGGACAATAAATAACGGAATTATGAATGTTGGCGTTTTTCACGGGACAGTCTGTATATATATATATATATATATATATATATATATATATATATATATATATATATATATGTCGCATGTAAAATGAGATTTAATAATTATTGATTCTCATACACATGAAGTTCATTACAGTTCGTATATATACACGTAGTATAGAAGTGAATATCATGTCTGTCTTCGGTAAGGTGCACTGATGATCTGTAAAAAACAGTGAAATATCGATATATGCACATTCCGCGCAGATAAGTTTTTCACAAAATTTTTCATTTGTACTGACAACTTGTACAGTTGATGTCGCGGCTTGTTGCGTCTACAATCTAGGGCAAAAGTGATTTGCCGAATTGTAGAATTAAATGCAACAAATTATAGCGACAATCGCATGTAAAATGAGATTTAATAATTATTGATTCTCATACACATGAAGTTCATTACAGTTCGTATATATACACGTAGTATAAAAGTGAATATCATGTCTGTCTTCGGTAAGGTGCACTGATGATCTGTAAAAAACAGTGAAATATCGATATATGCACATTCCGCGCAGATAAGTTTTTCACAAAATTTTTCATATATATATATATATATATATATATAGGCTGATTTAGGATTATAAGAAAAAAATTTGAGTTCAGGGTATCAAAATAAGAGAAAAACTTCCTACGAAGCATTATCCGAAAGCGCTTCGTTAAATAATTACAATCCTTCAAAGATAAGGGTCTAAATCCAGTTTCTATAGTTTTTCTCAAATTTGGAAACAGATACAAAACTCATATTTGGTAATTGTGACCAGCTAAGGAAATAACTTCTAACAAGTAATTTGAACAGAACATTCAAATCCAATAACACTTAAACATTTTAAAACTCGCCCACACCAAGCTGAAAGTATCGAATTTTTTAATATTAAAAAACTGCTACCAAGCCGCGACCAAAATAGAAACGTCAAGTAATAAGGTAGTAGCGCGTTGTTCTGCATGCTAACTCTCCCCTAGACCCGAACCTACCTGTAGTTGGTCGTCCCCAGGTGAATTCTCTGCCGGCCAACTCAGCTTAGTTTGGTAGAGTGTCGCGAGTCCAACAGGGGTCGCTGGATGTAGGATAGACGCCACCGCTTTCTACCTGCAGATATGTCCTTGAAAACGGAAGCAGGCGGGACCCTGGTAGCTTCAAGATCAACCAGAGAGAGTGACAGCCCCCTATTACTTGATGCTCTTATATACGTGACTTTGCCTTTCTCAACACATGTAGGAATAGGATTCAAACAAACTCTTTCGACAACAATAACAAAATTTATTAACAAGTAGGTTTAGTCGGGTCAATTACAAAATTATAGTTAACCAATACACACATAAATATGCTCATCAAAGCAGATCTAAATTGTCAGAAATATTAAATTAAGTGAAGTTATAAGAAGTTGGAATTTCATGTAACAAGAGTTGAATTTTTAAAAGATAACAGTGATTGTAATTATTTAAGTAAACAGTAAAGTAATGTCTAAATATAATATGCTTTGAATTAATTTGGTAAAATTAAGTGTTAAGAAAAATTAATAGGACTTTTAATTCAGTTAGTATAGTAAATAAAATGTAACAAAAATTGCTACAGGCCTCTATGTGAAAGATAACTGAACAAGTAAAATTAGAAAGCAACACCCTGTATACTCAGGTGTACAAATCAGTGAGATTAAACGCCTAGAACGTTCTTAGAACATATCATATGTTGAGTAGATCTCTATTGCGTATACGAAACGGAGGATCTTTACAATTAGATTACACTGGTCAATATTTAGATAATAAGAATGTGATTCGATACCCCAAGTAAGAAAAGATATCGAGACGTGGGCCCGTCTGAAGGTACCAGCCACGTCAGTATGTTCTATAATTCCTGCTTTGGTTAGACACTGAAGCTGTCGACCAACCTTAATTTAGATTACATAATAATTGCAAGAAAACAGGTGATCCAGCCTCAAGCAGTTAATATATGAAAGCAATAGTCTAGACTGTGATTAAAATTGTATCATACACAGCGAAAAACAGCTTTAGATAAGCAGCAGTCGTAGTAGATTAGGGGTAGAAACAGATTACAATAATATAACCAGAACCAGGTCTAGCAAGTTAAAACTCGGGGGATTCAAACCCGATATCTCAAACTAGGTTCTACGTAGCCAGAAAATAAAACAAGAAATCAATTCTACTACTTCTAAGATCTGAAGGACCGGCTTATCCAAAACCTTTCCCAGGTGTAGACGTTTGTAATTTTAAATTAAATTGTTTGAAACAGCTAAGTTATGAATTAAAAGGTTAAATATAGACAGACAATCTGAACCTACTTTAAATTTCGTTCACGTTCTCGTGCCCTGAAGTGATCCTAATGCCTCATCCCTTCCTAGAAACAACCTTCCCAGATGATGTTCGGACAGTTTTTCATACAAACCACGCCAACAGAGAAGACGCCGCGTCTAGACCGCCATTTGTACGTTTGGTGTACGTTAGATGGACGCCATATTGGCGTCGGTTGACCAGTTTAGAATGCAAGTTTAAGGGTTACCCCGTCGTTGCCAATTTCTTCCACGATGATAGCACCCGGTTTAAGATTTCCGGCATTCCTCGAAAAGATGATATTTGCGAAGAAATCGTCCCCTTCCTGGAGTGGATATCGAAGAGATTTTCAATATAAATCGGCACAAATTCGGTAATTAAGAAGGTCGCCCCAAAATATATCGTAAGGATAATTAAGAAACACATAAGCAAAAGTTAGAAAGAAAATGCTAACGCTTACCGTATGCCTTAGTACGAACTCCAAAATACGTCAGCAACTAACGACGATCAAACAACAAGTGCGACCAGACTAAGTGGGAATATCGGTCGAGAATCCGTTACACGTCACATGCAAGAGCGCAGAATTTAGTGTCACAGAGAGTAACGGATTTAATTTACAAAATTCCTCAAACAGATGCATGAGTGTAGAACAGAGCCAGAAAGCGTCAAAGCATCAATTAAAACTTCAAAAATATAGATTTAAGATCGAAAAGATCGACCGAACTAACGGCTAGGAAACTGCATAAGTTAGTTTAAAACAAATGTTGAGAGATGGCGCACCAAGCGAGAGTAATTATTATTTAAGCTGAATAAAGTAAATATAAACAGAAAATTAGACGTACAGGCACTAAAATAGATCCTCGAAATACTAGAAGAATTTCTACAATTTAAGTAAAGATTTGAGAAACAAGAACAGATACAAAGTCAATAAGTAATTCGTTCAGGTCTCGGCCTATTAAAATAAAACAAGATGTCGGCTCACCGACGTACAGGTAACCATAACGGAATAAAATAATCAAAACATGATTATACAGGGTCAGCCAAAATATTAGAACATGTGGATATATGAGAGACAACGAAGTTTAAAGAAGCCCAAAGCGTTAGTTAATTAAAAACAAATTCAGTAAAATTTAAATATACGAATAAGGTGATACATGAATGGACTGAATAGAAAATCGTAGGGAATTAATGAAATAACCCCAATACAAATTGCCGTAAGGTCACAAAATGATTTTCGAGCGTAACAAAACATGTAGAAAACGCCGTTAATGACCGTTACGAAATTTCAAATATGTCAAAATTATATCTCCCATTAATCTAAAACATCCGTAATATAAATAATGTAAAAATTCAAATCCAATAACACTTAAATATTTTAAAACTCACCCACACCAAGCCAAAACTATCAAATTACAGACAAGGACAAAGCACAAAAATTTGAAATATATATATATATTTTAGGCCATATGTCGAATGTACAATGCGCCACTTTTATATTTTAGGTCAAATAGTTGAAACTGTTAAGTAATTTAATTATTAATAATTAAGTAAAATAGAGAAAATCGCTATTTTCGGCGTAGTATTTAGGCGTGTATTTGTCCGTCATATGTCACTAGATTATTTGGTGCCACCTGATTTGCTATACCCATGAGGCGATCCATCAAACTTTAGTTCACTAGACAAACTGACGAAATCTAGTGAGACAGAAACATGTGTCTTTGATTGGAAAATACGAGGTGTATGTCCATGTGTACAGATACGGATGTGTGTAATGGATGTCTGTATAATTTTTGAATTTCAAATTCTTTGATTTCTTTGATTGCTGAGATATTTAAAACTATTAAGGTTTAAACGCGTTAAAGTTTGAACGTGTTAAAGTTCTACAATCTACATAACCTTCCATTAAGGCTTTATCAATGTAGCCTTTATCTACACATTTATAAATAACGTGCCTTCAAAAACTTTCCACATTAAAGACGACCATACACATTATAAAATTATAAGTTTGTGACAGATTACGTACACTGTCACCAACTATTATCAAAAAGCATGTCTGTCTTTAATAAGGAAAGTTTTTGAAGGCACGTTACTAGTTCCTACACATATCTTCCAAGTTCCATATAATTCTTCTGATTTTCAGGATCTGCAAGAAATATTAGATAACGCAAATGATGGAATTATCTTTTTCTCATTCGGTACAGTGGTAGAACCTAAAAAGTTACCAATGGAAACAAAAAAGGCATTATTGAATGTTTTTTCTAAATTAAAACAAACCGTTCTTTGGAAATACACCGGAGATGATTTAGAAAACGTCCCAAAAAATGTAGTTATCAGAAAATGGTTTTCTCAAAACGATATACTAGGTAAGATATTGAAGATATTATCGACTACTTAATATACTGATATATTTCAGCTCATAGAAACACTAAATTATTCATAACCCATAGTGGTGGCTTGAGTTCTCAGGAAGTGATGTATCACGGAATTCCAGTCGTTGCAATTCCATTCTTTGCAGATCAGATAGTAATAGCAGGAAAGATGATAGCGAGAGGACTGGGAAAGCAATTAGATATTAAAAATTTAACTGAAGACGTCTTATATCAAACGATTCTAGAAGTCATCAACAACCCAATGTATGTATTTCATATGCAGTTTAATAAATAATAACACCACAATGTAGCTTTACCTTAAATACGTATTTTTACAACTATGTTATCATTCTCAGTAGTACAAAAATTATTATACTTGGATTACAAGAACACGTTTTACATCAACCATATCACTATACCATCGACCATTATAATTTTGCTTGCACAAAGTGCGTACTATTTCCTCAAATATAGTATTTTTTTCTACTGATGATGACAATTTAGTTGTCGAAATACGTATTACATTTTTATTACTATTATTATTATATTTGTTTCAGTTATAAGCAGAATATGCAAGTAATATCTCGAACATACCGAGATCAAAAAGAAATTCCACTGGAAAGGGCAATTTTCTGGGTAGAATATGCTCTTAGGAATAAAGATATGGGTCATTTATCAATAAAAGCACGCGATATGACCCTGTTCCAACGTGATAATTTGGATGTGTATGGTTTTATTTTAATTTCTTGCATAGCTACTCTATTCTTATTCTTAGCAGTAATAAAATGCACAATTAACCGTTTCATTATTAAGAAAAAACGTAAAGTTAAACAAAACTAGTTGATTATAATAAAATTTATTATATATAATAAACATCTAAATATATTATAAAATGTGTATTTTTAATTATTTCATTCTTTTCTTCCAGTAATTTTTCTTCTACTTGTTCATGAATATTTTCTATTTTTTGCTTTGTCACATTTACCTCTTCATGTATTTTATTCCACAGTAGTATTAAGTGAGACATCAAAAAGTTGTCAGAGTATACCATGGATTAAATGAGTTACGCCTTAGATTGATTAAGTGTCGTACTACTAATGTCGATTCCAAATAAGAATGGACCAGATGACGCTGCAATCTGAATATAATTTACAATTTCAATAAAGTAGATCATATGGTTGACTCATATATAAGGTTATAAACCTGCGAACAAAATAAAAGATTATTTTTTGACATTTGTTTATTAACATATTTATCATTAAGAAAGCTTAGACTTTAATAATTTCATTCAAACAAGAAGCGGCAAATATATACCAATGCAAGGTATTAGACTTGTATCAAATATTTCAATCAATATCTTATATCTTATTTATTGTTTGAAGGTATTGAATTTACTATAAATTTGTGCGTAAATACAGTGAGAAAGTCTTAAAATTACCAAGAAATATTTACATCTTACTTTGATTTTAACTAGAGAACAAAACTATTGTGTAGATGTAAAACTAATCATAATATTTTTTGTATCTTTTAACATTAGTGCTTGCATAACAAATATAGCATTTTACAAAATACAGTTATTTTAATAGTATCTGTAATTAGAGAGCAATTAGAGAATTTATATAACTGCACATCATTTCACATAATTTGAAGAAATTTTTTTTTGCTATTCCGGTGTCGTAAAGTGCTAATTACGATACCCCATTGCTTGGTTACACAGTATCGTAACCGCACTCTAATATTTTTTTTCGAAGTTAGTCACAAGTGTAATAAGTAACTAAATCATAGAACTAAATCGTTTCAAAAGTTAGATATGGTTAGATATGAACGTTTGACAGTGATAAAAATGTAAATAAAAATTATAGAGAGAATAGTAGAGACATTGGGGTAGTCCCATAACTGACCGTCTTATTACCGACCGCAACAAAATTTTACCTGTTTCGGTGCCATAACTGACCGCGATTATTTATTTTGTGAAACGAACCCAATCTATTTAGGTAATAGTCTCATTACTGACCGTAAGATGAATTGACCCATGATATAATTAGAAATTCATTTAATAAAGTCGTATGGAAAATTACTCCATTAGAATCACATTTTTGGATATGTTACTAGCATACCTATTCTTCTTATCTCCCCCCCCCCCTCCCTCGCCCCGGCTAATGGCTGTAGTTGTTATTAAGGTGTAGTCGTTATTAAGTTCTAAACAAGTAGACAGCCGATTTTGTGAGTGTGAGTTATAAGTTGCAACATGGATATTCTTGAATTTGTCGAAAGTGGCAAAGGAAGATGGCAAGCCCTCTATAAGCGATATAAATATTGTCTTAAAAGGACAAACAAAAATGGTACGAAGAACTGGAGATGCGTGAATTCTAACAATAACAAGGAATGCAGTAGCAAAAATGCAAATCCAACTGTAAAAAGCGCGCTAGGGAAGAACTGACATCAATACCAAAAATTTTTGAAGAAGAGTTCCATCAATCCAACAATTCCGGGTTTCAATTTGTCACCGAAATGCCCGATTATACATCAATGAAATCTACTTTATATCGTCAACGAAATAAAGCTCTAGGTGTACCAGTTTTACCTAAAACACAAACTGAACTTTTAATTCCAGAAAACTTGGTACTATTTGAGGATGGACATAACTTTGTGTTATTTGATACTTTAACTGATGAAAGAATTATATGCTTTGGAAGCCAACTCGCTATAGAATCGCTTCAAGAGCAAAAATCGTTTTTGCAGATGGCAATTTTAAAAGTTGCAATAAACTGTTTCACCAGTTATATTCATTGCATGTAGACTTGGGTAGTACAGACCGAGAAACCAGAGTTAGGCCAGCGTTATATGTATTACTCCCTAATCGAAAGAAATCCACATAAACGAAACTGTTTTCCCTCATTAAAGAAAATATTCCCGGTTTTTATCCGAAAATCTTTAAAATGGATTTTGAAATTGCTGCAATATCAGCTTACAGAGAATGTTTTCCGAATTCGAAGCTAAACGGTTGCAATTTCCACTTTAATCAGTGTTTATGGAGAGAGGTTCAGGAGCTTGGACTAGTGAAACAATACAAAGAAGATTTAGAAGTGCGAACTCATATTAAATTAACAGCTAGCTTGGCTCATCTACCACCTACTTTGACTGACGAAGGCTGGCTGCATGTTATGGAAAACTCTCCTAATAATGAACAGATAGACAGTTACAACGATTACTTTGTAACGCAATGGTTAGAAAACGAGACAATTCAAGACATGTGGATATGCTACAATCAACGACACCGAACTACGAATGAATGTATGTGAGTCATGGAACAGCCGCCTTAATAGAAATATTGGAAAATCCCATCCGAATAGTATAGAGCTAATCAAAACTCTAAAAAAGGATGCTACTCATTATGATATTTTACAACAAAGAATCGAACATAATTTATGTTCTAAACAAAGAGCTGGAAAGTATATTTTATTAGACCGAAGAATCGAAGAGACTATGAAGCAGTTAGAGCAGACAAACAGAATTGATATTGCGCTACGACAGATAGTACATATAATTCCATGATAAGGCAAACTTAAGATTAGATTGTAAGTATTCTGTACATATCATTTTTGAATGACGAATGGATTATGCTGAATACTGTAAATACTGTAAATACTTTATAAAAATTATGTACATACTACAGACGAATGCAAAATCCAGAATTTTTAATAACGCCGAAATTTGTTACAAATTCTGCCAGTCCTACGCCTGGATAAAGTGGGAAGGAATTTTCTTATTTTTATATCTTAACATTGAATTTCTTACTAAAAGCTTGCCTCACCTCTATAATTAAACCCTTATTAATATTGACGGTCAGTAATGTAACTATTTAATCTTCCGCAACCCCTATACAAATTTGACCAAATTACCGCGGTCAGTAACGACACTCGGATACTCGACGGTCAGTAATGCGACGGTCAGTGATGGCCCTAAGTCGAGACATTTACTAAAACTTTATTAGTACTAATTATACATAATAAAATTGAAATTTCTATTATTTGACATACACAAAGTAATTAGAGTTATTTATCATAGATTATGAACCGACTTTGGTTTTATCATTGTCAAATTTACCTTATTTTTTGTTTTGATGTTCATCTTTAAATAAACGTTTTTCTTTATCTAAATTATTACGCGATTACAATTGTTTTTATGTTTTTTAAATAATCTAGTCATCTTATTTCACAATTGGATTTAGAACACTTTGACATAACTTATCTGCTATTTTTACGCACGAATATTTTGGCTATGTTATATAATTTTGACTTTATCTTTTCCTATTATATTTCTCTTAAATATTATTTGAATATTATTACTTAAGATTTCATAATATTTATTTATTTTTTATTTTTTTTGGTAATGATACTTCGAATCTACAATTTGATAAAACTGATATATTAGATCGTATCACGCCCACGATGAAGTATGGGCTCTTATGGAGCATTCCCCTCTTTTATTTTCTTTAAGAAATTGTATCGCGCTATCCTTTTCCACCGCTCGCTGTGTCGAAAATTTATATTAATTATTATTGGGGATTTTTAATTCGTACAGATAACCAGACTGCTACAGTACAGTAGTTTGTTCACTTTGTTGTCTTGTCAAGTGTCAAATTGTTCCTTTCCGTACTTTTATTAAATATTATTTGTTGTTCTTCGTTCTTGTTATATTGTTATAGTGTTATTATATTATATACCTTATATTCTTATTATTATATCGTGGGCTTACTGCAAAAATCCGTCAAGTCCACTTTTGTTAGTTCTGAAGAAATCGAGTTTGAAAATATTTCCTTCAAGGAAAATTCTATAGTTGCTCATAATAGACTTGCAATTTTTAAAAATTAAATATTTCTCTTGTACGTATATTGGGACATCAATTGTTAAATGATAAAATTGTTTGTTTTGACCAAAACTTAAAAAAAACTAGAAAAATGAGGACTTAAAGGTTTCTGGCAGAATAAAAAACGCCATTTATTTGAAACAGATTTCAAAGCACGGAAAAATGTAACAAATCTTCCTCCAATGGAGTGCAAGATCAAGTTGTTTTCAATCATGGTGATCTTCGTCACTGTCCGTTGCAGGTATTTGATCAACGGCAGCTTTCGATGTGGGCAATGACTTGTACCATCCGTGGTATTCCTCAGGAATGTCTCCTTTGCGACACAACTGTAACAAACTATTCTTCTTCTTGGCTGTTATTGGAAGAATTTTTGAATACAGGTCCTTCAAGCTGGTATTATCGTGGAAAGTTTTTGGACGACCTTTACCAAACACGTGAATTTCCTTGTACTCTGAAGAATGATCGTACCTGTACTGGATTATTCCGGGCTTGCACTTCTGATACTTGAAGCATTTTACCTTCAACCAATTGACTTTTTGTCCTTCACTGTTTTTGGTCCTATTTTTTATTAAACATTTCGACAGTTCATTCAAATCTTTGAAATCCTTGAAAAACATCTGACAAACTTTGTAATTAGGACTCTTTTTGTTTCTCACACGTTTAGATCTCGCAATTCGGAATATGTTCAGCCAGTCTTGAATTGTGTAGACCGGAACATATTTTTTGGCCGTCTTTATAGCGCTATGCATACTATCGACTTCCATAAATGTATGTCCACTCTCCAGAAATTTGTGTTCTATAGTATCTAAATTCGTAACTTGAGCCAAATATAAAAAAAGTGCAGCTATGTTCTGGTTGCGGTTTTGTCCGCCGCACGTATCAGGAAAGAAACAAAGCTGTTTTATTTCAGGTTTCAACTCCAAAATATATTTCAACAAACAACTACCTATTTCTGAGCTTCCGCGCTTTCCGTGTAATTCGTTCCATCCGTAACAAAATCATTAGGGTTACAGAGCTCATAAATAGTGAAGTTATACATACATACTTTGAGACTATAGTACATAGAACTCACATCACTTGAAGGTATCTGCAAAACTGATTGTAAATCAAATGTACAGCACATGAATGTCTGATCTGCTTGGCACCTTTCTTTATCAATGGCTTTGGCCTGATTGCATTCTTCCTTTCGTCTAACGTGTTGCTGGTAGTCTTCTTCTAAAGCCTGTTTTTCTGCCACATTTTTTAGAGAATTGTATCTAGTGCAAAGCTGGCATTGATCTTTCTTTGATTTGTAAAATGACAGATTATAATCGTTACAGAAAACCCTTCTATAAGTGATCTCACTGACGGGCTTAGAATTGTCTTGCATGCAGTCTTCTTTATAGAGACAATACATTATTGCAATGCTAAGCTGAGAGTCGAGGTACAAACGTTTTGTGTCTTTTCTAGAGTAATGAGACTCTAGAGACGGGAATTTTTCTATGTGATCTTTTACTCTTTTTAAGCTTTCCGGATCGGTTTTATTGGGTGGAGTTCTCTTTCCTCTTTGATCTTCCCCGACAAACATTTTACCCTCTCCTTTTCCTTTGTAAGCTGTATCAATCATATCCGCAGAAATACACAGAGTTCGAATAAAAAATTGTTTACACACTCGTACTTTTTGACTTTCGGTATTAAAATAGAGAATCATAGAATATTTTCGTTCTCTCGTCGATCCCTCCATCCTTATTCGTCTTCTAGTCGGCTTCGTACGTTCTGTATTTCCCAGAAGAAATTCTTTTTGTTTTAGATAGTCACTTTCCCAAAAATTTTTACAGAGTGCAGTTCTGACATCTTCAGAAAAAGTTCTGCTACAATGATATCGGCATTTTTCGCAGTCTACTGGCTTTGGTTGCTTCGCTTCAATTCTTTGCTTTTTCAATAATTGTTTTTTCCATTTGGAAGGATCATTTTTCTTCCACCTACTACGCTTTTTTTCGCCATTCGCATTCCCGTTTATTGGGGCTGAGACTTGTGCATCTTCTGCGTCACTGCCTGAGGAATTTATTCCTCTATCGGTGGCTTCACTATCAGTTTCAGACTGATAATCGGGATCGCGAACTGAACAATCCGAATCTTCTTCAAACTCAACAAATCTAGTTGATTCTTCAGATACATTAACAAGTGTATGAAGATTAAGCAACTCGTTTTCTGGATCATGTTCGATATCTCTAGAATTTGATGTGCTTGGCAAATTTTGAGAAGGTATTTCAAAATCTACTATTGCAATTTGGTTCTCAATCGTATTTTCAGTTCGACGATTTTGGACCTCGTTAGAGCCAACATTCTCGTTGGGCATACAAGCATCTGAATAAAAAAAAGAAAATAGGTAAAAATTGTAAGAATTCAATTATTATTAGGTATTATAAGGGAAACATGTCCGGTTCATGAAGAAATAAACGAATTAACAGCAGAATTACATTATTTTAGTAGTCTAGGAAACTTACAAAACTCATAGTTGAATAGGACCGTGGAACACTAGACCACAATCTCTAATAAAATAAGAGACTACATGCGACTTGAGGATGAACCGCAGAATTGAGGAACCTAACCTTACTTTTCAAAAACTGCGATTTATTCTATAATTTTTTTATGAAATACGTACCAATATTGCAATTCTCCGTTTCCAATGCCATTACAACCATTCGGGCACCTCTGGATCTATTTTGATTGTTCATTTTATAATTATTTAACTCGTCAAAACTAAATAATGCACGCCGATTATTCTGTCAAAACCCGTTAAGTGCACTCACACGTTTGTTGCTGCACTCACCAAAATACACAATACAGTTAAAGGCACTTACAGTATTTTGTCTGTTTAAATCATCAAAGAATGGACTTGCAGGATATAGTGTATTTAAATAAGAGGACGAGATGATTCCTTGGACTTAAATGGTTTCGTCAGTAAGTTCTACTCGCAATTTTGGACTTAGCTGTGTATTTAGAACGAAACCGGCCAAAAGTGGACTTGACGGATTTTTGCAGTAAGCCCACGATATATTATATTCTCTCTCTCTTTATTATATTCTCCCGTTGTTGTTTACAAAAGTTTGTGGTAAGTTGGAATGTGAAGGAAATGTGCTCGTAAATAAAAACATTACCGTTACAGATTCTAAACTTCAGTAATGGAGCTTGGAGAGAAAAAATCACGAAGGGGTGAATGTTTTAGTCGAAGATAAAAGCAGATGATACTAAATGTTTTTAATCATTTTCTTAGAAAAACCTATGACTGTTACTGCTGCTGCTGCTGAAGCAAGTGAAGCACTACATTGTTCAGTACACAGCATATACAACATGAGAAAGGAACAAGAAAAAGGGCCGTTGTTGAGTCCAAAAAAGATAAGCAGAAGACAAAAGGGGTACAAGTAAATGCTCGTCTACACCGTTATGATGAAAATATACACGCACTTGTACGACTACAAGTTCATAGATTTTTCATGCAAAACATACCATCCACTGTGAATACAGTTCTTGCTACCATCAACAATGACAATGATCTCCCTACTTTTACACGATCAATATTATATAGACTTTTGAAAGATATTGGTTTTGAATTTCAAACTGTAAAATGGAAAAGCATACTCATTGAACGAGATGATATTATAAGATCGAGACACGAGTATCTGCGAGATATCAAGACATTTCGAAATGAAGGTAAAGTTTCTTTGTTCTTTATATAAAAGCATATACCTATAATAATATTTGTTCCAGGTAGGTGTATAGTTTACACAGATGAGTCGTGGGTTAATGTAGGACACACAGTAAGTAAAGTCTGGCAAGATACTACAATGAAAAGTACTCGAGAAGCATTTGTTCGAGGATTGAGTACAGGATTAAAATCTCCGAGTGGTCTTGGTCCTCGCTGTGCATTAGTATATGCTGGCAATGAAAATGGCTTACTTCCTGGTGCCGAATTAACATTTCTATGCAAGAAAAATACAGCTGGTGCACATAATGAGATGGATGCAGATACGTTTGAAAAGTGGTTCATTGAGCATTTATTGCCAAATACTCCTGAAAATGCTGTAATTGTTCTAGACAATGCATCGTACCACAGCAGAAAGGTTGAGAAGATACCTACAAATGCATGGAGAAAAGAAAGTATAAATGACTGGCTGACTGAAAAAAATATATCCGTTGAAGATAATATGTTAAAAAGAGATTTGTTGTTTAGTGTATCTCAAGTAAAATATCAATATGACAAATATAAGCTTGATATGTTGGCGAAAGATGCTGGCCGAGAAGTTCTACGTTTACCACCTTACCAATGTGAGCTGAATCGAATAGAGATGGTTTGGGCCCAAGTGAAAAATCACATAAAGATGCACAACACTACGTTCAAAGTAAAAGATATGGCACCATTAATTACGAGTGCCTCTAGTAATGTGACAGCTGACAATTGGAAGAATTATATTAGGCATGTAAAAAAAAATTGAAGAAGAAATGTGGATTGTCGATGGATTGCAAGACGATGTTGAGGAGTTTATCATCCATGTGGGAGACTCAGGTTCAACTGATGATATGGAAGACGATTTATTAACTGACCCTGTCGGCTATTCGAATGCTGCTTCAATATCCAGTGGATTGTAGGTCTGTTCCAAGAACGAATCTCTGACAGTTTGCATCTCTTTTAGCCAATTGGTAGGCAGTATTATAGTACACGATGGTGGCTGTAAAACAGATTTAAATTCCGATTCACTAAAAATAATAGGGATTCTTCTCGGAACAAACCTATAATTAATGTTACTACAGCAGTCAAGGTTTAATTGAAATAAAAAATTAGGTTTTGAAGATGTTGATATTTTTATGTTATTGGTTAAATAAATATATATTGCAGTATTTTTTGTATGTTTCTGGTCTACACAAAAAAACTTTTTATGATTATTGCTTGTATTCTAATAGACAAATCAAACTATTTTTTATAATAAAGAAAACCAATATATATAAAATAATTGTTTTAATTCAAAACAAACCTTGAGTATACAAATGGTGTGTTGGTTAAACCAAATTATAACTTAAACATACAATTTTAAGTAGTTTGTTAATATAATGATTTACTTTTCATATACATTAACTAGAATTATATTTCACTCTTATTTACTTTTTCTTGGCATCGAATATATTATAAACAGATGCAAACTAAGAAAAATAATTTTAAAATTTTGTTCATTATAAATACAATTAAGGTTATGTCAATACAATACTATTGACAGCAGGCCTGATTAATAGCAATATAGGTATGTTGGTAGGAATGAGTTCGCGACTTGGCAACTATGTACGCTATCTCCATATGGCCTGTACTTCATCATGGGCGTGAAACGCTCTATAGCTAGATGTGCAATAGGACTAGTTATTTAACATACAAAACTATTATATTCTTCTCTGGTTCATCATTGATCTTATTGACCCTGTCGTTTAAATTTAAATCATTCTAAAGTGTTAGCGTCTATAAAAAATAAGATGAATTTTATAACTTTAGAATAATCCCATTTCCTCTTTCCAAATACGAGGTGTGATCAAAAAATACGATGAATAATTTTATTGCGAATAAAGTAACAAGCTTACATCAAATTTGAATTAATCTCGTTCAAAGTATCCTAACACTAATTCCATAATTCGAAGCATTTCTGGAAGGCTTCTTTCGGAAAAGCATGTAAGTCGCACCCCTCCCAGTGTCGGGAATGGTGTCAAAACGTTTTCCTTTTAGCACGATTTTTATTTTTGGGAAGGGCAAGAAGTCACTTTGTATTAAATTGAGAGAGTAAAGTGGATGTGGACAAACTGAAACCTTTTTCTCGGCCAAAAATTCACGGGGTAGAAGCGAGGTATAGCATGACGCGTTGTCGTCATGAAAGAGAAAACCATTGATCCATTCTTCTGGTCTCCGTGCATCATTTCCCAAACATTTCAGTACTCCCTTGTAATACTCGAAGCTTGTAGTTGTTCCCCTTGGAACGAGCTCTGATTGCACTATGTCCTGACTATAAGAAAAAAACAATAAGCATGACCTCAATATTTGCCTTTGACTAACGTGGCCCTCTTAGTGCCCGGATAACTACTCATCTTCCATTGGTAACTCTTAATTTTTGTCTCAGGGTCATAGCCATACACCCAACCATGATTTCCAGTTATAACGTTTGCAATGAAGTCGGGATCTGCATCAATACGATCCTTCAATTCCGTGCAAACTGACACACGATATCCCTTCTGTTCGTCAGTCAAAAGCCTTGGAACAAATTTCGCACTCACTCGTCTGATTTGCAAATTATTGATCAAAATTCTTTGCACGGACAAATACGAGATGTTCACTTCTTTGGAAAGCTCCCGAATAAGTCCATCGCCTATTTGAACGAACCATTTTTGCTACTTTTCGCAAATTTTCATCTGTTTTTGAGGTCGAAGGACGTCCCGACTGTTGTTCGTCTTCAACCGACTCATTTCGACCTTTAAATCGCTCATACCAGTTGTAAACAGCCTTTGGAGTTACCACAATCGTCATACACGGATTTGAACATTTCATGGGCTTCTTTGGCACTTTCTTGCAACTTAAAATAAAATTTAATGTTAACGCGTTGTTCGAGATCCATAATACGCAACAGAAACGGTCAACACGACCTAACTCTTTTGCTTTTGAAAGCCGACTGACAACTCACAACTTGTTTTAACATAGCTCTGACTGTTTCAATGAATCAGGCTATTGGCTTTGTTAAATTTACCTACTAAATCTGGATGTACCATCAGAATTCGTCTATTAGCCACAATTTTCTGTATCACTTCCAAATTAGCTTATCTTGACCATTATATTTAATTATTCTAATTTCTAATTTTTGAAACTGCTTTAAAACAAAGCTCCTTTAACCATGCATTTTTATATAGTAATTATATAATTGTATAAATAAAATTAAAAACTTTTTAAAAATACGAAATTTCAATAGTGCGCACATAGATGGATGAGCCATCGGCCTATCGTGTCCAGTCCCTAGTAGTAAGCGAAGCTAAAATAAACGAGGAAATATTTGTGTGGCCTCAAAAAGATAGTTGTAAGCAAATGATCCGTCCCCGGATTTGAAAATTGGAAAATATAAGGCCTTTTCCTAACTGAAAATCATCCTAAGTTTATAGAGAGTGGATACACCTATAATTGACATAGTAGGGAGAACTAAATTGTATATGTACATATTAAAAAAAAAAATTTTTTTAAATTGCGGTGAAGTTCTAAATATTCTTCGGACCCAAGATCAACAAGGCTCCAGGCAATGTGTCTCAAGTATTTTGTTGTCGTCTTTTACATTTTTATCAGCATCAGCGTACTATAGTTTGAACGAACACTTTTAATTAACATGGTTTTATTATTTATTTGTTTATATATTTTGTTGGGTAAACGACCGTACAATAAAGTACTTTGAGTTGATCTACTGTTTAATTTTATACCTATATACAACATTAAACATACATCCCTCGCATATGAGTAAATATTATTATAATTGTCGTTATCAGTATGATTAATTTCAAGTTGAATAGAATGTTTCGTCTCTATTTTTGAATTTAGTGGACCAACAACGATAAGAAATTTTGTAATAACCAAGAATAATTTCTCTAATCGTTTCTTCTACAAATATTTTTTTAGTAATACAACTGATTCAATTTAGTGTCCAAAGTCAGTAAAGAAGCATTTAAATTGTGTATGATCATATCCTTAATCTAGATAAAAATTCGATAACGAAAAAAACATCTCATAGACCTCAATTATAAATGTAACCGTTACACGCTTCAGTTTATTAGTATTACCACACATACTAATATTCAAGGTCGACTTTTTTTATTAAGTGCATAGTTCATTAAAAATGTTCCTTTATATCGCACTGTTTAGTTTGCTTGTAAAAAATGTGTTTGGTGCAAATATTTTGTTTATTGGTTCAATACCATCTACGAGCCATCATATATGGCATGAGGTGTTAATTAAAGGACTATTAGAAAAAGAACACAATATTACATTACTGGGATACGAAGAGACTAAAATAAAATCCAACAATTACACTATCTACAATTTCCATGGTAAATATTATAAGTAGTTGTATTAAAGTTGTTCTCAGTATTGTATTTAGTAAAAACAATCAGTGTTGAAAATGCTCAAAGAAACTTCAGAATTTAAAAATATGTACTTTTTCCAAAATCTATATAATCGTTTTGGTGAGTTCCCCCAAGGGGACGCATTAATATCTAAAATTAAATGCATTCCATTTCAATTTTATTTCTTCCATTATAAACACTGATTTAGAAAGATTAAGTGAAAAAAAGTTAATAAAGCCAATGACGAACCATATAGTCAATTAAGTTTTGTACGGTAAATAACATGTCCAAAAATTGAGCATTTTATTTTAAATTTTATCCACTCGTAGCATGTCTATTATGTCAAAAATATAAAGATTTATTTCGGGTATAAAGTCAAGGTTGAAAGTTTCAGGAACGTAAGGTAAGAGAGAATTACATCATTTAATATAATCATTTATAAAAATAATTAAGAAATTGACAATTTACGAATTTATCGCCCGTAATATATTGAATCAAATAAATTAAAAGCAGGCAAGCGGTCTGTCAATTAAAAAACTCATTTATTAAGTATCCCTATATTTCGCAACAACTTTGTTGCTTCTTCCGGAGATAAAAATGTAGAGTTGAAAAAATAATAAAATTGACGTCCAAGGACAATAAAATTGATTCAATCAATTTTATTCTCTTTGTACTTCAATTTTATTATTTTTTCAACTCAACATTCAATTATTCATGAGATTTTACTTCATAAGTTGGAATCTTTTGGTCTCGTTCCAACTTCTATCAGTTTTCTTCGGTCTTATCTATTTGAAAGAAAATGCTACGTGACCTATAATGGGTTCTGCTCCAATAATTTTGCTCTTCCTTCTGGCGTTCCTCAGGGATCAAATTTGGGTCCTTTGCTATTTGTTTTGTTTATGAATTATCTCCTTTTCCAAGTAAAGTGTCCCATTCTTGCCTATGCAGATGATATAAAAATATATTCTGAGATTTCCACAACTGGCGATATCGTTAAACTACAGCAAAATCTGAACGTATTGGTTGCATGGTGTGACCGTTTCAAACTTAAATTAAATATCGACCAATGCTGCGTGGTCACTTATACTCGTTCTGCCACGTCTCACGAGTCTTCTTATTTTATTAAAAACAATATCTTAACGAGGAAAACTGAAATAACGGATCTCGGAGTCTTATTTGACTCTAATCTTACGTTCAGATCCCATATAATCCATATGTCTTCCGATGTCTACAAAAGTTTGGGATTTATTATGCGTATATTAAAATACTTTAAAGACATCACTTGCCTTAAATCACTGTACCATGCTTATGTTTTGAGCAAAATGGAATACGCCTCAATAATTTGGTATCCCATTTATGTTTGCGATTCCATTCCTTTGGACCGTGTTCACCGTTTTGATTAGTTTTTGAAGTACCTCACTTTCAAGACTAATGGTATCTACCCGGAACGTGGTGCATTCCAGAATGATTTGCTTTTGCGTCATGGCATGTCATCACTAAGCGTAAGAAGAGATAATATTTGTAGGAAATTCCTTATTAAACTGATGGAAAACATTATTGACAGCCCGTTCATATTGGATCGAATGTCGTTTTTGGTTCCTCGTATGAACTCTAGGTACGAAGTTATATTTATGGTTCCCTTCGCGATGACAAACATCTTGAAACGGACTCCTACCTATATTCTCTCCAACGTGGCCAATAGAATGCAGAATGATCTATTTGCTTGAGAATGGCTCGCGGATGGACAGCACTATTTAAGTCTGTACTTCATTTGATTGCACTTCCATGTCATGTAATTATAATTATAATGTACCTTGTCATTGGGCCCAGCCTGTTGGTTATTAAAGTATATTATTATTATTATTATTATTATTTCCTCCATTCACAAGAACATCCAATTTGTCCTTGGTTGCCAGTGTGTTAACCCATCGGTTCGTGAGAACTGGCTGGCAGAACTGTCATAATCTTATTATTATTGTTTATTATTTCTTATTTCCAGGTATTTTTCCGTAATTTATCTATGCGGCTCTACTACATATTGCCATGGATTTTTCCCCGAAGAAAAATTAAAGAAACAGTAAAAGACTATATATATTTATGTACATTTTATTCCAGAAAAATAATTAGAGATTTTGAATATTTTATTTAAAATTTGATTATAATGTGTATTTTTGTCCACGCCTGTAGTTTGTCCGAGCGTTTGTCTTGAGCAAGGCAGTATGGCGGTTGCCGGGTGGAGATTCTCGTAGTCGATCTTCTGATTTATGTTTTAGGTATGGAGAGATTCATTTCCGTAGGGGAGCGGAAGAGATTTATCATCCGTTAGACAGATAGGTTGAGTTAATTTTTTCTGAATAAAGACTTCCTTTTTATTCAGTATATTATAGTTAATTTCGGTTTGTGTATTAGTTGTTATATTTGATGTGTTTAAAGTAATTTTCGTTTAATTACGAGTTTCTGATACTTGTAATGTTTGATTTGTACGACCTATCTGAAATCTCTCTTTAAGTATGAATTTTTTTTAGTGAAGTGCGACGAATACATTAATTAATGTACGTGGGCATTTGCAAGTATAGTTATATATATATATATATATATATATATATATATTAATTTAGTTATGTTATTTGTATATTGATTGAGCTCGTAAATTCAGTAAATTTTAGTTATAATATTTTATAGTCAGGAAAATTTTCAACATTTTAGTTTTTTTAGCTAGTTTTTGCTTTTGGCTGGCTGTAGTTGTATTGAAGGTCAGGGAAATTTGGTGGGAGTTTGATCATGTTATAGAGCGCATGATCTTGTCATTTTTTTGTGTTGCGCGCTTACAGATAATTTTCTGTTTGACGTTTGAAGTTTTTTTTGGTTAACGTAATTTATTAGATTTGAAAATTTTGCTAACTATTAAATTAGGTTAAGTTTGTTCGCGGTCAAAATTGAGGTTTTTTATCTGGTATACAAGTCAATATTTATACAAGTTTTCCTCAGTCTTATTCATTAGTGTTGCATAAGACACTCTTAATATTCTGTTAAGAGAGTTTTTTTTTTTTTTTTAATTTTTTGAATTATATGTTTGTATTGTTAATGTTTGTTTATTTGCTAATACCTTTTGTTTTATTTAACACATACCCTTTGAGGGTAACCCTGAAGATACAAGAGCTCCTGGAAGGCTATACCGACTAGAGTGAAACCGAGCAAGCTATTGTGTATTGTGGGCCAATTTAAATAATTAATTAACACCACAATACATAGCAATATGTCATGCTTCATTCATAGTAAGCAGATAATAACACCTCCCCCATGTAGGGGGGGTTTCATTTACTCGGCCCAGAGGGTCCGGCGCTTTAGTTGTTATTATCTCTTCCACTCACAAGAACCATTCGTTCTTGGTTGCCATTATCTTACCCCATCGGTTCATTCGAACAAGATGGGTGGCACAGTTATCTATCATACATTTATTTTTATATGAATATTGATTATAGTAGATACTTACTCTCATATTATCGAGTTTCAAATACTTTCAAGTATTGTTTGTTATAGCTATCATGGATGACTATGATGACGATGTATTCGATGACACAAACTCGTTTCAGACTATATCCACTATTTGGCACTTCATTGTGCTATTCTCTGAAAATCATTTGAAATCAGATGCACTGCAAACAATATTAAAATATCCAAGAGATAAATTTGACCTTATTGTAATAGACATGATCGGCGGACAAGAATTTTACCCTCTGATAGAATATTTCGGAAATCCACCAGTTGTTGGAATATCGCCATTCGGTTTGCCACCGCATATTTTGGACGCTCTGGGGAGCCATTTTAATTATTACTTTCCCATATATCATCTAGCTTATACGGATAATATGACATTCTTTCAAAGAGTCGAAAATACTCTTCTCTACGTATGGGATTATTACTTAAAATGGCAGGCCATGTCAGAAATATATAAAATGGCGCAAGCGAGATACGACGAAGACATAACCCCATTTGATCAAATGGAGAAGAAGATAGGAATCTTACTGGCAAATTATGATCCGATTTTAGATTTTCCTCAACCTTTGCCGCCGAATATTATATCTGTTGGAGGAATGCACGTTAAACGATCAGAAAAATTGCCAAGCGTAAGTATTACTTTATAACCAACACCACTATTCGTTAATTGTGTATTCCTACAAATATATATATATATATATATATATATATATATATATATATATATATATATATAGTAAACCTAATCAGTAGGCGATTAAAGGTCTGTATATTACTTCAAAATATATGTATTTAAAAAAACTCTACATGTTTCGGCTGTATACGCCTTTTTCAAGAGAATACAAAATATGAATATTCATATTTTGTATTCTCTTGAAAAAGGCGTATACAGCCGAAACATGTAGAGTTTTTTTAAATACATATATTTTGAAGTAATATACAGACCTTTAATCGCCTACTGATTAGGTTTACCATATCATACCAAGGTCACGAAGTTATTATATATATACATATATATATATATATATATATATATATATATAAGTGTTTAGATAATTTCTTAGCCGTTCATTAAATATAACATTTGATAAATTATTGGAGTTTTTCGGCTATATTATATGAAATATTTACAAATATTAAATTAGAATGTATATATAAATATAAATGACAGAAAACAAATGTCAAATAATAATAAAGGCATCATTGCCGAAACATGTAGTGTTCTTTTGAATATATATACTTTGAAGTAAACCAGACCTTTAATCGCCGACTGATTGAGTTTACCATATATATCAGGGGTGACCAAACTTTTGACCTCTGAGGTCTACTTGTGTTCAAAAATGTTTCTTGCGGGCGACTCTAAGTTTACAAGAGAGAAATAAAACATTTTAGCGATAAGTTAGTAAGTATTTTTCTATTATATACGTTGAAAACAAAATACATAATGTTCATTCTGTATTAGGTTTTTGGGTGGATATTTGGCACTGCATATTCTCCACAAGTTTATTATATTGAGGAGTGTAAGAAGTAACTGCGATTCGCAAACAGGAAGTTAAGTGTGCATCTGTTAAACGAGAACGATGTTTGGTTTTTATTGTATTCATAGTAGAAAATGTCGATTCGCAAAGATAGGTGGAACCGAAAAACGAAGTCAAATATAAGGCAACCTTTCTCAGGCATGGGAACTTTTCTTTGCAAATCAGTTTCCAAAAATCAGTATTACTGCCAAATGCTCTTGCTTTCAGAAATATGTTGCATCTCATTTTAATTATTTCTTCTTCCACCACAACAGATTCAGAATCAGTTAACTTGCCGATTTTTGCAGTCAAGCTGTGAAGGTCATTGCTTTCATTAAAAGGGAATGTCATGAAACTTAGCACTTCTTCGAGAGCGAAGAAATCCAAAAACCTTCTTTCGAACTGCAGGTGCAAGTTCTTCAGCTGTCTGGCGAAAGTTTCAAAGTCCCGATTTGAGTTGTGCGTGCATTCTTCTTCCATGTTTTTATAGTTTCTTAGTTCACCTCGTCTTAATTGAGATGCATGCACTTGAATTTGACTTTTAAATGTTTTAATCAAAGTTGTCATGTCAATCACATTCCTGTCTTTTCCTTGAAGATTTAAGTTCAACTGATTGAGTTTCTCCGTTATGTCACAAAGAAAGGCGAGCTTTATAGCCATTTTTCATCTTCAATCTCAGGTACATTTTCTTCTTTCGAATGGATGAATGTTTTGATTTCTGGCAGTAATTGGCGAAACCTCTTCAAAAAAGCACCACGGCTAAGCCACCTAATATCTGTATGTAGCAAAAGATCCGAATGTTCGGCTTCAGTCTCTTCAAGTAAAGCTCGAAATTGACGCCTTTGCAAACTTCTGGCTCGAATAGAATTAACTATTTTAAAGGCAATTTTCATGATAATATCCGAGTCAAGAATTTTAGAGCACAAAACTTGCTGGTGTATGATGCAGTGATAGTTGGTGAAACATGGAATGTTGTCATCATTTTTACACAATGAAATAAAACCAACTCTTTGTCCCAGCATAGCGGGTGCTCCATCTGTCGTAATAGCAACTATTTTGTGAATCGGAAACTCAGTTTTTTCTTTAAAAGATCTGTAGATATACTCACCTCTTGTTTGCCCCTTCAATGGAATCATCGTCAATAATTCTTCTTTTGACGTCATATCTTCAAAAACTAGACGCACGAAAATGCACAATTCAGCAGTGTCCGTCACATCGGTGGATTCATCGAATTGTAGTGACAAAAAACTACATTTTTGCAAGTCTTCCTTAAGCAATTGTTCCAAATTTCCACTTAAGGCTTTACTTCGTCGCATCACAGTGTTTCGTGACAGAGAAATGGCATTTATGGCTGAAATAATTTCTCTCTTATTTTTAAAGTCATTAAACAGTACTTCTCCAGCTCTCTGCATGGCTTCCTTGATCATTTCTCCATCTTCAAATGGTTTCTTTCGTTTTATCAATATTTCCGTAACAGCAAATGACGCCAGTGTAGCAGCTTTTGATTTCAAGTCTGGTTTCGTAAAAAAAGATTGTTGCGCACTTAAGCTGCTTTTTAATTCTCGTACTTTTACCTTCCGAATTTCACTGCCAAATGGAAAATCTGTGGCGTATTTGGAATGTGTAGTTTTAAAGTGCCTTTCCACATTTGCTCTTTTCGGTAATGCTACACTTGAATTACAAATTAGGCACACACATTTGTCGTTGACCATAACGAAAAAAAATTCCTCTTCCCACTCACTGTGATAATGGTAAGTCTTACTTTTTTTGCACTTGAACCAGATGGCACACTCATTTTGATTAAATAAAAGTCACAAACTCACAAAGGTCCCTACGTTACTTAGTATTGTTACGCCGCTGCCTGACGAATTTCACGTGAGGAACGAACGAACGAACGATGTCGACCGAGAGTTTGGTATTCACAGTCACAACGCATACGTCTGTCCAAACGCACTCAGTCCAGGACTCTTCACGCACTTTTTATCGTTTCGTATCGCTTCTGAATTCAAACTGACTGGCTGTGGCTTCCGCCAGCTATTTATATTATATGATGGGATTAGCGACATCTAGAAATTTCGAGAAACAACTCGCGAACCCACACAGCGTTCGCTCGCGCGTCTTCACGAATCTTCCATCGCCGCCGTCGATATTGTTCTAGGCAAGTTAGTACTACCTAGTGAAATTAGATGGCGTAACTTGCACTGCGTTACGACCAAAGCGCGTGGGTAGTTATTGGCGCGAATACACTTGATTTTTTTTGTCTTCTTTTTCAGTTTATTTATTTATCTCTTGGGGGCTACCTAAATCGCCTTCGCGGTCGACCGGTAGACCACGGTCGACATCTTGGCCACCCCTGATATATATCATACCAAGGTCACGAAAATATTATATATATATATATGGTAGATTCAATTAGTTGGCGATTTAAGGTCTGGTTTTACTTAAAACATTTAAAACAATCTTACATGTTTCGGCATATGATGCCCTTTTTCAAAGAAATTTGAAATGTAAATGAAGTAAAACCAGACCTTAAATCGCCAACTAATTGAATCTACCATAACATACTAAGGTCAAGAAATTATTATCTATCTATCTATCTATATATATATATATATATATATATATATATATATATTTTATTCCCTTGACAAAGGCGTCATGCCGAAACATGTAGGGTTGTTTTAAATATATATACTTTGAAGTAATGAACCAGACCTTTAATCGCCGACTTATTAAGTTTACCTTATCATACCAAGGTCACGAAAATATTATATTTATATATATATATATATATATATATATATATATATATATATATATAGTAAATCCAATCAGTTGGCGATTTAAGGTCTGGCTTTACTTTAAAGTATATATATTTAAAACAACCCTACATGTTTCGGCAATGATGCCTTTATCAAGGATATAAAATATAAACGACAGTATACAAATGTCATATAATTGAGTTGCTATGGATAAAATTATTCATACATAATAATAACTCATGTCTTGCTTTTCCCTGTTTTTGTTGTCTATCTGTTTTTGGAATACTAAGGCATGATTTATTATTATTCAATTGGAATGTATCTTTGAATAATTTTATCCATAGCAACTCAATTATATGATATTTGTATACTGTTATTTATATTTTATATCCTTGATAAAGGCATCATTGCCGAAACATGTAGGGTTGTTTTAAATATATATACTTTAAAGTAAAGCCAGACCTTAAATCGCCAACTGATTGAATTTACTATATCATACCAAGGTCACGAAATAATTATGTATATATACCGGGTGCGGCAAAATAACCTCCCTATTTTTTGACGTAAATAAAAAAAGCATTTTTCCAGATAAAACAATTTTATTTTTACCAACTTATTCTTTAACACGGGAATTTTTTTTTACTTGGTTTTGAAAATAATATCTGACAAATGGTGGCCGTGGCTGTTGATAGACTGCTGCAAGCGAACATTGAAGCACTCGTGGACTCTCTCAAGCACCGCTTGAGGTATGCGATGAATTTCCTCGCGAATTGCTTCTTTCAGGTCTAGCAGGTTTCCGGGACGATGTTTGAACAATGCTGTCTGGTGGAAGACTTTCCAAGATGAGTTGACATGCTTCCGTGCGACTCTGGCAATCACGTTGTGACAGTTCTTGCACAACAACCATCTTGTAAGGATGGAAATGAAGATCCTTGTGTAGGCTTCGACGAACACTACGGTCAGACATTCGAAGGGCGGCTGCATGTTTACGAGCTGATCTTTTAGGAGACTGCAAAACTGATTGTCTAACCGCATTGATGTTTTCAGGTGTACGGGCACTACGAGGTCTTCCACCACGTTTTTTAACAACAGAACCAGTCTCTCTAAAGTTTTTTACCCACCACAAAATAGACTTTCTGCCCAGTACCGACTCACGCGGAGGAATTTGAAATCGCGTTCGAAAAGCACGCTGTGCCGTGACAACCGACTCATTGTTGCGAATGAACGCTTCGACTGCATAAGCTCTGTGCTCGTTCATCCACGCCATGATGGCGACTGGTGCTTACGTGCCGAATGCAACGTAAACTTCCCACTCTCCTGCGTCGACTGCTGCTATCCCCACTACTCTAAGTGTCTCCAGTTACTTACTACCGAGTATCGAAAATAGGGAGGTTATATATATATATATATATATATATATATATATATATATATATATATATATATATATATAGAGGCTGATTCAAATTAAGTGCACACTATTGCTATCTCTGTTATTATTGATTCTAGAAAGTAGGTTAAATTAGCAAAGTATTAGTGGTTTTAACATTGATTAGCATGCAGTTCATGAAAAAAAATTGAATACGCATTTTCGAGAAATTTTGAAATTTATAATTTTTTTAAATGGAACACCTGTATATTTTTTGAAATTCTGAATGCTAATGTTCTTTGTAATATAAAAGTTTCAATACACTATTGTCCTAAAACGAATAATAAAGTAGTTATAGCAGTTTCTATTTCCTTCCAAATGTTGTCATTGCTCCGCTAACTTTTGACAAAACAGATACATATTTTGTGCTTAATGTTTATTTTAACATATTACAGCTTACAAAATTAAATTAAAAAGAAGAAAGTACATGTATAATTTATTGCAATTTAGTGCAATTACCATTTGTACCAATCCACTTTTCGGCAAAGATGGTGTCGAGGTAGGTTTGCACTAGGTGATAGTTGTGTGCAGGAGCACTGTCCTGCTGAAAGTATAAATTTTGGCGCATCAGGTAATTGACGTTATCAAGGAAATCCTCTAGAACGTTACCAATAAATTACGGATATCTGTTTCCTGTCAACGTACCATTGTAGAACAGTGGACCAACGACTACCGAACCAATTAATCCGCACCAAACGTTAAAACTAAATCGAACTTGTGCAGCATGTGGACGAACTATTAATAAATTTTCTTGAGACCACTAGTGATGACTATTTTTCTTATTAAACATGCCTCTATATGAAAAATTTGTTTCGTCACTCCATAAAATACACTGTGCTCCATTCAAATTTTCATCACAAAAGCTAACAAACCAATGCCAAAAAGCCAATCTCCTGGCGGAATCTGATTCTGAACTTAAAGGGGATATACTTATGCTTTTTCAAAATTCTTTGAACTGATGAATAACTTAATGCCAATTCCTTAGTAGCATCCCTAATGGAAAATTCGCGATGCCGGTCACAATTACCAAATATGAGTTTTGTATCTGTTTCCAAATTTGAGAAAAATTATAAGAACTGGATTTAGACCCTTGTCTTTGAAGGCCTGTAACTATTTAACGAAGAATTTTCGGATAATGCTTCATAGGAGGTTTTTCTCTTATTTTGATGCCCTGAACTCAAATTTTAATTTTTTCATATAATCCTAAATCATCCTGTATATATATATATATATATATATATATATATATATATATAGTGTTTAGATAATTTCTTAGCCGTTTATTAAATATATCAATTGATAAATTATTGGAGTTTTTCGGCTTTTATATGAAATATTTACAAATATCAAATTAGAATGACAGAATACAAATACATTTGTATTCTGTCATTTATATTTTATATCCTTGATAAATGCATCATTGCCGAGGCATGTAGGGTTGTTTTAAATATATATACTTTGAAGTGAACCAGACCTTTGATCGCCGACTGATTGAATTTACCATACAAATACATTTGTATTCTGTCATTTATATTTTATATCCTTGATAAAAGCATCATTGCCGAGGCATGTAGGGTTGTTTTAAATATACATATATACTTTGAAGTGAACCAGACCTTTGATCGCCGACTGATTGAATTTACCATATCATACCAAGGTCACGAAAATATTATATATATATATATATATATATATATATATATATATATATATATATATATACATAGATAATTTCTTAGCCGTTCATTTAATATATCAATTGATAAATTCTTGGAGTTTTTCGGCTTATATATGAAATGTTTTATAAATATTATCAAATTAGTATGTAATTGTGAAGTAAATGTAAACATTGCTGTCTACAAATTACAACGCAAGTCATACGTAATTTAGATGAAGACAAAATTTTTCAATTAAACGGTGTTTTCGTATGACTTGCATTGTAATTTGTAGACAGCAATGTTTACATTCACATTTACTTCACAATTACATACTATTTGATAATATTTATAAAATATTTCATATATAGGCCGAAAAACTCCAAGAATTTATCAATTGATATATTAAATGAACGGCTAAGAAATTATCTATGTATGTATATATATATATATATATATATATATATATATATATATATATATATATATATATTGTAGTAGGTCATACTCATATACAGAAGGGGCCCTAGAATTAAAAATACAGAACAATTTTTATATTTGCAATGTTAATTTAGAAAATAAGATATGGTTGGAACTGCATTTTTCACATGTCATATCAATAAAGTTAATTCCGCGTTTTTAATTGCCCAAATTTGAATCACGTGCTTATTTATTTTCTTGTAGTCATTTGCTTAAGTCATTTTCATCAATATTATTATTTTACCGAAGATTTTTAACTTAATTGATTGAATATATTTTTGACACATACTATGGATATAGCTGTACCTTGTTTGAATTGTATGCGGCGGGAAATATCCCAATTGTAAACAGGTATCAAGCGAAATATTGAACATTTCAAAAACAGTTTCGTCTATCATAAAATTAAAACTATAATTTCTGTAAAATATCCAAACGATTAGTTATAGTAAATTATTTCATTTATAAACATTAATAACGAGATTAAATAAATACAAACAAGAATTACGAATAAGATGCCTGGATAAAAAACAACCGAGAGTTCGCGTGGGTAATT
The DNA here is from genome assembly GCA_935421215.2 of Melolontha melolontha. Lineage (NCBI taxonomy): Eukaryota > Metazoa > Arthropoda > Insecta > Coleoptera > Scarabaeidae > Melolontha > Melolontha melolontha. The sequence goes on from OW285236.1 coordinate 14,139,568, forward strand.
AAAAATGTTTGCACGCGTCGACATATTTTAAAAAAGTGTGTTTCTGAAATTTAGTGAAAAGTAGTAAATAAAGTATTATAATCTCACCACAAAATATATTCTACGTATCTCATAGCTACAAAGCAACGATCGACGAAATTTCCACAACCTAGAACCTTCCTGGTCGTTTTAAAACGAAATTCCATTCACCGGGGGACGCTACCTGCATATTTACCCATACCAAGAGACGATACCTGAATAATTCCACAACCAGAGCCTTTATCCTGAGTATAGGAATCCGAAACACCCTCCGAACATCCTGCATCCTCCGTCAAACCAACTTGAGTATTTATTTATTTACATTTCCTAAAATATTGAAATTTTTATTTTAATTTGAACATAATCGTTGATATTATTATATGTATACCAACTATGTTAATACTTAATTAGTATACCTCTAAAACTGAAAAATACAGTTCCCTTGCGTTATAATTTTAGTAACTTTAATTAAATTTAAATGCATTATCTCATTAAAATTAGTTAACCTAACTATTATGAACATATTTGATCACGTGACTATTCATAGGTTAATGCATCTTACTATCATGTTAAACACTTACCTTATTGAATAGAATTTTTCTATTAAACTATTTATTTATGCTTTTCACTCTCTTGTTTTATTTATTAAATTATACATCCAGAATCACCATATATTTAATAACTTGTTTTGACCCATACATCTATATTCTATTGGGTACCGAACTCGCACATCTACTATATTTATTAAAGTATAATTTCGCTAGTATCAACACAGCTAGCCGGCATTTAGATTAAGATACACATAAGGTATTAAACAATAAGTTGCACTTGGAAGAGGCCTTTTAAAGTTAAGTATAAAGGTTTATATACGTTTATTTATGTTCTGAATTTTATGCAAGTTACAACTGTAATACTTAAACTTAACTCAATCTTTAGGTCATATTTGTAACAAAACTTGTGAATTTTTAAATTATTTTTATATCACTAAATCAATTAATTCATAACCTTTCATTTATATTTAACGTAAATTCTCATGCTCATTAATCACACCTATAAGACCTTTTAACATTTTGACGAACCAATGTAAGGCCTATTTAACATACCAGCTTCACTGTCGTTTAACATTTTGTTAGCCCAACGATGGGGCGATTGCCGTTTAACAATATATATATATATACAGGATGATTTAGGATTATATGAAAAAATTAAAATTTCAGTTCAGGGCATCAAAATAAGAGAAAAACCTCCTATGAAGCATTATCCGAAAATTCTTGGTTAAATAGTTACAGGCCTTCAAAGATAAGGGTCTAAATCCAGTTCTTATAGTTTTTCTCAAATTTTGAAACAGATACACAACTCATATTTGGTAATTGTGACTGGCTAAGGAAATAACTTCTAACAAATAATTTGAACAGAATATTCAAATCCAATAACAGTTAAATCTTTTAAAACTCACCCACACAAAGCCGAAAGTATCGAATTCTTTAATATTAAAAAACATGAAGAAAACGTCGCTAATGACCGTTATGAAATTTCAAATCTATCAAAATTATATCTCCCATTAATCTAAAATATCGGTAATACAAATAATGTAAAAATTCAAATCTAATAACACTTAAATCTTCTAAAACTCACCCACACCAAGCCAAAACTATCAAATTACAGACAAGGACAAAGCACAAAAATTTAATATATATATATATATATATATATATACTTTAGGCCATATGTCGAATGTACAATGCGTCACTTTTATATTTTAGGTCAAATAGTTGAAACTGTTAAGTAATTTAATTATTAATAATTAAGTAAAATAGAGAAAATCACTATTTAGGCGTGTATTTGTCCGTCATATGTCACAAGATTATTTGGTGCCACCTGATTTGCTATACCCATGAGGCGATCCATCAAACTTTACTTCACTAGACAAACTGACGAAATCTAGTGAGACAGAAACACGTGTCTTTGACTGAAGTAAACGTTGGAAAATACGAGGTGTATGTCCATGTGTACAGATACGGATGTGTGTAATGGATGTCTGTATAATTTTTGAATTTCAAATTCTTTGATTTCTTTGATTGCTGAGATATTTAAAACTATTAAAGTTTAAACGCGTTAAAGTTTGAACGTGTTAAAGTTCTACAATCTACATAACCTTCCATTAAGGCTATATCAATGTAGCCTTTATCTACACATTTATAAATATCGTGCCTTCAAAAACTTTCCACATTAAAGACGACCATACACATTATAAATTATACGTTTGTGACAGATTATGTACACTGTCACCAACCATTATCAAAAAGCATGGCCGCCTTTAATATGGAAAGTTTTTGAATGAACGTTGCTAGTTCCTACACATATCTTCCAAGTTCCATATAATTCTTCTGATTTTCAGGATCTGCAAGAAATATTAGATAAAGCAAATGATGGAATTATCTTTTTCTCATTCGGTACAGTGGTACAACCTGAAAAGTTATCAATGGAAACGAAAAAGGCATTATTGAATGTTTTTTCTAAATTAAAACAAACCGTTCTTTGGAAATACCCCGGAGATGATTTAGAAAACGTCCCAAAAAATGTAGTTATCAGAAAATGGTATTCTCAAAACGATATACTAGGTAAGATATTGAAGATATTATCGAATACTTAATATACTGATACATTTCAGCTCATAGAAACACTAAATTATTCATAACCCATAGTGGTGGCTTGAGTTCTCAGGAAGTGATGTATCACGGAATTCCAGTCGTTGCAATTCCATTCTTTGCAGATCAGATAGTAATAGCAGGAAAGATGATAGCGAGAGGACTGGGAAAGCAATTAGATATTAAAAATTTAAATGAAGACGTCTTATATGAAACGATACTAGAAGTCATCAACAACCCAATGTATGTGTTTCATATGCAGCTTAATTGAAAATAATCCTTACCACAATATAGCTTTATCTTGAATACGTATTTTTACAACTAAGTTATCATTCTCAGTAGTACAAAAATTATTATACTTGGAGTACAAGAACACGTTTTACATCAACCATATCACTATACCATCGACCATTATAATTTTGCTTGCATAAAGTGCGTACTATTTCCTCAAGTATAGTATTTTTTCTACTGATGGTGACAATTTAGTTGTCGAAATACGTATTACATTTTTATTACTATTATTATTATATTTGTTTCAGTTATAAGCAGAATATGCAAGTAATATCTCGAACATATCGAGATCAAAAAGAAATTCCACTGGAAAGGGCAATTTTCTGGGTAGAATATGCTCTTAGGAATAAAGATATGGGTCATTTATCAATAAAAGCACGCGATATGACCCTGTTCCAACGTGATAATTTGGATGTGTATGGTTTTATTTTAATTTCTTGCATAGCTACTCTATTCTTATTCTTAGCAGTAATAAAATGCACAATTAACCGCTTCATTATTAAGAAAAAACGTAAAGTTAAACAAAACTAGTTGATTATAATAAAATTTATTATATATATTAAACGTCTAAATATATTATAAAATGTGTATTTTTAATTATTTCATTCTTTTCTTCCAGTAATTTTTCTTCTACTTGTTCATGAATACTTTCTATTCTTTGCTTTATCACATTTACCCCTTCATGTATTTTATTCCACAGTAGTATTAAGTGAGACATCAAAAAGTTGTCAGAGTATGCCATGGATTAAATGAGTTACGTCTTAGATTGATTAACTGTCGTACTACTAATGTCGATTCCAAATAAGAATGGACCAGATGACGCTGCAATCTGAATATAATTTACACGCGAATTTCAATAAAGTAGAAGTAGATCATATGGTTGACTCATATATAAGGTTATAAACCTACGAACAAAATAAAAGATTATTTTTTGACGTTTGTTTATTAACATATTTATCATTAAGAAAGCTTAGACTTAAATAATTTCATTCTAACAAGAAGCGGCAAATATATACCAATGCAAGGTATTAGACTTGTATAAAATATTTCAATCAATATCTTATATGTTATTTATTGTTTGAAGGTATTGAATTTACTATAAATTTGTGCGTAAATACAGTGAGAAAGTGTTAAAATTACCAAGAAATATTTCCATCTTACTTTGATTTTAACTAGAGAACAAAACTATTGTGTGGATGTAAAACTTGTATAAAATATTTCAATCAATATCTTATATGTTATTTATTGTTTGAAGGTATTGAATTTACTATAAATTTGTGCGTAAATACAGTGAGAAAGTGTTAAAATTACCAAGAAATATTTCCATCTTACTTTGATTTTAACTAGAGAACAAAACTATTGTGTGGATGTAAATCATAATATTTTTTGTATCTTTTAACATTAGTGCTTGCTTAACAAATATAGCATTTTACAAAATACAGTTATTTTAATAGTATCTATAATTCTAGAGCAATTAGAGAATTTATATAACTGCGCATCATTTCACATAATTTAAAGAAATTTTTTTTTCTTTCCGGTGTCGTAAAGTGCTAATTACGATACCCCATTGCTTGGTTACACAGTATCGTAATGTATTACTTTACCGCACTCTAATTTTTTTATCGAAGTTAGTCACAAGTGTAATAAGTAACTAAATCATAGAACTAAATCGTTTTAGAAGTTAGATATGGTTAGATATGAACGTTTGACAGTGATAAAAATGTAAATAAAAATTATAGAGAGAATAGTAGAGACATTTACTAAAACTTTATTACTACTAATTATACATAATAAAATTGAAATTTCTATTATTTGACATACACAAAGTAATTAGTTATTTATCATAGATTATGACCCGACTTTGGTTTTATCATTGTCAAATTTATCTTATTTTTTGTTTTGATGTTCATCTTTAAATAAACGTTTTTCTTTATCTAAATTATTACGCGATTACAATTGTTTTTATGTTTTTTAAATAATCTAGTCATCTTATTTCACAATTGGATTTGGAACAAGAAACTTTGACATAACTTATCTGCTATTTTTACGCACGAATATTTTGGCTATGTTACATAAGTTTGACTTTATCTTTTCCTATTATATTTCTCTTAAATATTATTTGAATATTATTACTTAAGATTTCATAATATTTATTTACTTTTTATTTTTTTGGTAATGATACTAATGATACTTCGAATCTACAAGTTGATAAAACTGACATATTTCATTTAAAATTAAATGTTTAATTATAGGACTAGTTATTTAACATACAAAACTATTATATTCTTCTCTGGTTCATCATTGATCTTATTGACCCTGTCGTTTAAATTTAAATCATTCTAAAGTGTTAGCGTCTATAAAAAATAAGATGAATTTTATAACTTTAGAATAATTCCATTTCCTCTTTCCAAGTGTTAGCGTCTATAAAAAATAAGATGAATTTTATAACTTTAGAATAATTCCATTTCCTCTTTCCAAATACGAGGTGTGATCAAAAAATACGGTGAATAATTTTATTGCGAATAAAGTAACAAGCTTACATCAAATTTGAATTAATCTCGTTCAAAGTATCCTAACACTAATTCCATAATTCGAAGCATTTCTGGAAGGCTTCTTTCGGAAAAGCCTTCAGTTGCTCCGTCGCATCCCTCCCAGTGTCGGGAATGGTGTCAAAACGTTTTCCTTTTAGCACGATTTTTATTTTTGGGAAGGGCCAGAAGTCACTTTGTATTAAATTGAGAGTAAAGTGGATGTGGTCAGACTGAAACCTTTTTCTCGACCAAAAATTCACAGGGTAGAAGCGAGGTATAGCATGACGCGTTGTCGTCATGAAAAAGAAAACCATTGATCCATTCTTCTGGTCTCCGTGCATCATTTCCCAAACATTTCAGTACTCCCTTGTAATATTCGAAGTTTGTAGTTGTTCCCCTTGGAACGAGCTCTGATCGCACTATGTCCTGACTATAAAAAAAAAACAATAAGCATGACCTCAACATTTGCCTTTGACTGACGTGGCCCTCTTAGTGCCCGGATAGCTACTCATCTTTCATTGGGAACTTTTAATTTTTGTCTCAGGGTCATAGCCATACACCAAACCATGATTTCCAGTTATAACTTTTACCATGAAGTCGGGATCTGCATCAATACGATCCTTCAATTCCTTGCAAACTGACACACGATATCCCTTCTGTTCGTCAGTCAAAAGCCTTGGAACAAATTTCGCATTCACTCGTTTCATTTGCAAATTATTGATCAAAATTCTTTGCACGGACAAATACGAGATGTTCACTTCTTTGAAAAGCTACCGAATAAGTCCATCGCCTGCTTGAACGAACCATTTTTGCTACTTTTCGCAAGTTTTTATGTGTTTTTGAGGTCGAAGGACGTCCCGTCCCGACTGTTGTTCGTCTTCAACCGACTCATTTCGACTCTTAAATCGCTCATACCATTTGTAAACAGTCTTTGGAGTCGCTGCAATCGTCATAAACGGATTTGAACATTTCATGGGCTTCTTTGGCACTTTCTTGCAACTTAAAATAAAATTTAATGTTAACGCGTTTTTCGAGATCCATAATACGCAACAGTCACGGTCAACACGACTTAACTCTTCCGCCTTTGAAAGCCGACTGACAACTCACAACTTGTTTTAACATAGCTCAGACTGTTTCAATGAATCAGGCTATTGGCTTTGTTAAATTTACCTACTAAATCTGGATGTACCATCAGAATTCGTCTATTAGCCACAATTTTCTGTATCACTTCCAAATTAGCTTATCTTGACCATTATATTTAATTATTCTAATTTCTAATTTTTGAAACTGCTTTAAAACAAAGCTCCTTTCACCATGCATTTTTATATAATTATATAATTGTATAAATAAAATTAAAAACTTTTTAAAAATACAAAACTTCAATAGTGCGCTCGTAGATGGATGAGCCATCGGCCTATCGTGCCCAGTCCCCAGTAGTAAGCGAATCTAAAATAAACGGGGAAATATTTGTGTGGCCTCAAAAAGATAGTTGTAAGCAAATGATCCGTCCCCGGATTTGAAAATTGGAAAATATAAGGCCTTTTCCTAACTGAACAGCATCCTAAGTTTATAGAGAGTGGATACACCTATAATTGACATAGTAGGGAGAACTAAATTGTAAATGTACATATTAAGAAAATATTCATTTACTATTGCAGTGACGTTCTAAATATTCTTCGGATCCAAGATCAACGAGGCTCCAAGCAATGCGTCTCAAGTATCTTGTTGTCGTCTTTTACATTTTTATCAACATCAGCGTACTATAGTTTGAACGAACACTTTTAATTTACATTGTTTTATTATTTATTTGTTTATATATTTTGTTGGGTAAACGACCGTACAATAAAGTACTTGAGTTGATCTACTGTTTGATTTTATACCTATATACAACATACATCCCTCTCATATGAGTAAATATTGTTATAATTGTCGTTATCAGTATGATTAAATTCAAGTTGAAAAGAATGTTTTGCCTATATTTTTGTATTTAGAGGACTAAGAGCGATAAGAAAAAAATTTCGTAATAACCAATAATAATTTCTAATCATTTCTTCTACAAATAATTTTTTAGTAGTACATTTGATTCAATTTAGTTTCCAAACTCGTCAAACTCAGTAAAGAAGAATTTAGAGTGTGCTTAATCTAGATTAAAATACGATAACGAAAAAAAAACATCTCGTAGATCTCAATTATAAATATAACCGTTATACGCTTCAGTCTATTACCGCACATACTAATATTCAAGGCCGAATTTTTTGATTCAGTGTATAGTTCATTAATAATGTTCCTTTATATCGCACTGTTTAGTTTGCTTGTAAAAAATGTGTTCAGTGCAAATATTTTGTTTATTGGTCCAATGCAATCTACGAGCCATCATATATGGCGTGAGGTGTTAATTAAAGGACTATTAGAAAAAGAACACAACATTACATTACTGGGATACGAAGAGACTAAAATAAAATCCAACAATTACACTATCTACAATTTCCCTGGTAAATATTATAGGTAGCTGTACTAAAGTTGTCCTCAGTGTTGTATTTAGTAAAAATAATAAATGCTTAAAGAAAATAAACATTCTAGAAATACGTACTTTTTTCCAAAATCGATATAATCCTTTTTGCGAGTACCCAAAGAGGACGCATTAATATCCAAAATTAAAAAAAAATGGAATAATTCTAAAATCATAAAATTCATCTTATTTTTATTTTTACCATTATAAACACTGACACTTTGGAATGATTAAGTAAAAGAAATTAATAGGGACAATGATGAACCAGATAGGCATTTATTAATTCTGTTCGGTAAATAAACACGTCCGAAAATTGAGCTTTTGATTTTATCAACTCGTAGGAACAGACATTGGTATAACAATTTATAAAAATAATTAAGAAATAGATAATTAACCTACTCCAACATTATATATATATATATATAAATATAATTATTTCGTGACCTTGGTATGATATGGTAAATTCAATCAGTTGGCGATTTAAGGTCTGGCTTTACTTTAAAGTATATATACAGTACAAATCTCTTCCCTATAGTCACCTACAAACGTGTATTACGTATGTGTGCGTTCAACAAGCGAGGAGTGGGGACGCACGAAGCATGTATGTATGTATGTATCATACATACATAGTATAAACGTCGATGAATGTGGAACTACCGTCAATAATAGGGACTTTATGTATTATGTAATAATAAACACAAATAAGTGTGGACTTTTTAGAAGATTTTAATATTTTTAACGTTTAAAACAATGTCAGATATACCTATAACAATAACAATAAATAAAGCGGTAAATCATAATAACTTCTATATTCTATACCTAATAAATAAAACTAGAATTAAAAAAATAAAAAGTAAACTATTTAATGTATTGTATGCTCAAAACGGTCTCCTAATGCAAACAAGCAATGTCCTAATCTGTCATAAAAGTTTCTCTGAACATTTAAAATCGTTTGCGGTTGAATATTTAGGATAGATTCAACTATTTTCGCCCGTAATTATCGTTTCAAACGCAATGGTACGTTGAAAGTTAATTTGAAATACCCGTGCAATTTCTCTTATGCTGCGACCAAGATGATACTGTTTTACGACATATTTTTTTTGTTCAAGTGTAAAAATATCCATCGTGAATACGGACTATTCGCAAAAGTTGAGCAAACCATCCAACCTGGCAAGTAAACTGTAACTAATGGCATGTATCACATGTATGCATTACTATGCATCGCTTCGTGCGTCCCCACTCCTCGCTTCTTGAACGCACACATACGTAATACACGTTTGTAGGTGACTATAGGGAAGAGATTTGTACTGTATTTAAAACAACCCTACATGTTTCGGCAATGATGCCTTTATCAAGGATATAAAATATAAATGACAGTATACAAATGTCATATAATTGAGTTGCTATGGATAAAATTATTCAAAGATACATTCCAATTGAATAATAATATATCATGCCTTAGTATCCCAAAAAACAGATAGACAACAAAAACACGGAAAAGCAAGACATGAGTTATTATTATGTATGCTCCCGTGGAGCGTCTTAGGATGCAAAGTTGTCGGCATGCGCCTTAAACGAGAAGGAAAACCACGAAAACCTACTCGGACATTAGACAATTAGACAATTAGACAGGAATCAAAACACGGAACAGTCAGCATGATAAGCAAATGTATATGATATTAAAATGTAATTGATATTTAAATAACTTAAGATATATAATTATATAACAAAAAAAAATATATTATGATGGTAAATTGCAGATCGTTACACAATTAAGTTATAGTATATACTGCTTAAATTTTTTATATAATTTCTGTTGCTAATTGAATTTTTTTCCTGTTTAATACTAATCATTTCTTTAATTTCTCTTTTCATTGTGTGTTGTTCTTTATCAATTATCTGTGTGTTTTCAAAATCGAAATGGTGATCGCGTTGTAGTTTGTGTGTAGATAAAGCAGTTTTGTCTGTTTTAGAGTATTTGTGGGCTTGTATTCTTTTGTATAAATATTGTTTCGTTTGGCCTATGTAGTAACTATCGCAATCGCGACATGGTATTTTATATATGACATGTGTTTCTCGATTTTTTTTCTATTTTAGGTTTAAGTTTTAAAAATAAATGTTTATTAGTATTACTAAGTTTATATGTTGTAGCTATATCATATTTTTTTAAAGTGTATTTAATTTTTTCTGATAGTTGTGGAACATATGGAATCGTGATATATGTTGTGTCATTGTTCAAATTTTTATTGGTGTCTGCAGTGTTGTATATTTGGTGTACTCTTTTTTTAATTGTTTGGTCTATAAGTTGTGGTGGATAATTAGTATCTGTTAAGATTGTATTAATTTTCTTGATGTTATCTTTTCTGTATTGAGAATGTGATAGTTTTACTGCCCTATCAGTCAGATTATTTATCATAATTTTATTGAATACTTTAGGAGCATTTGAGTGGTAATTCATATATCGAAAAGAAGCTGTGGGTTTATTATACCAATTTGTATAAATAGTACCCTACCCTGTCTATCATAGCTCAAAGAAATATCAAGAAAATTGTTATTAATTTCTTCTTCAATAGTGAATTTTAATTTGTTGTGAAAATTGTTAAATTTATTTAAAAGATAGTTTATTTTGTTAGTCGGAATACATGTTATGAAATCATCAACATATCTTTTGAAAAAAATGGGGTGGAAGTCTAATGAATTGATAACGTTTTGTTCTAAATGTTCCATTACTAGATTTGCAATAGGAGCAGCTAAAGGAGAGCCCATGGCAATAATAAATAATAAACCCATACCACGTCGCCATAATACCTTACCACGTCGCCATTTTGAAAATTTCTAGAATTTCATTAAAATTCCAACTAACTTAAGAAATACAACTAATTGGTAAATATACTTTGAAATACTTTAAATTATTGTTTGTTATAGCTATCATGGATGACTATGATGACGATGTATTCGATAACGCAAACTCGTTTCAGACTTTATCCATTTTTTGGCAGTTCGTTCTGCCATTCTCTGAGAATCATTTAAAATCAGATGCACTGCAAACAATATTAAAATATCCAAGAGATAAATTTGACCTTATCGTAATAGACCTAATCTGCGGACAAGAATTTTACCCTCTAATAGAATATTTCGGAAATCCACCAGTTGTTGGAATATCGCCGTTCGGATTGCCACCGTATATTTTGGACGCTCTGGGAAGCCATTTTAATTATTACTTTCCCATGTATCATCTAGCTTATACGGATAGTATGACATTCTTCCAAAGAGTCGAGAATAGTCTTCTCTACGTATGGGATTATTACTTAAAATGGCAGGCCATGTCAGAAATATATAAAATGGCGCAAGCGAGATACGGCGAAGACATAACCCCGTTTGATCAAATGGAGAAGAAGATAGGAGTCCTACTGGCGAATTATGATCCGATTTTAGATTTTCCTCAACCTTTGCCGCCGAATATTATATCTGTTGGAGGAATGCACGTTAAACGATCAGAAAAATTGCCAAACGTAAGTATCTCTTTTTAACCTACACCGTACGTTAATTGTGTATTCCTACAAATATATACAGGGTGAGTCGTGAGGAATCGACCAAACTCAAGGAGTGTATTCTACTGGTGAAAGTAATGTAAAAAAACTCAAATGTTGTTATCCGATTTTTATTTGTTTTCGAGTTATAGTGTAATTAAAAATGTAGATTTAGTATACCATGTTTATGTATGTATTTGTAAAAACAGTGAAACCCCGGTAGCAATTCATTATAGGGAAGTCTTCCTAGCTGAAGCGCTACCTGTTCGTGGTTTTCCGAACTAGCGGTAGTGACATGGACAGCAGTCAAGAAATAGTGTAGAGTGGTTTGTATGCCTAATGCGTCTAATGTCACTGCCTCTAGTTCATCGTTGATATAGTAAGGGCACTGCCATCATAAAAAATGTTCCCTACACCTTGGAGTAAATTATAACATTGTGTTCGGGTATTGTGACATTGAGTCTTGACGTTTGTACGACTATAGTGTAACAAACTAAAATGCTACACACTTATTCTAATTCAGAATATGCTAATATGGTGTTTGTTTATGGATTTTGTGATAGGAATGCTACAGCTGCTGCTAATGAATATTGTCAACGGTTTCCACATCACAGACATCCTAATAAAACTGTATTTATTAGTGTATTCAACACATTGTGCGCGACCGGAAAGCTTCCCAGTGTAAACATAATATCTGAACGAGGCAGTCGACAACAATTACAAGAAGTAGAAGATATTCTGGATGTAGTAGAAGAAGACGCAACTACCAGCTCACCGAGAATTAGTATTCAGTTGGGCATTCCACAAACAAGGGTGATAAAAACACTCCACGAGTATGGCTTACGTCCGTACCATGTACAAAGAGTACAGCACCTACAACGAGATGATAATCGTAGACGTATGGAATTTTGTGGATGGATAAATGATAATCCTCGTTTTGTATCGCGTATACTGTTTACGGATGAAGCGACATTCACCAGTGACGATATTAATAATTGTCATAACCAGCATGTATGATCAGACGAAAATCCACACGCAACAGTCGAAAGTAACTTTCAACATAAATTTTCGGTAAACGTGTGGTGTGGTATGATCGATGGTTTTTTAATTGGTCCTTACATTTTTGAGAATCGTCTCACGGGAGACACCTATTTACATTTTTTAGAAAATGAACTGCACGGACTGCTGAGGATGTTCCCATAAACATCAGAATCCAAATCTTCTACCAGCACGATGGAGCGCCTGCACATTACGCTCGTGCAGTCAGGCAACATTTGGCTGAAAGGTTTCCAGGGAGTTGGATTGGACGTGGTAGTCACATTGGTTGGCCTCCTAGGTCTCCAGACCTCACGCCACTCGATTATTGTTTATGGGCAGGTTAAAAAATGAAGTGTATCAAGTAAAAGTGGACACTCGTGAAGCACTAATTCAACGGATTATGAATGCTGCTGACAATATCAAACATCAACCTGACGCAATCAGGAACGCAACCAGCGCCCTTGGTAGACGATGTAAAAAATGTTTTGAAATGAATGGCGGTATTTTTGAAAATATATTATAAAGAACGATAATACCAATAAAATACAAAAACTTCAATGTATTAAATTTTGTTTATTCTTAATTACGCTATATCTCGAAAACAAATAAAAATCGGATAGCAACATTTGAGTTTTTTTACATTACTTTCACCTGTAGAATACACTCCTACAGTTTGGTCGATTCTTCACGACTCACCCTGTATATATTGTTATGATACGAGCTGCATGGATATTCCATTCCAGTGAGCTAAGAATGACAAGGTAGAAATTAGTATAAGAATATAACATATTAAATTGCTGCGGTATGTGGACATAACTGGTGAAAATTAATGTCGAAGTGTTAATAAATTTATATCCCGACAACTTTTGATATTTTAGACATAATTATATTTATTTAAAAATGTACTTTTCATATTTTAAAGCTTTCATCTTGGTCATTTAATTCAATTACGCGAAATTAAAAAATATATTTAATTTATTTACATTTGAATTTTATATCGACATTAACAGGACACGCCCACTTTTAAAAAATGGAAAAACCGCGAACAGGTTCTATTTATATTCAAATTTAAAACCTAACCTATCATTTAAAACACATTCCCATATACGTTTAAATTCTTATATTAATTTAATAACTCCATTCGAATCATTGTCATATTTAAAAATCAATTATAATAATAATTTTTGTAAAGTGAAAGTCAAGATAATTTTTGCATTTGAAAAGGCTCAGATAAAAATAAATTACTAATAGCGTGGCGTCGGTTTATAGATTTTCATAGTGTTGTTAACGTAGTAAAAATAATAATTTAGATTCCTCAAAATAAAGAATCTTTGTTAGTTAATTACACGTATAGTACTTACCTATTAATATAGCTTATTTTATATTATAGTAATCGCTTTTGTATTTTCAACTGGTTTAACATAACCACAATTATTATCATATACTTTTACTATCATAAATATTATAATATACGATTTCACCGTTGAGCCGAGTTTAACATAATTCTTGTATAGTTTTCTTGATTTAAATAAATATTTTATACGCGAATTATTAAAGTAGTGTTTTTATTTATTCATGCGTAGCGAAATCTAATTTATTTATATTATTAATGGAATTTTACATAGTTTTAAAGAGTGTTTTTTATCCACGACGATCCTGAGATAAGAAATTAGAAGATTCTGTATCCAATTCATGCTGAAAAACGACATCTATTATTAATTGTGGATACCGTTTACAATCAGCTGTTAGATCACGTTAATAATAAATATTAAATAATTCCTTGTTACAATATATATATATTGAAGAAGTACTAAGGTATTAAACGATATTTGCCCCACAAGTTGGGCTAGCCAAATGAAGAAGAACTAAGCCTCACGTTGGGCTGGCAAATGAAGAAGTACTATGTTAGCTGATTAAATTAACTAAGCATACTGTGAGCGTTAAAACTATAAAATGAATGATGTAAGAAAAACTTAAAAGATTTGAATTTGAAAATTGGGCGCCAAGTTTTAACGTACTTAGTTGATCCAACGCTATCTGTTACATACCCCACTAGTTTCGGAAGAGCTTGAGTACTTATGCTTTATTTTCTATCTCAGGGCTCAAAAGTCGGTTGTTTGTATATCCCGTAAGTACAATGTAAATGGTATATTAATTAAACACAAACTCAACATTCAAACAATTCAAATAACAGATCGAATCTAAATCAAAGTAAAGAAAATTTATTACAATAAAAATAGATAACTGTAACAATTATTACGTGCGAATAAGAAATCTGTACATATGCTCGTATTATCTGAACTATACGGTAAAAAACGGTATTATGCAATTTTGCACATGTGTTTAATAACTATAGTTAAGGTTATGTATAATACAACAGTGCAAATAGATATTGAAAGTTACTTAAAAATAAACACATAAAGGTAAGTTACATATACAAGTTTTATAAAAGATTAAGAATGAATGAATAATTATAGATATTTAAATAGATGTTTCGAAATGTTGAAATTGATGTATTATATTTTGATGCAAACAATGTTTGATATTGTGTTGTGATGTAAATTTAATATTAACTTTTAAATGATGTTCTAGGTTTTATGGGAAATAACTGGAAAGGAACCTGGTATTTTTCCTGTGTCTAGGCTTGGATATATTTTCTGGGCTCGCAATTGTAGGAATAAATCAGAGTTCGTCTGCTCCTATGGAAGTCCCTGCGTCGGAAGCGGTTCAATGTTGGCGTTGTCGGTACGATGTAGTTCCAGTTCCGAAAAGATGCTTCGTTCGATATTTATTATATTCGACGTGATGCGGGTCCAATTCTTCTCTCAAAAGTTCGGCCTGATTTCAAGGTATTAAATGTATACGGTTTTCGTAGGATTTACTTGATTTTTAAATAGTAATTTTAATTAAACTTTTTGTGATAGAGAAAATGCGGCCATTCGTTGTAAAATTTTAGTATCAGACGCTTTCTTCGGCTTTTGTTTTCCAAAGCCTGTGTTAAATATCGGCAAAAGCCTCTAAGTTTATGCTTTATTTGCATCTAATATAATATGAACTTTCATAATGTTATAATTTTAAAATAACAGAAAAATTAATTAAAGAATTTACAAAAGCTTATAATGTGGTTTTCAATGTTAGATTAGTTCAAAAATGTACCGTAAAAATCGCATTCGCGGGGTTCGAGACAATTTTAAATTAGTGGGCGTGGTTAACTCGCTTCGATATAAATCTTGATGTGGATAAATTAAATACCTGTAATATGGCGCGTATGATTTGAATTTGAAATGGAAAAATATAAATATAAAAAGTAAGTTTAAAAATCAAAATAAGTTAATTATCAATTTTAAAGTTATCGTCGTATTAATTTATACACCTCTCGAAACTAATTTCACAAATTACGTCCACTAATTCAATATTTATACATGGGTTTATTGTATGTTGTTATCTGTGTTTCTTATTGCAGTGCTGGAATAAGTGTGCTGGTTGAACCATAACAATATATATATATATATATATATATATATATATGGTGTTTTAGGATTATAAGAAAATAAAATGAGTTCAGGGCATCAAAATAACAGAAAAACTTCCTATGAAGCATTATCCGAAAGCGCTTCGTTAAATAATTACAATCCTTCAAAGATAAGGGTCTAAATCCAGTTTCTATAATTTTTCTCAAATTTTGAAACAGATACAAAACTCATATTTGGTAATTGTGACCAGCTAAGGAAATAACTTCTAACAAGTAATTTGAACAGAACATTCAAATCCAATAACACTTAAATATTTTAAAACTCACCCACACCAAGCCAAAAGTATCAAATTACAGACAAGGACAAAGCACAAAAATTTAAAATATATATATACACTTTAGGCCATATGTCGAATGTACAATGCGCCACTTTTATATTTTAGGTCAAATAGTTGAAACTGTTAAGTAATTTAATTATTAATAATTAAGTAAAATAGAGAAAATCGCTATTTTCGGCGTAGTATTTAGGCGTGTATTTGTCCGCCATATGTCACTAGATTATTTGGTGCCATCTGATTTGCTATACCCATGAGGCGATCCATCAAACTTTACTTCACTAGACAAACTGACGAAATCTAGTGAGACAGAAACACGTGCCTTTGGCTGAAGTAAACGTTGGAAAATACGAGGTGTATGTTCATGTGTACAGATACGAATGTGTGTAATGGATGTCTGTATAATTTTTGAATTTGAAATTCTTTGATTTCTTTGATTGCTGAGATATTTAAAACTATTAAAGTTTAAACGCGTTAAAGTTTGAACGTGTTAAAGTTCTACAATCTACATAACCTTCCATTAAGGCTTTATCAATGTAGCCTTTATCTACACATTTATAAATAACGTCCCTTCAAAAACTTTCCACATTAAAGACGACCATACACATTATAAAATTATATGTTTGTGACAGATTACGTATACTGTCACCAACCATTATCAAAAAGCATGGCCGTCTTTAATAAGGAAAGTTTTTGAAGGCACGTTACTAGTTCCTACACATATCTTCCAAGTTCCACATAATTCTTCTGATTTTCAGGATCTGCAAGAAATATTAGATAAAGCAAATGATGGAATTATCTTTTTCGCATTCGGTACAGTGGTACAACCTAAAAAGTTACCAATGGAAACGAAAAAGGCATTATTGAATGTTTTTTCTAAATTAAAACAAACCGTTCTTTGGAAATACCCCGGAGATGATTTAGAAGACGTCCCAAAAAATGTAGTTATCAGAAAATGGTTTTCTCAAAACGATATACTAGGTAAGATATTGAAGATATTATCGAATACTTAATATACTGATATATTTCAGCTCATAGAAACACTAAATTATTCATAACCCATAGTGGTGGCTTGAGTTCTCAGGAAGTGATGTATCACGGAATTCCAGTCGTTGCAATTCCATTCTTTGCAGATCAGATAGTAATAGCAGGAAAGATGATAGCGAGAGGACTGGGAAAGCAATTAGATATTAAAAATTTAACTGAAGACGTCTTATATGAAACGATTCTAGAAGTCATCAACAACCCAATGTATGTGTTTTATATGCAGCTTAATAAATAATAACCCTTACCACAATGTAGCTTTACCTTGAATACGTATTTTTACAACTAAGTTATCATTCTCAGTAGTACAAAAATTATTATACTTGGATTACAAGAACACGTTTCACATCAACCATATCACTATACCATCGATCATTATAATTTTGCTTGCATAAAGTACGTACTATTTCCTCAAGTATAGTATTTTTTCTACTGATGATGACAATTTAGTTGTCGAAAAACGTATTACATTTTTATTACTATTATTATTATATTTGTTTCAGTTATAAGCAGAATATGCAAGTAATATCTCGAACATACCGAGATCAAAAAGAAATTCCACTGGAAAGGGCAATTTTCTGGGTAGAATATGCTCTTAGGAATAAAGATATGGGTCATTTATCAATAAAAGCACGCGATATGACCCTGTTCCAACGTGATAATTTGGATGTGTATGGTTTTATTTTAATTTCTTGCATAGCTACTCTATTCTTATTCTTAGCAGTAATAAAATGCACAATTAACCGTTTCATTATTAAGAAAAAACGTAAAGTTAAACAAAACTAGTTGATTATAATAAAATTTATTATATATAATAAACGTCTAAATATATTATAAAATGTGTATTTTTAATAATTTCATTCTTTTCTTCCAGTAATTTTTCCTCTACTTGTTCATGAATATTTTCTATTCTTTGCTTTGTCACATTTACCTCTGCATGTATTTTATTCCACAGTAGTATTAAGTGAGACATCAAAAAATTGTCAGAGTATGCCATGGATTAAAAAAGAGTTACTTCTTAGATTGATTAAGCGATTTAGTCTACATGTCGTGCTACTAATGCCGATTCCAAATAAGAATGGACAAGATAACACTGCAATCTGAATATAATTTACACAGGAATTTCAAAAAGGTAGATCATATGGTTGGTATCATATGTAAGGTTATATACCTACTAACTATATATATATATATATATATATATATATATATATATATATATATATAAAATCTGATAACCCTTTTACCGTAAGGTGTCGGGTAAGCTGTTATTCTTCGCCATGTACGAATTTCTTCCATATTTTTCTATCTTTCGCCATTCCTTTTGCTTCTTTCCAGGATTTATTCTTGTCTTTCAATATACTGCTTATTGTATCATTCCAGGTTTTTCTTGGCCTTCCCCTTTTCTTTCTTTCCTGTATTCTTGCCTCGTATACTTGCTTAGCCAGTCTTGTATTTTGCATTCTTTGGACATGTCCCCACCAACTCAATTGTCTCTTTTCTATAAACGTAAATATAGATGGGATATCCAGTCCTTCTCTTACTAGTGTATTTCTTATTCTATCTCTCCTGGTTATTCCTTTGACTCTTCTTAGATATTTCATCTCCGTTGCTTGGATTTTACTTCTGTGCTTATTCGAGAGTATCCAGGATTCACATCCGTACGTTAGGACTGGTCGGTACAACGTTTTAAAGACTTGTATTTTAGTTTTAACTGAGATTTCTGTTTTGCTAATGAAGTTTTTATTTAGTGCATGGTATAATCTTATTGTTTTTCCTATTCTATCGTTGATCTCTGCATCCTGCTGTCCTGACTCGTCTAGTATGGCCCCCAGATATCGGAACTCCTTAACTTGTTCTATTTTTGCATTGCCTATTGTAATATCAAGTTGTTCTTCTCCGATTGCCATTACTTTGGTTTTATTTATATTTATTTTCATTTGGTTTCGTTGTAACACTTCGTTCCAAACCTCCAGATTATGTTTAAGTTGTTGTGTATTTTCTGCGATTATTACTATGTCATCTGCGAATGCTCCAATATCAATTTCTACTCTACGGAGGTCCCTATAGCCAACCCACATTTTTTGGGTATAGTTATCACATTCTCTAATAATATCATCCATAAATATGTTAAAGAGCATCGGGCTTAGTCCTCCTCCCTGTCTCAGTCCCTCTTCCGTTTTGAACCCCTCAGATTTCATGTTATTTTTTATAACGAAGTTTACGTGGTTTTCATAGATGCCTTGTATTAGATTTATAATTTTTCTACTTATACCTCTATTCTCTAGGCTTTCCCAGATTTTTGTTCTTGGTACTCGGTCGAACGCTTTCTCTAAGTCTATAAATCCTAAATATGTCTTCTTTGTTTGGAGTCTTCTTTTCTCGAGTATCTGCTTTATTGTAAATATATGATCCTGGGCACTCCTTCCGGGTCTAAACCCACTTTGCGGTTCTGCAAGGTGTGGTTCTACTACTATTTTAAGTTTGTTATTTATGATTTGTTCTAAGATTTTAGTAATAGTATTAAGTAGAGTAATTCCTCTGTAGTTGTTACAGTTTTTGCAATCACCTTTTTTATATATTGGTATTAATAGTGCTATTGACCATTCATCCAGAATCTCTTCCTTTATCCATGCTTTGTTGATTATTTCCAGTAGGCATCTTCTTCCTGTTTCCCCGAGGTTTTTTATCATTTCTGATGTAATCTTATCTTCACCTGGCGATTTCCCATTCTTCAGCATTTTTATTACTACTTCCAATTCCTCCATTATTATTATTTCGTTGTTGTCTTCATTTACTTGTTTTTTCCTTACTATACTGGGCGTTATTATAGTATTACCACCTAGTAGATCTTGGAAATACTCTCTCCATCTGCTCATAATATCTAATTCGTTAGTTAAAATTACATTATTTGCATCTTTTATATGTATTTGGTCTGCGCCTTTTTCTGTTCTCAATGTCTTTAATGCTTTATAGAACAACTTTTGGTTATCTTTGCTGTTAATTTCAAGTTTGTTTCCGAAACCCGTCCATGCTTTCTCTTTCGCCTTTATAACTAGTGTCTTAACTAGTTTCCTTTGGTGCTTATATTTCTCGTATTGAGTGGGTGTACTGTCATTCAGATATATCTTCCATTGCAGTTTTTTCTGTTTAACTCCTTCCTTTATCTCATCATTCCACCATGCTGTTTGTTTATTTAGACTTTTCCTGTTGAAGGTGCCGCATACATCAATAGCTGATTCAATCGTAATATTTTTGAAGATGTTCCAGGCTTCATTTAACTTTGTCGTCTCTATATTATCATATTCTTCTTGCATCTTTTGTTCGGTAATATTTCTATATGTCAAAGCTATATCCTTTTCTCTTAGCTTGTATGTTCTTATTGATGTATGTTCCGATTTTGTATATGTCTTTCTTTTTCGTTCTTCATTGCTTGTATTTCCTTTTATTTTAGCTGTTAATAAATAATGATCACTGTATATCTCAGCTCCTCTCCTGACTCTAACATCCATCACTTCCTGTCTTCTCTCTTTTTGCACTAATATGTAATCAATTATTGATTTTTCGTTTCTACTCTGTTGTACTCTCGTGTATTTGTGGATATTCTTGTGTTGGTAAAACGAATTAGTAATAATCAAATTATTCAATTGGCAGTAATCTAGCAATCTTATACCGTTATTATTTCTAGTTTCTTCTCCATGTTTCCCTAGCATTGTCCTATATATATAAAAGATTATTTTTTGACGTTTGTTTATTAACATATTTATCATTAAGAAAGCTTAGACTTTAATAATTTCATTCAAACAAGAAGCGGCAAATATATACCAATGCAAGGTATTAGACTTGTATCAAATATTTCAATTAATATCTTATATGTTATTTATTGTTTGAAGGTATTGCATTTACTATAAATTTGTGCGTAAATACAGTGAGAAAGTGTTAAAATTACCAAGAAATATTTACATCTTACTTTGATTTTAACTAGAGAACAAGACTATTGTGTAGATGTAAAACTAATCATAATATTTTTTGTATCGTTTAACATTAGTGCTTGCTTAACAAATATAGCATTTTACAAAATACAGTTATTTTAATAGTATCTATAATGAGAGAGCAATAAGGGAATGTATTTAACTGCACATCATTTCCCATAATTTGAATAAAAAATTTTATATACGTAACTAGAGGACGTAGTACATGAAAAAGGATAAAACAACAGTTTTAACGCCCAAAGATAGGTAAAACTTAAGCATTTTTCCAGTTTAAATATTTGGTTAAACATGTGTTCCTTCCTTTATTCCAAGTTATGGCAGATTAATACTTTTTTTTGCTTATGTATGGGATAAATTGCGCTATTATTAGAGATACAATCCGGCGATCCCGAATCCCAGGATCTCTTGATCCCGGCCGGGTTTTGATCCCGTAAATCCCGGGACTATACTTGGCTAATCTCGGAATTTTCGGCATTGCCAGTTTGCATTCCGTAATCCGTTGCGCCTTGACAATGACCTTACCTAGATTATTTTAAGGGCACTTATTACATAAAGACAAAAAATCAACCTTAGGCACGCCGTACGATAAAAGAACTACACAGGCACAGCCCAAATAATATGTAACTTAGAAGGAATTTCCTCGCCCGGCATACTTCAATACAATACTGTTAAAGTAATTCCCCAACGGGCCAACAGACGAATCACTCGATCACCTCATATAATATTGTTGCGAGGGATTCCCCGTCGGGGATTCCCTGTACGAAAGTATAAATACGTTTATTAGGATTTGCTTTTTTCATTTATTATTCTACCAGCGACAAGGTTACGCAGGTTACCGAAAATGTTATTTTAAATGGTGGGAGACTTTGTTCAACATAAAAAAACAGTGATACGTCGTCAGCGTGGAGTTATTTTTTAGTTACGAAAGACGGGTATAGTGCTAAATGTAAGCGATGCCCTGCAATTCTCAAGACTTTGGGTGGATCGACTAAGGGATTACATACATATTTGTCATCAAAGCATAACATTAAGATTTTAGCTGACGTTAATCGTTTAACAGCTTCAACAAGTCAAGATTCAAAAAATCTGACCACAGCACTGCCGCCAGCTAAACGAAAGTTTTACTAAAAGTGCCGACGATAGCCTGGATGATGTTTTGGCAAGAATAATTGCATTAGATGGATTTCAATTCAGTGTACTCATAACTTCAGACGATTTGAGAAAATTGCTCTTAGCGAAATACATGGATTTACCAAAATCAGCCGTCACACTTCGAAAGCGTGTTATGAATTAAAGTGAAAAAAACAGAAAATCAGACTGCAGAATTTAAACATTTGAAAAGTGCAAGTGAAAGATTCAGTGTTTCTTTCGAAGAGTGGACATTAACGTCCAATAAACGATACATGGTTGTCAACGTTCATTCATATAAAAAAATTTGGAGCTTAGGACTCGTTCCTATTCATGGAAGTATGACGGCTGAAAATTGTCTTCGTATATTGAAAGAGCGTCTAAGTAAATTTGATATTTCCCTGGAAACTGATATCGTGGCTACTGTAACCGATGGACCGAACGTTATGATAAAGGTGGGACAGCTTGTTTGCACTGAACAACAACTGTGTCTCGCACATGGTATCAATTTGGCCGTCTGTGATGTGATTTATAAAATAAAGAATTATTTTCAAGACAGTCAAGACAGCCCTACCTCACTCTCAGATGATACTATAATTGAACCAGCTGAGACTGCTTATTATATGAACGATGGCAATGATGATGACAATTTAGGAGACTTAGACTGTCCAGAATCATGTTTAATCTTAATGTCACAAAATGAACTTGCGCGAGAACACATACCAGAGTTAACGAAAGATGAAAACATTAATGAGCTGATAAAGAAAATCCGCAAAGTTGTAATGTATTTCAAACGATAACCATTGAAAAATAAAACAGTACTTCAAAAAAATGTGAAGATTGAACATGAAAAAGAGCTGTCACTTCTTTTGGACTGTAAAACCAGGTGGAATAGTCTTTTAACCATGCTGGAACGATTTTCTCTTTTAAAAACCTACATTCAAAAAGCTCTTATAGATCTCAATCATCCAATCCGTTTAGAAGATGCTCATTTTGACTTGGTAAATAAAATTGATGATGTGCTGACCCCAATTAAATAAACAGTAGAAGCAATCTGTCGACGAGAAGCTAATTTATGCACAGCTGATGCCGCTTTGAAATTTCTTATAAAACAACTGCCTAGCAAAAACTCAGCACACGCCAATCAAATGAAAGCATCCTAAGTGGAACGTTTAAAGCAACGACAAAATCATGATTTAACTGGTGCGTTGAATTATTTATAAAATCCACGAAAAGATGATGAAAATCAATTATTATCGGATTTGGAATGGCTTGACTTATTTCCAGTTCCTACACAGGCTTTAGTGAGGGCGCAAATAAAGAGTATTGTTAAATGACTAAATAGTCGAGATGACACGGAAGAGGAAGAAAGGTCAGGATCAGAAACAGATGATGAGCCAAGGCAACAAACCTCCCAACCCCAATTGACCCTAAAGGAAAAGTTACAGCTGGAAATTAATAAGCGCATAGAATCCCCAGATCCTGAAGAACAAAATGAATCGTGATTGGTAAATAGTATTAAACGCGAATTCCGGGAGGGATTCCGGGATTACGCTTCACAAATCCCTTAATCCCGGGATTGAAAACATGCTCGAGATTGTATTCTCTAGTCACGAATAAATTATTCAAAATGTAACGTCCATTTGTGTTTAATATTTAAAAGAAATTGTTTTTTGAAATTTCATACCAAATAATATTCCTACAGTAACATACAAAATATTTTGTAAATAAACCTTAATTTCTTCATAGGCGCAGTTAATATCATTTCATGCACGAATGTGAACATCAAGAATTCTTGAAACAAAAGATTTAAAAAATGATAAAATCGTTTCTTTATGTTTATTTTTATCTAAAAACACAAATCAGATATTTGAAAAAAATTTGTATGCAAATAAAATAAGTCAAGTGCGAAAGGGTTAATAGCTTCACGTATTTTTGTGCAAGTTGGTAATTCATTTTTAAAGAAAAATGAATGCGCGTACCTTCTAATCGTACTTTTTGATACTTCATCCAATTTATTGTAAGCATCTCTGCAACTTTTATTTTCATTTAAGTTTTTGTATTCTTCGAACATTTAAGGCTATAAATTGATTATAACAAGAAGTATTCGAGTACAATTTTGGAATTACGTAAATAGTAGTTAAAAAAGTAACTACATAGTTTTATTTTTCGAGTAATGTATATTGTGGTACCGATTGTCTCAAAATAACATTTATAATCTCCGATTTATTCAGTTTGAAATTTTCACTTTAACCGTAGAATATATGAGATTATTGAAACAAAAAATTAACAATGTTCTCTCTGAACGAAATCTACACCTGCAATTCTAGAAGAAGTAGTGAAATTCCATTTGATGGTATCATTTATCTAGACTGAATATTGATAACGAAAAACAAAACAAAAACACTTCACTTTTTATGTTATATAAGATGAAATAGTAATATACAATATATTCACTTCAACAGTACACTTAATCCCTTTAAAAGGAAAACATTTATTTTTTATTTGAGATGTGTTCTGGGGAAAAAAAGTTATTTATTTTAACTATATTTTTGAACATCACTATTAGAGGTGTTTTTGGTGCAAATATATTGTTTATAAGTCCAATAGATTCCGTGAGTCATCATATATGGAACGAAGTATTAGTTGGAGAACTTTTGGAAAAAGGACACAACATAACATTAATAGGATACAGGGATGCAAAGATTAAATCAGAAAATTACACTGTTTACAAAATCACAGGTTAGTATTATACTATGTATTCAATTGAAAACTTTATCTAGTTTACTTTGACATGTTGTTAACGTAACTAAAAGGGGACGTAATTTATCTCTACATATTGTCATGAAGTTTACTTTAGATTAAGTAGAGAAAAGTTATAAAGAGTCAAACAGTGTTGTTCCGTGACCTGTTGAGATATTCGGTAGAATGGTTCGTGAAAATTCGGTAGACTTCGGTAGATTTCTTTATCCTTACTTTAAAATCAAACAATTATATCAAAACAATTTTAATTTCTAAAATACATATAATAATAGTTATTAATAGTATCATATAACTAATAAATATAATAAAAATGTAAATATATATGAAGCACACTAACAATAACTTATATTATTATATACATGATGTTTTATAAAACTAATGACGTTAATAATAATAATAGTTAATAAACTCTACTCGTCATCAGGTATATTTTTTAATGTTTCTTCATTTATTTTCAATATCAATTTTTTGTCTATTTTAAAATCGAAACAGCTATTTTTATTTATATATGTCTTACTATGAAGAAGTCCTGTGACTATTTCCGTGCTTAATTTAGTACGTTGTTTAGTTTTCATTAAATTGATGGAGGAAAAAATTCGTTCCACATTTGCGGAAGAATGTGGTAAACACAACAAATTTTGAATAAAATGACATAATAATGGAAAGACATTCGATTCATCACCACGTTTTATTGCCCTGACACTAGCCCAGAATTCCAACATATCTGTGCTGAAATTTTGGCGTTCTGTGTAATTTCGTAATTGCCTCCATTCGCTATCTAAATTTTCAAGTTCGTTTTGTGGTATTAAATTCGGAAAAAGTAAAGCTATATCTGCTATTGAACTTATAGTTCCGCTTTTTACTATCTCGGGGTCAATGAAATTAAATTTTTTAAATGGGTTGTTTTTTAGTGGAAATCTAGTCGTGATTTGTGAACAACTTTCAACGTAAAAATCCAAACAACGTAGTCGCAAAAATTTATTTGTTCTGAACTCAATTTAATAAATTCTAGAGTAAATTCTAGATAAATTCTAACATTTGCTTCTAAATACAGATCTTCTAATGCTTGATAATTATGTAATTTTTAAATTCAATGTTTTCTAATGCTGTAGATAATAAATAGTTATGTTTTAGGAAACAGTCACAAATTGTTCGAAAATATTGGATACACTATTATATAAAGTGTAAAGTTTTGGCGATTCTGATTGAATTTCACGATTTAGACTATTAAAGAGTGGCAAAACATAATCTAGAAATAATAGAAAGACTTGGGTTAGCGAATTATTTAAATGATCGAGTATGTTTTCAGCTGTTGAGACATCGCCATCTGTAACAAAAATATAATCTGAGCGGATTGTATTGTTCTAGAATTCGTTTAATAGCTGAATCAACCGGTAACCATCTGGCTTGGGACGGGTGTAAAATTTTGTGGATTTTAACATTTCAAAATAATTGATACTCTTGGAATTCGCTGATTCTTTTTGGACTAGAGTTGAAGTAATTAAAAATATTTCTTGTTAAGTTTTCAAGGAAATTTGGCAATTTTTCGCATGCGTATGAAGCAACTAAGTGAAATGAGTGACAGATGCACTTCATGAAAAATAAATTCGGTATATCTTTTTTTAGGAATGTTGTAACGGAATGATGTCTTCCCATCATTACATTTGCTCCATCAGAAGCAAAGCCAATCATATTATCTTTATAAGGAACAGAGTTTGAGACAAATGTATTTATAACATGATTATATAAAGTTTCCGCATTCGCACTATCTAATTTCACAAGAGCAAAAAAAAACAGTCTCTGATTAAATTGTCTTTTGCATACCTAACGACGAGACAAAGATGTTTTATCGTTGAGCGATCTGTAGACTCTTCTATAATAAGGGAAAATTTATTATATTTAATATCCTCACATATATTTTCGGAACATTCAGCACCTATGACATTTCGAACAATAGCTGTGGTTTTCTTTCTGGCGCACGATATGGCTTGAGCAATCTTTGAATCGGGACAAATGTTAGCTATTAATTTTGGCAAATGATCCATTACCAAAAATGGCAAATTATGTTCTTCAATAAATGCAGACAAGCGGATCTCGGCTAAAACCAAGATAATTAAAATTATTGTAAACATGAAATAATTTAAATAATCATACCTTCGGCAATATTATTCTTTATTTGCGCCGATTCTGCCATACCTGCTGAAAATTCGGTTAAACGCGGCTGTTTGCGTATCATCCTTGCTGTATGTTTATGAATTATCGAAAGACTGTGTTTCATTAGAGAATCTTTTCCGCTAGAAATATTAATGTCTTTACTGCAGATCTTACATCTTGCAAAATTTTTTCCCTTTTTACATCTAGAAAGCCATCTCTCAAAGTCTTCCAGCTTTTGCCAATCTTCCTTATAATTTTGGGAATATTTTATTTTTTTTGCTATATTACTTGGGCCAGCTTGATCAAAGTCACTGTCACTACCCATATTTTAACACTAGGTATATTAATTTAAAAAAAATCAAGTGAAACCTATGTATGTGTTCTTCTAGAACCGATATAGGATACTGATTTCAAATTTTAAATGCAAAAACAGAAACAAACCCTTCACTCAAGATGCCCCACTGTTTCAAACTCATAGAAATAAGCAAATAACCAAATAGATATCGCTTTTATTCATTATTGAATGATATGTTGCATTTATTTCATTCATTCATTTGTTCGAATGAAAAGGATTATTTCATTGTTGTAGTATTTTGAAATAATTATTTTCGGGGGAATAAGTATTTTTATTTGAAAAACAATATGTCTTTAAGATAATTTTTAACCAGAATAGTCAGTCCCTTTATTTAGAATAAAGAGCGCTTGAGAAGCGTGCAAATAAATACCTACCGACATACATGATTGTTGCCTTTGAATTCAAGCATTATATCGACTACAATCCATAGTAGCTTTTATTACTGTCCC
This sequence comes from Melolontha melolontha, assembly GCA_935421215.2. NCBI lineage: Eukaryota > Metazoa > Arthropoda > Insecta > Coleoptera > Scarabaeidae > Melolontha > Melolontha melolontha. Next base: position 14,167,825 of record OW285236.1, read on the forward strand.
TACTCATAAAATTGCTTGCCTGTTTTAATTTTCTATTTATTACAGACATAGATTAAAGATGAATGCCATTATAGTAGTAATTTATTATATTGTATTTTTATTCTTTATTATACATTAAAAAAACACCCCTATAAATATTTACATTAACACGTATTATTTACATGAATATAAACAGTTTTAGAACAATTTTTTTTTCTCATTCATTTAAAAATCGGTAGATATGATGGCTTCATCGGTAGATCGGTAGAAGTGTAGAAAAATCGGTAGATCTACCTAAAAATCGGTAGACGGAACAACACTGGACTCAGTCAAATGTTAAACATCATAATGAGTAGAGTGGGCAAAGAGGGGCAAGTTTCAGTGCACTGCGGAGACCAACATGGAGGGGCCTAGCGGCCGTATCAAGGTGAGCGTTCAGTCTCGCATCATTTATGTTCGTCACTTTCATGAGTGAGCATAGGCGATGCGGACGCGTGAATGTTTACACATAAAATAATGATAAGAAATAAATTATATAACGTGCTGAAACACTTACTGTTTTAAAAAGTTTCCATGAAATCCCAAACTAGGGTAACATCTCTTAAATATTTAAGTCGTTAAATATGTTTCCACACTTGTTTTATTCAAATGGGTTCGGCGTGCGGAATAAATATTTTTCAATTATGGAAACGACCGTTCCACGTCCAGTGATGTTATATTTGCAAATTAAAGTAATCTTTGTGACAACATAATGGAACTTCCGATGCACCTTCACTAATTTGTCTTAGTATGAGGAAATCTGAATCCTTACCAATAACACTTTTCGTATTACGCACTCATTTCTTTCGCCTTCCGCCGTACATAGGTGTAAGTGAACATCATCCACAATTTGAACAGAATCCACAAACGACATCGAATCATTTTGTAATTTTTCAATTCCCTCCGCTAGTCCATAGTAGTTCTTGCGAATAGTTTCTAAATCACTTTTTACCTGACTATCTTGAAACATTTTCTGGCCTTTCGTGATAGCTTCGGCCTGTCTCGGATCGAATTGTAAAACTACCTTCTTTATATCATCAAAATTTTTGCAGTAGTAAAACGCAGCCTCTAACCATGTTCCCCAACGCGTAGTAATCGGTTGTGGTGGTTCAGGCACTTTGGGACACAGTTCGTGAAATTTTTTTGTACGTGTTGGGGACTTTAGAAGCACTGCATTCGTATGAGCTATTAAAGAATTTACTGGTGGATAACATTTAGGTATCAATTGCGCCACAACGTTTAAAGCATGGATTTTACATTTAACAGATTGCCACTCTCTTCTTTTGGAAATCATCCTAAGGAAAGCATGTTAGCGGCACCGTCACTCGAAAACATTAAAAGTTGGTTTGTTGAAACTTGAAATTTGTTTAATGCGCTCAACACCACTTTTAAAATTTCATTGCTGGTTCATTTTGCAACTCTTTTGGAAGCAAGTAAGATAAAGGATGACGGTTCAACTTTGTACGTACCATCACATTCACCACAGAATTTTTTTGTCGTTCGGTTGTTTCGTCCACACATAACCACAATTTTGTATCTTTTAATTCTGCTTTAATTCTTCTTTCAACATAGTCACGAGCAGATGGTATAACGTTTCTTATCGATGTCCGACTTGGTAATGTACGGGGTTGGGCAGAAGTAACGCGTCAGTCTAATAATTCCGTAAATATAAACTTTAGGACAAAATGTTGTCAACAAAAGTTTTTTGACAACTTATTTTGTATTAGCTTCAATCATTTGCGTTTTTTTTTAATGATGATTACATATGACAGCAAAAAAATTTTTTTTTTTAAATGGAAATAATATTTTCTTTTAGAAAATTCCGAATCTTTATTAATTTCTGAATATGAATATGTACTTTTTTCATGGAGTTAGATAATAAAAATATTGAGAAAAAAATAAAATTTAATAAACGTACATTTGGACTAGTGCAGTGTTTTGTAGATTGCTTTGGAAATTGTAGATTTTTTGACTGTCGAATATGGTGACAGGCAACGTTCACATCACGAAGTTTGCACTTTATTCAATAATGTTTATTTGGATCGAGATCCTATAACTCAATCAACAGTTTCGAGATTGGTGACTAAATTTAGAGAAACGGGCGATGTTAGAGATATACCTAAAGCTGGCCGACCAAAAGAAATCACTAATGAAGACCGATCTCTTCATGTTTTACTTGCTGTAACGGAAAATCCCTCTACGTCAACCACTCAACTAGGTTAGAAAATGATATGAGTAGCAGATCTTTTAGAGGAATATTAAAAGCGAACAAATACAAGCCCTATAAGAACTTAACTGCACGAACTTAACGAAGATGACCCGGACAGAAGATTACAGTTTTGTAAAACAATAATGGAATTGTCCAATAACGATCCAAATTTTTTAAACAACATCGTATTTTCTGACGAAGCTACATTTTCTCTAAATGGATTTGTAAATAGGCATAACTGCCGTTATTGGTTGACTGAGAAGCCACATTGGATGCGAGAAAATCATACACAGCATCGCCACAAACTTAATGTGTGGGCTGGCATTGTTGGGGAACGAATCATAGGTCCGTACTTCTTGGAACACAACCTAAATGGTGATGGTTACTTACATTTATTGCGTAACCATATTGTACCAGATCTGTTGATTTTATTTCCTAACGACAATCAACCAAGCATGCCAAACCGTAATTTATGGTTTCAACAAGATGGAGCAGCACCACATTATGCTATTAATGTTCGACAGTATTTAGACACAATTTTTCCCGGTCGTTGGATTGGACGTCGGGGTTTTATTGATTGGCCTGCTAGGTCTCCCGATTTAAATCCATTGGATTTCTTTCTTTCGGGACACTTGAAGTCGCAAGTATACAAGGAGAAACCTAGGAACCTAGAGGATTTGAGAGCAAAAATTACTCGTGAGATACAAATAGTTTACAAAATACAATTCGTCATTTTTGGGAACGTTTAGGACACTGTCAGGTCGTAGAAGGACGTCACTTTGAGCATTTAATTTAATTTTGTAGTTTGTTTACTTTTATTAAATTTTATTTTTTTCTCAATATTTTTATTATCTAACCCTATGAAAATAGTAGATACGCATTCATATTCAGAACTTAATAAAGATTCCGAATTGTCTAAAAAATATTATTTCCATTAAAAAAAAAAAAAATTTGTCTGTCATATGTAATCATCATGAAAAGAACAAGTGATTGACGCCAATACAAAATAACTTTTCAAAAAACTTTTGTTAACAATATTTTGTTCTAAAGTTTATATTTACAGAATTATTCGACTGATGCGTTACTTTTCCCCAACCCTGTATAATCCGGATACTTGCTCCAGAAGGAGACAAATGCTTTTTGATCTAGCAAAGTGGACGGTAGTTTCCATATAATAAAACAAACACCTATATTAAATGTTAATTGTTCGCTGTATCGTTTACCACGGACTGCAGAACGGTGTTTTATACTTTTTAGGTGGCTTTCACACTTCCACCTGCTGGTACACGTCAAATAGTCGTCGCACCTTACACATTTAATTCTATCGCCTTCGTATTCTAAATCCGGCATACTCGCTATTACGTTTTCTAGTTTCTTCGAAATACGCCATTTCCAAAACGTACCTAAATGCGACATTTTCTAAGTATGTGTGTACTGACGTGGACTGACAACGACCAGTGGAATAATACTGAACAAGTGTACTTTGATATGGACGCTTGAGTTTCCCTGCCGCGCGCTTCCCCCCTCTAACTTGCTCTCGGCACTGCACTGGAAATTGCCCCTCTTTGCCGAGTCTAAGTAATATATACATACTTGTTATAGGTTTCGAACAAATGTATGAAGATATGCAAGCTGGGCTTCCACGGCGTATTAGCCCTTTTCTATTTCTGCCTCTCTTCTGGTACTTTATAACATATTTCAGCGAAGCCAATTTGAAATCTGATGCACTTAAAACAGTACTGGATTATCCGAGAGATAAATTTGATCTTATCATATTCGATATTGTATGTGGACAGGAACTCTATCCCTTAATCGAATATTTTGGGAATCCGCCTGTAGTTGGTATATCACCGTTCTTTTTACCACCGCATGTCTTGGACACTATGGGAGGCCATTTCTATTCCTATGCTCCTTTTTATTATCTAGATTATACTGACGATATGACGTTCTTTCAAAGAGTTGAAAACGTGCTTCTGCACATACTGGATTATATTTTAAAATATATTTCTCTGCCAAAATTATATAGAATGGCGCAAGAGAGATTCGGTGAAGATATAACTCCGTTTGACCAGATGGAGAAAAAAATTGGTATATTGTTGGCGAATTATGATCATGTTTTAGAATATCCACAGCCATTACCGCCAAATATTATACCAGTTGGAGGACTGCACGTCAAGCGATCAGAAAAGTTACCAAATGTAAGTCTTACATTATTCATGTTATTATTATGAACAAGGCCAAGCTCTAAAACAACTGGTGAGTAAATAGTAAGCAAATACATTGAGCCTAGGGGGAAATGGAGGGAAGAGTAAACGGTTAAGTCATATATTGAAAATAATAAAATAAAATAAAACAAAAACTTTGTTATACCACTTTATTCACATGTAATAGTGACCGCGGTTTCGATATACAATGTCATTATCAAACTGCAAAAGTTACAGGCCTAGATAGATGTTATAAATGACACAAAAATATATGGGGGTGGTTTATTATGTTATTTAAAATTACTACTATATACTTAACTATTATATACAACATTGGAAAAGAGGTGTATATATATAAGATCCAACTGGTCGTTCAAAACAATATATATTGTGTTGTTACCGCTTTTAAAAATTTCTAGTGACTCTAAAAGATTTAATTTACGACCTTTCTCGGCCAAATGCAATATTTTATGATGACCAAATGAATGCCTTTCTGTAATAAGATAGTTTGCGAATGTTGAATCTGTCTTCTTTAGTTTATATGACCTCATGTGTTCTTTTACCCGTAAAATAAAACTTCGACCAGTCTGACCTATATATACACTTCTACAATCATTACAATATAATTTGTACACTCCTGATTTATTATTGATATCTGTTTTAGGTTTTGCGTTAAAAATGAAATTACTTGTTTTTACAAATTAGCACTATCTTTAAGATATACTAAACTAAGGGCCACTTGTAACTGTTACGAGCAAATTGGAAATATAATTTCAAAAAATAATAGTAATGTTAGTAGTATAGCTTACAAACCATATGTAAAAACAAGTAATTTCATTTTTAACGCAAAACCTAAAACAGATATCAATAATAAATCAGGAGTGTACAAATTATATTGTAATGATTGTAAAAGTGTATATATAGTTCAGACTGGTCGAAGTTTTATTATATGGGTAAGAGAACACATGAGGTCATATAAACTAAAGAAGACAGATTCAACATTCGCAAACCATCTTATTACAGAAAGGCATACATTTGTCATCATAAAATATTGCATTTGGCCGAGAAAGGTCGTAAATTTAATCTTTTAGAGTCCCTAGAAATTTTTAAAAGCGGTAACAACACAATAGATATTGTTTTGAACGACCAGTTGGATCTTATATATACACCTCTTTTCCAATGTTGTATATAATAGTTAAGTATATAGTAGTAATTTTAAATAACATCATAAACCACCCCTATTTATTTTTGTGTCATTTATAAGATCTATGTAGGCCTGTAACTTTTGCAGTTTGATAATGACATTGTATGTCGAAACCGCGGTCACTATTACATGTGAATAAAGTGGTATAACAAAGTTATTGTTTTATTTTATTTTATTATTTTCAAAATGAATTACCACAAAGTTACGGCTACCAGTATTAATTTTCATATATTGAAATATTTTTTTTGTATTAGCGCTGAATGAAATTTAATAGCAGAACAATACTAAACGTACTTCATACAACAAATACAACACTTAACAGACATGGTGCTGCGCTTATGAAACTGAAACAATGTATGTTTCCTTTTGCCTCACAGATCAGGGGCAAGAGTAAGCATCGTTAAAAATACAACATATATTAACGGCACAAATCGCATATTAATTTTGATGAAGTGGTATCCGCATCCGTACAAACCTCGTGAGACCACTTACGGTAGTTGTCACAACAAATCCAGCATTCGCCATTGAAAGCACTGAATTTTTCCTCACAATACATACAATTCAACTTATTTGGCAAACGTTTTTTATTTGCAAGTTTTATTTCTGCTGTACCTTTCTTTTCCGCCTTCTTCTTGTCAGACCACCAAAAAGTGTTCTTTTAGTTGAGCTAGATTTCTTGGAACGCAACTTTCTTCCCTCTCTGAAACACTCTTTTCATAGGGTGAGCTTGTAATTATTTCTGCTTTTTGCTGTTGCCGTGTTTTAGTAGATGGTTGATGTTTGGCTTTTAGAAGTGGCCAAAGTTCAGTTATTGAAACATTGACCTCTTTTTCAATGACCAAATTGCCCTGGGGACCTTGATAAGCATTATCCTGAATGCTAGAGGATAAGTGAGGAATTTCATAAGCATTTATAGCATTAGCTGGTTCAAAGTCTACATCAGAGAATATATTTAGATCGAAAGGGAGTATTCCGCTCTTCTGAAATCCACTGCTGATGTAGCTCGGAGTTGCAGCTTTCATAAATGCAGCACCTATCATGGGACCCATATCATATTCTGTGATACGTCGTCCTGGATTATTTGTCAACCATTCATCTAATTCCCGGTTTATTAAATACAATTTGAAGAGACTAAAAACTGTCGATTGGAGAGAGTCTGCATCCGGTTGGTAGCATGGGGTGGTAGACTTATTACATTTATACCATGTTCTTTACATAATCTTATAGTTTGGAATGAGGGTTCTTCTTTTGTTGTTCGAGTACACTGAATAAAATGCTGTAGTACTTTATAATAAATGTCAGTATCAATCCACCCAGTAGCACTGGATAACCTAATAGTCCCAGGAATGACCCCATTTAATAATTGAGCAATCATGCATACTCTCTTATTAATAATTACTGGAGGTATGAACAATCCAAAAGCATTCACACATGCTACAACCGTGGCAGTTTTACCTCTTTCTGTAGACGTAATCCTACCAACTTGCTTTTTCCCTTTTTTGCTAATATTCTTCCTGGCCGTTGAACAATAGAAACACCAGTTTCATCAGGATTAAAAATCTTGCCTGGTTTAAAATTATGCTTTTCCATTACCTCTTTAAGCAATTCGTAACTCGTAAACTGTTTACCAGTAATAAGAAGCAGAAGCAGACAGTTATCGCAGACCTAGAGATGGCAAATGTGATTTTACCGGAATATCGTCCAGAAACCAGCTCCGGTCTTTACGAAGACCAAACAGTGGCAACGCGGAAAGAAATCCGGAATCCAGTTACAACATCTGTCGGTCTGTCGCTGGTTAGAGCTGGAGATCGTCTGGAGACGATCTCCAGCTCTAACCAGCGACAGACCGACTAGCTCCTGAAGATGACGAGTGCGATCTCGTTGAAACGTAGAGTAAATAGTCCTTTTCAGGAAAAAACTCACACGCGGCCAAGAACCCGAGAAACTACACCTTCATATATATATATATTTATATATATATATATGGTAAACTTAATCAGTCGGCGATTAAAGGTCTGGTTTATGACTTCAAAGTATATATATTCAAAAAAACCCTACATGTTTCGGCAATTATGCCTTTATCAAGGATATAAAATATAGATGACAGAATATAAATGTCAAATAATTGAATTATTTGACATTTATCCGACCTCTCTAAATTCACGCGACCGGTCACTAAACACACGCACGAACGCACCGACATACAAAACCCTACACTTACGCTCTCACACAAAACCACACACCCATAGAGAGACGCAAGCTGCCAGTAGCAACCAATACACAAGTTCATACCCAGAAAGAGACACAAATTGCTAGCAGCGAACAACACATATGTTCACACCTTGCTATCTATTTTTTGGAATACTAAGGCATTATTTATTATTATTACTAGAATGTATCTTTGAATAATTTAAACCATAGCAACTTAATTACTTGATATTTATATCCTGTCATTTACATTTTGTATTCTCTTGATAAAGGCGAACTGCCGAAACATGTAGAGTTTTTTAAATACATATATTTTGAAGTAATATACAGACCTTTAATCGCCTACTGATTAGGTTTACCATATCATACCAAGGTCACGAAGTTATTATATTTATATATATATATATATGATAATTTTGATGTTCTCGCGGTTGTATGATGAAATGATGGTTTCTCGGGTTCTTGGCCGAGTGTGAGATGTGTCCTGAGAAGGATTGTTGTCTCGACGTTTCGACGGGATCGCACTCGTCATTTTCTAGAGTTGTTCTTTCACTTGACGCTGAAGAGTAACTGCCGATCGTGTCCTCGGGTGTCTGCTATTATGTTGCACTATGGGAGGTGGGGGTTGCGCTGCTTTCGTCGTGCGTACACGGCTTCGCGTGATTGGTCCGGGTGTCTGTGATTCCTGTGTGGGGGCGTGTACCTGTCTCGATGTGTTGTGTTTCGCATGAGTCTTGATTTGCAAGCCGGCTAGGAGTGGCTTCCAGGTGAACGGTAAACGTTGGCCGTAGTCGCGTTTGTTTAGACTTTTGGGTCTCTTTTCTATTTCAATCGCTTCTCTAGTAATTCTAGTAGATAGACTTTCGCTCTTCGCTAGGATCTTCGTATTCTCGAAGTCAATAGTGTGGCCCGTTAGGAGGCGGTGTTGTGCTAGAGATGATGTTGTTTGTTTCTTGAAGACTGCGTTTATGTGTTCCTCTTTTCTCACGCTTATTCGCCTGTTCGTCTGGCCTACATAGGATTGTTCGCATTCTGAGCACGGCACTTCGTAAACGCCTTGGTCTTCAAGTGGAATTTTATCTTTCGCGTTGACTATTTTATCTGCTATTTTTCCCTGTGCTGTAAAGATGGTGTCTATGTTGTGTTTTCTTAGTATTCTACCGATTTTGTCTGTGGTACCCTTTATATATGGTAGAAAGGCCTTTGATGTAAATTCCTCTTTTTCCCGTTTTTCTGCTCTATTGTGTCTGGCTTTGTCTATTGTTCTTTGTAAATACCCGTTATCAAGAAGAGCGTTTCTAATATTTCTTCTTTCTTCGTTTTTATTTTCATCGTCTGTTAGTCGTTCGGATCGTAGAACTAGGGTTTTCACTACTGAGTTCAATTGTGCCGGATGATGATGCGATTGTGCTTTTAAGTATCTATTTGTGTGTGTAGGTTTCCGGTAAACGGTGTGTCCCAATGTTCCATTTTCTTTTTTGATCACTAACACATCTAGAAAAGGTAGCTTCCCTTGTTCTTCTACCTCCATTGTAAACTTAATTTTCGGATGTTCGCAGTTTAGTTGGTGTAATAATCAACACGGACCCTACAACGTACTTAGAAAAAGTAACCAAAGCAAAAATAAACGCAACACCGCTGAGCGAAGAAATAAAGAAGCAGACCATCCCCCGGGAAAAATCGTCCCGATGTCCAAAACTCTACGGACTCCAAAAAATACATAAACCCGATGTACCACTTCGTCCGATTGTTAGTTCTATTGGATCACCAACACAAGCTCTAGCACGATACCTGGCACAAGAACTTCAGGTACACGCAGAACAAATGGCGTCCTACGTAAAGAATGCAGATCATTTCATTGAACTGATAAAAAACGTTCATGTTCAACCAACGGACCTGCTAGTCAGCTTCGATGTGACATCTCTATTTACGCAGGTGCCAATCGCAGAGACCATATCCATATTAGAAAACCAGTATCAAGTACAAAAGGCTACAATTAACCTGATAGAACACTGCCTTATAAACACATATTTCACATACAACAACCAGAAATATCGACAAGTCGAAGGCGCACCGATGGGTTCCCCGCTATCACCGATTATAGCGAACTTATTCATGGAGAACTTTGAAACAAACTTTCTAAACACCTGTAAGAACAAACCGAAAATGTGGCTTCGCTACGTCGACGATACATTTGTAATATGGACACATGGCAAAGAAAAACTACAAAACTTTTTACACCAACTAAACTGCGAACATCCGAAAATTAAGTTTACAATGGAGGTAGAAGAACAAGGGAAGCTACCTTTTCTAGATGTGTTAGTGATCAAAAAAGAAAATGGAACATTGGGACACACCGTTTACCGGAAACCTACACACACAAATAGATACTTAAAAGCACAATCGCATCATCATCCGGCACAATTGAACTCAGTAGTGAAAACCCTAGTTCTACGATCCGAACGACTAACAGACGATGAAAATAAAAACGAAGAAAGAAGAAATATTAGAAACGCTCTTCTTGATAACGGGTATTCACAAAGAACAATAGACAAAGCCAGACACAATAGAGCAGAAAAACGGGAAAAAGAGGAATTTACATCAAAGGCCTTTCTACCATATATAAAGGGTACCACAGACAAAATCGGTAGAATACTAAGAAAACACAACATAGACACCATCTTTACAGCACAGGGAAAAATAGCAGATAAAATAGTCAACGCGAAAGATAAAATTCCACTTGAAGACCAAGGCGTTTACGAAGTGCCGTGCTCAGAATGCGAACAATCCTATGTAGGCCAGACGAACAGGCGAATAAGCGTGAGAAAAGAGGAACACATAAACGCAGTCTTCAAGAAACAAACAACATCATCTCTAGCACAACACCGCCTCCTAACGGGCCACACTATTGACTTCGAGAATACGAAGATCCTAGCGAAGAGCGAAAGTCTATCTACTAGAATTACTAGAGAAGCGATTGAAATAGAAAAGAGAACCAAAAGTCTAAACAAACGCGACGACGGCCAACGTTTACCGTACACCTGGAAGCCACTCCTAGCCGGCATGCAAATCAAGACTCATGCGAAACACAACACATCGAGACAGGTACACGCCCCCACACAGGAATCACAGACACCCGGACCAATCACGCGAAGCCGTGTACGCACGACGGCAGCAGCGCAACCCCCACCTCCCATATTGCAAGATAATAGCAGACACCCGAGGACACGATCGGCAGTTACTCTTCAGCGTCAAGTGAAAGAACAACTCTAGAAAATGACGAGTGCGATCCCGTCGAAACGTCGAGACAACAATCCTTCTCAGGACACATCTCACACGCGACCAAGAACCCGAGAAACCATCATTTCATATATATATATATATATATATATATATATATATATATATATATATATGTATATAATTATTTCTTAGGATAAAATAAATTAAAAACGGAATTAAAAACTCATTTATTAATTATCTTTATAATAATAATAATAGTTTATTAAGCGCCCAACAGCAAAGCCAAATATAGGCACAAAGAAAATGTATCGTACATGAATATATTTACAAAAACAAACAAACAAAAATATATCCAATACACAGTTAACTTAAATCCAAAAAAAAAGAAAAAGAAGAAAATCAAACTTTAAACTCTAAACTTCGGTTCAAAAAATATGTCACTAAAGTATTTATTCCCACATCTACACATTTGATAAATCGGACTCCTCACCAATGTATTACTCCGGCACTCCGGCTTATATTTCGCAACGAGTTTGTTGCTTCTTCAGGAGATACAAGATTAATGAAAAATAACATTAAATAAATAAGTGTATAAAGCAGTAGTAGTAAAATACAAAATGTAGAGTTCAAAAAATAAAAGTGACGTACACGGACAAAAAATTTATTAGATTTAAAACATTAAAGTTACTATAGATATAAGGTGCCACATCAACCTCTAAAAAAACATGTATATGTAAAAGTTAAAACATGAAAAATAAAAAATATAAAACGAAACATAGCAAAAAACTAAAGTCACGAGAATATAAAAAAAACAATGCATTATAAATTTAACAATATAAGGACCAAATAACAAAACAATATATATATATAACGTGTGTTCATTTGAAAAGCCAATCTAGGTTTCTTTGAAATTTTGATAGAATAAGACGCATATATATTAGTATGTGTTTGTTGTTCCGTAAACGTAAATCCAAATGACAATTGACAATGTCAATCACATTTGTTATTTATTTGTATGTATGAAACTGTCAAAATATGCGACTTCGTAGGTTAAGTAGTAAATTTTAATTTACGACATACTTCAAAATGTTCTCAGTAAATCACATGCTACTAGATTGACTTTTCAAATGAACACCCGTTATATGGAGCTTGCTTTTTCACTATTTTCGGTAAAATAGTATTTGGCATACATCAACAACAGATGGCGCCTAGTGCAGACATTCGAAATACTGATTTAATATTAATAAATTGATTATATTCTATATTGTTTTACATATAAGTAAATTATTTTATACACGGCTAAATTTGCGTAATTTCGATAAACTTAACCAATGAATCGGTAGTTCGGTAGATGAAAGTCGCTAAATGTGAAATATCTCCGGTTGAGCTGCAATTCTCTCAGCACACAAACGCTTTATAAGCCATATAATCACGTGATTTAATAGCCAATCACAATAACAGATATTTATAATCGTGCGCTGTGAACACATTTTGTTTGCAATTTTGCAAATACATTCGTATGTTTTCCACAATACGCATTATAATTTCTAATATATTCAAATAATATTTTCAAAATATTCTAAGAAGCAGTCATTATAATTAATTTAAATAATTTTATCGTTTTGCGAAATTTAATTAATGTGTTCGCAGCTGTTATATAAAACCGCCAGTTCTCATAAACAGGCAAGAATGTATTCTATTACTCCATAATGGAATGATAAGATGCAACACCACACACCACAAACAATGGTTTTGTAACATAATTTAATAATTTATGAAATTCTATAGCATTTATTATATTTAACAAACCTATACAAGTTTCCAATTATATTATAAAATTTCTCCAGAAACTTTAAATAATGTTTTTCAAATTTTAAATGCACCATTCCAGGATCTTCACGAAATATTGGATAATTCCAACGATGGCGTAATTTATTTCTCTTTCGGTACTATTGTACAGCCTGCGAAGTTACCAGTAGAGACAAAAAAAATGTTTTTGAATGTCTTCTCCAAATTGAAACAAACTGTTTTGTGGAAATATACCGCGGACGATCTAGAAGACATTCCAAAAAATGTTATTATCAGAAAATGGTATCCGCAAAACGATATATTAGGTAAAGTATTGATTTTTTGGAGAATACCTAAAACCTCAGTATGTTTCAGCACATAAAAACATTAAATTATTCATAACCCACGGTGGCGGTTTAAGCTCGCATGAAGTAATGTATCACGGTGTCCCAGTTCTTCCTATTCCATTTTTTGCGGACCAATACGAAATCGCAGCAAAAATGACAGCGAGAAAACTAGGAAAGCAATTACATATTAGAGATTTAACTGAAGATATCTTATACGCAACAATTTTGGAACTTATCAGTGATCCAATGTAAACACCTAATTTCAGTGGGCGGTAAATCGGAAGCTGTTAATATTTTTTTTTTAATTTTAGATACAAGCAAAATATGCTAAAAATATCTCGAATATTCCGTGATCAAAAGGAAACTCCATTAGAGAGAGCAATTTTCTGGATAGAATACGCACTTAGAAATAAAGATCTTAGTCATTTATCTATAAGGGCTCGAGATATGTCATTGTTCCAACGTGAGAACTTGGATGTATATGGAATTATTTTACTGTTGGTCATTATATTTCTCACATTATTCTTCGCAATCACAAAATGTATTCTTAACCGTTTAATTTTTGAAAGGAAACAAAAAATTAAACAAAACTAATAGACCAAGATTTTATTTATTAGCGTTTTAGTAGTTAAAATGTTTTTTATGCTCCGATAATAATAAGTTAGAGTATGAACAATTTAAAATAGAAATAAAACTAACGAATAATAAAATTAAAAAACCCTTACCACAATAGAATTTAATGATTCTAAATACGTATTTCTACAACCACGTTGTCATCTTCAGTAGAAAAAACAGTGTAACACTTGAACGCACAAAAACACTCACAGAAAGATTGTTCTGAACGTCTTCTATAGCGAGGTTCAAACTCGATTAAGCAATGTTTTTTGTCGGTAAATAAAAAAATACGCAATAAATTTAAGTATGACCGGTTTTATTATAAAGTTGGGCTCAATACAATTTGTTTACATCATCAGTGGAATATGATATCGCGCAAATATTTGCCTTTTTCTTTAATGCAAAGTTGGTCTCGTTTTTTGGAATTTTCCATGACTTTTTTCAATGTTTCGGTCAATATGGCAGCGATTTCTCGTCGAATATTACGTTTGAGAGCTTCGAGAGCCTTTGGCTGGTCAGCATACACCTTTCCCTTCAAATATCCCCACAAAAAAAAGTCCAGTGGCGTCAGGTCAGGTGAACGCGACGGCCAGAAGAAATCACCATTTTTTGACACTAAACGGCCTGGGAACATTTCGTTAAACAATTCGATGGTTAGACGAGATGTATGAGCCGTAGCACCATCCTGCTGGAACCAGTGGTCTTCCAGGCCGTTGTTCTCGATCTCTGGACGTAACAAATCGTTCACCATAGCCCGATAACGGGCACCATTCACCGAAATTGCTTCGCCATCATCATCTTCGAAAAAGAACGGCCCAATGATGCAATCCGAGCACATTCCGCACCAAACTGTCACTCATTTGTCATGGAGAGGCTGCTCACGATATTGTTCTGGATTTGTGTCACCCCAAATACGACAATTCTGTTTGTTTACGTTGCCGTTCAAGTCAAAATGTGCTTCGTCGCTCATGATGATTTTGTTCCAAAAATCATCTTCACTTCTCTCCAAATTTCGCATCGTTTTAGCGTATTCCAATCGTCTGGGGTAGTCTCACGGCTTCAGTTCGTGCACCATTTGTATTTTGTACGGGAACAACTTTAAATCATACCGTAAGATGCGTCGCATTGACGATTTACTGATGCCCAAAGTCTGAGCATGGCGCGAAGTCGACACATTTCGGCTTTCAGCTAAAAGATCTTGTGCGATGGCGATGTTTGTGTTCGACCGTGCTCTGCGCTGTATAGTGCCACGCAACACATTACTTAGCACACCACTGGACTTGAATTTTGAATATAATGCTCGAATTGTATTCGGATTAGGTGCTTTTTTTCCAGGAAATTTTACACGAAATTTACGTTGAGTTAAAATAATTGACTTCTGATTTTCAATGTATAATTCTACGATATCAGAACGCTCGGTTGATACATATATTAAATTAAATGAATTAAATTAAATTATGTTGATACATAATTTAAGGATTAGTTTCATAATTGGATTCTTAATTTATGTTAAATTACGGCTTTTATAATATTTCTAAACGGTTTTTCTATAGAATTTACAAATAATGGGTTAATGCTTTGCATGAATAGGTGGGGTTTACCAAAATGTAGGTAATTTTGTAGCATTTAAGATTGAAGATTTTAGTGTTAAATTAGAAGACGTTCAGAACAATCCTCCTGTGGAAGATGACAACGTGGTTGTAGAAATACGTATTTAGAATCATTAAATTCTATTGTGGTAAGGGTTTTTTAATTTTATTATTCACTTATAAGCCACAGTCTCCGATTTGTTAGTTATCAAAGCCGCATCATCAGCGTCAATCCTGCTTCTAGAACGTCTAGAACCGTTCTATTTTGGGCACAATCCCAGCTTTCATCAGTTGATTTAAATGTTGAGGCATCTTTAATGGTGTTTTAATGTTTAGAAAATTTCAATGATGTTGGTATATAATTTAATAATGTTAGCTAATGTCTGAAAATTTACGAAAAAGATGACATTATTGCATAGTACTGTACATACGATTTACAGTAACCTTTATTACAATCGATTTTTCATTTTCGAAATTTTTGCTAGAAAAAATGTAATGATTATTTTCAAGATTGAAACAATTTTAATTTTTAAGCTGATTTATTCTCAAGTCTTTTTATTGATTTAAAATGTATATTTTAGCAATTTTAACGATTTTTTAAATAGAAAGTTTGTTTCATTTCAGTTTTTCAAATTTTTGTTTTGTTTTCCATTGGAATTACTCCTAAAACTTTCCATAACACCTTCACGATTCGTTTCTATAACATTAGAAACATTAGTACATGCCTTTCCGTATATACACTACTGTAGAGCTGGGGATGTTTGCGGTGTGCCAGGATAGTATTCAGTTAAACGCACGAATATAATGACCTTGCTTCGATCGGTGATGCATGCGTGATTTTATTGCTTTACATTCATTCGCTATTTATATCACTTAGGTATGTCAGTTATGTGTACTGTATATAAATAACACACTTACCTTATTTACGATTATTATAGCATAGCGCCAAGTGGATAAGACTTGCAGTAAGTTTGTAGCATTAGATACGTTTCCATATTTGTAGCGGTGAGCGATGTACGCCGTGATGAATAATTTTTTTTATATTTTGAGAAAGACCGCTCGACATCTACGAATGTAACACACGCACAATTAAAATAATCTTTATAGATAGAAACCGAATCTACACTTGCACCATTACTTATTTGTTTTAATCTGGAAAAATCAAAATCATTGTTTATCACACTCTCGAACTTTTCTATTACATTAACATTTTTGTTGTCATTTACTGCGCATAGCTGGGCGTGTACATCGTCCAGTATTTGCAGTGACTCCGCTAACGATAATGCAGTATTTTGAAATTTCTAGATTGCGTTAAACAATCCTATATGATTGTTATAAATAGTTTGTAAATCTGCATCAAGGGAAGGGTTTTGAAAGAGTCTCTGGCTTTCCTTAGTGGCTACAGCTTCGGCAGGATTGAATTGCAGAACCACATATTTTATTTGTTGTAAATACTTGTGAAAATTCTTTCAATGGAGACTGTGGTTAAATAATAATTTAAAAAGGTATATAACCCCTTACCACAATTATTAGTCGTATCCTAAATACGTATTTCGACAACTAAGTTGTCATCATCAGTATGTAAAAACTACTAATTAAAAGTCACACATGGGGCACAGTAAAGTAACATAAACGCTTCCGCACAACTACTATACACTGCAACCCTATAAAGACCGAGGGTTGCAGTGTATAGTAGTTGTGCGGAAGCGTTTATGTTACTTTACTGTGCCCCATGTGTGACTTTTAATTAGTAGTTTTTACCTACTGATGATGACAACTTAGTTGTCGAAATAAGTATTTAGGATACGACTAATAATTGTGGTAAGGGGTTATATACCTTTTTAAAGTAAATACTTGTCATAATAAAATGCCGCCTTTAACCAACTTCCCCAACGTGTAAGGATTGGCTCTGGTGGTTCGGGAATACCAGGGCACCGACTGTGAAACTCTCGAATTCGTTTGGGAGATTTTAGAAACACTTTTTTTGTGGTTGCTATTAATGCATCCACCTCTGGATAACATTGCGGAATAGTTTGTGCCACAAGGTGTAAAGCATGAACTTTACATGTCACATGCAAAAGTCTCTCACAATCTGCTTTAAGAGAACGGCCTACAGAACGCATTGTCGCAGCACCATCGCTCATAAACATCAGGAGTTGATTAGTTGAAACTTGAAATTTTTGTAGCGTATCGAGCACTACCTTCGTAATTACTTCGCTAGTGCACTTTTCCAATCTTTTGCTGGCTAATAAAATGGGAAATGTTGATTTGACAGGATCTAGTACACGCACTATAATATTCACAATAGAATGTTTTTTTCGATCTGTCGTTTCGACGACACATACCCATAACTGTTTATCATTTACTACTGCTTTCATTCTGTTTTCAATGTCCTCACGCGCAATTGGTAAATAGGTGAGTAACGTTCTCCGTGACGGTAGCTTTTTGTTGGAATTATATTTATTCCAAAAGTCGTGAAAGGCTTTTTTATCTAGCAGGTGAACTGGCACATAGCAGACGAGTAGCATTGTCAATAAATCGAAAATGAATTGCGTTTTAGACAGCACATTATTTTTTTTGTCTTTGTGGTGTACACTTTCAACATGTCTTTTACAGTCGTATTTGTCCCAGCAAAGTAACTGTTTATCGCATAATTTACAAACCACTTTTGCTCCATTATAATACAAATCGGGAAAGTCTCGGATAAATTTCTTCACGTCGTTATGCAATGGGCGCTTTCTTGGCTTGGGCACGTCCGTCATACTTATTAAATAGAGCTCAAGACAACACACGATCACGTTGCCAGTTCACGACTAACTAAAGTGTTTCGCTGCATCGTGTTTATACGCTGGTGGGGATGCACTACATACGGTCCTGCCGTACCGCAAACATCCTCAGCTCTGTAACTGAATCACAAATACTAATGTAACATTAGTATTTGTGATTCATATCGGGATTAAGCAGGTGATGTTACGTATAAACAGTATCACATGATTTAAAATCATAAATGATTAGTTTACTGTGTAAATATAATTTAATACTTTAAGTAATGTTCACGATATTTCACAACATATATAAAATTTTATACAATTTTGTCAACCATAGGAAATCCAGAAATTTTCCACTGATAACGCTCACAACAAGTCCCTAATTAGTAAATATTATATTAGATTTTATCTATAATCTGCTATCACATTAAAATGTTATTGTCACGACTCGTTTGTGTGAATGGGTTATATATATATTTTTAAATATAAACATGACACAATCCAATTTTAGAATATGAATATAAATAAATAAATCGATAAGTTAATCGTAGATTAGTAAAAAATGAAAGGTTCTTAATAAATTTTCCACATTGAAAGCTTTCGATATATTCACATTCCATTTAAAAAAAATTTAGCAACGCATTTATTAATAGTCTCATTAATGAGGCTAAAATCACCTATTTTTAACGTAATAAACCCAACCCGACCTAACAACAAATTATGAATCGGAATTTAATCTATTATCCTAATAGAGACACTAAATCAGGGATGCACAGACATATAGGGAACAGGGGCCAGTCGGGAAAATTATAAGCCAAGGACGGGCCACTACAAAGAATACTTATTAACACAAATATTTTTATTTTTAAATAGTATGAATTACTACAAATGATAAAAATAAAAGAACATTCAAAAATGTTTGTTGTAATTATGTAATCGTAATGTAATCTAATCATTACAATGTAATATTTCATGTTTTATTATTTTGATGCATGACATTGCATTGACCTAACAATTTTGTTTATGTTTGGCTCCACATTACTTGTCGCCACATGTAAAATTGCTTCCAGATTTTCATTTGCCAGACGGTTTCGATCTTTTGTTTTGTTAAGTTTCATCACTGAAAACGTTTGCTCACAAATATACGTGGATCCAAATAAGCTTGCGCATTTCATTGCATTTATTCGCAACTCTTTATAAGCGGTTTTGTCAACGCAACGGTAAAAGTTGAGTAAATTACCTTCATTAAACTTGTTTCGTAAATTATCATCATTTTGCATGTCTATCAATTCCAGCTGTACTGATTCCGGTGGATTTTCGGGTGAAATGTTGAAAGGATTGCTGGAAATGTCTAATAACTTTTTTCTAATTAACTTTTTTGAAGTCTAGAAAACGATCATGAAAAGCTTGTATTAAAATTTAAATAATTAAAATTTTTTCAACATAAACGAAATTAACATCAGTTTTATTGAATTTCTCCATAATTTTTTTGTAGTTCGGAAAATGTCTGTAATTGGTTGAATTGATTTGTGTCCTGAAAAGACTCAATTTGCATTGAAAGGACGACACATGAGAGCATAACTGCGAAATTAATTGATCTTTGCCATGGAGTCGCGTATTTAAGACATTCAAGTGATTTGTGATGTCTACAAGAAACGCTAAGTCACACGCCAATCAGGGTTGTCGAGTTCGGAGACGTCCTTTTTCTTTTCCGCCAGAAATATTTTGATTTCTTCAATCAAGTTAAGAAACGGCTCTAGTGACAACCCACGACTTAGACACCTTACTTCAGTGTAAAACAGAAGATCACCATATTCGCTTTCAATATCCTCGAGAAATTGTGTGAATTGTCGGTGATTGAGACCTCGTGATTTTATAAAGTTTACAGTAGGTACTACAACTTTCATCACATTTTTAAATCACAATAATTTTGAACAGAGGGCCTCTTGATTTATAATGCAACGAAACTGCATTAATTCCTTGGTATCTATGTTTTTAGTTTGTAAATACTCTTTTAACATAGTTATTATCCCAGATTTACTTCCAACCGTTGAAGGTGCTCCGTCAGTCGTAATTCCAGATAATTTCGTTAAATCCAAATCCATTATAGAACATTTTTCCACATGAGCTTTGAGCATGTCACTCCCCTTGGTTTGACTTGTCAAAGAACTCATACCAATCAATTCTTCACTCACTTCAAAATTTTGCGTTACACCTCGTAAAAATATTAAGAGTTGAGCAGTGAAACTTATATAAATACTCAAAACTTTTCGATTTCGTAGCTAATTGCTCTTCTATATTAGCGGCTAATGTGGTAAGTCTTCTTTGAACAGTCATCCGATTTAGTTGAATTTTCTCAAACCTCTTTGCATCCATCTTTCGGACACATTTTTTTTACGGCGATATCTAAACACTGCTTAACAAACTCACCATCTTTAAAAGGCCGACAAGTTTTCGCTATTATTCGAGATATTTCAAAGCTAACTTCAGCAGCTGTTTCAGCATCTTGAATTGGTTTTGTAAACATAGCTTGCTGGCCTATTAGTTACCTTTGTAAAGTGGAAATTTTTTGCGTTCGATTTTCGCCGGTTAATTTGGTAAAAGTATGATGCTGGGTTTCATAATGCCTTTTCACATTATGTTCCTTCGGAATAGAAACACTACTCTTGCTTATTAAACAGACACTTTTGTTATGCGATGAAATAAAAAAGTATTTTTCGGTCCAAATATCTTGAAACTGTCGATTTTCATCTTCAACCTTACGACTACGGTTTTTACTGGGGCCTGGTTTATCCATATCAAAATTGATATTATGTTGTTACGTAGGTAGATGTCAAGTTCGAACGACAAAATATTTATTCTTCACAGATTACAATTCAAACAATATAACGTTCGCTTGTCCGTAGTTAAAACTTAACTGTCCCGATAGAGGGCGATGCGTTGTATTTATACGAGTTACCTAACATCGAGAACCTATCACATTGTTCGGGGATAATACCGACGTGTTTCGCGAATCTTCGAGTAATCTAGTTGGTTCGACAGATTTCTAGTCTCGTAACAATATGCTTGGAACGACGAGAAGCATACCTGTCCTACGTAGTAGACCTGAACAAGAAAGTAGTAGGTACTTAAAGATACATATCTTACTTAACAATTACAAAAGTTAGAATAAATAAAAAGTTAAGAAATATTGATTTGAATGGATTTGTACCTACTTTTGTAGTTTTTGGAAAAATTTTTAAAATTCATTGGCGGGCCGCATAAATATCGACAGTGGGACGCATGCGGCCCGCAGGCCGCGGTATGTGCATCGCTGCATTAAATGCATTAACAATTAGTTGGAACTCGTTTTAAAAAGTTTTATCCGTTTTCGAATTGAACCCTCTTGCCAATTGTAAGCAAAATCTAAAATGCTAAATAAAAAAATATTCTGACGCGATGGATTTTTCTCGTAAACAGAGTATTAAAGATTATCAGCATCGCTACTCAGATTTTAAAGGGGAAAAACATATGCTTGTGAAATAGTTCACGATGTTTATTGAGGTTTCAACTGCACGACTTACATTTTAATTAAATAAATTTCCCCAAACACCCAGATGAACAACCCTTTAAAATACACCGTCGCAATAACGCGTACGTTTTTTTTAACTCCAGTGTGTGCGTCCGTCGAACCGATAAAATCTAATCGCTTCATCTCAAGTCAAGGACACATTCATATATTCCCTTTTATTTCATATCTTCTTGAAACATACTTCTTTACTAACTTCGTGCCTCAATCTTTACAACTATAAAGAACGAGAAAATATATAAACCTTTATGTGACTGGGAAAAATAACACCTTCTAATGACGACGTAGGTACCCGGGTACCCCACGTTGTATATACGTTGCAGCTATACATATGCGGGAGACAGTGGTGGGGAGACATAAACTGCGCTGTTATGAACAAGATTAGACATGTCTGAAAATCAGTAACCGTCCATTTTTCGAAGTGCTCGTATATAATTTGTTCGCTACAGTACATGCTAAATATTTTTAGTGTTTTTGGTAATAACAAGTGCAAATTTTACTATTTTTATCGGAATGTGTGATAATACGCCTGGTCCTAGTTCGGGTTCATTTACAAAACCAAGATGGAGGAGAACCAGGTATGATATAGAAGTTAATATAATTACAAATCCTGTAAGAGTAAAAGTAATAGTAATAATAAGAACGTAATGTGATATTTTATGGTTTTCAGACTGACATCAGTAGAATTACTAGCAGCAGCGGAAGAAGCATTAGAAGAAGGGCCATTTACTGCTTCGGATGAAGACGAATACATTCCGAAAATCGAATATGAAGAATCTGATGCAGAAATAGAACCTGTAATCGAACAAGAGGAACCTTATTCAGATGAAATTAGTGATGAAGAAGAAACGCCTGCACAGCCTACTGTTTTAGTTGCTAAAGATGGAACTCATTGGACTAATACTCCATTACCACAAGCGCAGACAATTAGCCGAAATATCTTGCGCAAAAAATGTGGCGCACCAAGTTTTAGTGCATTATATACTGCTAAAGATACTTTTAAATCTATCATGTCCAATGAAATTTGTACCATAATTTTAAGGGAAACTAACAGAAAAGGCACACAAGTAACTGGAGATTATAATGAAAAACAAGCTCAAAAGTACAAAGATTCTAAGCGGCAACCACCACCACGAAAGGTTTTCAAGGTATTTACTGAAGAGGAATTCGATGCATTTTTAGGAATCCTAATTGCAGCTAGTGTACATAAATCTAATAAGGAACATATATCTGAAATGTGGAAACTTGAATCCTTACCTCTTATTCGTGCCGCTATGTCTCGTGATCGCTTCAAAATGTTTTCACGATTTATTCGTTTTGATAATCAGAATACACGTGCTAAACGATCTAAATGTGACAAAGCTGCTCCAATTCATGATATATGGATAATGCTAAATAGTAATTTAGAAAACAACTATAAGCCGTCTGAATGCATAACCGTCGATGAGCAATTATTTTCTTATGGAGGACATACAAAATTTACCCAATACGTTCCTTCAAAACCGGCAAAGTATGGGATAAAAATTTTTTGGGCTTGTGATGCGGCAAATGCTTATCCTATACAAGGTAAAATTTATACTGGAAAACCACGAGACGGTGAACGGCAAGTGAATATTGGAGAGCGTACAGTTCTAGATTTAGTTACTAAATATAAAGGTTCTGGAAGAAATATAACGACAGACAACTTTTTCACAAATTTACAGTTGGCTCATATCCTAAATTCTTGGAACTTAACTTTAGTAGGAACCGTTCGAAAAAATAAAACCTTTCTTCCTTCCAATATGCAATCCCATAAAAGTAGAGTTATAAATTCCACTAATTTTGCATTTACTAAAAGAGCAACTATATGTTCGTATGTTCCAAAAAAGAACAAATCTGTCATCCTATTATCATCAATGCATACAACAGGCAAAATAGAACATACTGGTACTGCAAAACCCGAAATTATTAAATATTATAATAAAACCAAAGGCGGCGTCGACACGATGGATAAAATGTTATCAGAGTATACAGTAAAGCGTAGAACAAATCGTTGGCCCCTAGCATTTTTTTACAATATGGTCGACCTTGCTGCACTGAGTGCATACATAATTTACACGGAGCACAATCCTAGGCTTACATCAACCGACCGACGACGGAGATTTTTGAAAGATCTTGCAAACGAGTTATGCGTGTCTGCTGTACTAACTCGAGGCAGTATTCCAAGAGTTTTGGGAAATCATTTTACACGTACATCACTAGAAATGGTTCTAGGATGCCAAATTACACAACCAGTCGTTACAGCAGTAAGAGATCAATCATCCCGAGATACTTCTGGGCGTATTTTGGTAGTTGGAAAATGTTACATTTGCCGAGAATTGAATCACAGACAAAGAAAAACGCGAAAAGCATGTAGTAATTCTTGTTCAAAACCAGTTTGTAATGAGCATTCTGTTACTAAGGCCGTATGCGATACCTGTAACCAACAGGCGTTTAATCCTATTATTATTTATTTTCGTTCTTTTTATACATCTTTTTTATAACATATAAAAAATGTAATAATGATACTTTTGTTCTTTCACATCCATCCATATGTAATTTTAAATGGAGGTACCCGGGTACCCATACCGGTCTTAGAGGTTGTAATAATTTCGGATGCCATTTTTTCGTTAAAAATTCAATCTAAATAACGAAGTATATATAATAAAATGTAATAAAAAACAAGTTTAGAGATGTCACAGAATTTCCAACCTCAGCAAGTTCAAACACAAAAAATATTAATATTTAAATCTGAAAAAGGCACCCGGTTACCCTTCCAGTCACATAAAGGTTAAAATGGCAAAAGAAATTAAAAAAATATATATTCCGTAGTAATTAGAAGTCCCCACTTAGAATAGTGGTTTAGTTTTTCCTTCTCTCTACTAATACGATATGTATAACCAGTAATGTCCAGTTTCTCGAGATTATTACACAATATCCTCATATTCTCTAGCCTCAATAAAACATTATTGGCAGTAAGAACTAATACTCTCTTTTTAAATTACATAAAAAGTTGCAGTCATGTTTTCCAATTCACGTGTACAAGGTGTTAATTAAAAGACGAAACAATTATTCATTTAATACGTGATCTGTTCAAATAGAAATGTTTGTTTTTATAATATTATTTAGTTTGATTACTGAAAATGTATTTGGTGCAAATATTTTATTTATAAGTCCAATAGAATCTGCAAGCCATCACATATGGAGCGAAGTGTTAATTCGAGGTCTCCTGGAAAAAAAGCACAACATAACGTTGCTGGGACATAAGGATGCTAGAATTAAATCAGAAAATTACACCGTTTATAAGATAACAGGTAAATAATATCTTTCGTAAAACTTTTCGTGTGTTTGCCTTTTGTTCTAATTATGGTTAGGATAAGTCTTTTATTGGAGCCTGTGGCAAAGTAAAAACTTAAAAATGTGTAAAAATCCCTTAAAATTTATATCGTTTTTACGAACTCTTTAAAAAATTATACATATTCTCTCTTGCGCCCTCTCCTTGTATACAGGCTGATCCAAATTAAGTGCGCACCATTGCTATCTCTGTTATTATTGATTCTAGAAAGTAGGTTAAATTAGCAAAGTATTAGTGTTTTTAACATTGATTAGCATGCAGTTCATGAAAAAAAATTTAATAACGCATTATCGAGAAATTTTGAACTTTATAATTTTTTTAAATGGAACAGTCTGTATATTTTTTTAAATTCTGAATGCTAATGTTCTTTGTAATATAAAAGCTTCAATAGACTATTGTCCTAAAACGAATAATAAAGTAGTTATAGCAGTTTCTATTTCCTTCTAAATTTTGTCATTGCTCCGCTAACTTTTGACAAAACAGATACAGACTTATAGGAAGAAGCAGTAGCTATTGTTACAAGGGATCCAACTCTTAACGTACGTCGAATCGCTAGACAACTAGGAGTGCCACGAACGACAGTTTGGCGAATTTTAAAGCGTGAGGGCTTATATCCAGGCCACTATCGCACGGGACAGTTTGCTTGAAGCAGACCACTATGCTCGTCTAGTTTATTCTACCTGGATATTAAGACAGTCACGGCTTCATTTTAATTTGTGTAGAACAGTCCACTGGACAGATGAATGTACGTTCACGAGAAGTGGTGTTACAAATCTGAGAAACCTGCACAGGTGGTCATCAGAAAATCCCAAAGCTATACGCTCATCTAAATTTCAACATGAATTTTCTATTAACGTTTGGGCGGCCATATTCGATGACTTGTTGATTGCTCCTGTCGTTCTTCCTGGGAGGTTAAATGCGGACAATTACCTTCAATTTCTTATTGATGAACTGCCAGGTCTTTTAGAGGATGTCCCACTGAATGTTCGACGAGACATGTGGTTTCACACGGATGGGACACCACCACATTTCGAAATTGCTGTTCGAAATTGGGTTAACGTCAATTATCCAAGATGGATTGGTCGAGGTGGTCCTGTTGCCTGGCCACCCAGATCACCCGATCTTAATAACCTTGACTTTTATTTATGGTGGTACATAGAAAATTTAGTCTACGCGCAAGTTTCGATCGCAAGAGAAGAGTTGTTGGATCGTATTCACCTGGCTGCCGAGCAAATCCGACAAAACAAGTATGAAATTCGAGTAAGTACTTCTTCTGTTGGCTTACGGGCACAAGCCTGCATTCAATAAGGAGGTGGACATTTCGAAAATATTATTAATTGAATTTTTTTAAATAAAATCCGTTTTTATTGATTTTAGGATTATATTTTTTTTCATGATCTGACAATCACATTCATAGATCTGTAACTTTGAAACAAATAAAAATGGATATATAAGTTTTGCGGTTTTGTTACTTGAAATGAGGTCTACTTTACACTCCTAAAATTTGAACATAACGATACGGGGCACTTGTATAACTATGACTAATAATAACAGTATTTATTTCAATATTTATTTCACAGTATTTATTTATATCATAATACTCGTTGCCGGTTGCTGGAAGAAAATTCAGAGGATATTCTTAAAATACGTATCATATTGAACGTCTCGAATTTACCCTCCAAGGCACGTCGACTACGGGAATTTGCAGTCAGATTTCGAGTTTCTTTCTCTGTCTGCAAGCAGAGACTGCCAGTGTTAATTTTTTGGTGAAATTAATAAACAACAAAATTGATGCACCGAATCTGCTTTCATTTATAAGTATCATAATAACTAAATATGGTTCTCGATCAGATGATGTTTTTTCCAATACCGGATTCAGGACAAAGTTCTTCGTCAGGGCACCCCTCAATCATCTGGCAAGAAACGCTTATAAATTACACAGGCCTACAAAAAAAAAAATTTTTTTTGGTGCATCTGTGTTTGTTTGAATTGTCGATAAAGTAGGTAATGTACAGTATATTGACATACGTCATTTTAACTCATCAGCTCTAGTTTACCTACTACCCTCATTGTGAATTGTTGTCGGTCTTGTTCGTAACTAGTAATTATTACAATATCATCGATAAAGTTTGTGTTACTATTTCATTATGGCTAGTACGTCCAGACGTTGTGTTAACGATCCCGATATATTTTATGTTTGTGGTGAATACATACTGAAAAATCTGCGTAAATCGATTACAAACACAGTGCGTCGTTTGTATTTTGCTTACTTCGATATTGAAATTCTACACCAAGATAAAGTGTGGGTGCCTCATAGTGTTTGTAAAATATGCGTTGAACATTTGCGACAATGGGAGAGAGGGAAACGTAAGTCTTTGAAGTTTGGAGTGCCTATGATATGGCGAGAACAAAAAAATCATTATGACGACTGTTACTTTTGTATGATTAATACAGTGGGCATCAACAAAAACAATCGCCATAAATGGAAATACCCCAATATTTCTTCAGTACAAAGACCTGTTCCTCATTCAGAAAATGTTCCAATACCAACTTTTCACCAGGTAGTGCAACAATCTCAGGAGGATGAAGCTGAAATACCTATATCTTCCCAAGTAGATGATGACTTTCAATACTGCGGAATAACATCAGATCCTAAGCCATTTTCGCAGAATGAGCTTAGTGACCTCATCAGAGACTTAGATCTTTCGAAGGAACGTGCTGAGTTACTAGCGTCAAGATTAAAAGAAAAAAATTGTCTTTCCTCAGATGTTCGAATGTCTACATATCGCACGAGAGAGGGAAAGTTATTGAAGTTTTTTTCATCTGATGAAAATTTTGTGTATTGCTGTAATGTGAGTGGTTTGCTGGCTTTCATGGGTTTAGCGATCTATCAGCCCAATGAATGGCGTCTCTTTATTGGCAGTAGTAAACGAAGTCTAAAAGCAGTTCTTCTACATAATGGAAATATATATGCTCCCGTTCCAATTGCTCACTCAACATGTTTAAAAGAAGAATATGAGGTAATTTCAAATCTTTTACAAAAAATACAATATATTGAACATAACTGGGTGATCTGCGTCGACTTGAAGATGGTTAATTTTTTATTGGGTCAACAGAGTGGTTATACTAAATACCCATGTTTTATTTGTCTCTGGGACAGTCGAGCTAAATCACGTCATTGGACTGCAAAAAATTGGCCTGTGAGAGATGCTCTTGTTGTTGTGGAAAGAAATGTAATAAATGAACCCTTAGTTTCAAGAAAAAAAATCATTCTTCCGCAATTGCATATAAAATTAGGGCTAATGAAGCAATTTGTTAAGGCTCTCGATAGAAATGGTCAATGTTTCCAGTTTATTTCTCACAAATTTCCTGGTTTAAGTACTGAAAAACTAAAAGCAGGTATCTTTGATGGACCTCAAATACGTAAATTGATGAAAGACAGAACTAATTTTGAGACTTGTATGAATGATGTGGAGAGGCTTGCCTGGCAATCTTTTGTAGCAGTTGCACAAAATTTCCTCGGAAATCATAAGGCTGAAAACTATGTAGAACTAGTAGAGGAAATGCTGGTGCGATTCAAAGATTTAGGCTGTAATATGAGTATAAAATTACTCAATTACTCAAAATTATCTCAATAATCATCTACATCATTTCCAACACAATTTAGGAGATCTAAGCGAAGAACAAGGGGAACGTTTCCACCAAGGCCTAAAAACAATGGAGAATAGATACCAAGGAAGGTGGGACAGTCATATGATGGCTGACTATTGCTGGGGAATCATGCGAGATTGTCCGAGTCAGTTTCATTCTAGAAAATCACGCAAAAGACAATTTCTTGATGTTTAATGCCAATAAAATATATATTTTTTCGTGAATTGTGTTTTTTTTTTCGGGAACTAGAGCTGACAGAAGAAAACGGGTAACATTTTTGATATCGCCATGTAAGACATGTAGGCCAGTGTTATGCACCGATCCTTTTTACTTCTCCTCAACTTCTAACTATCTTCCCGCTGATAATTTATCCTCCTTTTCTTCAAATATATTACTTACTTACCTATTCATTACTTATTTAATTTCTACTTTTTTTAATTTTTCGTTTATAATTTTTATTATCGTATATTATCTACGCTCATTGTATAAATGTTATTGTATTGACCTGTTATAGGAGGAATCTATTGGGCAATAAAGATTATTATTATTTGTTGTAGGTACCGAAAATATATATGGCGAAGAACTGTCTGAACAGCAAAGTAATCCTTTCATGGACTTGGTCCTTTTCTGGGAATACGTGCTGTTTTATATCGAACCTCATTTGAAATCCAACGCATTAAAAGCAATTCTCGATTATCCAAGAGACAAATTCGACCTTATTATATTCGATGTGGTTTTTGGACAAGAATTTTATCCCGTAATAGAACATTTTGGAAATCCTCCTGTAGTTGCTATATCGCCATTTATTCTCCCACCATATATTTTGGACGTTATGGGAAGTCAATTCAATTTCTATTTTCCTATTTTTACTATGGAATACAAGGAAAATTTAACGTTTCTTGAAAGAATCGAAAACACGCTATTGTATGCCCTGGATTACTTTTTGAAATGGCATCATTTGCCCAACATCTATAAAATAGCGCAAGAGAGATACGGCGAAAATATAACCACGTTTGATTTAATGGAAAGAAAGATAGGTATACTATTGGCGAATTATGATCCAGTATTCGATCCTCCCCAGGCGTTACCGCCAAATATTATATCAGTCGGAGGATTGCACGTTAAGCGATCGGAAAAGCTAGACAATGTAAGTATTAACTTATAAGTAAGTAATAACTAATAAGTAAAGCTCGGATTATATACAAAATGCATATTTGTTAATAAAACACGTATACTTTGAGATATCACAATATTAAACAAATTGTGAGACCGCTGTTTCAACCAGTCATTGACGAACACTGTATTAAGAATGAAACACAAAATGTACGCTAAAATTTGGTGTTAGGCGGTAATTATAAAGTAGGTAGCAATACATGGAATAACATACAATACATTGTAACAACTATTAGTTAATTATAGGGAAACCAGAAAATAGAAATGTGAGTGCAGTAAAATCGTAAATTAAATTAACCTAAGAACAGCAGGTAAAAAGCGGCATATATATATCAAATCAGTCCGGTCGTTAAGTAATGTATAGTTTATTTCAAATTATAAGAATATAACTTTGAACGGCTCTAATGCTTTTATTGCACCACCTTGTGTGATGATAACACTGGTCTGCAGAAAAAAATTATTTTTTTCTCCTCATTGTTTTCATGCATGATTACATCATATTTGGTGCTCTTACCTCGGAATTTAACATGCAAAAAAATACAGCACATAGATTTTAAATATAGTGTCCATTTAATTAAAAAACGATATTATTTTAGTAACAACAATTACAAAAAAGTGAAAAAAGACTACGGTCTAAGTTTTACAACGAAAAATGCTAATTTTACAGTTACAAGTTATAGAAATATCAGTATATTTATTCCATTATGGTAATATAATTCAACTTATTTTGTTTTTTTTTTCTTTTCATCGTTTCCATCGTAGTTTCTCGGCGAATCGACCAACAAAAATCAGCAAGCATTGCTGCTGACCATTTTCCATTGTAGCGTCTTTCAATATGCATAATATCCTGATAAAACCTTTCACCATGCTCATCTGATACGGCACCGAGATTTTCCGGATAGAAATCTAAATGCGAGTCCAAAAAATGAATTTTGAGTGACATATTGCATCCTAAAGCTTTATAAGCAGAAAGAAGCTCTCGAATGATTTGTCGGTAGTTGTCAACTTTTGTATTACCTAGAAAATTATGACACACTTTTACAAAAGCCACCCAAGCTTTCTTTTCAGCTTTGTTCAACTTCGAATTGAAAACTTCATCCCTCATAAACTCTCGTATTTGCGGACCTACAAAAATCCCTTCTTTCAATTTCGCGTCACTGATTCGAGGAAATTTGTTTTGAGATATTGAAAGCCTGCACCATCCTTGTTCATAGCTTTCACTAAGTTTTTCATGAGCCCCAGTTTTATATGAAGTGGTGGCAAAAAAATTTTGTCACTTGGCACTAGAGGTTCTTGAGATACATTTTTAAGTCCAGGTGTCAAGCTTTTTCTTTACGGCCAAGTTTTAACTTTGTAATGTTTGTCTCTTGCGCGACTGTCCCACTCACATAAAAAACAGCAAAACTTGGTGTATCCTCCTTGCAATCCAGTAAGTATAGCGACAACTTTTAAGTCAGCACAAATATTCCATAGGTATTGAGAATATTTTATTTTTTCAAGTAATACCTCCAGATTTGCATAATTTTCTTTCATGTTTGTTGCATGTGCTAGAGGCACTGATGGGTATTTATTTCCATTGTGAAGTAAAACGGCTTTCAAACTAATCTTAGACGCATCAATAAAAAGTCTCCATTCGTCAGAATTTTCTGGGAAACTCAGTTCTTTAAGAAGCCCTGCAGCATCATTACAATATACTAAATCATTTTCTTTGGAAAAGTAACTCGTAAAATCTTCTTGTCTTGTGCGAAAATATGAGACTCTTGTACTTTTATCCAACAAATTCAATTGTTTCAATCTTGATCCGAGTAATTGAGCCTTAGATTTTGATAGCCCCAAGTCTCTAACGAGATCATAAATCAGGTTGTTTAAGAAAATAAGGTTCTTTTGATGGGCTTGAAGATCCTGATGAAGCGTATGATGATGAAGATGTACAGGAAGAAATAGAACTCGATTGAGGCTGTAGACCAGAAGTATTTTTATTTTCCATCTTCTCGCTATTTTTTGTAGGTAGTGGAGGTGAACTGCCTTCACCACGAGGAAGTGGTCTCTTTGCAGATGCGATGTTTGGATATACAATTTTGTTTTTATTTTTTTTCGAGAATCCTCGTGTTGATGTCATGCAGAAAAAACAGTCATTTTCATGATTCTGAGGTTCACTCCAAAGCATTAGCATCGTAAACGGCATAGATTTGTGACTTCCTTCAAGCCAACCTCTCAACGTTCTTGAACAACTGTTACAGCAAATTTTTGGGAACCAACTTTTATCCCTCTCATCGATAGAGAATCCAAAATAAAGCTGATAAGCTTTTTAACAAGATCTGTTATCGCATTTCGCTGTGTTTTTAGAGTAAACTCACCACAAATGTAGCAAAAACAGTAGGTAGAATTCTTACAAGCGCGCGGCATTTTATAACCTAAAATTGAATGGAATTTTTTTAAAAAATAATTTTAAATTTCTATTATATATTTATTATCTATGTTCATAAAAAAATGGATAACCTACACATAAAATACTTAAAATATATGTATAACATGAATTTTGTGCAAAACTTACCAAAGTATTTGATATAGAACGTAAACAATTAAAAGACAAGTTTTCAACTAACTGTTGTAAAGACACAGTGTATTCTGCGCAGGCGCATATGTGCTACCATAGAAATCACTTTCGGGACTTTCCTTCTTTCTCTTATAACTATCAAAAACCTATTTCGTATGTATATACATTGTTTATAATGTTAACGCATATAACGAATTAAAAGAAAACGGAATTTATGATATTTTGAAAAAAAAATCATATCGAAAAAACTAGACGTGATAGAAAAAATTGGCCATAGGGAACAGATTCAGAGCATCGAAATCTTCATATTTATGACATAATTTTATGAAGGAGGATTTTGTTGCAGACCAGTGTAATTATTACACCTGTTCTCCTTATTGAACGGGTACGGTTTACCTATTTGCAACGTATGAATCTAGGGGCCGTATTGACTATAAATTAGGGCCCTATAATATAATAATAAAACGCTGTTAATTTCAAGTATATAATAAAAAATATCTGTACATTGGGTTTACATACAAAGAAAAAATTACAAATCGTATGGCAACATGTGTAGTGGATACATATAGATATATAAAGCTAATTTATTTGTAATACACAATAAAATTTTTATGTGTCACCGCATTTCATAAATCATCTGTGATTGAGTCGTCTTGCAAATCGGTGTCTGTGTCTGAATCGTATTGCAAATTTATAATCAAAGGTGCTACTATTTTGTACATACGCACATATTCGTCCTCTTTTGCTATTGCGTGTTTAACAGCATTTTTCCAATTTACAGTAGTTATATGTTCCATAGCATTTTTTATGTGTGTTACACTGCTTTCACTTAATTTCGGTGTTTGATTTGTTCGTCTGGTATTTTTCAGTTGGGCCCGTATCAATTCAATGGGATTGAAAATGCAATGGTATGGTGGTAAACGCAAAATTGTATGTACTGCTTCTTTGGCTCTGTTATCCACATAATAATCCTTTAAATATTATTTTGTCTTCATCACCTCTATTAATTGTTTTTTGTATAATGGCCCTCAAAATATAAATTATTTGCTTCCAAAAATGTTTAAATATCTTTCTTATTATTACATTTTGTAGGAACTTTGGTTTGCTGTCGAGAATGATACGGAGCGTTGTCCATCACTATCACACTATCTTTTGGTAAATTTGGCATCAAAGTGTCACAAAACCATTCTTCAAATAAAGATGAGGTCATATCTTCATGGTAATATAAACTTGAGGATTTAACATTTTTAGCAGATAATAGTGGCTGTCCGATCCATCTATTTTCTGACCCAGCATGAAGAATGATTATTCTCTTCCCTCTCGAAACCGGCGCGTCCAACTGACACATACTTGAACTATCTACCCAACCATTGCAAATTGTGTCATGGGTGTCATACCACGTCTCGTCTAAATAACATATTAATCGTCCTTCCTGTCTATACCTTCTAATTGCCGTTAAGTATTCATATCGAAGTTTCTGTAACCTCTGGCTTTCCATAATTGTGCGACGTTTGTCTATAGTGCCAAACTTAAAACCAGCTTTCTTTAGCGTCCGCCATAAGGTGGCTTTAGAACACTGAATATTTATAGACTCTTCGCTAATTCTTTTATGTAAGCAGTCAAGTGTAGATACAATATATCCTCTGTAGAAAGAGTATACTTGCTGCCTAATAGTATCAATTTCATATTCTTCAATATTTCTCGGTGTTCCTTTGTCACTTCTTTGCTTTCGAGGCCCTGCGTTATTCTTAATTATTTTATATATTGTTCCAAAAGGCACCTTGGTTAATTGCGACGTTCGTTGAATCTTCTGGGTTTATAGTTCGTTATTTTCTTCCATCAGGGTATGATAGACATTGAAAATTATCTGTTTTGCATCTTCTGATATATGCTTTCTCTGTCGTGCTCCAACAGTATTATCACTATCCACATCATAATCACTAACACTTTCATCAAAAGTTCGCCACATGTTCATTAAGTAAAGAGAGAAAAATCGAATGTGTATACAGCAGTAAAGATTAACAATAAATGATAAATAGACTCGATATAAGATGTGATATAAACCAACTCTCCCAACTATATTTAGTTAAATTTTGTTTAATAAATATAAGCATTTATTTCATCTAAATTGTAATTTAATGACTATTTAACAATATATAATAACTATATATTCAAATTAACAACGGTTGGTACTTATGTTATTATTCAATTTTATTTAATCCAAATTGCAGTAATTACAATTTACTTGAATTTTGTCATTACGGACCTCAGCAGTTTGTTTGCGTAAAAGATAATCGTATTGAGCGGCCAGGTAGTGGTGAAATAAAAGCATTAGCCGTTAAAAGTTAAATTCTTATAATTTGTAATGAACTATAATATCCAAATTGCGGGAGGCCTTGAATATTTCTAGGGCCTCTAGGGGGTTTAGTTTCTTACTCTTAACGGCAAAATGTAAGACTTTTACAAAATTATTGTTTGTTGTATGATTATTCTCTTTTATATGGGCTGCAAACGTAGACTTGTTGAATTCTTTAATATGTTCTTTGACCCGAATGCTAAAACTGCCCGATATATACTCCTTTGCAATCGAAACATTAAAGCTTATAAACACCAGATTTTTTTAAGGGTTTTGTTTTAGTTTTGGCATTAAGAAGAACATGGGCAACTTTTATGTAAGGTTTGAATACTACTTTAGTTTCAAATTTAGAAATAATTTTAGCGATTTCATCGCTAACATTGCCAAGATAGGTTAAAGAAATATGTTGAAGTGATTCTAACTCATATGAGGATATACTGAATTCGAAGCAAGTTTAGTTACTTTTTTATTTAATATATTTTTTATCATTTGGGAAGGATAGCCATTATTATACGCAATTGGTTTAATAATATCCATTTCTTGGTTGAAATTTTGTTTTGATAACGGTAATGACACTGCCCTGAATATCATAGAGTGAAAAGCAGCTAGTTTGTGGCTTAAGGGATGTCGTGAATCGCTCGGTATGCAAAGTAGGTTTCCTAAAAATATTGAAGCTAAATTGGTTGTCGGATTTGGTAATTTTAAGATCTAAAAAATGTATGTAATTATCTTTTTCAATTTCAGCTGTGAATTTAATCTTAGGGCGCACTGAATTGATGTAATGAAAAAAGGTTTTGGGTCCCATTGAAACAAGTAAGCACATGATCTACATATCGATATCAGAAAAGAATATTGTTTTTTGGCTAAATGAGATTTTAAAATGGTATAACAATGTTAGATATATTTTTTTTTTTCTGATAAAAGATGGCTGATAGGTGAACTCATCGTTTGCTTATAAATTTTGAAATAAAATTCGAAATAATTTTTATTTAATACTATCTCCATTAGATCTAAGACTTCTTGTTTAATAATGGGATTGACTTTTTTACTCACTAGGATGTTTTCCATTAGTGTTAAACATCTTTAGGTGGCATATTAGAAAACATATTAGTGACGTCTGTCTACTGATATTAGTTTCGCATTGTTAGGAATTGTAGTTGTAGATCTCGGTTTCCGGGTTGGAACCGCGTCGAGTTAGGCGTAATTTCCAACGTTTCGTCAACTGTTTCAAGGGACATCTTCAGGGCTGCACGTAGATGTTCGTCGTTTCGCAGTAGCTTCTTCAAGCCACTGCGAAACAAGTGTTCATTTGAAAAGTCAATCTAGTAGCATATGATTTACTGAGAACATTTTGAAGTATGTCGTAAATTAAAATTTACTACTTAACCTACGAAGTCGTATATTTTGACAGTTTCATACATACAAATAAATAACAAATAATTTATTGAAAACCATAACAAATGTTGAAAATGTTGTCCTTCAAGATCAATGCACTTTAAATCCTCCGTTCAAAATTTCTGATGATATTCTGCAA
The DNA here is from genome assembly GCA_935421215.2 of Melolontha melolontha. NCBI lineage: Eukaryota > Metazoa > Arthropoda > Insecta > Coleoptera > Scarabaeidae > Melolontha > Melolontha melolontha. Next base: position 14,204,230 of record OW285236.1, read on the forward strand.
CATTACTGGATTGTTATTCATTTCCATGCATTTCTGTTCGATTCTCTGTAGCATATCATTCAAATTCAATATAGGTGTTCGAATATTGTTATTTTTTAGATAAGGCCACAAAAAGAAGTCGCAATGTGTTAAATCGCATGAACGTGCAGGCCAGGCAATTTAAGTATTTCGACTAATTATACGCTCATCAAAAAATTCTCTTAAATAATCCAAAGATTCTGCAGTACAGTGACAAGGTGCTCCGTCTTGTTGGAAATATGCATTTTGTAGTTCATCATCATGCAACTGATTGACAAATGGTTGTAAAATTTCCGTACGGTACCTTTGAGCAGTTAACGTTCCCTGAAAAAATATTGGTCCAATGATTGGCCTTTAGCTTATCGCTGCCCAAACACCAATTTTCTCTGGATGTAGCGATTCTTCATCAATTACATGTGGATTTTCACTACTCCAAATTCTTGTATTTTGTGAATTTAGGTATCCCGTTTTATAAAACCATGCTTCATCAGATGACTCTTTGCGAAAGTTCTCCATTATTGTTCATATTTGCAAACCAATTACAAAACTGTAGTCTACGTGGGTAATCAATTTCTAACAATTCTTTTACTGTTGTGACACGGTGTGGATAAAGTTGCATATCTTTTTTTAATAACTTGTGAGTTGTACCAACAGAAAGGTTTATTTGTTGACTCAAATGTCGAACAGATGTTTGTGGTTCATTTTCCATTATTTCTTCAACACGATTGACAACTTGAGGTCTACGTTTCTTAACTGCTCCGGTACCTGATTTTCTTAAGAGACTATCAGTTTCAGAAAAAAGTTTTAAAGTTCTATCCAAAGTATTCTTAAATTATATAATCTATTACAAAATGTGGAAACTCAACTTGAAATTCTACCATGCAATCTTGAACTGAGTAAACCCATAAACCATCAATTTTATTACCACTTCGAAAATAAGCCTGGACTAAAAAAATTTTATGTTCTAAAGTGAAAGCCATTTTAAAACTGAGAAGCAATTTATTTAAACCAGAATCGACGCACGATTATTTTATGCACTAACTGATATTTGTGATTAACATTATCAAATGCCATTTGGATTTACGTTTACGGAACAATAAACACATACTAATATATTTGCGTCTTATTCTATCAAAATTTCAAAGTAACCTAGACTGACTTTTCAAATGAACACTTGTTATATTAATGCATGTTTAAATATGTATGAAGTAGCAATATTTTACCCGATGGGACGCCAGTGAAGTTTGCCAAAAAGATAAATTCTAAATCTTATACAAACAAATTTTATTGCTGGTAATCGACCAGTGGTATATTTACGTCTACACTTTGTGATACATATCAAAGCTCTGTGATCAACTTTATACCAAGCAGTTACTCTGTCGATTACATCACCTTTTTCCGTTCAATAGTAATGAAGTCATTCTTATAATGCGGCAATTGTATTTGTATAATATTTTCTTTAGTGTGAACATGTGTATTCTATAAACGCTTCATATCAACTAGGATCCCATATTAATGCTTATTGTTTGCGAATGTCCGATAACTGCTGATAATTCTTGTTAAATGCCCAATTACAGAAATTACGTGTGTTAATAAAACATTGTTGAGTTAGTTCTTGTACCGGTTGTACATGATATGGGTGAAATTTATGTTTTAGTAATTCTGTACGCGAAGTTCTTGACATTCCAACTTGACGCTCTAACATACGTACTGATGTATGAGGATTTTCCACTACAGTCTCCAATACTATGTGTTCATTTTCTTCAATGACCACTCGTTTTTGCCTATGCACGTTCTATTAGCCTAGCAAGTGGATAAATATTAGGATGCCGCTCAGCGTAAGGAAACCTTTGCGTGTAAATGCGACTTGCAATGAAACAATTCTGATCGCTCGATCCTAAAGCGTAAACGAGCGATGCACATACCGCGGCCCGCGGGTCGCCTTCGGCCCACTGGCGATATTTATGCGGCCCGCCAACGAGTTTTAAAAATTGTTCGAAAAACTACAAAAGTAGGTAAAATCCATTCAAATCAATATTTCTTGACTTTTTATTTTATTCTAACTTTTGTAGTTGTTAGTAAGATATGTATCTTTAAGTACCTGCTATTTTCTTGTTCAGGTTTACAACGTAGGACTGGCGTTCCAAGCATATTGTTACGACACTAGAAATCTGTCGAACCAACTAGATTACTCGAAGATTCGCGAAACACGCCGAACACATCCCCGAACATTGTGGTAGGTTCTGGATGTTAGGTAACTCGTATAAATACAACGCATCGCCCGCTATCGGGGCAGTTAAGTTTTAACTACGAACAAGCGAACGTTATATTGTTTGAATTGCAATCTGTGAAGAATATATATGTCGTCGTCCGAACTTGGTATCTACCTACGTAACAATATAATATCAATTTTGATATGGATAAACCAGGCCCCAGTAAAAAACGTAGTCGTAAGGTTGAAGATGAAAATCGACAGTTTCAAGATATTTGGACCGAAAAATACTTTTTTATTTCATCGCATAACAAAAGTGTCTGTTTAATATCCAAGAGTAGAGTTTCTATTCCGAAGGAATATAATGTGAAAAGGCATTATGGAACCCAGCATCATACTTTTACCAAATTAACCGGCGAAAATTGAACGCAAAAAATTTCCACTTTACAAAGGGAACTAATAGGCCAGCAAGATATGTTTACAAAACCAATTCAAGATGCTGAAACAGCTACTGAAGTTAGCTTTGAAATATCTCGAAAATAGCGAAAACTTGACGGCCTTTTAAAGATGGTGAGTTTGTTAAGCAGTGTTTAGATATCGTGTCCGAAAGATAATGTGTCCGAAAGATGCAAAAAGGTTTGAGAAAATTCAACTAAATCGGATGACTGTTCAAAGAAGACTTACCACATTAGCAGCTAATATAGAAGAGCAATTAGCTACGAAATCTAAAAGTTTTGAGTATTTTTCTATAGCACTCGACGAATCTACAGATATAAGTTCCACTGCTCAACTCTTAATACTTTTACGAGGTGTAATGCAAAATTTTGAAGTGAGTGAAGAACTGATTGGTATGAGTTCTTTGACAATTCAAACCAAGATGAGTGACATTCTCAAAGCTCTTCTGGAAAAATGTTCTATAATGGATTTGTATTTAACGAAATTATCTGGAATTACGACTGACGGAGCACCTTCAATGGTTGGAAGTAAATCTGAGATAACAACTATGTTAAAAGAGTATTTACAAACTAAAACATAGATACCAAGGAATTAATGCAGTTTCATTGCATTATACATCAAGAGGGCCTCTGTTCAAAATTATTGGGATTTGAAAACGTGATAAAAGTTGTAGTACCTACCGTAAACTTTATAAAATCACGAGGTTCACACAATTTCTCGAGGATATTGTGTGCGAATATGGTGATCTCCTGTTTTACACTGAAGTAAGGTGGCTAAGTCGTGGGTTGTCACTAGAGCGGTGTCTTAACTTGATTGAAGAAATCAAAATATTTCTGGCGGAAAATAAAAAGGACGTCTCCGAACTCGACAACCCTGATTGGCTGTGTGCCTTAACGTTTCTTGTAGACATCACAAATCACTTGAATGTCTTAAATACGCGACTCCAAAGCAAATATCAATTGATTTCGCAGTTATACTCTCATGCTTCATGATAATTTACGAAACAAGTTTAATGAAGGTAATTTACTCAACTTTTACCGTTGCGTTGACAAAACCGCTTATAAAGAGTTGCGAATAAATGCATTGAAATGCGCAAGCTTATTTGGATCGACGTATATTTGTGAGCAAACGTTTTCAGTGATGAAACTTAACAAAACAAAAAATCGAAACCGTCTGGCAAATGAAAATCTGGAAGCAATTTTACGTGTGGCGACAAGTAATGTGGAACCAAACATAAATCAAATTGTTAGGTCAATGCAATGCCATGCATCAAAATAATAAAATATGAATATTACATTGTAATGATTAGATTACATTACGATTACATAATTACAACAAACATTTTTGAATGTTCTTTTATTTTTATCATTTGTAGTAATTCATACTATTTAAAAATAAAAATATTTGTGTTAATAAGTATTCTTTGTAGTGGCCCGTCCTTGGCTTAAAATTTTCCCGAGTGGCCCCTGTTCCCTATAAGTCTGTGCATCCCTGGCGTAAGCCATATTGATAAGTTCTTGTTTTGAATAATTCATTTTTATAACATGAACAAATACACACGAATTGACTTATGGAGCAAATACTGCATTAAGCAATTTGACAGTTTAGAATTTTGATGTGTGTTATTTGTTTTCCATGGCTGTCTTAGTTATAAGAACTTATTGCCTTGAAGTGGACAGCTTTTTGTAAAGTGATTTTAAAAACGAAGAAATCTCGAAATCTATTACAGATAGGAATGTGATATGCTTAAGTAAAAATAATGTGCTCCACTTAGGATTAAAATAACATTAAAAAACACTATGCATTTCATTAAAAGAAAATGTAGATTTTCCATGAAATTTGTTTTGTTGCTTTCCGTTTCCTGAACTCTCTGTATCTAAAAAATTAATTTTAGCAATTCGTTAAAGTTATCGCAAATATAAACTACTACATACCAAAAATTTTGTTTCTGGGATAAAATATAAGTAAGACATGACTTAGCAAAGCACCTGCACATGACATTTATTAGAGAAAATATTAAATATTTCAAAAACCATTACGATTAGGTATAGACAATGGTATATGAGCAGCATGTCGATTTTGTAGCAAACTCTAAAAATAGAATAGAATAGGATGTTTTGTTTGAAAAAATTAAGTTAGATTCAGTACTGTTATTCTGAGACGACCTGTATAAACGAAAGTATTTTTAGGCATGCCCCTTTAACTATTAAACAACATTTGTTTGAAAAGTTTTTTGTACTTTTAAACGGTATCGAGATATCGACCGACACCGTAATATTGGGACACCCTGTATATACAGTAGGGTTTCTACAGTGTACGCCACATCCCACATTTCGACTGATATTCCTCCAATCCTCCGCTTCCATGGCTCTATCTCTCATGATTTGGTATATCTCTTCGTTCCATGGTATTACAGGTCATGCTCCCCTTAAAATGTGCGTCTCCACAGTATCTAACGCATTTCTATCTTTTTTTTGGCCAGCTGCCAACATTCTGGGTTCAGCATACAAATATATTTCTTAGCTGGCTGTATTTGCTCTTTTATGGCCCTTTTTTGATGTTTCTTTCTCCGGCAAAACACTTCCCAAATACTTATTATCCGTACATTTCCCTATTTCCCTGATTTGCAGTTCTGGATTTTCTTCTTGCCTTTCCCCTACATTCAAATACTCAGTTTTTTTCATATTCATATACAATTCCCACTTCTTATATTCTTCCTGGAATTTGCTAAACATTTAGTCAGTATCTTCTTCGTAACAAGCTATAATTATTTGAACGTCAGTGAATAGAAGTGTTGTTAAGCATTGGTATCTGAATTCCTAATTCTTCAGTTTTTCGTCTCAAATTATCTAGCCCTTGTTGAATATATATTTTAAACAAGGTAGCTGAAAGGCTACCTCCTTGCCTAAGTCCTTTTATCGCAGAGAAAGTATGTGAAATACTGTTTCCAAATTTAACAGCACTCATTGCATTTGCACTATTCCAGATGGCCTGGACATTAATGTTTATTAAAATGGGAAATATATTATAGGAACATTTCTTCGTCTTGGACATATATTATGGGATGATATTGAGCATAAATTCACTTATTTCATCCACTGATTTGCCACGTATCGATTGAGAAATATAATATCAAACCAAAACTAAATTAAAATGCTTATTCCATCATGATCAACGATTTCGATTAATTTTAAATATCAAATATTTATTTTTGCAGGACATTCAAGAAGTATTAGACAATTCAAACGATGGCGTAATATTTTTCTCTTTTGGTACAATCGTGGAGCCCACGTGGTTGCCAATGGAGAAGAGGAAAATATTCTTAAACGTTTTTTCCAAATTGAAACAAACAGTGTTGTGGAAGTACCCCAAGGATGACTTAAAAGATTCACCAAAAAATGTTGTTTTCAGAAAATGGTACGCTCAAAACGATATATTAGGTACAGATGTATTCAATGTATATCGATTGCTTAATAGCCATGTTATATTTCAGCTCATAAGAACGTAAAACTGTTCATTACTCATGGTGGCGGTTTGAGTTCCCAAGAAGCGATGTATCACGGTGTTCCGGTGCTTAGCATTCCATTCTTTGTGGACCAAAAGAAAACCGCAGGGAAGATGGCGGCGAGAATGTTAGGAAAGAAATTACTTATTGGCGAAGTAACTGAAAACGTTTTGCACGAAGCTATATCCGAACTTCTAGATAATTCAATGTAATTAAATTTTTTTATTAGTAAACATACGAGATGCCACCCAGAAATTACCGGAATCTGAATGTGGCGTGGGAAGAGATGGTAGGCCGGTTCTATAGCACTAGATAGTATGAGATACGTCTATACCAAGTCAATCTGTAAAATGGTACTTTGCTAAGTGAAAATAAACATTTTTTGTATTTATACAGGATCCAGCATTGAAACTTTCTTTGTTAGCATTATGCACTAACGTGGCAAGTTTGATATCAAACTGTTTTAAAAAGAATATTCGGTAAGTGTCCACCGTTGCTGTCGATGAATTGTTGTAGCTGATTTCTGAAGTGCACGTGGACTCTCTTCAGCATAGCAACCGGTATGTTGGCTATTTCATGACAAATATTGTTTTTTAATACTTCAAGAATGGCAAGGTCGGTTGTTATAGACTTTCAATTTGAGGTAGCCCCATAAAAAAATCATATGGGGCTAAATCTGGCGAGCGTGCAGGCCAACTGCAGTAACAGAATCATTACGAATTCTGGACATATGGTCATGATCCCGAAACAAAGCAGCAGTTACCACGACCGAAGAAAGCAGAGCAAGCTCAAAGCAATGTTAAGTTAATGTTGATTTGCTTCTTGGACGCTGATGGCATCATGCACAAAGAATTTCTCCCACCAGCTGAAACAGTTAATGGACGATTTTATAGCGATGTTCTTCGGCGACTAAGAGAAAACATACACCTCGACAATGCACCAACCCACACGTCACTTGTCGTGCATCAGTTTCTAGCTTCAATGAAGATGACAGTATCACCCCACCCACCTACTTCCTAGAACTTGTCGCTTATGACTTCTTCCTGTTTCCGAAGTTGAACCTGAAGCTCTAAGGATGCAGTTTTGGGATGATTGAGGATATCCAGACTGATTCGGAGGCAGCGTTGAATACGTTAACATGCAAAGACTTCCAACACTGCTTCTAGTCAAGGACAAGTCACTGGGATCGGTATATTATTGCGGAAGGGGGGTACTTTGACGGGAATGGTATTGAATAAGTTGTAACGATAATTTATCGTGTTTTCTTTCACATTCCGAGAATTTTTAGGTAACACCTCGTATATTCCACAATATTATTAACAGTAACGGCTGACCAGCTAGGTCGCACATTCTTACTCGAACATTTGTATAAACCTTTACATTTTCAAGGCAGTGTAAAACAATATTAACCTTTTTGTACTTATGTATACCGATGCTAGTTTGTAACTTATGCTAATACGTACCTGACGAAGCCACTGTGTTGGCGAAACAATTGTCGTTTTACGATCACATATTAATAAAGTGATGGCTTTAACTATAAGTTTTATTTCTATTTTAAATTATGGATCTTCATCAAGTAAAACTCAAATCAATTCAATTATTCTATATTTCCTGGTACTTTTCCCAACTTATCTAAGATATTGTAAAATATTTGTCTTTGTTCTGAGTTCATTTTAAATAAAACTAACGGTAACTTAGAACACACTTTATTAATATCAAAACACACTAAATACACATAAAAACTAATAATAACAGTATTTATTTATATTTATTTCACATTTATATCACTAAATCAATCCGACGGCGATTACTCGTTGAATGGCTCGTCTCCCTCCATTTTAAGTTCTTATATAGTGTATAGCTCATTCGAGGGCCTTTCAGAAGCTCTTTTCTAGGAGATCCGGCAGACTTGATGACGTATTCGGCGCGTGATACCGCTCGCATCACACATCACAATATTAATTGCGCTAGAGGAAGACATTTCTATAATATACATTCGTTTCTTGGCGAGATATTACTTCTCCATTTGTATTATTATTATCTGATATATTAAGATTTTATTTGTTTCAGTTACAAACAAAACATGCAGAAGACGTCTCGACTATTCCGTGATCAAAAGGAAACTCCACTAGAAAGAGCTATTTTCTGGATAGAATACGCTCTACGGAACAAAGACCTCAGCCATTTATCAACAAATGTTCGGGCAATGACTTTGTTTCAACGTGAAAATTTGGATGTTTACGCAACTATCTTCCTCATTATCATCGTTCTTGTTATATTACTCTACATGGTAGTGAAATACACCTTGAAATGTATATTTTATAAGAGAAAAATTAAAATCAAACAAAACTAAATTAACCCATTAAATTCTAAGAGGATTTTAATGCAGAGACTGGATTAATTGTATTTCTTTTGTATTTTCACAAAATAAATTAGTTTTTACATCTATCTGTTAAATATTACACCAGACAACAGCAATTCTGTTGGATAAATTGTTATGCATGAACTTGGATATGTTTTCCACGCTGATTTCAAATATGATGTTTTCCTGTAGCAGCTCTAGTTTTGAAGATATGAAGTATTGGGACTTTCAATAAAAATATAATACAACATAATTTGAAACATACTTGAGTGGGTAAAACCTCACTACATTTGTATAATACCAAAGTATTTTTAATAATATAAAAATATTATTAAGAATGGGGTGTGAAGAACACAATACAAGTTCATTTATGTATTTTTGAATGTATCTTCTCCAAAGACGTAGATACGTATTTCACATTTCTACATGATTCTCAATACGCCCCTGTTCTTCACACCCCATTTTTAATAATATTTTTATATTATTAAAAATACTTTGGTATTATACAAATGTAGTGAGGTTTTACCCACTCAAGTATGTTTCAAATTATGTTGTCATATATATATTCGGCTCACGCCGATAAATAGTGAAGACACGAGAATACAGTTTTGTATAGATACGGTGGTTACCGACTATAGAAAACACGTCTGCTTCGGCTGTTATTATGTAGACGGCGTTGAATATTCCTTGACGCGCTGTCTGAATAATTTCGGCTAGATAGTAACGTAGTTATGTTTGTTTGAATGTGTCTTCTCCAACAGGGGCGTATTGAGAATCATGTAGAAATGTGAAATACGTATCTACGTCTTTGGAGAAGATACATTCAAAAATACATAAATGAACTTGTATTGTGTTCTTCACACCCAATTTTTAATAATATTTTTATATTATTAAAAATACTTTGGTATTATAAAAATATAATACTTATAAAAGCTAACGAGCGATCATTAAAAGTTTCTTACAAATGTAATAAATATGTATTACACATCTGTATCTGTACACATGGACACACACCTGATATTTTCCCTTCTGTTCCCTTGTTTTTCCCTTCTGTACTGTACGGCATACCTGGTCGAAAGAAAACTGCTATTTTCGGCGTAGTCTTTTTCATCCGTCAGATAAGACAGAATTTGCTACTTACGTTTGAGGCGGGCCATCAAACTTTACTTAACTAGTCAAAATGACGACGTGTGAATGAGACAGAAGCACGTGTCTGTGGATGAAGTAAACGTTGAAAAATACGAGATGTATGTCTATGTGTACAGTACAGATGTGTGTAATACATACGTTTATAATATGCTGAAAGAATTATATTAGAACTTATTAAATAAAATAAAATATAACGACATTGTTCTTAAATTAAAGTTTTTATTTAATATTTACAAGAAAGAAAGAAAGAAGTTACGATTTGAGATGCATTAAAGTGATCAAATTAAAATCTATATAAACAAGGAGCGACGAATAAGTATCTGAAGAAAGTAACACATGTTATAGAACCGTCCTTGTGCACTAACGTTAATGTGAGAAATGCGACTCAGCTTCACGCGAGGTATTCTTAGAAGTACGATAAAGATACGAGGTATTAAAAACCAAATGCAAGAGTCTTATTTTTCATTATATCATATAACGTGCGTTCATTTGAAAAGTCAATCTAGGTTACTTTGAAATTTTGATAGAATAAGACGCAAATATATTAATATGTGTTTGTTGTTCCGTAAACGTAAATCCAAATGACATTTGATAATGTCAATCACAAATATCAGTTAGTGCATAAAATAATCGTGCGTCGATTCTGGTTTAAATAAATTGCTTCTCAGTTTTAAAATGCTTTCACTTTAGAACATAATTTTTTTTTAGTCCAGTCTTATTTTCGAAGTGGTAATAAAATTGATGGTTTATGGGTTTATTCAGTTCAAGATTGCATGGTAGAATTTCATACTTTGGATAGAACTTTAGAACTTTTTTCTGAAACTGGTAGTCTCTTAAGAAAATCAGGCAGCGGAGCAGTTAAGAAATGTACACCTCAAGTTGTCAATCGTGTTGAAGAAATAATGGAAAATGAACCACAAACATCTGTTCGTCATTTGAGTCAACAAATAAACCTTTCTGTTGGTACAACTCACAAGTTAGTAAAAAAAGATATGCAACTTTATCCATACCATGTCACAGCAGTACAAGAATTGTTAGAAATTGATTACCCACGTAGACTACAGTTTTGTAATTGGTTTGTAAATATGAACAATAATGGAGAACTTTCGCAAAGAGTCATCTTTACTGATGACGCATGGTTTTATAAAACGGAATACCCAAATTCACAAAATACAAGAATTTGGAGTAGTGAAAATCCACATGTAATTAATGAAGAATCGCTACATCCAGAGAAAATTGGTGTTTGGGCAGCGATAAGCCAAAGGCGAATCATTGAACCAATATTTTTTCAGGGAACGTTAACTGCTCAAAGGTACCGTACGGAAATTTTACAACCATTTGTCAATCAGTTGCATGATGATGAACTTCAGAATGCATATTTCCAACAAGACGGAGCACCTTGCCACTGTACTGCAGAATCTTTTGATTATTTAAGAGAATTTTTTTGATGATCGTATAATTAGTCGAAATACTGAAATTGCCTGGTCTGCACGTTCATGCGATTTAACAACTTGCGACTTCTTTTTGTGGCCTTATCTAAAAAATAACATATTTCGAACACCTATATTGAATTTGAATGATATGCTACAGAGAATCGAACAGAAATGCATGGAAATTAATAACAATCCAGTAATGTTGCAGAATATCATCAGAAATTTTGAACGGAGGATTTTAAAGTGCATTGATCTTGAAGGACAACATTTTCAACATTTGTTATAGTTTTCAATAAATACCTATTATTTGTTATTTATTTGTATGTATGAAACTGTCAAAATATACGACTTCGTAGGTTAAGTAGTAAATTTTAATTTACGACATACTTCAAAATGTTCTCAGTAAATCACATGCTACTAGATTGACTTTTCAAATGAACACTTGTTACATTACTATACATTAATTATACCGGATTCATTATATCGCAAATATTTTAAATCTACGTTAATGTTTTAATTTACCTTAATAATAAAGAAAATAAACCTTTTTTAAATTTTAATTCACATCAAGAATACATCCTGGAAAGAAAGTTATTATTTCGCAAATTAAACGTGAATTAAATGTAAATTAAAATAAATCTCTGAATCGAACAATATAGAGTTAACCTGTGAAACGCGTGTCACGATCGGACATGTGCTACTTGGACAAGTACATGTAGAGTTAACCATGTTTACCCCGTGGCAGTTGGACGAAAAAGGACGTTTTTGTGTCGTTGAGAGCGCTCGTGGTTGGAAAAGGTTTTATAATCCAGTTTTTAAGAAACGGGAAATCAATGATTTGAGCATAAGAATTAAGAACTAATTAAAGACTAGGAGCTAAAGGGTTGCGATGTCGGTGAAATAAATATTCCTTGTAAAAAATGCTTTCAAATGATATCTCACATCAAGCACAAATTAAAGTAAGTTGGAACCAAGAATATACAAGAAATTTTTCTAAAACCGTTTTAAATTATATTATTTACAAATAAATCAAATTTAAAAATATGCTTAGCTGTTAGATAGGACTGTTAAGATAAAACTTATTTAGTTTTAGTTATTTCCAAAAACGAAGGTTTACATTTCATCTCCACTAGTAACATAATTCGCGGAAACTTTTTACACGTCTTGGATATTACCGCTGTATCTCAAGCTTTATAATAGGTTTAAAAATAACTAGGAACAACAATAAACTACATATTAAAATACATGGAATTTAAAATATGCTAATAAAATATAATCTGTGTTACAATGGTATTTGCATTTAATTACTACAATTAGTTGTACCTCTAGATGAATTTATTATTCATTTGAGCAGATGTGAGGGTTTAAATACAATTCAAATATATTAAAAATAGATATAGTAGTCTATTTACGATTCCAGACGATTGCCATAAACATACGTATAGTTTATTTCAAATTATAAGAATATAACTTAGAACGGCTCTAATGCTTTTATTTCACCACTTGCGGCAATAACTACCTAGCCGCTCAATACGATTATCTTTTACGCAAACAAACTGCTGAGGTTCGTAATTACAAAATTTAAGTAAATTGTAATTACTGCAATTTACATGACATAAAATTTAATAATAATATAAGTAACAACAGTTGTTAATTTGAATATATAGTTATTATATATAGTTAAATAGTCATTAAATTACAATTTAGATGAAATAAGTGCTTATATTTATTAAACAAAATTTAAGTAAATATAGTTAGGAGAGTTGGTATATATTACATCTAATATTGAGTCTATTTATCTTTTATTGTTAATCTTTACTGCTGTATACATATTTGATTCTTCTCTCTTTACTTAACGAACATGTGGCGACCTTTTGCTGAAAGTGTTAGTGATTATCATGTGGATAGTGATAATACTGTTGGAGCACGACAGAGAAGGCATATATCAGAAGATGCAATACAGATAATTTTCAAATGTCTATCATACCCTGATGGAAGAAAATAACGAACTACAAACCCAGAACATTCAACGAACGTCGCAATTAACCAAGGTGCCTTTTGGAACAATATATAAAATAATTAAGAATAACGCAGGGCCTCGAAAGCAAAGAAGTGACAAAGGAGCACCGAGAAAAATTGAAGAGTATGAAATTGATACTATTAGGCGGCAAGAATACTCTTTTTACAGAGGAAATATTGTATCTACACTTGACTGCTTACATAATAGAATCAGTGATGAGCCTATAAATATTCAGTGTTCTAAAGCAACCTTGTGGCGGACGCTAAAGAAAGCTGGTTTTAAGTTTGGCACTATAGACAAACGTCGCACAATTATCGAATGCCCGAGGTTACAGAAACTTAGATATGAATACTTAACGGCAATTAGAAGGTCTAGACAGGAAGGACGATTAATATGTTATTTCGACGAGACATGGTATGACACCCATGATACAATTTGCAAAGGTTGGGTGGATAGTTCAAGTATGTGTCAGTTGGACGCGCCGGTTTCGAAAGGGAAGAGAATAAGCATTCTTTATGCTGGGTCAAAAAAAAGGATGGATCGGACAGCCGCTATTATCTGCTAAAAATGTTAAATCCTCAAGTTTAATTACCATGAAGATATGACCTCATCTTTATTTGAAGAATGGTTTTGTGACACTTTGCTGCAAAATTTACCAAAAGATAGTGTGACAGTGATGGATCATTCTCGACAGCTAACCAAAGTTCTTATAAAATGTAATAATAAGAAAGACATTAAAACATTTTTAGAAGCAAATGATTTATATTTTGAGGATCATTATACAAAAAAACAATTAATAGAGGTGATGAAGACAAAAGGTTATTTAAAGGATTATTATGTGGATAACAGAGCCAAAAAAGCAGGACATACAATTTTGCGTTTACCACCATACCATTGCATTTTCAATCCCATTGAATTGATATGGGCCCAAATGAAAAATATCATAAGACGAACAAATCAAACACCGAAATTTAGTGAAAGCAGTGTAACACACATAAAAAATGCTATGGAACATATAACTGCTGTAAATTGGAAAAAATGCTGTTAAACTCGCAATAGCAAAAGAGGACGAATATATGCGCATGTACAAAATAGTATTTGCTTTGATTATAAATTTGCAATACGATTCAGACACAGACACCGATTGCGCAAGACGAATCAATCACAGATGATTTATGAAATGCGGTGACACATAAAAATTTTATTTTGTATTACAAATAAATTAGCTTTATATATCTATATGTATCCACTACACATGTTGCCACACGATTTGTAATTTTTTCTTTGTATATAAACTCAATGTACAGATATTTTTTTTATATACTTGAAATTAACAGCGTTTTATTATTATATTATAGGGCCCTAATTTATAGTCAATACGACCCCTAGATTCATACGTTGCAAATAGGTAAACCGTACCCATTCAATAAGGAGACCAGGTATAATAATTATCATCACAGAAGGTGGTGCAATAAAAGCATTAGAGCCGTTCAAAGTTATATCTTATAATTTGAAATAAACTATAAATCTTGTTTATATTTTTCGACTACTTTTTAGGTTATTATTGATAAATTTAAACGTTTAACAATTAACTTGGTTGTATGCACTTAAGTATCTTTTTAAACTATTTTGAATAATATATCGACAGTAATAAAATATTTATTAATGAAAATTATTATAAAATACCTGAAGAATAGACAATAAAAACTATTTCATGTCATAAATGTACATTACGTTTAACCTTTATTCCTTTAGGCTTTTTTATGAACAATAAAGTTAATCATTATTAAGCATTTTGCTACTAAATTAAAATAGTAGCGCATTGTAATGTTATTTATTAGGATCGTATACACTTTAGTAATATTATATTTTTTTTTAATACGAGGGACAAGCGGAAATTATTGAGAATAAAAAACACGGTTAATATTTTATTTTAAATATGCTCAAAGTAATTCACTTTAGCAATGATACAACTGACCATTCTTTCTTTCCACTGTTTAAAAGCTCCCAGCCAATCTTCTTTCGGAACGCTTTCGAAATAAACGTGAATTGCAGTATCAATCTCTTCTTCAGAATCTTTAAGCCCAAAAAATTGCCAAAAATCAAACATTGTTAAATCAGGTGAGTACGGCGGACGTTCTATTACTTTTATATTTTTTCAAGACAAAAACTGGAGAGTTAAAATTGCCGTATGGGACGATGCATTATCATGGTGGAGCATAATTCCCTTGTTTGGAACTCTACTGAACACTTTAGGCAACATTTTTCAGTGTGATCTAGATTAATTGTGCTTACTAAGCCCGTACTTCTGAAGAATACTGCATACGTAACCTTTTCCATAGCTCGCTGCTTCTTAGACATTGTAGGAGTTTTCTCATCTTGGTGAATCCATATGTGACTCTCTTGGCGGGTAGGAAGGTCGAAAAACGGAACATATTGCTATGAATATTTGATATACTGCTTATTCACAATTCACAACCAATGTTTTGGCGCCCCACGTTGGGCACTAAAATATGCTATGAATTGTGATTTTATATACTGCTTATTCACAATTCACAACCAATGTGTCCAGCTTCAATATTCAGCCGGTTTAATTTCCAGGATGAGACTGCTTTTCCCTCAGGGTTCCAATCGGAAAAGTGGAAAACTCAATTTGATTAATAAACAGTTGAGCGCCCCTCAAAATTTATTTGAGAAAAGTAATGATAATGTTTTTAAGTTACTAGTAAACTTCTTCAAGTAATGTTAAATAAAAAACACAATAAACTTTAAATAAAATTTTAATACAAGAAAAAGAAAAAAAAAATCTTTATAAAGCATAAAGATCAATATTGCATCATTAAACAATATTTTTAAGGTAAACTTATAGGAGAATGACCGTTACGTATAATTAAACATCCTTATTGAATCCCGAGCAAAATTAAGACTAATAAATTACAAAGTATTTCAATTTCTCCCACAAGATTTAACGTAAACAAACTAGATGTGACAGGCCGAACTAACCTCTACGCATGTGCGAACCACATGAAAAAAATATGCCCTTGACTCCAGCGTGCAAAATTTTAAAGTTATAGAATTTTTTTTTTTACTTAGAAATTTTAAAAAACCTTCTTTGTCATCTAATTCAACAATTAATTTTTTCATAGATGTAAGTAATTAAATTATTACTAATTATCATTATTTGCATGATTTGAACTGTGTATTTTCATTGTATTAATTTTGTTATATTGATATTTTATCTTAATAGTTGAATTAGATGACAAAGAACGTTTTTTAAAATTTCTAAGTAAAAAAAAAATTCTATAACTTTAAAATTATGCACGTTGGAGTCAAGGGCATATTTTTTTCATGTAGTTCGCACATGCGTAGAGGTTAGTTCGGTCTGTCACATCTAGTTTGTTTACGTTAAATCGTGTTGGAGAAATTGAAATACTTCTTTGTAATTTATTAGTCTTAATTTTGCTCGGGATTCAATAAGGATGTTTAATTATACATAACGGTCATTCTCGTATAATAAGTTTACCTTAAAAATATTATTTAATGATGCAATATTGATCTTTATGCTTTATAAAGATATTTTTTTCTTTTTCTTGTATTAAAATTTTATTTAAAGTTTATTGTGTTTTTTATTTAACATTACTTCAAGAAGTTTACTAGTAACTTAAAAACATTATCATAACTTTTCTCAAATAAATTTTGAGTGGCGCTCAACTGTTTATTAATCAATTTGTGTTTCCCACTTTTCCGATTGGAACCCTGAGGGAAAAGCAGTCTCATCCTGGAAATTAAACCGACTGAATATTGAAGCTGAACACATTGGTTGTGAATTGTGAATAAGCAGTATATCAAATCACAATTCATAGCAATATGTTTCATCACTTGTCACTATTTTAGAAAAAAATTGGTGCCCGACATTATTTAAGAAATTTAAAGTTTTATTTCAAATTCTTCCACGCTCTGCTTTTTGGAAGTCAAAAAGGTGATGCGGCACAAAGCAACTTACCACTTTTGTTAAGAAAGCTTAAGACAAAGGTGAACATTCGTTTGACAACGTATATGTATATATTCAATGCAAAACAGTAATTTTCGTAATTGTTTTGTGTCCTCTTCGTTTTACATAGATTTAGTTTAGTTTATCTATATTTAGATATTTACTTTCCTTAAATTCATACTCGTCATGTATTTAGTATACTTAAAAGATCTTGCATTTGGGTCATACGAATTGGTATTCAATGTTAATTATATATCTTTATAATCGATGCGAAACGTCGAAATTTTCTAATTGATTTAACATAATAAACGTAATTCTGTGGCCCGTCACATGCCGGTTATTTGATTAAATATGCAAAGGCGCAATTTAATGTAAAGGTTCTTTAAGGGTTCTACGCTTACAGTTTATAGCTCTCTTTGTCCTATTCCATTGAGAATTTTTCCGTTACCAGTTGATTAATATTCTATATTTCTTAAAATATATTAAATTTTATTTTATTACCTTGTCGGAATAACCGTGCAAGCGAACCCATAATTTACCTGGAACAGTCAAGAACAATGTCTACGAAGAACTCAACGAGTAAACATCTAGCGAGAATTCGAAAAACATTTAGCTAGACAGAAAATTCGCTCAGACATTCAAGTATCTTCTATACAACAATTGAATAGTTATGTACACATAAATTTTCCTATGTGTAATGTTAAAAAATATGTGATGTCAGATATGATGGGATGGCAGAATCACCATGTAATATCTGATCATCGAACTAAAGCTAGGATCGCCATGTAATATCAGACGTGGGCAGGATCGCCATGTAATGTCACCTGGCCCCGGAGGTCACATTGTTGCCTTTACACCGGAGGTTTACCAGCATGATAAATAATAGACGGGACAACGATTAAATAACGACCTATAATTTAATCAAGATAATAACAATGATAACAATAACAAACACTACATTGTAATAAAGAGGCACTAGTCTTGCAGGGACTCTAACTCTCTGACTCTGACTGTGACTCTGTCTCTGACTGACTGTCTATCGAGACCTCTGAGTGTCTCGTTATATATTAGAGTGTGCCCCCTTAGCCTAGTGACCTGGTTACAAGATAAACACAATGGTTACAAGATAAACACAATGTGGTGAAAGATCATAACTCATCGAGGCCGTGTTGACGAAATAGATGTTTTGTAAATACATAACCTGGTTTAGTTATTGCAAATAATTGGCATAGTAAACAACCAGATATACACATTTAATAATTATTAAAATCTCATTTCTACATGCAAATGTCGCCTAATGTGTTGCGTTAATTGCACCAATTCGTCAAACTAAGTTTGAACCAGGTATACAGGACGCAACACGGCGCGATCTCAACCTTTCTGGTTGTTAGGATAATTAAAAACTTGTGTAAGCCGCATCCATCTCGAATCGTACAGATGCATTTCGTTCGTATTTTAACCTGCCAATGCACGGTATCCTGGAGACAGACATGACTTACACTTCCTTCACTACTTGTATATATAGTTAAGATATTGATTATACTGCAAATGAAAATTTAATAATTATTAAAATCACAATTTTCACGTAAATGTCGCCCACTGTGTCGCGCTACATTTCGTCAAACTAAGTTTGCAGCAGCATGCAGAACGTAACACCTACCTCAACCTTCCTGATTGTTAGGATAATTAAAAATTCGTGTATGCCACATCCGTCCCGGAACGTGCAGATGCATTTCGTTCTTATTGGAACTTGTCAATGTCCGGTATCCTGGAGACAGGAGGTTTGAGTATTACTACCTTTAGGTCGATGCAGGACGGCTCGAGGAGCGCTGGGTTTTTCTCTGAATCGGCACGAACGATGATCTAAAGAGAAAGTGGGATCGAGTTAGACAGAAGCTAATTGTTGAATAAAGCTCTTTCCAAGGAAGATAAAATATCTCATTCAAAATCGAAGCAGGGTATCGAATAATGAATATCAAGCCTAGACCGAAGCAGGATATCGAATAGAAGCCATCGAAATTTTGACAGAAAACACGGTCTTATACCGCCTGGAAATGTGGTAAGTTAACGACACTGCTGCGCAAGACGCGTCTCCGCCAACTTTACTTCCCCAATATGTTTATTCAATGTATAGTTTAGCATTTGATTGGATAAAAAATAGGGATAGGTCAGAAATAGGTGTGGTAAATACATACGTATTACGTATTGCTATGAACTGTGGTTTTTATATTTGTTGTACCACCATTCACGACAAATCTATCCAGCTAGGATATTTAGTAGGTTTATTTCCAAAAAATGGGACTGCTTTCTCCTCAAGATTCCAATCGGAAACGTGGAAAATAATTAAGTTAGTTAGGCGCCACTCAAAATTTGTTTGAGAAAAGTTATAATAATATCTTTAAGTTACTTATTAAAATGTGTTGAAAGGATTATTAAATTAAAGATCACAATATAAAATTGAAATGAAAATTTAATACAAAATCAAAAAAAAAAAAGAAAAAAAATCTTTATAGAGTATAAAGATTAATTTTGCATCATTAAACAATATTATAAAAGGTAAAAATATCGCACGGAAATGACCGCAGCGTGCATTCAAAAACCCTTAATGAATACCGAACAAATTAAAAATAAACTAAATCATAAAGAATATTTTTAATTTCACCCCAGAGAATAATATAAATAAACAAACTTGACAGCTCGAACAAAACTCTAAAAACATGCGCACTTACATGTCCAAGAAAAAATGCCCTTGAAATCCCAACGTATAAAATTTTACATTTAATGTTTTTTACTTAGAAATGTTAAAAATCCTCTTTGTTATCTATCTCAATTAATTAAGACTAAATCTCTTAAATAACAATGTGCATACAATTGAAATACAATAAATAAATTAAATAATTAATTAAATAAATAATAAATTAAAATATATATATACAGGCTGATTCATTTTCGGCCCTCACCATGGAGATCTCGCTTATTATTGGAGATAGAGTATAGGTTTAAATTTGGCAAAGTTGTTAAATTTTGTGTTTGTTATAAATCCGTAAAGAAAATAGACCTGTGACAAAAGACCTTCGTTATTTAAAAAAAAAACGCGAAAACCCCATTTTCTTCTTTTACCTGTAGCACCGACATTTGGCCTTGTAGATAAAATATAAAAACACATCCTTGTGGCCATTTCTAAGCCTCTATCCAGTGGTGTACTCTAAATTTTTATACGACGTTTCATTTCTTTCTGGCCATCATCAACTATCTAATTTCTTATAGGCGCCATATTGGATTTAGACATCTTCAGAAAGAGTTTTTTTTCTGATTTCAACCATGTACCACATGCTGACTAAAGTTTTTGACATTAGGTTTTATTTGAAAGAATAAATTATAAGATTAAATAAGGTAGCCATGGAATTTCAATCTGTCAAACATTTCATTTATTGTTCATTAATAATACAAAAATGTCATACACTAACGAAGAGAAACGAGATATGATAAGTATTTTTTATTCTTCGAACCGAAATTCAACAGTAGCGAGTACAAGATATCTACAATTATATCCAGAACGACAACAGCCTCATCGTACCATTTTTCTAGATCTCGACAGAAATTTGGTCGAGAATGGATCGTTTACTAAGCCGCGTAATAGTCAAGACAACAGGAATTTAAATGAAAATTGACAAGATATTTTACAAATGGTAA
Source organism: Melolontha melolontha (assembly GCA_935421215.2). Lineage (NCBI taxonomy): Eukaryota > Metazoa > Arthropoda > Insecta > Coleoptera > Scarabaeidae > Melolontha > Melolontha melolontha. The sequence goes on from OW285236.1 coordinate 14,225,069, forward strand.
ATTAAAAGCGTGTTTTCAAATTTCATGTTAATCTTGTATTTTTATAGATAAATAATAATCCATCAATTTCTACACGCGAAGTAGCGTCAGAATTAAATTTGTGCCAGTCCAGAGCTTGGAGAACTTTACATAAAAGTAGGTTTAAACCATACAGGATCCATGTTAGCCACTCTTTACTGCCTGGAGATAATTTGAGAAGGCTAGAATATTGTAATTGGTTAATGGGAAGGATAGAAAATGACGAAAATTTATTAAGCAAAATCATCTGGTCAGATGAAACAAAATTTACAAATTCTGGAATGTTCAACAGAAATACGGAGCACTATTGCGCAGTACAAAATCCCCGACAAAACATGGCTAGAAGACCACAACATCGTTTTGGAATAAACGTTTGGATGGGTATTTTGGCAAATCGTCTCTTAGAACCAGTTATGTATGAAGAACATTTAAATGGAGAAAGATATTTAAACATTTTACCTACATACGTATCTGACTATCTTGACAACAATATCCCATTAAATCAATTACAATATTTATGGTGGCAACAAGATGGCGCACCAGCACACAATGCAGCTGTTGTTAGAAATTTCTTAAATCAAGAGTTTGCAAACCGTTGGATTGGAAATAGGGGAGTTGTTGAATGGCCTGCCAGATCACCTGATTTAAGTCCGCTGGATTTTTTTTTATGGGGATATGTTAAAAATAATATTTATAAAGTAGATGTGCCACAAAACATTGAAGAATTACGAGACAGACTTCAGAATGCCTTCGATGCAGTTCCTAGAAGAACTATACAAAGGGCAGTACAAAATGCCAGAAGGCGTGCCCAATTGTGCATTACCGAAGATGGCCAGATAATTGAACATTTACTGTAATTGTTTATTGTTTACTTTTCTATGTATTTTTATTAATGTTCTTGTTATCTTGTACTCGCTACTGTTGAATTTCGTTTCGAAGAATAAAAAATACTTATCATATCTCGTTTCTCTTCGTTAGTGTATGCCATTTTTGTATTATTAATGAACAATAAATGAAATGTTTGATAGATTGAAATTCCATGGCTACCTTATTTAATCTTATAATTTATTCTTTCAAATAAAACCTAATGTCAAAAACTTTAGTCAGGTACATGGTTGAAATCAGAAAAAAAAAACTCTTTCTGAAGATGTCTAAATCCAATATGGCGCCTATAAGATATTAGATAGTTGATGATGGCCAGAAAGAAACGAAACGTCGTATAAAAATTTAGAGTACACCACTGGATAGAGGTTTAGAAATGACCACAAGTATGTGTTTTTATTTTTTCTCTACAAGGCCAAATGTCGGTGCTATAGGTAAAAGAAGAAAATGGGGTTTTCGCGTTTTTTTTTTAATCACGAAGGTCATTTGTCACAGGTCTATTTTCTTTACGGATTTATAACAAGCACAAAATTTAACAACTTTGCCAAATTTAAACCTATACTCTATCTCCAATAATAAGAGAGAACCCCATGGTGAGGGCCGAAAATGAATCAGCCTGTATTTTTACTTACATAAAAAAAAATATAATGTGAGACACATTAACGAGAATTGTTATAAAATTAAATATTCAAAATTACGAGACTAAAACTCGTAGAAAGTTCGGGATATTGAAATACAAACACATAAACTATTAAACTCAAAAACAACCCGAATTTACAATAGATAATTATCTATCTTAAATAAAAATGTACACTCTCGTCAACTGTTAACTTGTGTCTGACCTCGCTTTCGCATAAAGCCGTCCTTCAAACATACAAGTTTTTTGCATACACATAAATACATACGGATATACACAGATATCCAAAAATAACAGTACAATCATTTTTTAAATATTTATTGGGGAAAAAACCATAGCATTATGTACTCGTATTTCTATCGTATCCATCGTCGACGTATCTGATCAGATAACAGACACGCCTGGCGCCTGGTATGGTACCTCCCTTCTCTCTTACCTAGTGTACTGGTAGGGTATTGTTCACGTCTCCGCCGTTAACTCACCACGTTTCCAGACGGTATACTCGTTGCAGGCGGGTAAAAAAAAAACAGAAAATTCTGGGAGTTAAGGCGCACGTTGAAACTGCATCTTTCGTGGACGATGGGGTTAAGCTGCGTAGACGAGCATCGTACACGATTCCTGCGTTCAAAATAAACAATATATACAAAATATATATCTAGAAAATAAACATACAAAGTTAGTTAAAAAGTTCATAATTGCACTTGCGGGGAATAAAGTTCTTTATTTTACATGACTCGCACTTTTGTTCTCGCAATTACGACTTTCGAGAACGAAGTTCGTTACAAGCTTAATTGTCGAAATACGTAAATGGACTTTTTCAGAATGAGTCTCCGATATAATAGCCTGTATTTGGTCAAACAAAAAACGGACATTAATTTCTATTTTGAAACGCTGTGTATATGAAACTGTTCGGGAAATATCTTGAAAAAGATTTAAAAAAACAAATTGTTCTTTAATTCATTAAAAATTTAATTGTATTTTCCTTTCATTATAATAATTTTGGAAGAGTACCTCTTATTAACTGCATGACATACTTGACAATGATTTACATCAAGGTGATTTTTATCTCTTGCGTGATAATGCCCTATTATAAACTCACATCTATTTACTGGTGGACACACATGTGACCTTGTCTGAATTAGATAATAGTGCTTATTACATTTTTATATCTATTAATAATAATAAGGACTTGTCATTAGTATTCGGTTACATCTAAGACTACCAAGCTATTTAGCCACATTGTTGCGTGTTAGTATCAATAAAAATATCAAAACATCTATTATATTTTATTCAGAAATAAAACTTTAAGCTTGTAAGAAATGTTCCTCTGGAAAATGTTAATATTTGGTGTATTTACCAAGACTGTTTTAAGTGCAAATATATTATTTATAACATTAGTAGCTTCACCTAGTCATCATATATGGAATGAAGTGTTGGCTGGAGGCCTTGTGGAAAAAGGACACAATGTTACCATAATCGGACACAATGATCTTAAAATTCAATCGAGAAACTGCACTCTTCTCAAAATTACAGGTATACTTCGACCATATAGTTAGTGTTGTATAGCTTTAAGGTTTCACCGTTAAAAAATTATAATAGTTTAGTTGTGAATTAAAATTTAATGGAAAAGGTAAATTTTAACTTTCTTGTTTAACAACACTTCAGGATTGCTGGAAACATTTTTGAAAACTTCGTAAAAAAGCAAATATAAAATTTTAGTAAACGACTTTATCTTTTTTGAAATTATTTCTAAAAAATTTTGAGATCAATTACTATCGCTTCGATTAGCTTAATCCTGGAAAAGTGTAGAATAGAAGGAAACTTAAACCGATTTGGAATTACAAGCTGCGGCAATTAAATAACGATAATTTTTGCACCAGTTCCTTCGAGTGTGATACCCGTGTTTCAGCGGTTTTCCCATTGCTGGTAGCATCGTTGAAAATCATCTAAAATTAACCCTTGCAGAACTCCGTCGTCCGTGCGTCGTTGGCAGTGGCGGCTCTTTAATGGGAGCAAGTGAGCAATTGCACCCCCTGTAATTATGAAACAAAACAAACCAAGCGGCGACTAACTGTGAAAGTATTTATTTATTATGTATATTATGTATTGAAAGTTATTGACGTGGAACGTGGCACGCTAACAACGTACATGCACCGATCGTCGTCATAGATATAATGAGCAAAGCCCAACTGTTGCTCCGTTAAGCCATTAACATTACATTGAAGGTGGGGTAACTGTATTTTGCCCTAATTCAATGTCGTATAATACATAGCGTTGGAGCAAGTGGTTCAGTCTGCTCACGGCCGTTGTAAAATAAATTCCGTCTCTGTTTTAGAGAACAACGAGTTTTCGCGGTTAACGTATGATGAAAAAATCGCAGTAAAAAATCTTATACGGCCGATGCCTCAATTATGTTTAGAAAATAAACAATCTGAAAGGTAAAGACGTTATAAGAAAATTCAAAATGGATATTTATCAGAAAAATGACTGGATTTGTGGGTGTGAAATTAAAAATACTTTGTTTTGTTTTCCGTGTCTTTTGTTTGGTGGTGAACCGTCTAGGTCAAAGAACGGAATAAGAGACTTAATTCATCTTAGTGCTAAAATTATTAAACATAAAAATTCCGAAGGGCATTTGAGAAATATATTTAGTCTAAGAATGTTAGGAAAAAATAACATTCAGAATGTTTTAGATTCATCATATAGAAAAGCAATTCAACAACACAATGAAAAGGTAACAAAAAATAGGCATGTGTTAAATTTAATAATAAATTGCATTTAATTTTGTGGCGCGTTTGAACTGGCACTTCGGGGTCATGATGAACAGCAAACGTCGAGTAACAAGGGCATTTTTCGGGAATTGATAAATTTTACGGCAGAATTGGATAATCGCTCAGAGATCACATCGAAGCAGCACCGTTTTTTAAGGGATTATCAAAAACGATACAGAATGAGCTGCTTGGTGCAATGTTGAACGTGTATTATGAACAAGTTGCCAGTGAAATTAAAGCAACCGACTTCATATCTGTGATAGCTGGTGAAACCACAGTTGTGTCCAATCAGTTTCAGTTGGTGGTTGTTTTAAGATATATTGTGAACGCGAGATCGGTCGAAAGATTTTGTAAATTTCTTCTGCCTAGTGGACATGACGCTAATTCTTTATCTGCCTCCATCCTTAACGAAATTAGTTTGCTTGTTGATGACCCAGAAAAACTGATTGCACAGAGCTATGATGGGGCAGCAGTCATGAGTGGTGCTATTAACGGCTATTCACGGCGTGCAAAGACATGTCCAAGACCAGTACCCAAGGGCTAATTTTGTACATTATTATGCACATCAGACAAATCTAATTATGTCACATGCTACATCGAGCAGTTACTGCAGAATTTTTTCTGCCAATCTGACGGGATTATGTACATTTTTCTCTACTTCACCATAACGAGCTGCAAGATTGGAAGAATTCCTTCAGAGAAAAAGCTTACCTCGTTCTTCAAAAATAAGATGGAACTTCAATTCTAGGACAGTGAATACAATATATGAGCACCGAGAAGAAATAATTGCAGCTCTAGAACAAATCGAGGGAGAAGCTAGTTTACAAACCACCATTCATCAAGCTGATGCCAATTTGCGAATTTTAGAGGAGGAAAATTTTATCTATTGGTTAACTTTCTTTCATAAAATTATGCCACATGTGGACATATTGTTTAATCAATTACAAAATGTCAATATAGATGCATTAAAAATCAAGAATAATTTAGATAATTTTGAACATGCTATTGGAAACATTCGAACCGAAATCGCTGACACAGATAATCAGTTGGTTAAACAAAATGACCCAGAACTGACTCCTCGACCATCAAAGCGGCGAAGAGTAACTGATGGTAGCCAAAGAAGGAGGGAAACTATTGAAGTGTGCGATATTATTTTGCTAGAAATAGAAACTAGATTTCGGTATACAGGGCACTTAATATTAGCAAACTTAATTTCTTTTAAACAGTTCTCCTCTTTTCAAAAAAAATTTACGGAAGATTGCCTTAAATAAGCAGTAAAATTTTATCCATACCTCAATGAAAGCAAACTACGAACTGAATTAAGCGTTCTATATGCTAGAGAAGAATTTAAACAAAATATAGAAGTCGGTGCTGTAGGTCTGCTAGGTCTTCTGCTGGATGGATTAAGCGACACCTTTAATGAAGTTGTTAAGCTTTTAAAAATTGTCATTACAATCCCAATGACAACGTCCGAAGTGGAACGCCAGTTTTCACGGCTGAAGAGAATAAAAATTTTCCTGAGAAATACAATGAAAGAAGAGAGATTAAATGCCCTTACTATGTTATCTTGTGAAAAAGAATGTATAAATGATTTCCCAAACTTTAATGAAAAAGTGATAGAACTGTTCTGCAAGTCAAAGACACGTAAAATGGACTTCGTTTATCGTGAGATGTAATTAAACTGTGTAGTGTAATATTTACTATTCCCTCAAAACAAACTCTACAATGAACAGTACCTGTCTGAAACAGTGCGTCGGTGAAATTTATAAGGATTGGGTAAACGTTTTTGTATTACACTTTTTAATTTTGAAATTATGCACTCCCTATGTGAACCACCCTGAGCCGCCACTGGTCGTCGGATATCTTCAATAGTATCAAAACGATTGCATCACATAAAAAAGCCTTCAGGAGCCAGAACCGGGCTATACGGGGTGGTGTGAGAGCACTGAAATATATTTTTTTTGCTAACAATTGCTGTGCAATGAACGCACCGTGGGCTAGGGCAATTCATCCATTCTTTACCAATTCTGGTCTAACGCGAGCACTGTAGCAAATGCCTCTTGACTAGCTATTTAAAATATTATCTTGATTTTGAAAAAACTTGAATATAATTTCTAGACAAAAACATTTAACTTATGTTTTCAAATTTTGTTTGTACATAATTGTAAATATTTTGTATTTATTTTTAGGCATTAAAGAAGCTTACGAGGATATGAGTATGAACGACTTAATATACAGCAAACAGAGTGGTATTCAAGATATGATGCTACTATGGGAATATGTAATCACATTTGCCAAACTAGATTTAAATTCAGACGCGCTAAAGAACTTATTAAGGTATCCTAGGGACGCGTTTGATCTTATAGTATTCGACGTGGTCTGTGGCCAATACTTATACCCGTTAGTAGACTATTTCGGCAATCCGCCGCTAATTGCAGTCTCACCATTCGCTTTGCCACCATACATTTTGGAAACTATGGGCAGTCACTTTTATTCGTACATTCCCTCTAATGTTCTGCTTTATTCAGATAAAATGACGTTTCTGCAAAGAGTTCACAATATAATTATGTACGCCTTTGAGTGTTATTTCAAGAACAGAGCCTTTAGCGAACTGTACGAGATGTCCAAAAGAAGATTCGGCGAGAAAATTGTTCCTTTCGATAAAGTAGAAAAGCAAATTGCAATCCTCTTGACAAATTACGATCCGGTTTTCGATTATCCCCAGCCTTTACCACCAAATATTATACCGGTGGGAGGAATACATATTAAACGACCAACGAAATTACCAGATGTAAGTATCAACGCAAGAAATATAAAAAACGGGTGATTGAATGAATTCATTAGTTACCAGAGCGTGAATCTAGTATTCTTTGACTTTAAGTACACTGAGTGTATCAAACATCTGACAAAGTAAATTTGCTCATAAATCGTGAATATAATAATAATAATAATAATAATAATAATAATTGTTTATTCGCCCAACAGGTTCGTACCCAGTAACAGGGCAAAAACTGTGTAATACATACATACATACATATGACAAAACAGAAAAAAAAGAAAAATATAGTAAAAGTTAAATTACAGATATACATAAATAAACAAAAAAGTGTACATTAATAAATTAGAACACATACGCAAACTCATTTAATGACTTCACCAGTAAATATATCGCTGTATATTGCATCCGCATTCCGCATCATGTGGTAAGCAGGTGATTTCATTAGTAGGTTGGTCCTCGGGGTGCTCAAGTTGAATGTACTCGTATAGCGAGTATTAACTGAAGGTACATTAAATCGAACAGCAGCTAATACCCCAGCGCAGTCAACACTATTGGTGACAAGTTTAAACAAGTAACGAGCACTTTGTTCAATCCTCCGATCAGTAAGTGTCTGAAACCCAAAACGCAGCCTTAGTTCATCATAGGAAACATTTCTGTCTGAGTACACTCCAGTATTTTTGAAAACCAAGAATTTCAAAAAGCGTCGCTGTACACGCTCAATAGGAAGTTGCTGCGATATATAATGAGGAAACCAAACGATAGACCCATATTCCAATTTAGGAAGAACAAGAGCGAAATATAAAGACTCCAGAAGCGCAACATCATTGAAATATTTACAAGTTCTGATAGTAAATCCCAACATTCTTGAGGCAGACGAACAAATTTTTTGAACGTGACTGTTAAACGATAAAGATGAATCAAATGACACACTAAGATCCTTAATTTCACTCATTCTGTTGAGTGGAACATCATAAATTGAATAGGAGGACAAGTATGGACGGGTTTTCCTAGTGAAAGTCATAGCATAACATTTGTTAACGTTCAAAACAAGCTTATTCCTGTCGGACCAATTGGCCAGTGCACTCAAGTTATCCTGAAACATGTCTACATCGCGTTGATTATGTATGCAATGGAAGAGCTCAACGTCATCTGCATATGCTAATACTTGACAAGACATTAATGGAAACAGATCATTGATGTATATATTAAAAAGCAGAGGTCCCAAACTCGATCCTTGTGGAACTCCAGACAATGCAACAAACTCCAACGACTTAAAACCATTATAGAAAACATATCCATATTTGTTGGACAAGTAAAAGTTGATTAACTCACAAAAAGCAGTATTCAGACCAAAACAATTAAGTTTCTGTATAAGGAGTTTGTGATTAATTGTATCAAAAGCCTTGGAGAAATCTGCATAATAAAATCTGCATAATAAAAAATTCATTTCAATAATTGATGTTGCAGACACGTCTTGGTGAAACATTTTAGTAATTATAATTATTGATGTACTTAGGTAGGAATAACACACTTGGCTATATTTCACAAATTTTAACATATATGTTTCGGCTGTTATGCGAGTCTCAAAGAGGTATTTATAAATTCTAGCTGTGTGTATTAGTGACTATTACATTTTGTTTCTGGTTTTTTAATTTCTAGAATTTCTAATAAAACTAATCTTTTACTTTTTATTGCATTATGTACTAAGTTGCAGCTATTTATATCGGACAAATGGTTGTGCTCAATACAGTGTTCCGAGAAATTGTATTTTTAACGCTATATTTCACGTCTCTTACATATCCTGATATACGTTTTCTAATGGATCTTCCACTTTGATCTATATATACGATGAGCCCGAGATTAAGAGGGCCACTATGGGGATCTCGGAAACCTTAAGAGATACAGATTTGGTTAAATGGAAGAAAAGTTGCGTAATCAAAGATCTAAAAAATTCTCGTTTAGATTTTCCTGAAAATTTGTTTAGTTTTTACAAACTATTTTTTCCTGGCGTTAATATTTGACCTATAGCAAAACCAATTACACTTCTCCACACCAACTTTTAATGCTGTTTAAGGTGGCGTTATTATACAAAAAAGGTTTAAGTATATCAATACGTTAAGCACGTATTGCGCATTTGTTACAAATGAAACAGACATGCAATATACACATCTGTAACTGTACACATGGACAATACACCTCGTATTTTCCAGCAATTACTTTTGCTTAAGACACGTGTTTCTGCCATCTATTATTAGGCGTCATCAGTTAAGCTAGTGAAGTAATTAAAGATTAAATCGCCTACAAGACATAGCAAATTCCGTCCTATCAGGTAGCACTATATAATCTAGCGACATCTGACGGACGAAAGAGACTATGACTTGAGACTTGAGACTTGAGCGGCTATGCCGGTACAGAAGGGAAGAATATACGTATATAGGTGTAAGTCCATTAACACGATGCCAGATGGCAACAAATATACAAAAAAGGTTTAAGTATATCAATACGTTAAGCACGTATTACGCATTTGTTACCGATGACGCCTAATAATAGATGGCAGAAACACGTGTCTTAAGCAGAAGTAATTGCTGGAAAATACCAGGTGTACTGTCCATGTGTACAGTTACAGATGTGTATATTGCATGTCTGTTTCATTTGTAACAAATGCGTAATACGTGCTTAACGTATTGATATACTTAAACCTTTTTTGTATATTTGCTGCCATCTGGTATCGTGTTAATGGACTTACACCTATATAACGGGTGTTCAGAAACATTCGAAGTCAAAGTAGTCCTTGAAAATATGAAGTCATGTCTGATATAACAGGTGTTGATTTGAAAAGTCAATCTAGTAGCATGTGATTTACTGAAAACATTTTGAAGTATGTCGTAAATTAAAATTTACTACTTAACCTACGAAGTCGTATATTTTGACAGTTTCATACATACAAATAAATAACAAATGTGATTGACATTATCAAATGTCATTTGGATTTACGTTTACGGAACAACAAACACATACTAATATATATGCGTCTTATTCTATCAAAATTTCAAAGTAACCTAGATTGACTTTTCAAATGAACACACGTTAGATTGATACATTTACGACTTAATATAATTCTATAGGTTATCATACACGCAAATGTCAGTTTATGTCGAAATATATTACTTTAATATGCCATATTAATTAATATAAACTAGTCAAATAATTATTTTAGAAGGTAACAGTAATTAATTTGCAAATTTCAAATTAAGTATTTTGATATTTTAGAGAATTCTTGCTGAACAATAGCACCTCTTCATGCGATACCTGGAAGAAATTACATAATCCAATTAATATGCTATTCATTCTTGTGTAATAAAGCTCATCTAATCTGTAGTAACATGTAAAAAGACAATGCAGAATTAAGAGGAAATAACTTTACAAGTAAAGGTTTTATTCATCTTATAGTGACAATAGTATCTAGTTATCGTACTAGTTTAATATATTAACATTCAATAAATTATTGTAAGAAATGGCTTAAAATAAATTTGAAACAAATAAATTGTTTGTAGAGTCCTTAGATTACAACCATATAATAAATATCATAAATTGTAGTTGTATAAATTACCAACAATAATGACCATAATTATAAAAGATGTTGAAAATGTCCACCACCTTCTTCCAAGCATTTTACGCACCTCCTCCGAATGCTACTAAATACATTTTGCAGTACGGGACTATTTCTAATTTCACTAATTTTATTTATAATTCTGGCTTGGAGATCTATATAATCTTGCACTGGTACTTGATAAATTGAATTTTTTTTTAAAAAGGCCATAAATAGTAATCACACGGTGTAAGATCACAAGATCTTGGAGGAAATTCATGATCGCTGTTCAAACTAATTAAACGATTTCCAAACACTTCTTGTAACATATTCATTATTTCCTCCGCTGTGTGAGCTCAAGCACCATCTTGTTGAAAGTATTCCAAAGCTAGTTTATAATCGCGAAGTTGATTAAAGAAAGGCAATAGTATTTCCTGTCGATATCTTTCTGCAGTCAAGGTACCATTAAAAAAAATTGGACCAATAATCCTTCTTCTACTTATAGCGCACCAAACACCAACATTCTGAGGATGTAAAGGAGCTTGAACATAAAAATTATTGGACTTTGTATCACTCCACATTCTCATGTTTTGCGAGTCATCCACTAACATGAAACCATGCTTCGTCTGAAGAGAAGGTTTTGTCTAGGACATTATCATTAAAATTATTTGTAATACTACTGTCGCGGAAAATCAATATCGAGGATTTCTTGCAAACAAGTTATACAATATGGGAATAACTGTAAATTTTTTTTTTAAACTTTATGGCAAGAACCAACTGACAACCCCGTTTGTTGAGCAAGAGTTCTTACTGAAGTTTTAGGGGCATCAGTCATTATTTCTCTAACATTCCCAATCACTTCTTCTGTCCGGACTTTTGATCGCCCACCACCCTCTTGGCGTCCCACACTACCAGTTTGTCGAAAAACTGGAACAATTCTGATTAGTGTACACTGAAAAGTATTATAATCAAAAGCAAGGTTGGGAAATTCATCTCGAAATTCTTCCAAACAAGCTTGAATTGAATACTTCCACTGGCCATCGATCGTTTGACCATTTCGAAAATATGCTTCAGCCATGAATGCTTTGTGTACGTTAGTAAATACTATTTTCAAAATTCAAAAATATAAATTAATATCTTCGATATTAGATTCTGACAATTTTTGACAGACAACAGTTGACATTTAATAATTATTACAAATCAGATACTTAAGTAAAGATATACGATTTTTTGTTCAGAGCCCACTTGACTTCGAATGTTTCTGAACACCCGTTACGTATTTTCTTCCCTTCTGTACCGGCATAGCCGGTCAAGGGAAGGGTTGCCTTTTTCGGCATAGTCTCTTTCGTCCGTCAGATGTCACTAGATTATATAGTGCTACCTGATAGGACGAAATTTGCTATGTCTTGTAGGCGCTTTAATCTTTAATTACTTCACTAGCTTAACGGATGACGCCTAATAATAGATGGCAGAAACACGTGTCTTAAGCAGAAGTAATTGCTTGAAAATACGAGGTGTATTGTCCATGTGTACAGTTACAGATGTGTATATTGCATGTCTCTTTCATTTGTAACAAATGCGTAATACGTGCTTAACGTATTGATATATTTAAACCATTTTTGTATATTTGCTGCTATCTGGCATCGTGTTAATGGACTTACACCTATATACGTATTTACTTCACTTCTGTACCGGCCAAGGGAAGGGTTGCCTTTTTCGGCATAGTCTCTTTCGTCCGTCAGATGTCACTAGATTATATAGTGCTACCTGATAGGACGAAATTTGCTATGTCTTGTAGGCGATTTAAGCATTAATTACTTCACTAGCTTAACTGATGACGCCTAATAATAGATGGCAGAAACACGTGTCTTAAGCAGACGTTGCTGGAAAATACGAGGTGTATTGGCCATGTGTACAGTTACAGATGTGTATATTGCATGTCTGTTTCATTTGTAGGTGACGTTATTAGTTTTTTAATCCAACGTTTCGTCTTTGCGGAACCATCAGAAACTTATTTTTTTTTAAATACGGCCCTGATAGGTTTATATTAGATTCTGAAAACCCTTTTTATTTAAAATTCAACGACCTATCATACTTTATCATTTAATTGCGGTTTCGTCATTTTTTCGATTTTTTTGCGATTTCCGAATGTATGATACGCCATTATCACCAAGACGAAAGCAAGCTTTCGAAAGCATATGTGGTACTGTTGTATTTGGATTGACAGTTGCGTTGGTTTTTTGACATATTAGCTTGGTGTTTATTTTTTTGTGCAATAATTTAAAAATTCTTTCAGTGGAGACTGTGGTTAAATAATAATTTAAATAGGTATATAACCCCTTACCACAATTATTAGTCGTATCCTAAATACGTATTTCGACAACTAAGTTGTCATCATCAGTAGGTAAAAACTACTAATTAAAAGCCACACATGGGGCACAGTAAAGTAAAATAAACGCTTCCGCACAACTACTATACACTGCAACCCTGTAAAGACTCTTAAAAGTCACACAGGGTTGCAGTGTATAGTAGTTGTGCGGAAGCGTTTATTTTACTTTACTGTGCCCCATGTGTGACTTTTAATTAGTAGTTTTTACCTACTGATGATGACAACTTAGTTGTCGAAATACGTATTTAGGATACGACTAATAATTGTGGTAAGGGATTATATACCTATTTAAATCAATAATTTAAAGTTTTCTCTATTAATTATTTTTACTAACGACGAAAAGTTTAACATGGTGGCATGTTCATTTCATCCAACCAAAATTGTTCTGTTACAGAGCGTATGTATCGTATGATCAAAATGTCTTTGGATCGCTATTACCCTAGAATTTACAAGATATCTATGAAGTTATTTATTTCAATTAGTTTTGACATTTATTTGCCAACTTTCAAGTCAGCTGGTTATAAAATAAACATAAAATGCAACTAATTACAATAACCTAAAATCTATTTTATTTTTGACTTATGTGTACTTCAAAGTACAGAAATAAATAATTCTATAGATGGCTTTTACACTTCATGGCTGTCGCGATCCAAAGACTTTTTGATCATATAATATTTGCAGAAGTATCCTGAAAGGAGGCAGCAAACCTTAAAGCATATGGCTATTTTAGAAAACCTGTAGCTTCCCGACGAAAAACGGGCAATGAGGAAACCGTACAAAATGTTCTGTTGGCCGTCACTGTGAATCCCGGTACATCAGTCCGGCGGATTGAACAAAACATTGGTATACCAAAATCAACGACACATTGTATTTAAAAAAAAACAAAAATTACATCCATACAAGTACAGAATTTGTCAAGGACTTAGACCAGGTGATTTAGAACGACGTCGCTCATTCTGTGAATGGTACACAAGAAAATGTCAAGAGAATATGAATTTTCCTTATCAAATAATATGGTCTGATGAGAGGATGATTACGAATAATGGCATTTTAAATAGACGAAATGTTCATTATTGGTCTGGAACCAATCCACGTTTAAACAAAACGTCAAGGCATCAATTTAATATGTGGACTGGTATTTTCGGTATAGCGACTGTAGGACCGTTTATTTACCACCATACCTTAACATCAGAGTGTTACCTACATTTGCTGCAAAACGATTTAGAGGATGCTCTCGATAACATGCCCCTAGCAATGATTCATAACTCTTGGATATAGAGATGGTTGCTCTGAACCGAACCTGTTCTTTTGAACCTAGTTCGCGTGCCGGAGCAGGTGCACCTAGTTCGCATTTTCCAAAAGAGTAGATCCGATTGAAACGATTCCGAGTCGTACAATTCTGATTCCGATCGTTCAAGTCGGAGCGTCCGAGAGTTGATCTCGCAGTTGCACCTAAATATTCGCATCGTATTATGTAAAAGATAGGTCCGCCTGGAACGAGTCCGACTAAGCGAAGCGAAATATGGGAAATAAACGACGCAACTACTCCTATATGTATAAATAAATACAACTGGCAATTGTAGTTGCTGCGATTCCGAATAATTGTATATAGCAATTGTGCAACCAAATATATTTATTTTTTAATAATTAGTATGATTTCTAGTCATAAGAAAAACTATATTTTTAGCTACACAAAAAAATATATAATAAAAAGTAAAAATAATAAGAACTAATACATAAAAAATAGTTTTAATTTTTGTATATAAATCTAAATGAAGTAATCGTTCATATTCAGGAAAACTAGTTTTTCTACTTTACTCGCACTTAACCGTGTTCTTCTTTCATTTAAAATATACCCCGCTTTAGAAAAAAGTCTCTCGCATGGAACTGAAGTAGCCATTGCACAACAAATTTCCTTTACAACGATACTTAGATTCGGGAATAAATATTCACTGTCCTTCCACCACTGAAATGGATCCTGATTTCGATCAGCCATTTCACACAACTTTTGTAACACATTCTTTGGCCACATAAATTACATTTAGCAAAGTCTTTATCAACTACAGAAAAAAAATTCCATACAATACTGGTTTGCCTATTAGAACTCATTCTTAAATATTTATAAAATTTAAATTAAATTCCACAAAACTACAACTGACAACGACAATACTTATTATGCAACTAATCGAAATATATCCTATTTAGTAAAGGAAGGTAGAGAAAATACAAATAAACCAAGTGATGTGTTTATTTTAATACATCATACATTTATAGTCTTCACTTTTTTTAACAGTAACATTATGTCTCTCGACTAGACATTATATTTTTTGTATAAGAAATAGGCGATAATACTATATTTATGGTATTATTTTTGTGATTATTTTTTTGTGTATATCGTATGCACTTTAATTAAAAAAAAAATTATAAATTGCAATCTGACACCTCATTTAAAATGTAATAAGTTAACTGCTATTTGTATATCCAAGCTGTGTGCCTAAGTAAACATAAAGATTACCCTGACTGATCGGACGCAAAATATGACTCATAATCGGTCGGTGTCGGAACTGATTTGTGCACCTAGTTCGGAACTGGGATCCGGGTAGGTGCACCTACTCCGCTCAAGGAGTAGGTTATATCATCTCTACTTGGATACAACAAGATGGTGCTGCTGCACATAATTCTAGAGCCGTTTAGGAATATCTTTCAATGAGATATCCATGTAAAATCATTAGCACGCATTCGGAAACAACCTGGCCAGCGCGTTCATCCGATATAACTCCGCTTGATTTCTTCGTATGGGGATTCGTTAAGAATTATGTTTATCAGCAAAATTTTGCAAGAGATGAAGAACTGAGGGGGTTAGTTCTGGAAGGATTTGCCAATATTACTCCACAAATGCTTATTAGGGTGTTAGAATCGACGGTGAGAAGGTGCTACCTGTGCCTGGAAAATAATGGAAATCTTTTCGAACATATGCTCTAAACTTAGTTATTTTGTTCATATTCATTTGTTGTTGTATTTTACTTTTTATGTCTTCTGTTAATTTAATTTGATTTGTTCTTTGTTTTTTAATGTAGCCATTGGATTGCTATTAAATATGTAAATAAAATAAACTGTTAATGAACATAAAAAAATCATTTATTCTAAAAAAATAAAAAGAATTGGTACAGGTCCGTACTAGGAATTTTCTTGATTAAGGTCGAAAAAATCACGAAACCGCAATTAAACCTTGTCTGCATGACCGGGGTCCTTTGGCGACCCCAGCACCACATTTTTCTTCACAGTTGCCTACCCTGAATTAGTAGGCGTTTGGCCATCCATATATTTCTCATTTGCAGTTTGAGGTTATGTTGTGCAGTGGTAGTTTGACTATAAGTTTTTCCCTGTTCTAATTAAAGTTAAATTAGGTAAGTGGGGTCTGTAAAGGACCCCATCTGTGCTTTTGCGTACTAAATATAACATTTTAATATACACCTGTTTTTTTCTAGTTTTTGAAAAGAATGAGTCGTTTAGATCGTCGCCTTCCATTGACTAGCACAGAGTTGACCAATCTGGCTGAAAATATCGAAGATTTGTCGGATATAGAAGATGAATATGATGTCGATTTTCAAGAAATTCTTTCTGAGTCCGAAGATGACTTCGAAAGTCAGAGCGAAGAAGATTCCGATGAATTACCAGATGAAAGTAATACTGAAGAATTTCATTGTACTCAGTACGTTGCCAAGTCAGGTTTGAAGTGGAATAGTTTACCTTTTCGCAGTAGTAAAACGCCACTGCGAAATTTAGTAAATGCACGTCCTGGGCCGACGCCGTTTACCGAAGAAGCGAAAGATTCTATAGATATTTTCAATTTATTCATTACAAATAAAATGAAAGATATTATATGTCGTTATACAAATGAAGAAGCAAAGAAGAATTATCCAGAATGGAATAAAAAAACCTAATTCACCAATGAATTGGATAGATTTAGAAAAGGGTGAACTAGATTGCTTCTTCGGTGTACTTATAAAAGCAGGTGGATTGAGATGCAGGAAAGAATCCACGCGTGAAATGTGGACAAGAGATTCCTCTATACGCCGCCCATTTTTTTGTGCAGCTATGTCTGTCAACAGATTTGAAGAAATATCAAGATTCTTAAGATTTGACGATAAGACTACAAGAATTGACAGAAAGAAGGAAGATAAACTGGCGGCTATTAGAGAGATTTGGGACTTATTTGTAAGAAATTGCAAAATAATGTTTGAACCTTACGAATCTCTTACAGTGGATGAACAACTAGTATGTTTTAGGGGCAGATGTCCCTTTAGACAATACATAAAATCAAAGCCTGGTCGTTACGGCATAAAAGTCTGGGCACTTGCTGATGTAAAGACTTCCTATTTATGTAATCTTCAGGTTTACTGTGGTCGTCTTCCAAGTGGAGTGAGGCAAAAAGAACAAGGAATGCGTGTAGTAAAAGATATGGTTGAACCATATTTCGGTAGCTAGAGAGGCATAACTACAGATTATTTCTTTACAAGTGTACCTTTAGCAAATTATTTATTGAGCAAAGGACTTACGTTGCTTGGAACGGTTCGAAAAGATAAAACTGATACGCCACCTCAACTCAATGTAATCTCAAGACCAGTTCATTCATCCATGTTCACTTTCACAATGGATGTAAGCATGGTATCGTACATTCCAAAAAAGGGCAGAATGGTTCATTTGTTGTCTACACAACATCAAGACGATAACGTATCTCCTGAAAGCGAAAATAAGCCTATTATGATACTAGACTACAACGAAACTAAGGGTGCAGTTGACAACGCAGATAAATTGATTCGAGAATTTTCATGCGCTCGTAGAACACTGCGATGGCCTTATCGACTATTCATGAATATTCTAGATATATGTGCCATGAATACATTTGTAATATTCAATGAAAAACACCCCGAATGGAAAAAACAAAATAAAGCCAGGCGTAGGTTGTTCTTGTTACAACTGGGAGACAAATTAACTCGTGTAAACATGGAAAAACGGGCTCAAAATAGAAAACTTCCAATATTTGTAAAAACAGCACTCCAGGATTGTGGTATTGCCTTAGCAGAAACAAATTTAGATTCACAGAGAGATGAAGAAAGAACCACTTCGACAAAAAGGGGTAGATGCTATAAATGTCCAAGAGAACAAGACAAGAAGGTTAACATAAAATGTAAGGACTGTCACAAATTTGTTTGTGACGCACATAGAAAAAAAGAGACAGTGACGGTTTGTCTTCCATGCCTTTCATTAAAATAATGTTTTCCATTAAATTTTCTTTTTTAAAGTTATATGTAATTTCAAAGCATTGTCAAATCTAATGTTTTTTTAACACATTTTTGTTTTGTTCTAATATAAAAATAATTGAACAACCATCATATTATATGTAACTTCGATCAAATTCAATTTTAAGACTTTTTTTAAATTTTAAATTGTCTTAAAGTACCTTAAATCTAAAAAAAAATGGGGTCTCGACAGGACCCCACGTATGTGTTTACGTACGCATTAGTCTGTCATGCACACAAGGGTTAAATGATAAAGTATGATAAGTCGTTGAATTCGCAATAAAAATAGATTTCAAAATCTAATATAAACACATCAGGGCCGTATTTCAAAAATTAAATTTATGATGGTTCCGCAAAGACGAAACGTTGGATTAAAAAACTAATAAATCCACCTTAAACAGCATTAAAACAGGCTGTGGAGAAGTGCCATTGGTTTTGCTGTAGGTTAAATATTAACGCAAGGAAAAAAAGTTTGTAAAATCGAAAAATTCAATTTTTTCAAAATTTATTAAAAGCTAAACAAATTTTCAGGAATATCTAAACGCCAATTTCTTAGACCTTTGATTAGGCAACTTTTCTCCCATTTAACCAAATCTGTATCACTTAAGGTTTCCGAGATCTCATAATGGCCTTCTTTATCTCGGACGCATCGTATAGCTTCACTTTAGCGCAAGTTTTCTTCACTTTATCGAACCTTCGCGAACACCCAATATACATAGGAACAATTTCCTTACGAAAGTATCTCATCGCACAAAAATAATATTTCTTTTAAAATAATATAACCCTAATTACACAAACCGTACGTGGAAATTACAAAAGCAAAATTAATAAATCTAATTAACGAATTTATATAAGCAAATCTGTCCATTAGACCGCTATACAAAAGGAAAACGTTATACTATACAAAACGGCCGTTGCAAAATGTCTTTGAGATTCTTGATTTGGTTATTAAAAGTTTTAGATGAATGATTTTCGGTATTTGTCGAAATACGCAATTTTTACAAATTACACTTATCTGTTACCGAAGAAATGCAGATCTTTTAACGGAACATGTGGCGCCTGCTTCAAGCCTGCGGACTCGAACACGTGGTCAAGATGTCGAACGTTCAATGAACTCCACCAGCGTGACTTCGCTTCGAGTTTTACAGCCTAATTAATTAGAGAAATTCTCGACCCTATAGAAAAACATACAACCAAGGGGTTTAATAATAGTCAAGAAAGATAGCGGAACTTACCAAGTGGAAATTTTATGATTCTGTTGCAACTGCCGTTAAATTAATCAACAAGAAACGGAAACTTAATTAGATAATTAGCAGGACGTCACATCCACCTCTAAGAGTGTTCTTTTTTTCCAAAAGTGTCAAAATGATAACGGTAAATTCATATTTAAGAAAACATCTACTAATTTAAACAAAACAGCTAGCAATATTGCTATCACCGAAGTGGGAAGGTTACGAGCGATCTTTTACCACCCCTACTCCAAAAATTCTATCACAACTTTCCGATAACGTAGCAATTCGATATTGCCACCGAGAGTATACGGGGTCTACTCAATAAAATATTGCAACAATTTCTTTAAATAAATATCAAACATTTTTTGTATTATTTCAATTGTGTTCGTGTCTTTTGTACGAATTCGCTAATTAAATTGCTACACCTCGTACTTTTTCGACATATCTTCGAAAAAAAAATTAGAATTCTTACATGATTGCTTCTGGGATTCTGTCCTTGGCACAGCTTCCTTCTTGGGCAATAATTCGTCAACTGTTGCAAGGCGCAACTTCAGGGTTGCTACTACACTGCTGCACTGAAAAGAGTAGCAACTCTTAGGATTTCCCTTGTCACAGTTGACGAAACGCCGGCCAAGAAGGTAGCAATACCAATAAGACATTTCCAATCTGGAATCCCGGAAACAATCGTGGATGACAATCGCGAAAGCCTACAACTCAGATTAAAATTCATGCAATTATCTTTGCAGGATGTTAAAGAAATTTTGGATAAAGCAAAGGATGGTGTGATATTCTTTTCTTTCGGCACGAATGTAGAACCATCGTCATTGGCAATGGAAAAGAAAAGAATTTTCCTGGACACATTTTCTAAATTAAAGCAGATTGTTTTATGGAAATATGGCGGTGATGATTTAGAAAATCTTCCAAAAAATGTCATAATTAGAAAATGGTATACTCAAAGCAATATTTTAGGTCGAAATTAGAATTAAACTTAAATTCACTTCTTATATGGTGCGTGTTACAGGGCACAAAAATATCAAATTATTCATAACACACTGTGGAGGTCTAAGTAGTCAAGAAGCGATGTATTACGGTGTCCCAGTTATTGGTATTCCATTATTTATGGATCAAAAAAACAACGCGGCGAAACTGGAAAGTAGATTGTTAGGAAAAAGGTTGGAAATGAGCAGTCTGACTCAAGATGCTTTGTACAAAACCATACAAGAAGTTCTAAATAACCCAACGTATGTATATTTTAAGTATTTTAAACGACTATTTTCATAGGTGATCTTTCCGCAGATATAAGCAAAATATGCTGAGAATATCTCAAGATTATCGAGCCCAGAAAGAAACTGCATTGGAAAGAGCTATTTTTTGGGTTGAATACGTTCTTAGACGCAAAGATCTGAGTCATCTTTCAGTACAAGCTAGATACATGACGATATTTCAAAGAGAGAATTTAGATATTTTTGTATTTTTATCGATGTGCATAATTGTATTTCTATTTTTATTGTACGCGTTATTAAAAACGATCGTTGCTAAATTAATGTTTAGCAAAACCTATAAAGTTAAAACAAATTAAAATTGAATATTAGCATAAATTATAAATAATATTTATATAATATTAAATATAACTAAAATGCCTGAGATTACTGTTATTAAAATACCTTTTAGACCTCCACATTCATTTGTTTCCGTGTCCGAACATCATCATAGACCAATGTTTAACCAGGACTACAGTTTTGTCATTTGCGAAGTACAGGTCCTACACCAGCGATGCAAATACCGCGGCCCGCGGGCCGCATGCGGCCTACTGTCGATATTTAGGTAAAAATCCATTCAAATCAATATTTCTTAACTTTTTATTTTATTCTAACTTTTGTAATTGTTAGTAAGATACGTATCTTTAAGTACCTACTACTTTCTTGTTCAGGTTTACTACGTACCTCGTCGTTCCAAGCATATTGTTACGAGACTAGAAATCTGTCGAACCAACTAGATTACTCGAAGATTCGCAAAACACGTCGGTATTATCCCCGAACAATGTGGTAGGTTCTCGATGTTAGGTAACTCGTATAAATACAACGCATCGCCCGCTATCGGGGCAGTTAACTACGGACAAGCGAACGTTATATTGTTTGAATTGTAATCTGCGAAGAATAAATATTTCTTCGTTCGAACTTGGCATCTACCTATGTAACAATATAATATCAATTTTGATATGGATAAACCAGGCCCCAGTAAAAAACGAAGTCGTAAGGTCGACAGTTTCAAGATATTTGGACCGAAAAATACTTTTTTATTTCATCGCATAACAAAAGTGTCTGTTTAATATGCAAGTGTGTATGAGTAGTGTTTCTATTCCGAAGGAATATAATGTGAAAAGGCATTATGAAACCCAGCATCATACTTTCACCAAATTAACCGGCGAAAATCGAACGCAAAAAATTTCCACTTTACAAAGGGAACTAATAGGCCAGCAAGCTATGTTTACAAAACCAATTCAAGATGCTGAAACAGCTACTGAAGTTAGCTTTAAAATATCTCGAATAATAGCGAAAACTTGTCTGCCTTTTAAAGATGGTGAGTTTGTTAAGCAGTGTTTAGATATCGCCGCAAAAAAAATGTGTCCCAAAGATGCCAAGAGGTTTGAGAAAATTCAACTAAATCGGATGACTGCTCAAAGAAGACTTACCACATTAGCAGCTAATATAGAAGAGCAATTAGCTACGAAATCGAAAAGTTTTGAGTATTTTTCTATAGCACTCGGCGAATCTACAGATATACGTTCCACTGCTCAACTCTTAATATTTTTACGAGGTGTAACGTACAATTTTGAAGTGAGTGAAGAACTAATTGGTATGAGTTCTTTGACAAGTCAAACCCAGGGGAGTGAAATGCTCAAAGCTCTTCTGGAAAAATGTTCTATAATGGATTTGGATTTAACGAAATTATCTGGAATTATGACTGACGGAGCACCTTCAATCGTTGGAAGTAAATCTGGGATAATAACTATGTTAAAAGAGTATTTACAAACTAAAAACATATATACCAAGGAATTAATGCAGTTTCATTGCATTATACATCAAGAGGCCCTCTGTTCAAAATTATTGGGATTTGAAAATGTGATGAAAGTTGTAGTACCTACTGTAAACTTTATAAAATCGCGAGGTCTCCATCACCCACAATTCACACAATTTCTCCAGGATATTTAAACCTAATATGGGATCTCCTGTTTTACACTGAAGTAAGGTGGCTAAGTCGTGGGTTGTCACTAGAGTGGTTTCTTAACTTGATTGAAGAAATCAAAATATTTCTGGCGGAAAAGAAAAAGGACGTCTCCGAACTCGACAACCCTGATGACTGTGTGACTTAGCGTTTCTCACAGAAATCACAAATCACTTGAATGTCTTAAATACGCGTCCAATGCAAAGATCAATTGATTTCGCAGTTATACTCTCATATTTCGTCCTTTCAATGCAAATTGAGTCTTTTCAGGACACAAATCAATTCAGCCAATTACAGCCATTTTCCGAACTACAAAAAAATTATGGAGAAATTCAATAAAACTGATGTCAATTTCGCTTATGTTGAAAAAATTGATATTTTAATACAAGCTTTTCATGATCGCTTTCTAGACTTCAAAAAAGTTAAACCTCTATTAGATATTTTCAGCAATCTTTTCAACATTTCACCCGAAAATTCACCGGAATCAATACCGCTGGAATTGATAGACATGCAAAATGTTGATAATTTACGAAACGAGTTTAATGAAGGTAATTTACTCAACTTTTACCGTTGCGTTGACAAAACGGCTTATAAAGAGTTGCGAATAAATGCATTGAAATGCGCAGGTTTATTTGGATCTACGTATATTTGTGAGCAAACGTTTTCAGTGATGAAACTTAACAAAACAAAAAATCGAAACCGTCTGGCAAATGAAAATCTGGAAGCAATTTTACGTGTGGCGACAAGTAATGTGGAGCCAAACATAAACGAAATTGTTAGGTCAATGCAATGTCATGCATCAAAATAATAAAACATGAAATATTACATTGTAATGATTAGATTACATTACGATTACATAATTACAACAAACATTTTTGAATGTTCTCTTATTTTTATCATTTGTTGTAATTCATAAAAATATTTGTGTTAATAAGTATTCTTTGTAATGGCCCGTCCTTGGCTTATAATTTTCCCAAGTGGCCCCTGTTCCCTATAAGTCTGTGCATCCCTGTCCTACACATTCAGATAGATCACTCTCCACCTGGACATTACATCTTCTAAGGAAAGCTTAGCAGTTTTCTACTCAATCGGTTGCTAAACTTCCGTTAACAAAAGAGAAATACAAAAAGAAATAGATTTCATTAAAAATATCGCTAGATACAATGGATTTGACATGGAAATAATTAATAAATTAGTTAGAAAAGCTAATTTAGAAAATACAATCAGTGGTTTATTACACATGTTTATATTACCTCAAGAAAATTTTGAGAAAATGTTCATCTGATTACCATACCACCAAATTTGGAAAAATCTGAACAGGGTTGTTAGTGAATGGAGTTTAGCTTTTTTGTATTGTACAGGCTTATACATTATAAATTACCCACCCTTATTATCGCTATTATTGCATGTATGAAAAAATGTTTCAAGTAAAACTTGTGCGTGCGTATTTTCTCTAAATGCCATCAAAAATACAGTGGCGTGCAGATTCAATGGGATACAGAAAAGATTTTAAACAGATTATTCTTTATATTATCAATGTTTATAATGACCTTTTTTTCTGATTTCTAAAATGTACCATATGATATTCGTATCTTAAACCGTTTTGAAGTTATTAAATGTCGAATATCGTAGTTACTGCATTTATGGAATTTTATATTATTAAAGTAAGCTATGATAATGCCATTCGCAAATTTAGTTTCATAGACTACGTTTTGTAACTAATTTCATCTTCAATCATTCTCTAAAGGTCTCATTTCTTATCTTTTCAATTGCCGTCGTATTCTTTGCCTGAAGTATCTGATTTGTCTTGCTTCTGTTTTATTTATTTTTCTAGTAATCTCTATGACGCACTAAAAATCTGTATGATTATTCAAAATAAAACAAAAATAAATATTTATACATAAATATACATTTATTTTCTCAGATACAAAGAATAAAGTTGTTGCAATTACAGTTATAATACTGATATTTGTTGACCTAATTACCCATATAAATAAGGGGATATGGATTGGTATCTTGGTTGTCCTGTGTTGAAGGGTGAGCGGGTGTTGGAGGTCTCGGATCAGGTGCAGAACATCCCAAGAGCCAATGAGTTGTTAAAAATCCTTTTCCTTTTAATTCCACCTCTCCTCTGAGTTCTAACTTGAATGTACCAAATTTATCCAGGATTTCTTTGGTAGCATCACTTATATGTATCTTCAGAGCTGAAATATAAGCAATACGAAAATTAATTTAGACTAAATGTTCTAATACAAAGGTATTTTTAATAATATAAAATATTATTAAAAATCTGGTGTGAAGAACACAAATGCATGTTCACTATTAATATTTTCTGTGAACGTGTCCGAATATATCCTATCCCCAGAGACTTAGATAAGTATTTCACCTTTCTACAGGCTCATCGGTACGCCCCTGCTGGAGAAAGGATATTCCCAGACACATTCACAGAAAAGAACCACATCGCCCTATCACCGTAATTATCCAGACCGAGCGCAGAATTAAATTCGGCGCTGCCTGTTGTCAGACAGCCGAAGTACCTCGCATACCGTCCACATAATTAATGTGAAGTAACGACTTCCTTCCAAAGGTTGGCACAGCCAATCTCTCTAGAAAACTGCATTTTTGTTTGTGTCTTCACTCATACTACGGTTAACCGCATGTGTAATGTATCAGAATAATTGAAACATACATGAGTAGGTAAACCCCACCAGTTTTGTATAATGCAAAGGTATTTTTAATAATATAAAATATTATTAAAAATCTGGTGTGAAGAACACAAATGCAGGTTCACTATTAATATTTTCTGTGAACGTGTCCGAATATATCATATCCCCAGAGACGTAGATACGTATTTCACCTTTCTACAGGCTCATCGGTACGCCCCTGCTGGAGAAAGGATATTCCCAGACACATTCACAGGAAAGAACCACATCGCCCTATCACCGTAATTATCCAGACCGAGCGCAAAAGTAAATTCGGCACTGCCTGTTGTCAGACAGCCGAAGTACCTCGCATACCGTCCACATAATTAATGTGAAGTAACGACGTCCTTCCAAAGGTTGGCACAGCCAATCTCTCTGGAAAACTGCATTTTTGTTTGTGTCTTCACTCATACTACGGCTTAACCGCATGTGTAATGTATCAGAATAATTGAAACATACATGAGTAGGTAAACCCCACCAGTTTTGTATAATACAAAGGTATTTTTAATAATATAAAATATTATTAAAAATCTGGTGTGAAGAACACAAATGCAGGTTCACTATTAATATTTTCTGTGAACGTGTCCGAATATATCCTATCCCCAGAGACTTAGATACGTATTTCACCTTTCTACAGGCTCATCGGTACGCCCCTGCTGGAGAAAGGATATTCCCAGACACATTCACAGGAAAGAACCACATCGCCCTATCACCGTAATTATCCAGACCGAGCGCAGAAGTAAATTCGGCGCTGCCTGTTGTCAGACAGCCGAAGTACCTCGCATACCGTCCACATAATTAATGTGAAGTAACGACGTCCTTCCAAAGGTTGGCACAGCCAATCTCTCTAGAAAACTGCATTTTTGTTTGTGTCTTCACTCATACTACGGCTTAACCGCATGTGTAATGTATCAGAATAATTGAAACATACATGAGTAGGTAAACCCCACCAGTTTTGTATAATACAAAGGTATTTTTAATAATATAAAATATTATTAAAAATCTGGTGTGAAGAACACAAATGCAGGTTCACTATTAATATTTTCTGTGAACGTGTCCGAATATATCCTATCCCCAGAGACTTAGATACGTATTTCACCTTTCTACAGGCTCATCGGTACGCCCCTGCTGGAGAAAGGATATTCCCAGACACATTCACAGGAAAGAACCACATCGCCCTATCACCGTAATTATCCAGACCGAGCGCAGAAGTAAATTCGGCGCTGCCTGTTGTCAGACAGCCGAAGTACCTCGCATACCGTCCACATAATTAATGTGAAGTAACGACGTCCTTCCAAAGGTTGGCACAGCCAATCTCTCTAGAAAACTGCATTTTTCTTTGTGTCTTCACTCATACTACGGCTTAACCGCATGTGTAATGTGTCGAAGGACGTCGTTACTTCACATTAATTATGTGGACGGTATGCGAGGTACTTCGGCTGTCTGACAAAAGGCAGCGCCGAATTTACTTCTGCGCTCGGTCTGGATAATTACGGTGATAGGGCGATGTGGTTCTTTTCTGTGAATGTGTCTGGGAATATCCTTTCTCCAGCAGGGGCGTACCGATGAGCCTGTAGAAAGGTGAAATACGTATCTACTTCTCTGGGGATAGGATATATTCGGACACGTTCACAGAAAATATTAATAGTGAACCTGCATTTGTGTTCTTCACACCAGATTTTTAATAATATTTTATATTATTAAAAATACCTTTGTATTATACAAAACTGGTGGGGTTTACCTACTCATGTATGTTTCAATTATTCTGATAAATGTTCTAATTTGTATTTGTGTCTAATTACAATAAGAACGTTTGGTCAGAAGCGCGTCCTCAGAAACGTGGAAGGGGTTTAGCAAATGTTATGGTTGGGAACTGTCAATCAGACATCGTTGTTCAAACCGAGCATATACCTCGTTTATACGATTGTCTTTGTTGTGTTAGGACTTTTGTACGTTTTAGTTTAATAATATCGCAATTACGAACGTCGATAAAGTGACAATCAGTTTACAATATCGGTGTATTTCCAGATTTACTATATGATGAAGTTGGCAGCAAAGCTACGTTATTTATTCGATTGTCATTATTGTGCTAGGAGTTTTGTACGTTTTAGTTTAATAATATCGCAATTACGAACGTCGATAAAGTGAGAATTAGTTTACAAAGTACAGAAGTTTATTGGTGTATTTCCAGATTTACTATACGATGAAGTTGGTAACAAAGCTTTCATGTTTCCGAATAGACTTGAATGTAAGAAACATGTAGATAGCGCACAGTAACAAAAACTTAAGAAAAGCGTTGGATTGATATATATTCAATTTAAGATTAACATTGATTCCATGTAGTCTACTGTTTAATGTAGTAGATAATGAACTATTTTACTCTGTCTGGAATAAATATTCAGTCAGGAAATTACCTAGTCGGACAACTTTACAACATCATTGCACAATAAAATTTAAAAAGTAAAAAATCGGAACTCAAAAATAAAAAAGTCTGGTTATGTGTGGTTGAGTCGACTGATTGGAAAAAAATTCTCTTATGAATATCATGGTACGAACAATGGAACCTCTGAAACCCTCAGTCTCAGTTTTACTAGCTAGTAAAAGACTAGGAAAATGTAGTGCTAAATATAATGAAGTAATTTTAAATTTCCCTCTTACTCGTTATAACCAAAGCTCGAATTATATATATATATATATATATATATATATATATATATGCATCTAAAAATAGCAAAATATGCACATACACTGCCCCAAAAAATTATCGTATTGTTTCGTAATTGTTTTATTTTTAGGCTAACTCATGGTGTCTCGAGAAAAAAATAATTTTTTATTTACGTAATTAAATTATTTAAAAGATTTATTCTTATTATCATTAATATTATTATCTTGTATGTATTGATTTATATTTTATGTTTAGTTATATGAATTAAATGACAAAGAACGTTTTTTAAAATTTCTATAAAAAAAAATTTCTATAACGTTAAATCTTGTTCGCTTGAATTCAAGGGCACATTTTTTTCATGTGGTTTGTACATGCGTTCGAGTTTGTTTCGGGCTGTCATATAAGTTGTTTACTTTGTTTATGGTGGGAGAAATTAAAATACTTCTTTGCAATTTATTAGATTTAATTTTGCTCGGTTGTCTCTAAGGAAGTTTAATTATACGCTACGGTCATTTTCGTATAATAATTTTACCTTAATAATATTGTTTAATAACGCAATATTGATCTTTATACTTCATTAAGATATTTTTGATTTTTTTTTATTTTTTGTATTAAAGTTTCATTTAAATTTATTGTGATTTTCTTTTTCACTTTGTTTAAACTCTTTTACTGGCGCCTGATAAATTTTGTAGAAGAGAAGAAGCACGTTTTCCAATTGGAACCTTGAGGGAAGAGCAGTTTCATTTTGAAAATAAACCGCCTGAGTATACTAGCTGGACAGATTGGTTGTGAATTGTGAATTAGCAAAGTACATCACAATTCATAGCAATACGTATTGCGAATGCACTTGCATTTCTGGACACAAACACGCCTGGCGCCTAGTATTCTCTCTTATCTAGTGTACTGGTGGGGTATCGTTCACGTCTCCGTTGTTAACTTACCACGGTATGAATGCGTTTTGTTATAAATATCTAAAAAAATACTTTGCTTACGTTGTCCCGTACTCTCCATTCTACTTGCTGTATTCACTGTGTCACCGAAGAGGCAATAATGGGGCATTATTTTCCCAACAACACCAGCGCAAACAGGTCCTGAGTGAATACCCATCCTAATCCTCAACTGATATTCGGGTTTGTGTTTTATCGTGAACGAATGTACGGCGTCTAAAATTCTTAACGCCATCAAGCCTATTTCTTTAGCATGTTCGTCTCCGTTTCTTTCTGGCAAACCGGAAACTACCATGTAAGCATCGCCTATTGTTTCTACCTAAATAAATAAAACATAAGCAAGGCGAATTAGATTATTGTACTGTAGTAATAATTGCTACGTTAACTTCTCAAAGAAGAAGAAATTAAAGGGTGCTAAAGAAGGGGCTATGGATATATCTCCTCTACACCCACTGCAATGGGCATACCAGATGGGAAAATCAGGTGAGGGTGCCCTGCATAGCCTGGCGAGAGGGCTCGAAAGGAGCCTACATTACAAGGAAATTGCACTTGCAGTCTTCTTAGACATAGAGGAAGCTTTCGATAACACCTCGATGTCTTCTATTATTCGATCTTTAAGAGATCGAAAAATAAAAAGCACCACATGCAACTGGGTTCATAACATGCTGCGTAGCAGAGTAGTTCATGCCCAAATGCAAAACAAAACTATCTCCATGAGGACAACAAAAGGGTGTCCTCAAGGAGGCGTATTGTCACCGCTACTATGGAGTCTAGTAGTGGATAATCTCCTCAGGACATTAAATGACCAGGGAATATGGACGAAGGGGTTCGCCGATGACATTGTCATAGTGTCCAAGGGGAAATTGCCGGGGACAGGAGCGAGCATCATGCCAAATGCTCTGCGAATTGTAGAAAGATGGTGCCTTGAGGAGGGATTAACTGTCAATCCTCAAAAAACTAAGTTGGTAGCGTTTATTAGAAAACTAAATGATCTGCGCAGCGTAAAGCTGTTTGAACAAGAGTTAGAACTAACCAAATCTAGGCATCTAAGTATCTAGGCATAACACTTGATGCGAAACTGAGTTGGAGCAGACACCTAGCCAAAGTGGCAGACAGGGCGGCGCAGCTCTTCTGGAGATGCAGAAGAGCTGTTGGCAAGACCTGGGGACTAAAACCAAATGTGGTACACTGCTTGTACACAGCAGTAATAAGACCAACGATTACCTATGGAGCAGTTGTCTGGTGGAGGAGGACGGAGCAGACATCGTCGGTGGGGCTCCTCACGACTCTCCAGCGACAGGCCCTGTTGGGAATCACGGGAGCTATGAACAGCACTTGAACCGCTTCCATGGAGGCCATCGTGGGTCTCCCTCGGCTGGAACTATTTATAAGGGCGGAGGCAATGGCTGCGATACTGAGGCTGAAGGCCAATGACATATGGTGTCCTAACAAGGTTGTAGGGAGCCATACAGATATCACAGGAACTATGCTGGTAGAGCCGATATTTCAAATGCCGGTGGGCAGTATAGCACTTGAAATTATGTTTACAGCTAAGCTGAACATACTTATACCGACCAGAGAACATCTAAAAAGTCGCTCGATCGATTGTGGTGCCGGCACCTGGTACACTGACAATTCACAATCTAGTCAGGGGGCAGGTGCAGGAATATGCGGAATGTGCCCTAGAAGGAAGATATCGATATGTCTGGGGAAACATACTACGGTTTTCCAGGCCGAATTGTTAGCAGTCGCAGCCTGCGCCGATGAAATTCGGGAAGCCGGTTGCGCAATCAAAAAAATTAACATAATGACTGATAGTCAGGCGGCTATTAAAGCCATTATGAACCCATCTACTAGGTCTAAGCTGGTGAAATATTGTAAACAGGTCCTCAATAACCTGGCACAAGACAATACAGTGTGGCTGATATGGGTGCCAGGACATGAGGGAATTACAGGCCATGAGATAGCCGACAAACTGGCCAAAGAAGGTACTAATAGGAACTTCATAGGACCAGAACCTGTATGTGAAATCACTAAGGATTCCGCTAAAAGGGAGATCTGGTTATGGCTAGAAAAGGAACATAAAAATAAATGGAGGTTAACGGAAGGTCAACTCCATACCAAAACACTACTAAGGGGGCTGGACGGGAAGTTTTCAGCCAACCTAATTCGTAGTAGCAAAAAATAAATTAAAATAATTACCGGGTTAATAACCGGACATTGTCCTTTAAGGAAGCATTTGTACACCATGGGCTTGGTTAGCGAGCCCTGGTATGCGAGATGTAAGAAACAAGAGGAAACTAGCCTTCATGTAATATGCACGTGTGAGGAACTGAAGGAACTCAGACAGAAATATTTCGGGAGAAATCTATTGGATCCTTCGAATGTACTCAAACTTCCCCTGAGGAAGTGGCTTTCATCGAGGACACAAGACTAACAGAGTGGAATTGAGAGATCTATTGGAGATAGTACAAAGAGCAGTGTGCTCAAGTGCCTGGACGTGGTAGCGTCCAACCCAAAACAGAGAAGAAGAAGAAGAAGAAGAAGAAGGGTGCTAAAGTGACAATAATATGGAACAAGAACTGAGGTTACATAAGCAGTTTATTTTCGCGCTTCTCAGCTAAATAACTTTACTGGAGTCGATGTTGCAAGAAAGTAAAACAGTTAATAAGAATTAAAACGATTTAAAAACAGTATTATTAAATAAAGGAGAATGAAACAACTTCATCGTATCAATTTGTAACGTAGAGTCAGAGCTTTTTGCTCCAAAGGGAACTGAAAGGATTACTACTACTGCACAAAAAATAAATAAAATTAGTAAATTAGGAAAGAAAATCGATTACATTTCAAAAAAGTTATACTTGCCTTGTAAACATCATAAAATCCAATTATTCTATCAAACGTACTGTATAAATCATTTAAAAAATCCACAACCTATAAAAAAGTTAAATGAGATAATTATTTAATATAAATCATTCTTGGAGTCAACTTAAACCCCATCAAAAATAAACATAAAAAATATTTAAAAACCATCTTTGAACGTATTCTACACAAACAACG
Organism: Melolontha melolontha; assembly: GCA_935421215.2. Taxonomy (NCBI): domain Eukaryota; kingdom Metazoa; phylum Arthropoda; class Insecta; order Coleoptera; family Scarabaeidae; genus Melolontha; species Melolontha melolontha. The sequence goes on from OW285236.1 coordinate 14,257,268, forward strand.
TACACACATTTTCATATGAAATACACCACCCAATAAGAATTGGACTACAATTTTGAAACTTCGGTAAAATAATGCTTTATTATTAACTAAGAAACGATGAAAGTTTAGTTGAAAAAAGCAAAACAAAAATTAACATTTTTCAAGAAGAAGCTATTAGTGGGTTGCATCCCCACGCGTAGCTATGTATGCATTAACTCTTCTTCCCATGCTCTTTATTAAGTGATCAATGTCCTCCTGGGGTATCTCGTTCCATGTAACCTGGTGTCGAAGTTCATCCTGATTCTCTGGAGGCCTGGGTAGTTATCTTAGTCGCCGACCCATCATATCCCAGACATGTTCAATCGGCGACAAGTCCGGTGACCGTGCAAGCCAGGGCAAAATCTGAAATCCAACCTGCTCCAGGAATGTTCTTGTAACCACAGCAGTATGGGGTGTTGCATTATCCTGCTAGAAAGTGGCATTCTGCAACGTCTGCATGAAAGGTACTAACACCGTTTCCAGAACGTTGTCGATGTAACGTCGTGCGTTTAATGTGCCAGGAATGAGCGTAAGGGGTAACCTTCGTCCAGCACATATCGCCCCAAAAACCATAACCCCAGGTGTTAAGGCTGTGTGCCGTCTTTGAACGAACTCCAAATTCCGTCTTTCTCCTCGATATCGCCGCACCCTTCTACGAAAATCATTCACCCATAAATAAAACCTTGATTCATCACTAAAGACGATGTCATTCCATTGATGAACCCACTTGCCGTTCTTGACACCATGCAAGAGTGGCTGCTTTATGGGGAGGTGTTAATGGAAGCCGAAAGAAAGGACGGTATGAAGGAAGAAATTCTTTTGTAAACAGTTGCCATCGACAAGTGTCGGTTCAAAGCTCTCATCCAATCCACAGCAATCGACTTTGTTGTTTTAAATCGATCCCTGGTAGCCATCCGCCTAAGAAGTCGGTCTTCACGTGCGTTGCTTCTTCGGGGGGGTTTTCCAGCAGGACGGCGCCTCTGAATACCTTCTTCGGACCATAAAGACAATATCCGAGCAACAGTAGTGTGGCCCCGATTCAGCCTTCTCCCAATCTCTCGGAATGAGAGACCCGCCTCTTTTATACCGATAATTCGGCCCCTAACAAAATCATTAATATGGTTAAAATTTCGACTACGTCGCACTGGGAGCATTACAAAGCGTCTACTTGACAGTTTGACAATCAAATAAACTGACATTTTGTTAGCAGAATTTCATTAATTGGTAGGAGGAAAATATTGAAAGTTGAAGATAACAATGATACAGGAAATATAATAGTTGAGTTTTTTCGGCGGAAACTTTCATCGTTTCTTAGTTGATAATAAAGCATTATTTTACCGAAGTTTCAAAATTGTAGTCCAATTTTTATTCGGTGGTGGATTTCATATGAAAGTGAGTATATATTGTATACAATTGACAACAAGATATATTAGTTTCTATGTCACTCATGTTTATATTTTTAAATAAAATATCAAGTAATGTTAACGAAAATTAATAAATAATATGTAATATAATAAACTTCACAAACAGCAAGATTTAAATTTGAAAATGTTAAGTATCGATGTGACGAACTGCTTACTTTGTATAAAAAAAAAAACTCTGAACTTTCATATTAAATAATTTCAATTTATTAATGTAAAAAATGTAAAATAAAAATAGTACAAAAAACTCGTTTCACAAGGCTTTTTGCCGCACTCGTGCAACTGAATTAGTGCGGCAAAATGGTGCCTTATGAAATTTGTGTTTTAATATACTATTTTCTATTCCGGTGTCGTAAAGTGCTAATTACGATACCCCGCTTCTTGGTTACACAGTATCGTAATGTATTACTTTACCGCACTCTAATTTTTTTTCGAAGTTTGTCACAAGTGTAATAAGTAACTAAATCGTAAAACTAAATCGTTTTAAAAGTTAGATATGGTTAGATACGAACATTTGACAGTGATAAAAATGTAAATAAAAATTATAGAGAGAATAGTAGAGACATTTGCTAAAACTCTTGCTAAAGGAATGTATCTATAAATTCGTTAACAAAGCTAGACGCTATAAATACTTCTATTGAGATTCCTTATCATTGCGAATACTGCAGTTATATACTTTTACTGTATCACTAGAAGATTTGTGGGCAGTAATAGATATTCCAGGCAGCTTCTGGGAACACACTACATATATTTTCTGAAAAATCGGAGACTGTGGCTTTTAAGTGAATAAAAAAAATTAAAAACCCTTACCACAATAGAATTTAACAATTCTATATACGTATTTCGACAACCACGTTGTCATCCTCAGTAGAAAAAGCAGTGTAACACTTGAAAGCACAAAAAACACACAACACTCACTGAGCGCTATATTGCACGGCTTCTCGTTTAACACTAAATTTTAAAATTTTAAAAACCTGAATACTACAGAACTTACCTTATTGGAACAACCCTACTCAAATACGTACATGCATTAAGAGACCATTAACCGATTAATGCTTTATTCTATAGAAAGGCCCTTTAGAAAATTACACAAAGGGGACACCCTAATTTAATATACCTAAAGAAACCATTATAAAACTCATCTTAAATTATATATGTCATTTAGAAATTAATATTGAGTCATAATATTTGTTAAAGGCTAATGTTGTAACGAAACGAAATTTAAAAAATTACATAGAATTAGATTAATTTGTTAATGGTTTTCCTATCTTTTTTTGGCTTAATAACATTTAACTGTCAATTAACTCGAATAAAGATGAACCTGATATAGGACCCAAATCTGCATTAATTACGTTATTCCTATTTTTAAAGATAAAAATGCTCTCAAAACTATCTAATTCGCAGGGGCTAGTGACGTTTTTTATTAATCTCAGACAGTCAGATGTTACGTTGTGACCTGATTCAAGAATATGTCGGGCAACACTTGATTTTTCTGGCCTATTGAATCTAATATGCGAAACGAGTTTATAACGAGTTAGAATCGAACGCTTTGTTTGGCCGACATTTTCTTATCACAATGCTTACAATTTAATCTGGCCGTCTTTTTAAACTCAATCTGGAATCTATGAAATAAATTGTAAGGATTGTGATAAGAAATATGTCGGCCAAACAAAGCGTTCGATTCTAACTCGTTATAAAGAACATGTTTCGCATATTAGATTCAATAGGCCAGAAAAATCAAGTGTTGCCCGACATATTCTTGAATCAGGTTTAGTGTTAAACGAGAAGCCGTGCAATATAGCGCTCAGTGAGTGTTGTGTGTTTTTTGTGCTTTCAAGTGTTACACTGCTTTTTCTACTGAGGATGACAACGTGGTTGTCGAAATACGTATATAGAATTGTTAAATTCTATTGTGGTAAGGGTTTTTAATTTTTTTATACACTATATTTTGTTTGAATCCCTGCTGATTCACATTAACTAATAAATCACTGTCCATTGAATTAGAAGTTGATGGATTCTCTGTGATTTTAGTAGACGTATTAGGTGCAGTGTTAGATAATATTTCAGAAACGTCTAATTTTTTCTTGATGGAATTATCAATGTAACCTTCAGCCACAGCAGAAAATTTCCATCCTCCAGGGCACTTAATTTTAATTAAATCTCCTCCACTATTAGCCAAATGTGTTACACTGCATCGTCTAAAGCAATGTCCAGTGAAGAGTTCAGGATTAGGTAATTTCAAGTAAGTAGCAATACTTTTTGGTACTTTTCCTATTGTATTAATACCTATTGGAATATTTACACACAAGTCATTTCTATATTACAGGAAAAAACGCCTATGTGGTAACATAACTGGGACGAAGATGATAATATTTTTTCACCAAATCAATCCATAACCTTTGAGTTATAATAAATTGTCTAGGAACATAAGTTTTAGTTTTTAGCACGTCAACCATTGTGACATCATTTTTAAACTGTATATCATCTATAATCATGATACAAATGATACAATAAATGATACAAAAGACGCGATTAAGAAATGTCCAATTTTAATAACTTCTACCCAAAAGTATAAATTGAATGTTAGTAACCCTGTAGTACCAAGAATGTATTGTTTACCTAAGATACATAAACCAGGTAACTCGATGAGACCTATAGTTTCAGGTATCAACTCACCGACTTACTTAATTTCCAAATGGTTAGTGAATGAATTTAAAAATTTACCGGCCAAACCAGAAACTTTGTCAGTCAGTAATTCCTTAGAATTTGTTAAATTAATTAAAGATTGTGAACTGGAAACCGGGGAAATTTTAGTTTCATTCGATGTAACGTCTTTATTCCCCTCGATACCTATTCCAGAGACTATGAAATATTTAGAAAGCTTACTCCACAAGAATAACATCGAACCTTCAAAAATAAAAGAATACATGAGATTGACAACTCTGTGCATGACGCAAAATTGTTTCCAAGTAGGAGAAAAAATTTATGAACAGAAACAAGGCACAACAATGGGTAACTGCCTATCTCCTTTCATAGCCAATTTATTCATGAGTCAATTTGAAGTAGAATTTAAAAATAACGCTAAATATTTCCCGAGAGTCTGGATTAGGTATGTAGATGACATTCTCGCGATTTTTGATACACGAAAATGCGAATTAGACATGTTCGTTAATCAATTAAATTTGAAATTCCCGACGATTAAATTTACAGTGGAAAAGGAACACAATAACAAGATACCATTTTTAGATACCTTACTGATCAGGAATAAACATAAAATAGAAATCGATATTTTCCGGAAAGAAACCAATGTTAATAGATTCATCACCGCGGATTCTAATCATAGTTATCAACATAAGACAGCTTCCTTTAATTTCTTAGTCAATCGGTTACTAAATTTTCCGTTAACAAAAGAGAGATATGAAATAGAACTGGATTTCATTAAAAATATCGCGAAATACAATGGCTTTGATATAGAAATAATCAATAAAATAATTAGAAAAACAAAAATAAAAAATACAATCCGCGAATCCACAAGTTTGATATCCCAAAGTAACCAGGAGAAAAAGTACATCTGTTTACCATACCACCCGGTCACGAAAAACATTAATAAAGTTGTGAAAGAAAGAGGTCTCCAGGTTGCCTTCCGGTCAGAAAATATTATCAAAAATCTCCTGGGGAATACTAAAGATAGAGTTCATTTCAATTCGAAATCAGGTATATACGAAATTAGTTGCGGGGATTGTAATCTGAAATATATAGGCCAAACTAAACGACCAATAATAACGCGTTTTAAAGAACACATATCACATATTAAATACAATAGACCGGATAAATCCAATGTAGCCAACCACGCTTTGAACACACTGCACAACGTTTCGATTACAGGGTTGAGGTTACTCAAAGGAATTAATAAACCCCACGAACTCGATGCTTACGAAAGTATAAATATCGCGAAAAATAAACATAATTCGATGAATAGCGATAGGGCACCGATACCATTCAGTTGTCTCTTTGCATTTTTATTAACATAATTGGGTCATCGTCGTTTTTAAAAACCGTAGTTTATTAAGACATGTTTATTGCCGGTCCTCTGAAGGAAAGTATGTTGACCGTCTTTTGCATTTTGACATTCCAACCCGGAGAATAAACATCTGGATAGACCCTTTTTCTTGGTAAGTGTCTCTCTTCGTACTTTCGTATTTTAGTTCCGTAGTTTATTTTTTCACATTTTAAATTAGTCTATACGTGGACGCGGTGAATAATAGTTGGTGCCTGAGCGATTTTTCTACCTTTACTGTGTCCCGTGTGCGACTTTTCAATTAGTGGTTTTTACCTACTGATGATGACAACTTAGTTGTCGAAATACGTATTTAGGATACGATTAATAATTGTGGTAAGGGGTTATATACCTTTTTTTAAGATCTATAATCATGTTAGTTATTTCTTTGCGATGGCAAGCTCCATTAAAGCCCATTATAAGAATGACCTAACATAATTTTTAATATGACTATTATATCAAAATAATGTACAAAATAAGTAAAATACTACTATAATTATGATTTTATTACTTTTCATTGCTAAATATGTTTTATCATCGACTTCTATTATAAATCGGTTAATGTGCTCTATTTCTAAAATCTTCGATTTCTTAGGCTCATAGCCTTCAGACAATCTTTTTAGATATTGTATTAGTTTAGAAAATTTTGAAATATCTGTATTTTTATAAATATTCAAACAACATTTTAACATCGAATATTTAAACCACAAAGAAAGATGCCTTTTTAATTTTACTTTCTTTGTCAAAATAGGCAATCATAATGTTTTCTGTAATAGTCACGATGTTATTTTCTTTACACCAAGTTATAAATTGGTTATATTCCTTTTTATAAATGTGACGAGATTTTTTTGACAGATGATTTTCCAAATTGCCTTCTGCAATTTTCCGAAGCTCTGGCGGCGTGCAATTACTTATTTCGTCCATTTTAATGTTAGATAGTTACATAAATTAGTCTAAGATTTAAATTTCAAAACACATAACAATATTTCAAATATTTGAAATATTGTTATGTGTTTTGAAATTTAAATCTTAGACTAATTTATGTAACTACCTAACATTAAAATGGACGAAATAAGTGTGTGGTAAGTAATTAGTCTAAGATTTAAATTTCAAAACACATAACAATATTTCAAATATTTGAAATGTTCAAATTATAAGTCAGTGTAACCACCGCTAAAAAATAAAATATCTAAAAATTTCGTAATTAAATGGCGCAATAGAAAAAATAGTATAAAATACACGTTTCATTTTTGCGCACTCGTTCATTAGAAAACTCGCCTACGGCTCATTTTCTAAACTTTGAATTCGCAAAAATCATGTTTTATGAAACTTGTATCTTAATATAACAAGTGTTCATTTGAAAAGTCAATCTAGTAGCATGTGATTTACTGAAAACATTTTGAAGTATGTCGTAAATCTTAACCTACGAAGTCGTATATTTTGACAGTTTCATACTTACAAATAAATAACAAATAATATTTATTGAAAACTATAACAAATGTTGAAAATATTGTCCTTCAAGATCAATGCACTTTAAAATCCTCCGTTCAAAATTTCTGATAATATTCTGCAACATTACTGGATTGTTATTAATTTCCATGCATTTCTGTTCGATTCTCTGTAGCATATCATTCAAATTCAATATAGGTGTTCAAAAGATGTTATTTTTTAGATAAGGCCACAAAAAGAAGTCGCAAAGTGTTAAATCGCATGAACGTGCAGGCCAGGCAATTTCAGTATTTCGACTAATTATACGCTCATCAAGAAATTCTCTTAAATAAACCAAAGATTCTGCAGTACAGTGACAAGGTGCTCCGTCTTGTTGGAAATATGCATTTTGAAGTTCAGGCAATTTCAGTATTTCGACTAATTATACGCTCATCAAAAAATTCTCTTAAATAATCCAAAGATTCTGCAGTATAGTGACAAGGTGCTCCGTCTTGTTGGAAATATGCATTTTGAAGTTCATCATCATGCAACTGATTGACAAATGGTTGTAAAATTTCCGTACGGTACCTTTGAGCATTTAACATTCCCTTAAAAAATATTGTTCCAATGATTCGCCTTTGGCTTATCACTGCCCAAACACCAATTTTCTCTGGATGTAGCGATTCTTCATTAAATACATGTGGATTTTCACTACTCCAAATTCTTGTATTTTGTGAATTTAGGTATCCCGTTTTATAAAACCATGTTTCATCAGTAAAGATGACTCTTTGCGAAAGTTCTCCATTATTGTTCATATTTACAAAACAATTACTAAACTGTAGGCTACGTGGGTAATCAATTTCTAACAATTCTTGTACTACTGTGACACGGTATGGATAAAGTTGCATATCTTTTTTTAATAACTTGTGAGTTGTACCAACAGAAAGGTTTACTTGTTGACTCAAATGTCGAACAGATGTTTGTGGTTAATTTTCCATTATTTCTTCAACACGATTGACAACTTGAGGTGTACATTTCTTAACTGCTCCGCTGCCTGATTTTCTTAAGAAACTACCAGTTTCAGAAAAAAGTTTTAAAGTTCTATCCAAAGTATTCTTAAATTGTATATAATCAATTACAAAATGTGGAAACTCAACTTGAAATTCTACCATGCAATCTTGAACTGAATAAACCCATAAACAATCAATTTTATTAAAGTAACCTAGATTGACTTTTCAAATGAACACTTGTTACGATTGTGTGTGTGTGTGTAGTGACTATTTTGACAATTTTATGATTGTGTCTTGTATTGGGGTGTTATTATTTCTATGTGTTTGTTAGATTTTCGTTATTCAAAATTACGTTTTTGTATTTCTAATCTTCTAATATTTCTAAGTAATCGCACTTTTTGCTGTTATTTACATTGTGCAGTAGTTTGTAGCCTTCTACATTGGGAAAGTAAATATTATTTATGCAATGTTCTGCAAGTCCTGTATATTTTATTACTTTGAATTATGTCTTTGTTATGTTCTTTTAACCTGATATATGACAAAATTGAAATTACCGCAACAATATTGTCAGAACAATAACATAAAATCGTGGAGCTTATCAAGTATTTTTCATAATTCGTATTAAATACATTTTCAATTCTATTGATACGCGTTAGATAATTTGGATAGCCTATTTCATATTTATGTTCGAATTTAGAAATAGAATACTACAACAGCTTTAGACATTGAATTCTCTAATTCGAGATATATAAATCCTACATATGGTAGCCGCTAGTGACCTTGTAATATGATCAACAAAATTTAATTTACAATCAAATAAAACGCCCAAGCCCTTCATAATGTAACATCGCTGAATAATTCTCCCAAGTATATCATATTAACATTCGACCCTGTTAGTTTTTCTAGTGTAAGTCATGACCTTACATTTCTTATTATTTAAAAGCAAAAGCAAGTTATTCAAATTACACCAAGTATCGATGCGGCAAAAATCCTTTTGCAGCTGTATGTAATTGTTTAGAGATTCTATCTTCTGAAATATTTTCAGGTCATCAGCAAACAAAAGGCTCCGACACTGCAATAACTTCGTGATGCCATTGATGAAAACCAGATAGAGGCATTCCAGATCCTGACACACAAATATTTTGGAGGCATAACTTCTATATTCTGCATATTGTTGTCTACCGAGAAGATACGAAGACATTAGCTCGCATTGTGGTGGAGAAAAAGCAATATCAGATCATTTACGCAGAAGTAATCTTATTAAGTGCTTTCCTTAAATCGGGATAGATTGCATTCACCTGTTCCTGCACATCTAACACCTCGGAAACGCACTGCAAAGAACAGCCTAAATTGGTGATCGTAGAGCTCTTGTACCGTGCCTTCATAATAGGTTGTAACCCACGTGACGTGTTGCAATATTGGTTGCATACATTAGGATTGGCAATCCTGCATAATAAGTTCCTAAACTCAAATGTTTTGTTATGACAGATTTGTACGTTTTGTGTATTGTGTCAATTAGATTTTCTTTGCATTAATTTTATATTTATTTCGCGTTAAAAAAGTCAGTTCTTTGAAGAGCTATTGAAGATATTCTAACTTTTGTGAAGGTTAGTTATCTATTAATAACATTGAATGTATGTATAAATAAAACAATTTCATTTTAGGTTATAACCTCCAAAATGGCATTTACCGTCGAACAAGATGCATTCATTTTAGTAGCCCATTATAGAAGTGCTACACAAGATGCCGAAGGCAATTGGAGTTATTCACTTCCAAGTTGTATAGATCAATTTATACAACGCTTCCCAGATTTTGACTTTGATTATGATTCATTTCGACATCGTAGACATATTATAACACATCGTTTTGAGGATAAACATTGTATTTGTAAAGGGAAATCGACTGGGAGGCCCACCAAATTAACTGAAGCTGTTGTAGATGATATTCGCCAGCGAGTAGAACATAGCCCTCATAAATCAGTTAAAAAACTATCTCAGCAAACAGGTATTTCATATTAATTTTTAAGTGTACAAAGTTAACATTCAAAAAAATGTTCTTGTAAGTCTCTCAGTTGGAACATGTCACAAAGCATTAACAAAAAAGATACATATGCATCCTTATAAAGTTACTGTTGTTCATCAGTTACATCCAGTCGATTACGATAGGCGAATTAGATTTTGTGAATGGTTTAATAATCGAATGAACGATGATCTCCTAGATTTAACTTTTTTTAGTGACGAAGCATGGGTACATATTACAGGATACGTAAATTCACAAAATTATAGATCTTGGGCTACAGAAAATCCACACCAACTAGTAGAAACATCATTACATCCTTTAAAAGTAGGAATACGGGTGGGAATGTCGAGAAGAAGAATTATTGGGCCAATTTTCTTTTACGATACCATTACTGCAGCAAGATATCGAGGAATATTAAATGAATTTATTAATCAGCTGCATGACGATGAATTAGAAAATGGCTGGTTTCAACAAGATAATGCACCTGCCCACACGGCCAGAGACACACACCACTATTTGACAGAATTTTACGATGATAGACTGTTTAATTTATGGCCACCCCGTTCTCCCGATCTTACTCCGCTTGATTTTTACTTATTTGGACATTTGAAAAATAGGATATATAGAAATAGACTACATAATTTACAAGAACTAGAAGCAGCAATTGTGCATGAAATAAATAACATTACGCAGAATGATTTACATAATGTTTTTGAAAATTTAAAACGTAGGGTGAATATTTGTTTGCAGCAAAATGGTCATCATTTCCAACATTTATTATAAATATGTTATTGTGAAAAAGCTTTCAGTACGTTAGCTCCTCATAAAATGTGTTTGTACAGAGGCAAAATTGACAATTTTTTCATTATTAACTGTAAATAAAATTTATGCTATTAAAATGATAATAAACACTAGTGTTTTAATTGAATAAACATACAACTAAAATTTATTTTTATTATTCCAAGAAATTACTTACGTTTCAATTAAAATAAAATTAAAAAACATCTCTCAAACTATTTTGAACTAGGAATATTTGTATAGGAGTAGTACCAATCTGTAATGTTGGTTGCATATGTATCATGTTACAACAAATAATGAAGGCTCTGTACATAAATCCATGGAACTAAGAAATTGGGATCTGGTTGTAATATTTGTATACAATTTGAATTAACAAAATGGAAATTGATCGGTAATTCTCTACATCGTGACTGTCACCACTCTTAAAAACTAGGTACTATTTTTCCACTATTAACTTACTAAAGATGCCTACTCATTTCGAATATTTTAAAAATAAGAAAAAGAAATTATTATAAATTTGGCGGAAGGCAATTTTTATATTTACTACAATAAATAATCTGTAATGAAACACTACCTGCATTGGAGAACTTTTCGTGCACAAAGCCGTAAAACCAACGATATCACTGAAATACACTGTAACACATTCGAATTGTTCCGGTTGAACAATTTCCCCGGACATCAACTGTTGGGCTACTGGTCTAGGTAATACCTAAAAATTTAAATAGCTGACGATCTAAAATGTATTATTTTGCCAAGTATTAATTACGTACTTGATACAAAAGTTCTTCAGACCTTCTCTTTTCCTGACTTAATTGTTCTGTTTTTTCTTCAACCAGCGCTTCCAAATTATTAGCGTACTGCTCCATCCGTCTTAACAAATCGTCCATGAGATTCTCACAGTAGCCCCTGAAAAATAGTTAAATTAATGATCAAATCAATAACAACAGTTTTTATAGAAGCGAACTTATTTTTAAAGCATTATTAACTTATTTCAAAGTATTATTCTGAATAAATGTCAAAGAATTTAATTTTAGATTAAACATGTTATAAAAAGGCCGCTGTGTGATTTTATTTTTAATTTTAAATTATTTAATAAAACCGTTTTGGTACCGCAAGAAATAGTCCGCTATTATATCGAGAGTCCAATGAACCCAACTAACATCGTTGATATTGTACGTTCACTATTTGTCAATGGATCATTCTTTCTTCCATAAATAAACTTTTATTTCAGAATAACTGAAACATACATGAGTAGGTAAACCCCACCAGTTTTGTATAATTCAAAGCTGTAGGATATATTCGGACACGTTCACAGAAAATATTAATAGTGAACTTTGTATTATACAAAACTGGTGGGGTTTACCTACTCATGTATGTTTCAATTATTCTGATACATTACACATGCGGTTAAGCCGTAGTATGAGAGAAGACACAAACAAAAATGCAGTTTTCTAGAGAGATTGCCTGTACCAACCTTTGGAAGGACGTCGTTACTTCACATTAATTATATTGACGGTATGCGAGGTACTTCGGCTGTCTGACAACAGGCAGCGCCGAATTTACTTTTGCGCTCGGTCTGGATAATTACGGTGATAGGGCGATGTGGTTCTTTTCTGTGAATGTGTCTGGGAATATCCTTTCTCCAGCAGGGGCGTACCGATGAGCCTGTAGAAAGGTGAAATACGTATCTACGTCTCTGGGGATAGGATATATTCGGACACGTTCACAGAAAATATTAATAGTGAACCTGCATTTGTGTTCTTCACACCAGATTTTTAATAATATTTTATATTATTAAAAATACCTTTGTATTATACAAAACTTTTATTTATTCATTCAACGAAATGTGCAGGTGCTATTTTCGAACGAATTCGAGAATTTATTGTTTGTCAAGCAGATGCTTGTATTGCGATAGAGAGACATCATTTTGAACATTTACTATAAACTATTTAAACAAAGCTGGGGAATAAATATGTGCTTACGTTATAAATACGTAATAATCTAATGTGATATGATTACTTCTTACTTCTTACTTGCGTGTAAATTTAAAAAATGTATCATGTAATAACAAGTGTTCATTTGAAAAGTCAATCTAGGTTACTTTGAAATTTTGATAGAGTAAGACGCAAATATATTAATACGTGTTTGTTGTTCCGTAAACGTAAATCCAAATGACATTTGATAATGTCAATCACAAATATCAGTTAGTGCATAAAATAATCGTGCGTCGATTCTGGTTTAAATAAATTGCTTGTCAGTTTTAAAATGGCTTTCACTTTAGAACATAAATTTTTTTTAGTCCAGGCTGATTTTCGAAGTGGTAATAAAATTGATGGTTTATGGGTTTATTCAGTTCAAGATTGCATGTAGAATTTCAAGTTGAGTTTCCACATTTTGTAATAGATTATATACAATTTAAGAATACTTTGGATAGAACTTTAAAACTTTTTTCTGAAACTGGTAGTCTCTTAAGGAAATCAGGCAGCGGAGCAGTTAAGAAATGTACACTTCAAGTTGTCAATCGTGTTGAAGAAATAATGGAAAATGAACCACAAACATCTGTTCGACATTTGAGTCAACAAATAAACCTTTCTGTTGGTACAACTCACAAGTTATTAAAAAGAGATATGCAACTTTATCCATACCGTGTCACAGGAGTACAAGAATTGTTAGAAATTAATTACCCACGTTTTGTAATTGGTTTGTAGATATGAACAATAATGAAGAACTTTCGCAAAAAGTCATCTTTACTGATGAAGCATGGTTTTATAAAACGCGACACCTAAATTCACAAAATACAAGAATTTGGAGTAGTGAAAATCCACATGTAATTAATGAAGAATCGCTACATCCAGAGAAAATTGGTGTTTGGGCAGCGATAAGGCGAATCATTGGACCAATATTTTTTCAGGGAACGTTAACTGCTCAAAGGTACCGTACGGAAACTTTACAACCATTTGTCAATCAGTTTGCATGATGATGAATTTCAAAACGCATATTTCCAACAAGACGGAGCACCTTGTCACTGTACTGCAGAATCTTTGGATTATTTAAGAGAATTTCTTGATGAGCGTATAATTAGTCAAATACTGAAATTGCCTGGCCTACACGTTCATGATTTAACACCTTGCGACTTCTTTTTGTGGTCTAACATATTTCGAACACCTATATTGAATTTGAATGATATGCTACAGAGAATCGAACAGAAATGCATGGAAATTAATCCAGTAATGTTGCAGAATATCATCAGAAATTTTGAACGGAGGATTTGAAAGTGCATTGATCTTGAAGGACAACATTTTCTACATTTGAATAAATACCTATTATTTGTTATTTATTTGTATGTATGAAACTGTCAAAATATACGACTTCGTAGGTTAAGTAGTAAATTTTAATTTGCGACATAATTCAAAATGTTCTCAGTAAATCACATGCTACTAGATGGACTTTTCAAATGAACACTTGTTACAATTAGTGTCGGTTTATCGATATCCTTGTTTTCAATCTGTCAATGTATCGTTATTTTGATGAATAGATAACCTATTTCAAAACATAAAACGCTCTTTTTACAATGTATTTACGCAGGAAAACCGAAACTACTTTTCACATTGCTTTGTCGAGGTTCATTCATAACTAACTTATGTATAAATCTATTCATTGTAAACAAACTGTATGTAAAACAATACATCTGCATATCTGCAAGCGACACGGAATATACATACGGCAAATATCGGCCTAGTTAGGAAGACCAGCGATACTCAAAATTTATCTGTTTAAATTAATTCTTTTCACATTCTTTTCAATTAAAAATAACACAATCGACATATACGTATATTTTAACATATATATTTCTTATATTGCATAAAAGCACAGTTCATTCAAAATAACCCTTTTCCAATCATAAGCTTCATTTCTTTTATAGAGTTAATGATTTTGATTTCCTAACTATATATATATATATATATATATATATATATATATACAGGGTGATAAAAAAATTCGAGCTTTACTTTTAACTGAAACTAAAAATTATTCGAAAAACTACAAAAGTAGGTAAAAATCCATTCAAATCAATATTTCTAACTTTTTATTTTATTCTAACTTTTGTAATTGTTACTAAGATATGTATCTTTAAGTACCTACTACTTTCTTGTTCAGGTTTACTACGTAGGACAGGTATGCTCCTCGTCGTTCCAAGCATATTGTTACGAGACTAGAAATCTGTCGAACCAACTAGATTACTTGAAGATTCGCGAAACACGTCGGTATTATCCCCGAATAATGTGGTAGGGTCTCGATGATATGTAACTCGTATATATACAACGCATCGCCCGCTACCGGGGCAGTTAAGTTTTAACTACGAACAAGCGAACGTTATATTGTTTGAATTGTGAAGAATAAATATTTCGTCGTTCGAACTTGACATCTACCTACGTAACAATATAATATCAATTTTGATATGGATAAACCAGGCCCCAGTAAAAAAACATAGTCGTAAGGTTGAAGATGAAAATCGACAGTTCAAGATATTTGCACCGAAAAATACTTTTTTATTTCATCGCATAACAAAAGTGTCTGTTTAATAAGCGAGAGTAGTGTTTCTATTCCGAAGGAATATAATGTGAAAAGGCATTATGAAACCCAGCATCATACTTTTACAAAATTAACCGGCGAAAATCGAACGCAAAAAATTTCCACTTTACAAAGGGAACTAATAGGCCAGCAAGCTATGTTTACAAAACCAATTCAAGATGCTGAAACAGCTACTGAAGTTAGCTTTGAAATATCTCGAATAATAGCGAAAACTTGTCGGCCTTTTAAAAATGGTGAGTTTGTTAAGCAGTGTTTAGATATCGCCGTAAAAAAAATGTGTCCGAAAGATGCAAAGAGGTTTGCGAAAATTCAACTAAATCGGATGACTGTTCAAAGAAGACTTACCACATTAACAGCTAATATAGAAGAGCAATAAGCTACGAAATCGAAAAGTTTTGAGTATTTTCTATAGCACTCGACGAATCTACAGACATAAGTTCCACTGCTCAACTCTTAATATGTCTACGAGGTGTAACGCAAAATTTTGAAGTGAGTGAAGAACTGATTGGTATGAGCTCTTTGACAAGTCAACCCAAGCGGAGTGACATGCTCAAAGCTCTTCTGGAAAAATGTTCTATAATGGATTTGGATTTAACGAAATTATCTGGAATTACGACTGACGGAGCACCGTCAATGGTTGGAAGTAAATCTGGGATAATAACTATGTTAAAAGAGTTTTTACAAACTAAAAACATAGATACTAGTTTCATTGCATTATACATCAAGAGGCCCTCTGTTCAAAATTATTGGGATTTGAAAATGTGATGAAAGTTGTAGTACCTACTGTAAACTTTATAAAATCACGAAGACTCAATCACCGACCATTCACACAATTTCTCGAGGATATTAAAAGCGAATATGGTGATCTCCTGTTTTACACTGAAGTAAGGTGGCTAAGTCGTGGGTTGTCACTAGAGCGGTTGATTAATTTGATTGAAGAAATCAAAATATTTCTGGCGGAAAATAAAAAGGACGTCTCCGAACTCGACAACCCTGATTGGCTGTGTGACTTAGCGTTTCTTGTGGACATCACAAATCACTTGAATGTCTTAAATACGCGACTCCAAGGCAAAGATCAAATGATTTCGCAGCTATACTCTCATGTTTCGTCCTTTCAATGCAAATTGAGTCTTTTCAGGACACAAATCAATTCAGCCAATTACAGCTATTTTCCGAACTATTAACTAGAACTCCGAACTAGAAAATTATGGAAAAATTCAATAAAACTGATATCAATTTCGCTTATGTTGAAAAAGTTGATATTTTAATACAAGCTTTTCATGATCGTTTTCTAGACTTCAAAAAAGTTAAACCTCTATTAGACATTTTCAGCAATCCTTTCAACATTTCACCCGAAAATCAACCGGAATCAATACAGCTGGAATTGATAGACATGCAAAATGATGATAATTTACGAAACAAGTTTAATGAAGGTAATTTACTCAACTTTTACCGTTGCGTTGACAAAACCGCTTATAAAGAGTTGCGAATAAATGCATTGAAATGCGCAAGCTTATTTGGATCGACGTATATTTGTGAGCAAACGTTTTCAGTGATGAAACTTAACAATACAAAAAATCGAAACCGTCTGGCAAATGAAAATTTGGAAGCAATTTTATATGTGGAGCCAAACATAAACAAAATTGTTAGGTCAATGCAATGTCATACATCAAAATAATAAAACATGAAATACATATTACATTGTAATGATTAGATTACATTACGATTACATAATTACAACAAACATTTTTGAATGTTCTTTTATTTTTATCATTTGTAGTAATTCATACTATTTAAAAATAAAAATATTTGTGTTAATAAGTATTCTTTGTAGTGGCCCGTCCTTGACTTATAATTTTCCCGAGTAGCCCCTGTTCCCTATAAGTCTGTGCATCCCTGTCGTAAAGTAACAGAGATATGCATACTTATGCGAGCAATACAGGAATACCACCTAGAGCTACGTGCGTCAACACGTGTGATTTTGCATAATGGAGCTCCACCTCATAAGAGTTACGAAGTGCGTGAGCATTTGAATAGTACGTTTAGTGATCAATGAATAGG
Organism: Melolontha melolontha; assembly: GCA_935421215.2. Taxonomy (NCBI): domain Eukaryota; kingdom Metazoa; phylum Arthropoda; class Insecta; order Coleoptera; family Scarabaeidae; genus Melolontha; species Melolontha melolontha. Next base: position 14,274,673 of record OW285236.1, read on the forward strand.
AGGTGGGCCTATTGCATGGTCACCTAGATCACCCAGCTTGAACTCGATCGAGTTTTATGTATGGACACATGAAAAATTTGCTGTACAATAACGATAATGAAATTGAAAACATTCAATTATTGACCGTATGTCTTCAAGATGCTGCAGACACGATAAGCAGGCAGGATATCCGAGCATGTTATAACTCGTGGCTACGGCTAGCATAAGCTTGTATACAAACAGGAGGCGGTAATTTCGAACATTTGATCTAGGAGTTGTGCCTGTGTTGCCTTGCATAAGTGTGAATATCTAACTTTTATCACATTTTTTTTTCATTTCTCATTATTTTGTGTGTACCATTTTTTAGTTAAAAATACAACTCCAATTTTTTAACACTCTGTATATACCCTCTGTATATGTATTTTGGTTTCTCTTAATTACGAAATATTCTAGCATTCTTACTTCATAATGCATCGAACGATTCCCCTTATAGTCTCAAAACTGGGCCTCTCTTCGGGATTATCACTCCAGCATCGCTCCATTAACTCCAACAAATCTTCAGGGCAATCAGTCCTGCCTACTGCCGGACGAAATGCTGGCATCTCTCTTGCTGCTACGCGAGCAATAATTTCTGCAAATATAAAAGACAAAGCTATATACATCACAGTATTCTTCTAGTATGAATGTATTACCTTGAGAATCTAAAAATTGCCTTGCAGCTTGAAATGGGCCCCCGCGTAGTATGATCTCTTCTAGAATTATTCCGAAACTATAGACATCGCCCTTTTGGGTAGCTGGCGATCCGGGAATTACAGTTAAAGGCAATAATTCTGGTGCAACCCACAACATTTCTATGCGATATCAAGAAAGTGTATTTAAATTATATTACAATTAGGAAATAAAAGGTTAATTAGGGATTAAATTAAATAATTTCTGTTCCATCTGGGAAACGTATTTAAAACTGCAATATTTTTTTTCCACGAGGTTAATGGTCCTGAAACTATAATTTATTATTAACTATATTTTTAACAGATGGTGTTATTAATCTATTAATCATGAAAGGGTACATTAAAACATTGAAAGTTTATATTTGCGGAAGCAGATTCCAATATTTAACTCTTTTTTCGCGGTCATTGTAAGATATTCGTCTCAGTCAAACATGATATCTCCACCATGTATATGCGCTTTGTCTCCAATGCCATAACCACCATGTTTGGTCTGTTGGCTTTGATTTTTGTGGCTGTGTAGCACCGATAATGATTGATACTACAATTACTTCCTCTTGGTTCCACACTTCTTTGATGTCTTGGGTAAGTGGCAGATATTTATCCACCTTCTCTCTATGCCTCGCTTTGATATTCGTTGGCGCTGTACGGAGATGTCTATGAGATTCTTCTGTCATGGTCATTTAACGTGATGCCTGGTCTGTTGTGTTGAACAGTTATGTATTGTCCAATTTCAGTATATCATGGCCGCAGGCAGTTCCAGAGATTCCACATATTACTTGGTGGATAACTTGCGCCAGGAACAATCGTGGATAATGTGGGCATGGTCTTCATGCCAGACCCAGATAAAGCACCCTCCTTTAAATTTTTGTTGTAGACATCTACTAAAATATCTTTCATTTTGCTCGGAAGTAATGTTTGGCAAAACGTCATGAATAAGTTTTTTTCCTTTAAGAGCTCCACAAACTTCTCGAACGAAATTTCTGACGCGACGTCTATTTTCACGTCCTTCATCTCCTTCGATATCTTCCGCAGTGGCATCAAGAAGTTCATGCAAATCCGTTTGCCAGTCAAGTATTGGTCCTTCACACAGTGGGATATTGACATCTCCAACCACATTATTAGTAGAGGTACTTGGAATGGATCCATCCAAATCAATTCGATTAAGTTCAGAAGACACTCCTGTTGACAGCTCTCCGTAGCTTCGACACCACCAATCTCTATCGGTTGTTGTTGCATTTGATTCTCCATCGTTTTCGGAAGGTATCTTAATTAAAACAATTATACATTAAAAAAAAAAATTAAAAATTAAGTTTTGCTGAGTGTGTCTCCCAATCTTGTAAGTTCATACTTCTACATCTAGATTGACTGCTTATTACCATTGGAGGGAGACTCATTTCAGTCATAATTAATTCATTGAGTATACAAGTATTACTTATACTTAAAGTCGGGTATAAACACCAGCTACAATGCTTATGCATAAGTTTATGTTCATGTATGTACCAGAATGTAATATCATAGTAATTTAAAGTTAATTTACGGAATTTAGGTAAACAATTATTACATGATATTGCGCACTTTTGATCTATAGTATCGTATATAAAAATGAACTGAGAACAATTAAAACCGTAATTATAATGATTAGATGCCTCATACAAAGGTTGAAAAGCCCAATTGGGAAATGTTTCAATAACATGTCCATCGAAACTAATCCTACTAATATTTCGACTACCTTCTGGTGCTAATTGTCTACATTTTAATAATCTATCTCGCACAGAGTCCAAACTACTTACATTCAAACGATAATAACCATCAGATTCGTCGTAGTAGCCGTCAGGATCTAATTGAAACACTTCTGTAGTACTTGCTTCACTTAGAGCTTGCTCTATATTTTGTTCTGGTACAATTGGAATTTCGCGATTGAAATGAACGTCAGACATAGTAGCTGGTGTTTCTTACCTGATAAGTATAACACAAAGTGAAGCTGTTGTTGTAGTAAGTTCCTTTTATATGGATTGAGCGAGCCCGCTGTGGGTAACCTTTTAAACTAATTTGCATTCGAAGCGAGAGAAATGTAAGTTATCTAAAACCTTTGGTTTTTATCCACAGCGGCAGCGGGGGAAAGTAAGCGGGGAGGGGAGAGGGGTAAGGGGGCAATCGATCGAATCGACGCGACTACGTCATGCGTCATGATTCATGATCATGATTGCTCCCCGTTACCCCTCTCCCCTCCCTGCTTACTTTCCCCCGCCGCCGCTGCCGCTGTGGATAAAAACCAAAGGTTTTAGATAACTTACATTTCTGCATTGCTCAACGTTGTTGTGACGTCTGGTATATTCTTTTGCGGCTAAGATGGGGCATCCGCTGAGTCTGTGTTCTATTGTTTCAGATTTCTCGCCACATATTCTGCACGACGTCCATGTAATGTTTTCTTTTAATATGTGTTTGTTGTTGGTGAGGATTATTATCATTTGGTCTTATAAAGCTATCATAAAGCACTCTGTTGTCGGTATAACATACCCATTGTAGTGTTGCTTCTTTGTCGATGTGTTCACTAAGTGTTGCGTGTATGTACCTGCCATGTAGTTCTTTGCTCTTCCACGTGTTCATTTTTTGATTGTCGTGTATAATTTCTTCTTTAGTGTTGTTTTAAGTGTGAGGTCTTATATACAGGGTGATTCTTAATATATGCGACAAACTTTAGGAGCTGATACCTGGGGTTATTTTGATCATAAAAGTTCATAAGAACATATGTCCAAAACCGCTTAGTTCAGAAGTTATACAATGTTTAATAGAAAGTTAAAATAATAAATGGTTTTATTATAAATTAACAAAATAATTAGTCAAACAAAATTAACTTATAGTAACTGTTGAAAAGGACCGCCCCCAACTGCACTACAAGCTGCTATCCTCCGTCGTATTGACTGGCGAGTCCGTTCGAAAATACCAGGGGTATTTCGAATTGTTTCAAAAGCTGCTATAATACGATTTCTTAGTTCATCGACATTTTCCATGGGAGTCGTGTAAACTAATGATTTACGGTGGCCCCAGAGAAAAAAGTCCAATGAATTTAAGTCTGGAGACCGAGGAGGCCACGGTTGTAGACCTCCCCGTCCTATCCACCGATTTGGATATGTACTGTCCAGAAACTCGCGAGCAAGTAAACTAAAATGCGCTGGAGCACCGTCATGCATAAAATACATTTGTAATCTTAACTAACATAAGAACATATGTCCAAGTTTACACACGGGAGTTTACACGACTCCCATGGAAAATGTCGATGAACTAAAAAATCGTATTATAGCAGCTTTTGAAACAATTCGAAATACCCATGGTATTTTCGAACGGACTCGCCAGTCAATACGACGGAGGATAGCAGCTTGTAGTGCAGTTGGGGGCGGTCATTTTCAACAGTTACTATAGGTTAATTTTGTTTTACTAATTATTTTGTTAATTTATAATAAAACCATTTATTATTTTAACTTTCTATTAAACATTGTATAACTTCTGAACTAAGCGGTTTTGGACATATGTTCTTATGAACTTTTATGATCAAAATAACCCCAGGAATCAGCTCCTAAAGTTTGTCGCATATATTAAGAATCACCCTGAATATGCTCATAGTAGGTATTTTTAGTATCAATAACACCTCTGTCTCCTATCTTCCTAGGTAGATAGAATCTTTCAATCGAACTTCTGGGGTTGTGGTTACGGTGTTTAGTAAATGTTACCCGTACTAGTCTATCGGTTTTATCTAGTTCTGTTGCGGTCCATCGGGTTATATCAAACGTGTACATTATTCTTAGCTGAAAGTTTTGTTTTAAGGATCAGATTAATATTCGCCGTTTGACTTCTTCAGTTGTTTGTTCTTTTGTTCGGTTCTGTCTAACCCTCTGATCTGTTCGAAGCCTAGATATTTGTATGTGTCTTGCGGTTGTATTTCTGTATATATTCTGGTGCGTCTAATGTGTGTTGTAGTGTAAAGCTCTCCGAATCAATCCTATGCGGCATTTGTCAGGACAAAGTTCACTTTTATGTCATAGCTGAAAGTTTCTGTTGTTCTTAGTAACCTTTCGAGATCTTTTTTTATTGTTGAATAAAGCTTCAGGTCATCCATATAAAACAGATGGGATATTTTTTGTTTACTTCCTCTAATTTCATAGCCGCTTCTGTTTGCATTAAGCGTAATTGACAACGGTTTTATCGCCATGCAAAACCAGAGAGCGCTTAGCGAATCACCTTAAAATATGCCTCTCTGAATTTTAATTTTACCTATTTCTGCTACTGCTCAGTTTATATTGATTGTCAATATCGTTTGCCAGTTCTTCATAATATATTGTAGTATTTGTATTACTTGTGGATTTATTTTATATATCTCAAGTGTTTGTTGTCTATTATTATTATTATGCCAGTGTAGGATTTGTTGCAATTCATTATTTAGAATATTTTATAACATACATTTTAGTCAAGTGTCCAAAGAACAATGCCTTGTGTTGTACATCGTGGCACAGGTGTTAGAATGATGCAAGCGTGCGACAAAACTTCGTAGATTGAAGCGCTTCCCCTCTGACCCTTTTTGCGGGTCCGCGTCTAGTTTTGGCTTCACTTGAGTATCTCGACCGCTGCGTTCGAGCATGTGCAAGTGCCACTTGTAGTTATCGTAAGTTTTGTGAGTTTTGAGGAAAATTACACCGAGTTGGTGTATAATGTGGCCATACTTGGATCAAATAATCCCAAAATAAACTTGGATCATTGCACGTCGTCTGGGTCGCGATTTATCATGCCCTCCGAACATCTAAGAGGTAAGCTACACCTTTTGTGCACGGCATTCCAATTAATTGTTCCCGCATTCTATTTTGGCTAATATATAATATAATATCATAGGTTCCCCGTCACTGGCTCTCAATTAATGATTACCGGTACAAGCAACCTTTAGTCGCTGATACTAGTTGGAGTTGCCAAGTAGTAGCTTGGATAACGAGGTGCCGAAGAAAGAAAGAAAGGAAAGAGACGCCATCATCACCGAGATATATCGATATATACACGTCGAAAGCTAGGTTTCTGTTTATAATTATACCGTTTCAACTAGCGAGATATTAATCTAACATTTTTATTTAGTCTACATTTAGTAATATAGTACAAAATATTAATAAGGCAATTTCAACTTTATTACCTGTTAATTCATTTTGAACATTTAATAATTATTATTTAGTACACCATTTTACTTTGAAATATAGTTAACGACGCGTTTGCTTGAAAGTTAAGTCATATGGTACCTAAGTTTATAATACTCTTGTAAACGTTCTTGAGATCTCAGTAAACGTAGATATATTATTTCTTCGGATATATTATACCGTATGGTAACATACAGGCACGATCAGTTTTGATCCGTTCATTATTTCGAACTTTTTAAGTATAATTTAATATCTGTGCAATTGTTTGTAGCATTTATAATTTAAATATATATACAGAGCTTCACCCTGTCATTATATTTTGACACATGATACATTTCTCACTTGTTTATATTTTTATTTTCGACGTAAACACTTATAGTAAGTATTGTTACTTCATATTTGGTTGTTGTACTTTTCTTTTAATATATTTAACTTACTTGGATGCAATCTGGTTCTACGTAGATACGTTATCGCGTGTATGTCCTCCGCGTAACGTATAATCACTTATACAAGTAGCCTACAAAACGCGATGGCGTCCTTTTTAAATAACGATCAGTTAGTATAACAGCGTTTCGTCAAGAATAGTACGTCTTCACTGAAGTTTTCGTTGCAGGTAGCGGTTTTATAATTAGTTTTAGCCTCTTTCAAGAATTATTTCACATACTTTTACTACCTTCCTTAAGAGCGTTATGCCTCTGTAACTGTTATATCGAGTACCCTAAAATGGGGTTACTTTGATATTAAGGGGTTACTTTGATAACAGTTTACTTATTCTTGAAAAGCGCGAATATTGAGATTGCTGAAACTGCCAAATGGTTTCTTTTTAAGGTATTGGCAACACTGATACCGATTTAACAGTATGGTGGATTTTGTTTACCAACGGCACAGTGTATCGTTATAAGTTTTGTGTTTTTGTAGAAAGTGTGCATAATATAGGAATTTGAGGTGTGTAGAACTCTTAATGTACTTACAAAATTACAATTGGTTATTGGTAATTACGGTTTCCTCTGGATTCTGTTTATGTTGACATGTTTTAAAAAACTAATAGAGTCGCCATGTTTTAAACTTGAATGTGTATTGGGGTATCTTTGATCAGGTGTACGGGGTTACTTTAATCACATGATCAAAGTAACCCCACATGTTGAAGTAACTACGGTTTACGATATATTTTCGTAAAATAGTTTTTCTGCATAGTATTAACTGTGTTGTTCTTAGTACAGAATAATGCCAAGGACTTATAGAAAGCCACTTGGAAGTCGACAGTACAAAAATTATTCAGATGCAGTGATTGAAAATGCGCTGCGATCTATATTAGACGGACGTTTGACGATTCGTGGCGCTGCAAAAGAATTTAAAATCCCCTATGGAAGTCTTTACAATAGGTATAAAGGACAACACATAATAATAAATAAACCTGGAGCTCAAACTGTGTTCACTGACGCTCAAGAAAAGGCTATACTTAAATCAGCAGCAAAGTGTGCGGAATGGGGTTTTGCTCTTAGTCTCCTTGACTTGCGTATGTTCGCTAAAGCTTGTTTAGACCGAACTGGGCGAATTGTTGCCAAATTTTCCAATAATGTGTCCGGTATTGACTGGGCCTACTCGGTTTTACGACGTCATCAGGATTCTTACAGTCAGCGTGTTGCAGCAAATATAAAAAGGGCTCGGCTGGAGTTTCAAAAAAAACTATAGAAGAATATTTTAAACATTTCGAAACGTTGTTAAAAACGTGCCTAGTAGTAATATTTTTAACTACGACGAGTTAAATTTAAGCGACGACCCGGACAAGAAACGCTATATATATCGACGAGGAGTCAAGTATCCAGAAAGAGTAATAAACTTTTCCAAGAGCTGCACGTCTATCAGGGTTTGTGGGTCTGCAAATGGTGTTCTTTTACCACCTTATGTGATATACAAGAGCACACATCTATATGACACTTGGAAGGAGAGAGGACCGTGTGGCTCACCGTGTTGCAATGAACCATATTGCTCACGTGGAACTAGATATAACCAAACTGCAAGTGGCTGTATTGACAGCGTAACATTCCGGGATTGGTTTATGACATGTTTTTTGCCACACGCGAAAAGACTAAACGGTCGTAAAGTGTTATTTGGAGACAATTTGTCGTCTCATATCGATGAAGATGTGTTACGATTATGTGAAGAAAACGATATCAATTTTGTTTGTTTGGTACCACACTCCACCCATCTGCTTCAGCCTTTGGACGTAGCATTTTTTCGTCCGATGAAAGAGGCATGGCGAAGTACATTAACGAAATGGAAACTTGAGAACTTAAGGCTGACCACTGTTCCAAAAGACGCATTTCCGAATCCCCTCAACAAGACACTTCTAAGAATGGACGAAATTAAACCGAAAAAAATTGTGGTACCCCCGTTGGATAATGAAAACGGTGCCATCAAACGAAATCTTATAAGTGCATTTAATGCAACAGGAATATTGCCGTTTAACCCTGATCAGGTGTACAAGCGCTTACCATCTGATAATAGTAACGTTGAGGCTGAAACTGAGAGCGTTCTGACTGAACTATTAAGAACTCAAAGATTTGGAGAATCATCCCATACTGTAAAAAGAAAGAAAAGACTAAATGTTGCTGCTGGAAAGAGTATTTCGACAGCGGATTTAATAGATGACCCCTCGCCAAGTGTAGAAAAAAAGCGGAAGACAAAGAAAACTAATCAGACGATTGACACACAACATTCGAAGAAGAGGAAAACGAGAGAGAGCATGAAGAGGAAGAAGATAATATATTGACCGAGGGTCGTTATGTATTGGCAACATTTACTTCTCAGCGAGGAAAAAAAACATATCGTTACGTATGTTACATTAACGAAACCACTCCGCTGGTAGTTACCGGCTTAAAATCGTGCCAAAACCAAAAAAAAAACATTCAGATTAATTAAAGACGACATTTCTGAAATTGAACAGTCTGCTATTGTTGCATACCTGTCTATGCCTACCTTTCAAGAAGGGACTGAATTGGTCTTGTTTCCACACGAGATCAATGGTAATGAGGTTTAGAGCTTAAGAATTTGATTTTCTGTGTTTTAAAATGTTAATTTCAAATAAAATTATAACTAAAACATTATTTTTGTCTATATCAAAGTCACCCCAAGTGTTTTAAACAGCTGTATTAAAAAACCTGCGGACAGATTTCAATTGGTTTTTAAATTTTATGTTCATTTTGGGTTTACTTTCAAATGACATGGAAATAAGCATGGTGATCAAAGTAACCCCGATCAGTATATAAATTTGATCAAGTGGTTTCATTTTTTTTTCTCAAAAACTAAATAAATTGATAATTTTTTAAGTTAAGTTTCTGGTAGAAGACAAAAAACCGACATTTTGTTTTTTTTACGTATTTTTCTGCCAATTTATACAAAAGATACAGAGTTTTTAAAATAAAAATTGATCAAAGTAACCCCATTTTACGGTACATAATTTTCTAACAATTTTAACTGTAATTTTTTCAATTACCTATACATTAATTAGCTAATATTTTGTTCTTGTTAGATAAAGCACCATTCCAATATAAAATACTATAATAATTTAGAAGTTAAACGAATAATATCTAACATGCATTTGTCTAATTTACTCACTTAAATGGTAGTTAGAATCCTTAATTACTTCAGACGGTGTCGTGAGCGTGGTCAATCCAAAATCTGATATTTTCAACACGAACCTGCCATCAATCAGGCAATTACAGGATCTCAACTTGCCGTGCACAGAAACTTCCGAATTGTGCAAATAACTCATCCCCTGTAATCAAGAGCGTGTAATAGATTCAAACGCGAATGTATTTAATGAGAAAGTTTTTCAGTATATAGTTTTTTGTTCATTACTTTCACGACATCATGTATTAAGGACATTCTAAAATTCCAATCCAACTGGATGGCTTCATTTTCTAAGACGTCTTTTAAACTCCCCTTGGGACAGTACTCCGTCAGAATTAAAACGGTAGGACACTCAATGCACGCGCCGAGAAATCGCACGGTGTTTTCGTGAGTCACGTCTCGAACCTGTAATATAATATGATATAATTTCACTTGTTATATACATTGCAGATGTTACTTGTTGGTAATCACTTCTCGTGAAGTTTTTGTCAGTATATACGCAGTCTAGAATTCCAACGGAAGGAGTATGTGAAAAGAATCGTAACAGCTTGATATATTAGTTATTCATTAAATTTTTAATGAAACAGCACATAAAGTTTCGCTTAATGACATTTTTCCATTTACAGCCTCTCCTAGGGGATATATTTATTAGCCACTTTGACTATATCTTATGCGAATGTACAGAGCTCTCGAAATTACGTTGTATGTATTTTAGTAAATTTAGTCTACAAAGTGGGCTGTTTATGTATAAATTTATTTCAAATTATAAGAATATAACTTTGAACGGCTCTAATGCTTTTATTGCACCACCTTCTGTGATGATAATTATTATGGTCTCCTTATTGAACGGGTACGGTTTACCTATTTGCAACGTATGAATCTAGGGGCCGTATTGACTATAAATTAGGGCCCTATAATATAATAATAAAACGCTGTTAATTTCAAGTATATAATAAAAAATATCTGTACATTGAGTTTATATACAAAGAAAAAATTACAAATCGTGTGGCAACATGTGTAGTGGATACATATAGATATATAAAGCTAATTTATTTGTAATACACAATAAAATTTTTATGTGTCACCGCATTTCATAAATCATCTGTGATTGAGTCGTCTTGCAAATCGGTGTCTGTGTCTGAATCGTATTGCAAATTTATAATCAAAGCAAATACTATTTTGTACATGCGCATATATTCGTCCTCTTTTGCTATTGCGAGTTTAACAGCATTTTTTCCAATTTACAGCAGTTATATGTTCCATAGCATTTTTTATGTGTGTTACACTGCTTTCACTAAATTTCGGTGTTTGATTTGTTCGTCTTATGGTATTTTTCAGTTGGGCCCATATCAATTCAATGGGATTGAAAATGCAATGGTATGGTGGTAAACGCAAAATTGTATGTCCTGCTTCTTTGGCTCTGTTATCCACATAATAATCCTTTAAATATTATTTTGTCTTCATCACCTCTATTAATTGGTTTTTTGAATAATGATCCTCAAAATATAAATCATTTGCTTCTAAAAATGATTTAATATCTTTCTTATTATTACATTTTGTAGGAACTTTGCTTTGCTGTCGAGAATGATACGGAGCATTGTCCCACTATCACACTATCTTTTGGTAAATTTGGCAGCAAAGTGTCACAAAACCATTCTTCAAATAAAGATGAGGTCATATCTTCATGGGAATCTAAACTCGAGGATTTAACATTTTTAGAAGATAATAGCGGCTCTCCCATCCATCCTTTTTTCTGACCCAGCATGAAGAATGATTATTCTCTTCCCTCTCGAAACCGGCGCCATACAATGGCTTCATCAGGTGGATGAAATACTGTCAGTATTTCATCCACCTGATGAAGCCATTGTATGGCGAAACAATATTGTAGTGGTATTTACAATAAAAGAATTTTTATTGGCTTCATCAGGTGGATGAAATACTGTCAGTATTTCATCCACCTGATGAAGCCATTGTATGGCGAAACAATATTGTAGTGGTATTTACAATAAAAGAATTTTTGAAACTAGAAGTTTAATTACTTATTTCTTAGCGTTATAATGAAGTTTCAACAAGTATCTTCTTCGTCAATTAACTACACGGATTTATACTACTAGCTGTTTCTCTCATTTATGAGGTGGCTCTCTTTCTAATTATTAAAATGTGTTTCTGCGCCAGTCTCATCCGAAAGTAATTTTACTCTACACATTTCCTCTGTAGAAGGAGTATAATTTCTGCTTAATAGTATCAATTTCATACTCTTCAATTTTTCTCGGTGCTCCTTTGTCACTTCTTTGCTTTCGAGGCCCTGCGTTATTCTTACTTATTTTATATATTGTGCCAAAAGGCACCTTGGTTAATTGCGACGTTCGTTGAATATTCTGGGTTTGTAGTTCGTTATTTTCTTCCATCAGGGTATGATAGACATTGAAAATTATCTGTTTTTCATCTTCTGATATATGCTTTCTCTGTCGTGCTCCAACAGTATTATCACTATCCACATGATAATCACTAACACTTTCAGCAAAAGGTCGCCACATGTTCGTTGAGTAAAGAGAGAAAAATCAAATATGTATACAGCAGTAAAGATTAACAATAAATGATAAATAGACTCAATATTAGATATAATATATACCAACTCTCCTAACTATACTTACTTAAATTTTGTTTAATAAATATAAGCACTTATTTCATCTAAATTGTAATTTAATGACTATTTAACTATATATAAGAACTATATATTCAAATTAACATCTGTTGGAACTTATATTATTATTAAATTTTATTTCATCTAAATTGCAGTAATTACAATTTACTTAAATTTTGTCATTTACGGACCTCAGCAGTTTGTTTGCGTAAAAGATAATCGTATTGAGCGGCCAGGTACTTATTGCCGCAGGTGGTGACATAAAACCATTAGAGCCGTTCAAAGTTATATTCTTATAATTTGAAATAAACTATACATTGATTTGTCACTCACACAGTTTTCAAATATGTTACTCTCATTTATACGAGAGTTGCTATTTATATAACCGGAATAACAAACGAAAACAAATAATTATCACTAAATGGTTTTATTGTTTTTAAAAAAATTCTCATTTAACTTTTGTTCCTTTTCTTAAGCTTTAGATATCTAGCGAATAAAGCTATCTTCTAGATAACTATGAAAGAAACACATAAATGAGTTCTTTAATTTTATGTAGACTTCATTAACAAGATAAATTTGTCTAGAAGTAGAGGTTCTAGATAAATATAATCTTTTAGATATTTCGTTAGGTTAGGTAAGTGTCTTAATTTTTCATTGATCTCACATTGCAGATTATTGAAATCGGCGTTGATTAGTGTTTGTTAATATTTATGTGTTCTGATTCTATTTCAACAAATAGAAGAGCATTTGCAAGTAATATGAAATCAGTAAGGGTTATTCCATTATTCCAATATAATATATACAGACTGTCCCGTAAAAGACGCCAACAATCATAATTCCGTTATTTATTTACTCTATCGTTGTGCGTGGGAAGCTAATCTTGTTGATAAAATATTCTACGAGTATTTAAATCTGCCAAAGGTAATCCATCAAAAAATTTGAAGATTTTCGTTTAATAATATGTGATATATTTCTTGATTTAGACAACCATCTATGAAAAATTACCGAATTAATTGATCGCCCAAAATGCCACACCAAACATTTACGCTGAAACGTCTTTGAAAATTATTATCAACGACAAATCTCGAATTGTCTTGGCTCCATGGTGGATGTATGTTTCTATTAAAAATACCATTGTTGCTAAAAGTGCATTCATCAGACCAAATAATCATTCTGTAAAAATTCGGGGCTTGTTCTAAAGCATAAAAATAAAAACGACTAAACTGTATTCTTCGGTCAGGATCATTTTGTTCTTATGCATGAACTTTTCGAGTTATGTACGGTTTAAGTATGTATCTTCTTAAAATACCATGGATTGTAGTTTTGATACCCCAATATTATGTGCAATTTCACGAATCGAAGTTCGTGAATTTTCTTGTACTGTAAGAACATCTAAGTCCGTATCTTCGGGGAATTTAGGTTGTTGTGTTTTAGGTTTCTTAAATCATCCATAATTTCTTAAATTCGTTTCAATTCTTTGAAATATTTTCGAATCTGGAACCTCTCTGTCCGAAAAACGAGCACTGTAACGACGAACCGCTTGAAGACGATTTTTATTACATTCAAAGAACACTTGTAACATGTCCGTTAACTGATTGTTATTCATTTTTACAAAAATACGTTTTCTGGTGTGACAAAACGTTCAAACATGACAATAAAGAAAATTTAATAAACTCACATTGACATTTATGTCATTTTTGTTATTTCATAGCACACTCGAAAATTTATAAATAATGAAAGACAAAGATGAAATGTACTGTATTTTATTATTATTTTTTCCAGTAAACGTGTATCAAAAATAGACATGTTATACATCGCTGAATTCAGACAAAAAATCCAGTCCGAATATAGCCAAAAATATATATGTTGCTATTTAAAATAAAAAAGTTGACTATCGTTTTACATTAATGAAAACAATTGAAAGCAAATTAAACACTATTATTTTGTAGTATTTTTGATGGTATTAAATTTACTTTTGTTTCAATAAAATCGGACAATAAATAACGGAATTATGATTGTTGGCGGTTTTTACGGGACAGTCTGTATACAGGATGTAACTGAAATAAGGGAACAAACTGTGGGAACGAACTCTCCATACAAAAACATGAAAAAAGTTCATATCAACATATTGTCGTGGACTTTTCCCCGAAGAACAATTTCAAAAAACAATTAGTTTATTATGTTAAACTTATTTTCAGATGTACATTTGTTTATATTTTGAATTATGTATGTTTAAATATTTATTGGGTTTGTTTTGTTGACCGCGCCTGTACATTTTTACATTTATATTGTACAGGATATAGTTCGACTAGGGGAATTATATTGAATTATATGCACCTGATGTCCGATTTTATTTTTCCGGCCGGTCAGAGATATCTTGTGTGTTGAACGATATAGTCCAAGGAATAAAAAACTCATTTCTTTTATTTCTATATTTGATTTAGTTTCGGTTTATTTTGTTTGTTTGCTCTGATGTTTAAATATCATTATCGTTTTATTTACGAGTGTTGTATATCTCGTATTTTTATGTATATTTGAATATTACTTGATATCTCTCGTATTTAGTTTTTGTGTGTGGAAAGCTTTACGTTAACGTAAGTAAAAAAAATTTCACATTAGTTTTATATAAATTCTATTCACTGTAATTCTATGATATTTGTGCTTATTTGTAATTTTGAATTATTATTAATTTTATTAGTTTAAAATATAGATAGTTAAGAAAATTATCATATATTTATGAGGGAGTTTTTTGTCACGTTGTTCTAGAATATTTTTGAAAGTCAGGTTTTTGGTGGGGGATTTTATACTTGTGTTAGTGCGCACGAGTGAAGTCATTCACTCAGCGATTCACCAGAGGCTTTTGTTTGTGTGCGTGTCTTTTACCACACAAATTTTTTCCTCTAATCTTTTGTTTAATGACGCATTAGCTCTCTTTACACTTTGTAAAGAGTATTTTTTTATTTTTTTTTAAATAAAATTGTAAATTACCACTGTGATTTTTCTTTATTGACATATTATTTTTTCCACTTTCTCGCTCGATGGAGAGAGAGCCCTGGATAAAGCAGTCTCAAGCAAGAAGAATTTTCATCTGAACTAGTTCGGACATATTTTGTGGATGAACAGTGGACTATCCATTAAGCAAACCCACAGTTCACAGCAATATGTCCGCAAACGCACTGTTCAAGAGATATAGGTATAAATAAATGTTTATTAATATGCGTGTTCCTTTAAGGTAGCGTAATGGAGAATTATACATTTCGTAAAAGAGCAGACATGATTTTCGTGTACGGTCGTGCAAACGGCAATAGCCCGAAAATTGCAAAGCTCTGCCATCTTTCCCAAACCGACCCCAACCAAATCATAAAATGTTTGCTGCATTGTTCGAGCGACTTGCTGAAACCGAGACAGTATGGCGTAATAATCCACTTGCAGACAAAGGAAGACTCACGCACAGCTGATTTTGAAGAGGATGTCAGAGATCGTGTTGCTGAAAATCCAGGTGTTAGCAATAGACAGTTAGTGGGAATGTTAAATGTAGATCACATGATTTTATGATAAATCCAATTACTAATTGTCATTTATGAAAACTGCACAATAAAATGTCTCTTTTCACTAAACTAATCAATAAAAATTCATACGTTGGGTTCTCTCTTTTCTTTATAAAAAAAAAAGTAAATGAAGGTATAGCAAGCGGCAATTAAGTTGGCGCGAGGAAGGGGTACGCAGAAGCCGTTTTTAAAAACGTCCACCCCCACTACTCAAGTAATTGTCAGAATAAATATGTCATTGACGTTTGACGGAACATAATGTTTTTGCTAGGGAATCATAAAGTGATACACGCTCAGAGGTTAGAATTATCTGACATTTGATGTAAAACCAAATACAAATCTCCCCACTACTTCTAATCCTGCCCGAACTTACCCCTCATCACGCCATCTTAATTGGCGTTCGCTATACGGTACTGTTAAACAACGTTGCCACTTCATACAATTGCAATTATCTATAAGATATCGGATAGAAAACTATAAGTTTGAAATTTAAATATATTTTATCTATTAAACACATTTATCTGGAGGATAGATATTAAAGATTTCATCTAGAGGTGAAGAAAACGGGTATTAAACGTCAAAAGCTGAAATATTGTGTAATTATAGTGAGATTTGTGACACTAAATTTACAATGCATAAATAACGCGTTATAGAGCCGTCCCTGTACGTTAGATGCACCGTGGGAAATGCAACGTAAACATCACGCGAGTATTACTTAGAATTATTAGAATACGAAGTGTTAAAACTAGATGTGCGACATATTATTATACATTCCAACGCTTCACGTTTTAATCGTGAAGTTCTGTTTTTACAGTAATATTAATATTTACGCTTAACGTTTAATCTAGTAGTGTTTTCATCATATCGTCCGCTTCACGTTATTATTAGAGAACGGACACGCTTACCACCCAGTGCAGTACTAGCGAAAGACTGTATTTCTAAAATATTTAATTTTATTTATATAATTGGAAAACGAACAGGTGATCTATAAAATTACGAAATACATATTTATTTGTTGAAAAGTTGTATTTATAAAGTTTTTAATTTTATTTATATAATTGGAAAACAAACGGATGGTGATCTATAAAATTACGAAATACATATGTATTTGTTGAAAAGTTGTATTTTTAAAGTTTTTAATTTTATTTCTATAATTGGAACATTTTTATTTGTTCATTTTGTCGTTCAAGTTGAGTAAAGGGGTATTAATATTGACTAGCAATAGTTTCTCAAGGTTTTCTTCTGTCAATTTTGTTCTCTTGGAATTAAGTACTTCCTTATAAATAGAAGACGTCCTTTCTACATCGCAACTGGTTATAGGTGCATACTGGAAATATTCTTTTATTTCTTCATATTTAGCCGTTAGATTTTGTGGAATTGTCTCCATACATAATTGCTGCAATGTAATTAAATCTGGATTTCTATTAAGAATTGCTTCAAACTTTTGCCGAAGGCCACATCCGAAGTCACTTGGAATACTTTTCAAATTATTAACAGCCACATCTAATGTGGTTAATCCGTCATTTAATTTGAGATTTCGATTTTCAAAATAAGTGATTAGTTTTGGCAATTTTCCAAAGTGTTCGTGAAGATGTTTTGCGAAATGTTTTAGACTATCGAAATTCTCAGCATAATAACTAGTAGCTTCCAGCCATGTTCCCCATCTAGTTATTACTGGAGTGGGAGGCAGTGACAGAGATGAAAATTTTTCCCTGAAAAGAGCTACTCTCAATGGTGCTTTTCTGAAAACTTTTTTAAAAGCTGATACAAGTTCTATCAACTTCCGGATAAGTGTCTCTGATATATTCACAGATTCTGTGGAGAGCATGTGCTACACAAGTAATATGCAGCATATTAGCATATGTTTTCTTCAATAGTCTGCCTGTTTTTAACATATACGCAGCACTATCACTGACAAATAAAAGTATTTTTTCTTTGTACGTGCCGTCCGAATGAAGCATTTTTTGCATATTCTCCTTAATGGTTTCAGCAATTGTTTCCGCATCATCTCTATTTATAACACTTGTTGCTATTACATATGAGTTATAGGGAATAGTTGGATGTAGTACACCAGCTACAACATTTACCACACAGCGTCCTAACATATCCACCGTTTCGTCGGCGCTTATCCATATGTATTGATTTAAAAGATGGCTTCTAATGCGTTCTACTGTTCTCGTATAGCACCTAGAAACATAATATTTGCGTAAAGTTGATTCATCAGGAACATTTCGACCAGTTTATTTTTTCAGAAATATTTTTAAAGTGGGATTGCTAAGTTTATTTAATGGAATATTAGCCGCCATAAAAGTTTTACAGAGTTCAGATGTGTTTGCGATCCTAAGTAACGAATTTTTGACGATATTTTACGGATTTTGTAGTAAATTTCGGAATCACTGACAATGGACATACAATCAGTATGACCGTCAATCCAACTCGCCATTGTTTTACAATGCCGTTCTCGACATTCTTCCATATCATGTCTGAAAAAGTAACTTAAACAATGCTCTAGATCTAAATAAATGAAAACTAAAAATGTGTGCGTAAGTTATTGAAACTGAACGAAATTCAATGCACACTCTTACGTCGAAATAATTGGTAGAAATAGATTCAATCAAACGATATTAAACAGGATCTATCACAAAAATTACGATGTAATTAACAGTTAAAACTATGAAAACAAGAAACTTACTCACAGCACTTTATTTATCTTACGAAATATAAACTAATAAATAAAATACATTATAAAAACCCCGCTTCTATCTACGCTCATGAAAACACTTTAAAAAACACTATATTCTCCGAATACAATAGCTGGCTTGTCCATTGTTATCGCGGCGAGACCAGGTGTCCGAGTAAGTCAAACAAATACTTCATTGAATTACGCCGGGATGTACTGAGCGACGTTATACACAATTCCAATTGCCGATTGCGTTTTATGGAAATTGCGTCCGTTCTCTAGTTATTATGTACATTATTATTATTATTCTAAATAATAAAACTATAGTAAACTAAAATAAATGTTTTAATTTCTAGATAAAGCTTTTTAAAAGACGTAGCGAGAGCTGTAAAATATAATTAACGAAATGTTTTTGTTCTAGTGTTTATATTCTCATAGTAATTGGCAGATGTATTTCTTTTACCATAATCCAATCAATTCTCCACGACTTCAAAATTAATTTACCAACAAGCAGTTTTAAATTTTACATCCAATATTACTTACACACCTACCTGTTTAATTTCCCACAATAACTTTTTATTTACATCCACTTTCTTTTTGGTGAGTCTCTTTATAGCTACTCTGCTGCCTTTATAAATGCCGACCGTTGTGAAAACTGGCGAAGGTAACATAGAGTTACATGAAGTAATAGATCCTCTACCACTACGAAGACCGAACGGCTAAAAGCAATTAATATATTATTAAGAGATTATATATTATTAGTAAAAGCCGGAATTATATACAGTTTGCATAAATTTGCATATTTGCATATTATATGCATTTTATATATTATTTGCATATTTTAAGTATCCGAGTTTGATTTATTTACTAAATCAAATTTATTATAGGCATTACTAAAAATATGTCGCGAATGTACATACACACTAAAATTAAAGAGCCCTCTTTAAATTAAAAATAGCATTTTATTAAGCCTCTTCCCGTTACTTTTCTGATAAGCGTCTCCAAGAATTTATTAATGCTCCTCCCATACATCCAGGCCGAGACAAAATTCCAGGAAAAGCTAATACCTTGAAACTTCTAAATAAATACAAAAATACATTTTACCAGAAAATTAGGAGTATTATGTGTTTCTTTGCTATTCGGAGAAATTTATTCCCATATTCGAAAGTAATTTTATTTTAAACGTCATTTTGCGTTGGCTTTTCTAAGTGTAAACTGGTGAGTTGTGATATATAATAGCAAAAATAGCGACTGTGCCTGGATGGATTGCACCTTATTCAGAATTGCGTATGGATGGAGAAAAAGTGTTTTGCGTAGCATACTACAAGATTGTGAGTAAAATTTTAAGTTTATTTCCTCTTATTAATTAATTAATTCATTCATTATGTTTTTAATTATTCCTTTATCTTTTACTAACATTTATTTTATAAGAAAACAACCGATGATGTGATATTTTTTTTTGCAGGTTACAAGTGAGAGAAAGTTCCAAGTCGACCAACATATGAAAACTCCATCTAATGCTGCAAAACAAACAAAAATGAAATTGGCGCAATGTTTGCCATCAACTTCCAAAAAATCGGAACAAGAACAATTTAATGAAGATTCGTGTCTAATTTTTGTGTCGGCAGATATTCCACTACATAAATTAAACAATTTAAATGTCAAGTTATTTTTGTAAAAGTACATCAGCTAATATAACATTCACGACGAAAGCACGTTAAGAAAAAATTATATTCGCTGTATATATGCAGAAACATTGAATATCATTAAGAAGGTTGTTGCAAACAATTATCTTCATATATGCGTAGATGAAACTACTGATAGTGTGGGCCGATACATAGTTCATTTAATGATTGGTATCCTTAACGTATCGGTTCCAGCAAAATCTTATTTAATTTCACCCAAACAGTTTGAAAAGGTAAATAATTTGACAATAACAAGGTTTATACAGGAAGAACTGGGAACTTTATTCTTACCGGAATCGATTCCAACAGAGAAAATTCTATTGTCTTTGACGGATGCTGCACCATACATGGCGAAGGCAGCTTTCAACTAGAAAATCTTTTT
The DNA here is from genome assembly GCA_935421215.2 of Melolontha melolontha. Classification (NCBI taxonomy): domain Eukaryota; kingdom Metazoa; phylum Arthropoda; class Insecta; order Coleoptera; family Scarabaeidae; genus Melolontha; species Melolontha melolontha. The sequence continues at coordinate 14,295,123 of OW285236.1, forward strand.
CCCAAATTTAATTCACACAACTTGCTAGGCGCACGGACTAGATCGTGTTGCAGAAGAAGTCGGAAACCATTTTCCCTTAGTAAATAGTTTAATTAGTAGTGTTAAGAAAGTATTTTTAAAGGCCCCATTACGAGTTCAGTCTTACAAACAATATCTACCCGGTATTCCGCTTCCTCCTTAACCAGTAATCATGCGATGGGGAACGTGGTTGGAGGCTGCCATTTTTCATGCAAATCATTATGAAGGAATAAAGACAATTATTATGGATCTTGATAGGGATGCACAATCTGTGATAGACGCCCAAAAGCTGTATTCGAGTAAAGAAATACCTCAACAGTTGGCGTTTATTAAAGCCAATTACAATTTTATTTCAACTTCTATATTGCAGTTGGAAAAACAATTTATGTCGCTAAGCGAGAGCGTTGAAATAATAAACAAATTTGAAAAGTCATGTTTTGATGTTAAAGGAGGAGTGGGACAGTATGTGTATGAAAAATTTTTAACCCTAATAGGAGAAAAGGACATTGATAAAATCTTGTGTGGTAATTCAGTAGAAAATATTAAGTTCACAATAGATGTTATTTCTAATTTGAAATATGCTCTTATAACAAGCGTCGACGTAGAACGAACCTTTTCAATATATAAATACATGTTTTCAGACAAGCGTCACAATTTTTCTGTTGAAAACTTTGAGAAATATGTGATTGTAAATTGTTTTCATAGTTAATTATGTTGTAAAATGTTCTAAATAAACTTGTAGTAAATATAATAGAATATTTTTTTCTGTAGTATTCTATTTTCTAACATTCCTCGTATTTTTTTACCTGCATATTTTTCATAAGGAAGTGCATATTTAGGCTAAAACATCTGCATTTTTAAGCGCATATTTTCAGTTTTTTTTTTGCATATAATCCGGCCGTTAATTACACAGGCCTGCATAAAATTTGTGATGACGTGATTTTTGTTTGTTAAGCTCAGTGTTTATATAGCAATAACTAATTAAAATACAGTTGGTCTGTACCACCCACAGATTTTTTTTGCACAAAAGAAAAAGAAAAAAATATTTAAAAAAATCTTATAATAAGCGTTTTAATACATTTTAAAATGAATGTACTACTTCAAATTCTAGGTATTAACCCAAAAATGATTTTCTGTTGTGGTTTTAAAGAAATTTGTTAAATAGGCTCTCATTACCTGATGTAATTACCTTTATTACATGTATTTTCGACAAGATTTCCGGGAATTTTTACCTGCTAAATCCTATTTATCGTATTATGCTTTCACTTTATTAGTACTGCGAAGAAGGATTTCAAGTTTATCACTCCAAACAAAATGTATATTTTAATGTCATTTACTTCATTATAGCTCTGAGTGTCGATCAGTAAACAAGTAAAATTAATTGGTCTTTAGTGTTGTGCGTGGTATTTGATAAATAAACATTGCTTAAAAATATGTCTAGCCGGTGTTGCAAAAACAAACCAGATGATTTCTGTTATATTTGTGGATATTTCGTCTTGAAAAAGTTTAAGAGACCAATTGGTGAATTTGTGAAAAATACATATTATGCTTATTTCAAAATCAAATTAGGAGATCAAGATAAAGATTGGGCACCGCACGTTGTTTGTAAGGTATATGAAGAAGGTTTAAGACATTGGACCAAAGGGAATAGAAAAAGCCTTCCTTTTGGAATACCGATGGTTTGGAGAGAACCGTAAAATCATCATGAAGATTGCTACTTTTGTCTTTGTGATATTAAGGGGCATAATAGAAAAACTTTGAAACATATTTTGTACGCAAACAATATTAAATCTGCTATCAGACCAGTTCCTCACAGTGATCGTGTACCTATACCTATACCCCCCAAACTACTACAAGAAGATATTGAAACCTCTTCAACTTCCGGCTCCGTACAGATGGATAGTAATTTTGAACCATCAACCTCAGGTCAAAACCAACCTCACCTATTTTCACAAGCCGAACTGAATGATTTAGTAAGAGATTTGGGACTTTCAAAGATCTTTCTGAAGTCTTTCTGAACTACTTTCTGAACTACTGGGGTCTAGGTTTACTGAAACAAAAAAGTTTGCTTGCCCCAGAAACTACCTTCAGATCTTCCTTTAGTTGAATATGACAGAAAAACAACCAAACGAAGCTTTTCTGAAAAACGAAAACGTTTTTTTAAGAAGCATAAAGAATAAATAACTATTTCTAATAGTTTCTATGTGTATATTTTTGTGTTTTTCTTAATATAATAGAAAACTAGCTTATAAATGAAATAAATCGTGTTTTTTCTATATTTTTTGATTTTACTGGTTGGAAAAATAACCTTACGTGATACAAAAAAAAATAAAAGCAGATTTGAAATCAGCGCTACCCAATTACTAGAAAACAGTTAAAATTTTTAAATCAACATTCCAAGAGTTGAAAAATGCAGGCCTGTGTTATTAGTATCTTGCAAGAGGTACTATTAAGAGGTACTATTAATTAATTAATAAATTGAAAAGTAAATTTTAAGCTGTGTTAATTAAAGTGTTTCCAAAATATTCCTCTTCAACATTAATACATTTTTGCGTTCGGTGAAACCAGTCCTTAAAGTAGTGATCCCACTCCAAAACCAGGTTTCTTTAATTTTCCACTGCTTCATCTGCTGTAAAAGTGATTTCATGCATTTTATCTTTAATTTTTGGAAACAAAAATAAACCACAAGGTGCTAGGTCAGGGCTATATGGTGGAAGGTCTATGGTGGTGATCTTTAGGGCATCCAGATAATCAGCTGTTAGGTTTGCTTTATACGACGATGCGTTGTCGGTGTAATTTTTTTCCCATTCTGGCATTTTCCCTTTTGGGCGTTTCACACGAACTTTTTCAAAAATTCACTTTAAACAGTCATTTATATACCAATCGGCAGTAATGTTTCCTTAAAATTTCTTTAAAAAAACGACTAGCAACCATCTTCTTACCAGCACTTCAAATTTATCTGACTTTCGTAGGGTTAGCTTCTGTTCGAAAGACCCATTCAATGCATTGCTCATTTTAATCAGCAATCAGTTGATGTGGAATCCATCGAGAACAAAATTTTGTCACGTTTAACTATTGAAGCAAAATGTTTTGGATTTGACTCATACCAATGCCCATAAATTCATATGATGACCGTCGATCTGCCTCTAGCATTGCTCAAACAGCAGAAATATTCTCATCTGTAACAGCAGTCCTTGGACGTCCTTCACGAGATTAATTACTAAGAATTCGTTGTAGCAATTATAAATCGTTGCCTTAGATAGGGCTTCTTCGCCAAATGCATTTCTAAGCCGATCTTGACATTGTTTACTAGTTAATGACGATTTAAAGTAGTAAAAATCATAGGCCAGAATTGTTCTCTAGTCAACTTCATTTTTGGATGAATGCAAAATCTTTAAATTAAACTATTAGAGCAAATCGAGCAATTTACATAGCAATCAATTCACAAAACATTAAAAAGCACCAGTCAAATAAAAACAAATTTAATTTTTGTTAGCGATTCTAGGCCATTCTAGACTTTTTAACTGTTTCCCTTGTACAAGTCTATCTTTGAATATGAATTGATCAATCTTCTACATCCCCAGAAGTTTTCACCCACGTAATAAAACCATTGTATAGCGAAACAAGTTTGTGGTGAATCTAGTTTGTTGACTTCGCTGGTCGTTGTCCGTGAAAGCTTCTGGGCTTCCGGTCTGGGACAATATGCTTGGCACTGCTTTCCTCTTGGCGGACGTTTCGTCCACTATTACAACGCACATCTTCAGGGCTTCTACTATTGTTTATTAATTTGGAACAAGGTAAAATAGGATTCGTCCCAGGTCTGTAATCGTTACATTTCAGTCACCCGGACAAACTCCTATATATCCCCTTCCCAAACTGACAGCCTTTCAGTTGCAGTGCAGCAATAGTAGCAGCCCTGAATGCGTTCCTCGCAACAGTGGACAAAACGCCAGCCAAGAATGAAACTGTGTGAAACACGCGGTTATAACCGGAAGTCCTAGAAACATTTGCTATTACTACATAACTACATAACTTACCTCGGTAATTTTTTGTAGCCCCGTCCTTGAACCAAAAGGCTTTCCAACTTCTAAAAGAACCTCCTCAGGTCTAATCTTCCATCTCATATTGTTCAAATCCGCTGCCAAACGCATATGCCTTCGGGAAAAGTAAAGTTATTGCATTTATTAATTAACATGGGTGTTTAACATCTTACTTGCAAGCTATGCATATTATCGTTGAGGTAAATGCAATTATAACACCAAACGCGAAACATCCGTAAAGAATCATAACAGATTCTTTAGCAAGCATGGAGATCAGAAAGATATGTTAAAATTATTAATGCTGTAACAATAAAAATCATAAAAATTATTATTTCCTATTTAAAAATTAAAGATTTTAAATTACAAGACTTTCGACTTCTTTAACATAACGTAATTTTACTGTAAATGTTCATGCATCTTTATAAAACATGAAATATACAGTGCTCCTGAAAAGGGAGCATATTTCGAACAAATCTTTTGAAGCTCGACACGAATTATTCAACATTCTGTGTATGTCATAATGGCTTCCGAAGTGCCGTAGCGATTAAACTTGAGGCCTCTGTTATTCAACATTTACATTAATGATTTGCTCAGTTCCGTATACCGCAGAATCCTCGCTTGTATCGATAATTAACATGAATTAAATACATACAATGACAAAATCCCACTTACCATTATCTTTACAATTAGGATGATTTCCCAAGAATCCACATTTGGGTACATCGGGAGGAGGATCTTCTCTACCGCCGGGCCAATGGATCTTTTGACCTTGAACTGGAGAATACTTCTTGTGTAATCCGTAATAATGGGCGACAACTTCAAATTTTCCCGTAATCGGATCTAAATCCAGAATAGAATAGTCTGCATCCCTATCTCCATTGTCATCAATACGAACATGTCCTGTTATACCTGGTGATAAGAAAAATCTGCCATAAAGAGAGTTAGCATAACTCCAACTCTGACAGAGTTGTTAAAGAATGTTCTATACGAGGGTTATTCGAAAAATGTGTTCTGTTTAAGTTCAGCGCGTAAATAAGAAAGGGAAACAAACGTGTTAGTGACGAATGTCTCATCGATAACATGAATAACATTTCGACACTAATTTTACAAGTTGTGTCCACCAAATGCAGCTATTCAATTGAGTGTTTCTCTTGTGTTAATTCTTAGCCTTTCATTTACAGATAGCTGGAATAACCGAGCTGTTTGTATCATATCAATATATATATATTAAAAAATTAATTTAAATTCGGGTAAGCGGTCTGTCAATTAAAAAATTCCTTTATTAAATAACCCTATATTTCGAAACAAAATTTGTTGCTTCTTCTGGGGAAACTACAAGATTAATGATAAAAATAACATAAAATAAATAAGAGTATAAAACAGTAGTAAAAATACTTACAAAATGTAGAGTTGAAAAATAATAAAATTAACATACAATAAAAATGATTATACTTAAAAAAAACAGTATAGAAACAAGCCTTTACAACCTTTAAAAAAACATGTAATGTAAAAGTTAAAACATGAAAAATAAAAAATATAATAATATCGTGACCATACTTTCAATTAATTAAAAAAAGAACCTTTTTGGAAATGGTCCACATTAACAGAGACACAAATAACATAACTTATAGATCTGATACTAATGGACTTAGTATAATTTATTTTAATATACTTGGTTTCACTGTTAGTTGACCATCTTAAATTGTTTTGTTATTTAGTCCATATTTTGTTAAATTTATATTGCATTATAATTTTTATATTTCATGTTTTAACTTTTACATATACATGTTTTTTTTAAAGGTTGTAAAGGCTTGTTTCTATAGTTACTGTATTTTTTAAATCTAATCATTTTTATTTTTATTGTACGTCAATTTTATTATTTTTCAACTCTACATTTTGTAAGTATTTTTACTACTGTTTTATACTCTTATTTATTTTATGTTATTTTTCTCATTAATCTTGTAGTTTCCCCAGAAGAAACAACAAATTTTGTTGCGAAATATAGGGTTATTTAATAAAGGAGTTTTTTAATTGACAGACCGCTTACCCGAATTTAAATTAATTTTTTAAAATATATTACGGTCGATAATTTCGTTTCAATTATATATATATATATATATATATATATATATATATATATATATATATATATATATATATATATATATAAATATATATATATGGTAAACCTAATCAGTAGGCGATTATAGGTCTGTATATTACTTCAAAATATATGTATTTAAAAAACTCTACATGTTTCGGCGGTACGCCTTTATCAAGAGAATACAAAATATAAATGACAGAATATAATTTTATATATATAATAATAATTATATATATAATATTATATATATAATAATTTTATATTCTGTCATTTATATTTTGTATTCTCTTGATAAAGGCGTACCGCCGAAACATGTAGAGTTTTTTAAATACATATATTTTGAAGTAATATACAGACCTTTAATCGCCTACTGATTAGGTTTACCATATCATACCAAGGTCACGATGTTATTATATATATATATATATATATATATATATATATATATATACAGTGTGTATAAGCCAAATGGAATAAATTCATTATTTCGGTTACTGTACATATTTATAAAAAATCCCGAAACATGTCATATTTAATTTATAAATTAACATTCTTCAACGTGAAAATGCGATCCCTACCTTCAACCCCCTTCGAATGACAGGTACAACCCCCATTTTTTTTAAATGGGAAGTATAGGCTTGTGATATATCGTTGTAAAGGTCTCTTTATTCTCTATTCAAAAATGTTATAATTTTCATGTTTGTTGCAACAGTTAAGATAGAATAAAATAAAATCATGTTATCGAAATTCGCTACAATATACTCAAAAAATAAAATTTAATGCAAAATGTAAAGAAAAATTTAAAACGCCAAAAAAAAATATGAATGTCAATGAAGTAGATGTTCAAAATATTCACCATGAACGTCTTGGCAACATCCTAATCTTAAATAAAACTGTCTTCTAACATTATTTAACATATCAGGCGTGATCGACCTAATCGCAAGCGTTATTCGTTCTCTTAAGTCATTTAAATCCAAAGGTTTAGTTTTGTACACAATGCTCTTCAAATATCCCCATAAAAAAAAATCAAGTAAGGTCAGATCAGGTGATCGCGTTGGCCATTCTATCGATCCTCGCCTTCCTATCCACCGATTGGGAAATATTGCATCGAGGTACTGCCGGACATTGCGTTGGTAATGTGGTGGTGCTCCATCCTGATGAAACCATATCGTATTCATTGGAACTTGAGGGTTTCCTGGATCAGGATATAAATTTGCAAGTTGGAATGACATCATTTTGAAGTAGTGCCAAATAACGATCGCCATTCAAATTGCCCTCAATGAAAAAGGGACCAATGATATGGTTTCCAACAATACCTGCCCAAACATTAACTTTTACTGTAGCCTGTGTGTACCAGTAGCGGCAATTTTGCCGATTAGCATGACCGCTAAGAGAAAAAGTGCACTCATCAGACAACATAACGTCTTCTAAATTGATAATATTGTTATCCAGCATGTCCATCATTCGCTCACAAAAATAAGTTCTTCTATCGAAATCGTCTTCCATAAGCTCCTGAGTAGATATCATTTTATAGGGATGCATTTTATTTTCTTTCAATATGTTTACTATCGATGTATGGCTAACATTTAATGTAGTGGATGCATGTCTACTCGATGTATGTGGGTTTTCCATAAACTCAAGCATCACATCTACTTTGATTTCATCACTCAGTGCATTGGCAGCTGGTTTTTTATCTGCCTTACATGACCAAACTCTCGAAACTGCTTCTCTATCTTACTTATTGTTCCTTGAGCTATAGGCGGTAAATCAGGAAATTTCTCATGAAATAGGCGGGTTACTTCTTGTTGTGTTCGGGTTCTATCTCCGTAACCAATCATTTGTATGACTGTTATTTTATGCATTTCCGTTAATCTAACAATTTCCCAGAATTGTATTTTACGAAATTCAAACTAAAATTATCAAACTGTCAATTTAAATGACAACTTTTAAATACAAAACAATTTACTAAGGCGTTTTAAACAAACTAATGTTGCCACGGAAACTTTTTAAAGTATTTTTAATGGATGCCATCTAAAAAGCACATTGGTATGGTTTTTACTCACTTTCTTATTATGAAGACCTAAACGGGAAGTAAGTAATGCAATGATGCCTTTGATGTATGTATTAAACCTTTATAAACGCAAATGAGCATCTACTTCATTGACATTCATATTTTTTTCTGGCGTTTTAAATTTTTCTTTACATTTTGCATTAAATTTTATTTTTTGAGTATATTGTAGCGAATTTCGATAACAACATGATTTTATTTTATTCTATCTTAATTGTTGCAACAAACATGAAAATTATAACATTTTTGAATAGAGAATAAAGAGACCTTTACAACGATATATCACAAGCCTATACTTCCCATTTAAAAAAATGGGGGTTGTACCTGTCATTCGAAGGGGGTTGAAGGTAGGGATCGCATTTTCACGTTGAAGAATGTTAATTTATAAATTAAATATGACATATTTCGGGATTTTTTATAAATATGTACAGTAACCGAAATAATGAATTTATTCCATTTGGCTTATACACACTGTATATATGGTAAATTCAATCAGTTGGCGATTAAAGTAGGGTTGTTTTAAATATATATACTTTGAAGTAAAGACAGACCTTTAATCGCCAACTGATTGAATTTACCATATCATACCAAGGTCACGAAAATGTTTATATATATATATATATATATATATATATATATATATATATATATATATATATGTATATATAGTAGATTCAATTATATGTATAAACTTTCATAAAAGCAAACGAAAACAACCTCGGCAACAAAAATTCTCTTGGATAAAATTCACATAATTAGATCTAACCTCCTTTCTGAGGAAACGACTTTTACTTTTATGTTCGGGTAATGAAATTTCTTTGACGAAAATTATGCGTCCAGACATCGCTGTATAAACTTGATACATCAGAGTTCTTAAATATTTATGAAATTAAAAAAGGCGTCAAGTCGTAACTAGGCTGCGATTCTGTATGAACTATATACGCGTTCATTACTTCATTTTTAAGCTTTTTTCTAAATTTAATTTGCTTCAAATATCACAAAATTATGTTTGAAAAATTGTCCTAAAACTTCATGAAATAAAAAAAAAATTAAACGTTTACTCCCAGTTTTACGAACCTCTGCAAATACGAGCACGATTCGTAAAGTAAGTTCAGTTTCTCTCTAGTGAGCAGAGGAGTGGAGATATCAGCGCGTTAGTAGCGCTGCGGTGTAGTCTGGTTCAGTGTGAGTGCGGTAGCGCTAGTGAGAAAATCGTTCGGACATTCTTTCGTGCTATTTTGGCCATTTAAAATGCCTACTGCAATTGAAAATCCCATCGACTGTGAAATACGTCCTGTCATCCGATTTCTGTGTGCAAAGAATATGAAAGTTACTGTGATTAATCGTTAACTGTGTTCTGTTTATGGTGATAATGTCATGAGTGACAGTATACTTAGAAGATGGTGCCGTATCTGTCGAGAAGGACGAACTAATGTCCATGATAAAGAACGGAGTGAAAAACCAACTGTTGTGACAAACGAACTTGTGGGTAATGTCGAAGAAAATATTCGTGAAAATCGACGATTCACGATTGCCTCTTTCCCTTAAATATCACGTACAGTTTTGTACAAGGTTGTTACTGAACATTTAGGTTACCATAAGTTTTATTCATGATGGGTCCTAAAACTTCTTATCAAAAACCATAATACAAAGAGAATGGGATCGGTACTAACTTTTCTGACACGTTACGATGTTGAAGACGAAGATTTCTTCAGGCATATCGTAGCAAGTGATAAGACTTGGGTCACCTATGTCAATATTGAGACAAAAAGATGTTCGTCAACGATATGTGTAGAGCATGTTGCGGATAGTCCGTATACAACTTTGTAAGTGAGTGTATGGTTCCGCTTTATTATTGTGAGAGAAAAGTGAATCTGGTAAGTTCCGATGTAATTCTTTCTTTGGAGACTGTGGTTAAGTAAAAACTTAAAAAAGGTATATAACCCCTTACCACAATTATTAATCGTATCCTAAATACGTATTTCGACAACTAAGTTGTCATCATCAGTAGGTAAAAACCACTAATTAAAAGTCGCACATGGGGCACAGTAAAGCTAGCGAACCGCTTACGCAAACAACTACTTTACACCGCGTCCACGTATAGACTGTCAGTCTATACGCTCTATACGCAGTCTATACTTATAGACTGTCAGTCTATACGTGGACGCGGTGTAAAGTAGTTGTTTGCGTAAGCGGTTCGCTAGCTTTACTGTGCCCCATGTGCGACTTTTAATTAGTGGTTTTTACCTACTGATGATGACAACTTAGTTGTCGAAATACGTATTTAGGATACGATTAATAATTGTGGTAAGGGGTTATATACCTTTTTTAAGATGCCGATGTAATAAGTAATGTAATTTTAAATGCATATTGCACTGGAATCTAAGCAGATATAGATATGATATTCAAACATTTATGTTCGTGGGCGTTTCTGATGTACACGTGGTACATCAGTTTTGAGGTTAAAATGTCTTAACAGAAAATTTCTTCATAATAGTAGGAAGTGCCCGTTTGCCTCTGATGGCCCCAAAACAATAGTTCTATGATAGCCCTGGGGCCATCATAGGAACCTGTTCGTTAGTCATAAATATTCATTACTGGCTTTGTTTTAGAATAAAAAGAAGCAAAGGCAGCTGTTGGAGGAAGATAATGTGGCTTCTGCAATTGAAGCGGTAAGAAATAAAGTTATGGGGTACACAATGGCAGTTAAAACTTTTAATGTTCCTCGTACTACACTACGCAGAAGACTCAACCAAAGTAATGGTAGTAAAAAGGGGTACCTAGGTGGCTATAAGCCTACATTTAATCCTAACACTGAAGCAGAAATTGCGATGCATGTTGTTAATTTAGAGACGAGATTCTTTGGACTCACGAGTGAAGAATTGAGAACACTTGCTTTCCAGATAGCCGAAAAACACCAAATACATCATCGATTCAACAGAGATAAAGGTATGGCTGGTAGAAAATGGTTAAGGGGTTTCCTTGCAAGAAATCCTACCATATCGATTAGAACTCCTGAGCACACATCTCTGGCAAGAGCTCAAGCATTTAATAAGGAAAATATTAAATCATTTTTCAATTCTCTTCAAGAAGTTCTGGATAAATATAATATTCGTCCAGAGAACATTTTCAATATAGATGAAACTGGTATGAGCACAGTTCCAACCAGGGTTCAAAAAATTCTTGCAACAAAAGGACGCAAACAAATTGGAGTCACCAGTAGCGCCGAACGTGGACAACACTACACTGCCGTATGTTGTATGAACGCAATACGAACATTTGTTCCTCCTGCTTTTACCTTCCCACGCAAACGTTTTAAAGCCGAATTAATGGATAACGCACCAGTAAGCAGTGTTGCATTTTGTCAGGAAAATGGGTGGATGAATTCTGAAACTTTTGTGAAATGGTTGAATCACTTTGTTCAACACGTTAAGCCTTCGAATGAAAATAAACTTCTTTTAATTCTAGATGGACATAGTAGTCACAAGGGGTTGGAAGTACTAGAGTACACTAAGAGTAACGGAATTATCTTATTTTGTCTCCCTGCACACTGTTCCCATCGAGTACAACCACTCGATGTGGGATTTTTTGCACCACTTCAAACCTACTACAACCAAGAAGTCCAAAAATGGCTCAAACGAAACCCAGGCCGAACGGTTACCCACTTTCAAGTAACAGAACTTTTCAACAATGCTTACTTGAAGGCCGTCACACCCTCCAATGCAATCAGCTCTTTCAAAAAAACTGGAATTTCTCCTCTAGATCCAAACATTTTTGAAGATTGGGAGTTTGGCCCTGCATCAACAACTGACAATGAAAAACCTGAACCAATAATTGACATTATAACGGAAAAAAATCGTGGCAAAGACATGCCAAATAAAATATGAATGATAATAATAACAAAGCTAATTCAGAGATCTTGCACGAAGTTGAAGTCGATCAAAACGTCGCAACTACTTCAGTAAAAAATATAAGCATAGAACAAATTGAAGAGTTATCTCCTCTTCCTAGAGCACCAAGAAGAGATGCAAAAAGAAAAAGAAAACGTGGTAAAACAGGTGTCATCAACTCCACTCCAGACTTAGAAGTAATTAAAGAAAAGAAGAAAGAAGTATTGGACACAGACCGAAGAAAAACAGCACGAGCAGCTAAAAGGAAAATTAATGAAAAAATAGAAGACAATAGTGACAAAGAAAGTAATGAACGAGATTTTAGTGACGAATCAGATTGTGCATGTTTGTACTGCAATGAAATTTTTTCTCGGTCTCGTTCTAAAGAAACATGGATAAGATGCCAGGCATGCACAGGCTGGTGTCACACCGAATGCGCTGGTGTTTCAAGATCAACTAAAATGTTTGTTTGTGACGTTTGCAAGTAGAAAAATGTTCCTTTTATAATAAATGTTTGTTTCTTTAATATATTTGCGAGTATCTATTAAGAAATCGCATCATTTTTCGAGATAAATTAATTACCTGTCCCTTTTATCGAGGAGGGCCATCATAGAAGGATGGGTGCCTATGATCGCCCCTTTGATCTTAAAAGAAAATCAATTTATCTACTGGTAAAATTGAACCATTTGAGAGTTCTAATCAACGGTCACTAAAGAAGCCTATGACCCCTTACTTTTAAGCCAATGAATGTTCTAAAATCTTAACTGGTTTCAAAATTACAGTCGATTGAAGTTAGGGGGTCCGTCACAGGTCACCTTCCCCTATTCATTAATACCCAGGCCTTAGGTAGATTTTTTAGCCAAGCACAAGTAAACCTTACTTATTACTTAGTTATTTATTTTGACCGTTCTAACGAGCCATCGAAAAAATTCATAATTGGAGTAGACTGTGAAATTGGGTTGGTACTTTAGCCACTTCCACATAATGACGCATTACTTGATGCTTGACAGTTTTATTTGGTTTCATTATAAAAAAAGAGGTTATGGCATTGAAATGATACTACAACAAAAAATAAAACATATAATTTATTTAATATCGAAATCATAATCAAAATTTACATTGTAGCTACAGAAGCTGTTGAAAATGTTGTCCATTTCGTCTAAACAAATTTAATTTTCTTAATAAGAGTTTTGAAAAATTTGACACAAACTTATAGTTTCAATGTCAAATAATAAATGTCATTATGTGGAAGTGGCTAAAGTATCAACCCAATTTCGCAGTCTACTCCAATTATGAATTTTTTCGATGGCTAGTTACTAAACTTACTAACTTAACTAAAGTTATTATTCGTTTCTTTAAATTTATTATAGGAATATTTGTTAAAACGGCGCTGTACTTGAAAAAAATTTAATACATTACTTTAAATAACGTGCCCTCTTATCCGCCCGCTGTTGCAATCGTTAAATTTGTCGAATTAAGATATAAATTGGTGCTTCATCCACCGTATTCACTCAATTTCTCGAAATGGCAATTTAAATTGTTTTTCAAAGACACCGAACGTTAACGTTCGAGAATTTTTCTTAATGAGTTTTTAAAACGTAAAATTTATGCTTCAAAACCAAGAAATCATGATGAACCGAAACGAAACATTAAAAAAAAAGATTGAAGCTATAACACAATAAAGTTAATATCGAATTTCATCAAGCGTTTAAATGAAGTTGTTGAACTCGAAGCGGACAATACTTCATAAATAAAACTCCCATTTTATCCTCTTCAATAAACAGTTTTTATATGGCTTTGTAATAAATTACAGCTTTTCTTACAACGCCTTTCATTCATACCTAAGTAGATAATACAAAAATCGCTCCTCGTATGATATAATATTGTTTATACCGGGTGCGGCAATAGTGTGTCGGCGGAGCTTAGCATGAAAACTAATAAAGTTGTAGCAATGAAATTTTACACACACATGTTGTATGCTACAGTGCATTATCTATTTTTATTTATATATTTACAGGGTGTTCCAAATTTCTGCTACCACTTTCAATTTTTTTTTAATAGATTGCTATGCTTTCTTGTTATTATGATGATAGCCCCGCAAATTATCTTTGCAATGATATATGTGCACTTGCAACTGTTAGTTTTGATTTTATTGCAAATTTTGTTAAAATCTTGACAATTGCAGCGTCTAACATTTTAAGCCTGAAAATGGGTGCAGTGCCTCACGTAACTCTTTTGTTACCAATTTATGGACTAACACGTTATATGTTTTGAGGGTGAACAACGTGACAACATTTAAATGTTATATATATCGAGCCAAAGTCATCGAAGTTTAAAGGCTATTTTCCCTTTTTTTTTTTTAATTTAACCTATAATTTTTTTATTAGTCAGCAAATTCCTTGTAAAATTGCCGTTAAAATGGTACCAATAACATAGTACTTATTTCTAGTATTTTCGAAGTTATAACCCTTTAATGGGATATACCTATGTTTATAATATTCAATATGTGGTGCTGCATCTAATAGTTGGTTGGTTAGCCATGAAATGATATCAAACAAAGTAACTTTTACAAACACCTGTTTTTTAATCCTTTATTATTAGTTTTAGAATTACATTTTGTAATTTTGCCATAATAAAACAAAATTAATTTAAATTGTGTTCAAATATATGTCCATTCTGCTCTATACATGCTCTTAATCGCCTCTGCATCGACAGACTTACATTTTGAGCCAAGTTGTTTTCACTTAATTGAAGAAAAGCGTTTCTGATTCGTTGCTGCATGTTCTCTGCCGTTGTAGGCCGTGTTTCGTAAACTATATTTTTTACAGTAGGCCACAGAAAGAAATCACAAGGGGTTAGATCTGGTGATCGCGGTGGCCAACTTAAAGCTTCTTCTCTCAATCCACCTATTGGTGAATACCCTATCTAAATGTGCTCTTGCAGCAGCACCGTAATGTGCAGGTGCACCATCATGTTGGTACCACAATCTCCTTATGATGTTATCTGGTAGGCCTTCTAACAGCAATGGTAAACTATTTTGTAGGTAATTTGTGTAGATTTCACAATTTAAAGTATTATTAAAAAGAATGGACCTACAATAGTGTTTCCTATGATACCTTCCCAGGTGTTAACACTCCATTTTTGTTGGTATAAAATGGGTTGCACAAAATGATTCTAGTGTCATAATAATGAGTTTGTTATTCCACAATTAGCAAATGTTGCTCCATCTGTGAAAAGCACATGATCTAGAAAAGTCAGGTCTTGTCGTAATTGGAAAAATAGCCATTCACAGTAAACAAATCTCCTTTCAAAATCCGTTTGTAATAAGCCTTGATAATTTTGAATTTTATAAGGGTGAAATTTATGTTTTTTTAAAATCCTTCTTACAGCAGTGACTTCTATCCCATGTTCTTTCGAAATTATTCTTGTAGATACGCGCGGATTTTCCACAACGGACTGGAAGACTGTCACTTCATTATCTTCTGCAACCATAGTCTTAGTTCTTTCATGTTTGACGTAATTCACTGAACCCGTCCGTCAACAAATTTTCAAACGTCTTAATATCTGGTGCTCTTCGGTGAGGATACTCCATAGCATATGTTCTTGATGCTAAAAGTGGATTTCTATTGCCAGCGCCAAGAACAAATACCATGTCTATCAGCTCCTCTTTCGAAGAATTCATTCTAAAGAAACACAACTATAAAAACTATTATGGCATGTAAATAAAAAATAATGACAACAAAACGATATAACTGACAACAAGATAACAACTAATAACGAACAAATGGAAATTGATAATTAACTAGCCGAACTTAAATTATAACAATTAAACGCGATTACAGCAAAGAGGAACTACAGAAAAACACTTTATACGGAAATCTTTAAGTAGATATTTGACGTTTGGTTGCACAGCAATTTTTGCTTTCATGGCCAACCAACCAACTATTAGATGCAGCACCGCATATTGAATATTATAAACATAGGTATATCCCATTAATGGGTTATAACTTCGAAAATACTAGAAATAAGTACTATGTTATTAGTACCATTTTAACGGCAATTTTACAAGGAATTTGCTGACTAATAAAAAAATTATAGGTTCAATTAAAAAAAAAAGAGTAAATAGCCTTTACACTTCGATAACTTTGGCACGACATATTTAACACTCTGTATATGTTGTCACGTTGTTCACCCTCAAAACATATAACGTGTTAGTCCATAAATTGGTAATAAAAGAGTTACGTGAGGCACTGCACCCATTTTCAGGCTAAGACTTAAAATGTTAGACGTTGCAACTGTCAAGATTTTAACAAAATTTGCAATAAAACCAAAACTAACAGTTGTAAGTGCACATTGTCATATATCATTGCAAAGATAATTTGGGTGGCTATCATCATAATAACAAGAAAGTATAGCAATCTATTTAAAAAAAAAAATTGAAAGTGGTAGCGGAAATTTGGAACATCCTGTAAATATATAAATTAAAATAGAAAATGCACTGTAGCATACTACATGTGTACGTAAAATTTAATTGCTACAACTTTATTAGTTTTCATGCTAAGCTCCGCCGACACACTATTGCCGCAACCCGATATATCATATTAGTTTAAATTTAATCGAACGCACGGTATAATATGTAAAAAATTTTCTCGAACTATGCAGCTTTTATCATTTCTTACATCTAAAATGAAAAAAAATGCGAGTCAAGATGACATCTTGCTATTACGCTATGAATAAGACAGGCGCCTTTTACAATGCAGAGACATTGAATGACTTATAAATTCGAGAGACGCAAATGTTTCGTTGAAAAGTCTATTACCGTGAAAATCTCGGTCCCACATTCGTCGGGTGATCGCAATGCCGTCTCTAATATCCTCACCCTCGGTTATTGTCTCGTTCAATGCCATCCCGAGCAAGTAGACGCCATCGTAAAATGCACCTATGACGAAATTCACCTAGGACAAACAAAATCAAGAGTATACATGGTTTTATATATAACAAAACACTATATTTCAAGTTGAATTTATTTGATTCTGTACGCAACATGATACGAAATGTGATTAATTTTTGGAAGAATTTGGAGTACTACAATTGTTTCTGTTTTAAAGACTGGTGATACTTCGAACTAGAGTGTACCAATTCGGAGCGAAAGCAGAGGCGTGACTAACGAATTTGTTCCCGCATGCGAAACATTATTAATATCTAGAGATATACTATCACGAACGGTGCTGTTATTATGTTAGATACCAAAAAAATGTAAGACGGTTTTTCTAGATTATGAAACGTTCTCGATGATACGTCTAAAAAATAAAATCTAAAATGTATGTAATTAGATGATTTAAAAAAACTTACCGTCTTATGCGTTTTCCGTGACTTGAAAATTTGGAGAAGCGCGATGAAATATTGTTAACAAAAGGTGCGTCTCCAAAGTTATTTCTCGAAAACGCGTCCGCCGTGAGGAGAATATGTGCTTGTATAAAGAAAACGATCGCTCCACATCTAGTGATGTGATGCTTGCATAATTAAAATAATCTTTGAAACAACTTAACACATCTGTAGACGAACCTTCACAAATTTGTCTAAGTCTGGCAAAATCTAAATCTTTATTTAAAACATTTTCAAACTTACTTAAAATACACTCATTTCTTGCGTCTTCTATCGAACATAGCTGTGCGTGTGTATCTTTCACAACTAGCACTGATTCCTGTAACGATAGCGAAGAATTTTGTAGGATTTCTAATGCTTGCACTATTCTGAAGTAATTGTTGTGAATAGTTTGTAAATCATTTTTAACCTGACTATTTTGAAATTTTTTCCGACTTTCTTCGATAGCGGCACTATCTTTCGGATTTAATAATAAAACCACTTTTTTTTACATCCTCAAAATATTTATGATAGTAAAATGCCGCTCGTAGCCATGTTCCCCATCGTGTCAAAATCGGCTGTGGTGGCTCAGGGGTATGGGGACACAATTCGTGAAATTTCCGAATACGTTTTGGAGATTTCAGGAATACTGCCTTTGTACTCGATATTAACGCATCTACATCTACAAGATGTAGGGCATGGATTTTACATGTAATATGTAAAAGGTTACCACACTGTTCCTTAAGAGACCGACCTACCTGTTGCCGCACCATCTGTCACAAACATTAGGATTTGATCTCTGGAAATTTCAAATTTTTCCAATGTACTTAACACCACTTTTGAAATTACTCGCGCAGTACATTCTTCTATTTGTCTGCTAGCTAATAAAATTGAGGATGGCGATTGATTTGGTTCCATTTTACGCACCATAACATTAAGTACAGATCTTTTTTTGCTATCAGTTGTTTCATCCACACTCAACCACAGTTTTTTATTTATCAGATCAGCCTTAATTTTATTTTTTAAATGTACACGAACAGATTTTAAATAACATCGTAAGTGGGTGCAGCTCGGTAATTCTACATTGCCATATTTTTCAAGAAATGAAATAAACGAATCATTGCGTAACAAAGTAAACGGCAAATTACACACAATCATCATTGTTCACAAATCAAATAAGAATACTTCGTATTTTGTATCGGCACCAGTGTCTCTATCTTTATGTCTTGCGCTATGCACGTGGCGTTGCAAATTTGATTTTGTTAAATGGTTTATATATATATATATATATATATATTGCACACTAAACATTTTACATTTACCCCATTGTAAGATAAACTAGGATGGTTCTTAATAAACCTAATGACTAACGGTTTTTTTACTCTACGCTCCTTCAACATTATTAAATACACAGAATACACTTTCCTGCTGCTATTATACGTGTACACACGATGACCGTGAACAACATACTAAGTAATCGTATGTGCGATGGGGCACGCGGGAACCAATTCGTTAGTCACGCCTCTGCTTTCGCGCCGGATTGGTCCACTCTACTTCGAACATTACCAACTATCATATCGAACTTCGCGAAAATTTCTGAAATCGCACTGTACCGAAAAGTATACCCTCCTATTAAGAGTACAATATCACCAAATCAGCATGGCTTCGTATGAAAGCAATCTACTGTCTCTAACCTTGTGGTATTTTCTCAATACGTTGTTGACGCGTTGTGTTACGGGTCACAGGTTGATTTCGTATACCGTACGGAACTGGGGTGAGAGAACGGCGCGGAGGTAAACGATACCCCACCAGTATACTAGATAAGAGAGAAGGGACGGTTATAGCACCAGGCGCAAGGCGTGTCTGTGCCCAGTGTGATCAGATACGTTGACGATATATATGCTGAGTAATTATACGTAGAACATCGATTGTAATGGCAAAGTATACACAACTAGAAAAAAATTATTTAACTCATATGTTTATTCTTCATCATATCATAGAATTGCGTTATTATTTTGTTACGTTAGCAAACTGTTGTTGTGCATCAGTACTTTTCCACCTGAAATCCATATTACAGGTTTATGTAATTTACTAATAGGTACAAAGAATTTTTTCTTTTCTTTGATGGAATTATGCGTACGTTTTCTCAGAATATTTTTAATTTTCTCTTCAAGTGCAGCATTTTATTTAGTCACATTAGCAAAGTTTTAATTGTTTTTCATTTGTTTATATTTTTCTTGATGTAGCGTTTGTACAACACCGGAATTTAATTATGTATGTAATCACAAGTTTTTTCTATTTACAAATACTACACAGATTTTTCTTTTGTTTAGGTGGAATAATTGTTTTGTTTTCTCTCAATACTTTTATTTATTTTTTATTGTATAGAATGTATGCATTTTTATCATTATTATCTGCGGTGCAAGACCTCTCATCTTTGAAATACACACCTACATCTGACCTAACCTTATGCTGACCTATGCTTGTCCAATCAAATGCTACACTATACATTCAATAAACATATCGGGGAAGTAGCGCAGCAGTGTCGTTTTCTTACCACGTTTACACACGGTATACTGACTTTGACAAGGCATTTGATGAAGTAGATCACGCTATCGTACCAGCTAAATTAACGAGTTTTGAATTTAGTAAACCCCTAGTTGACTTTTTAACTTCGTACCTACATAATAGGCCTCAACGTGTATTCTACAATGGATATTTATCATCACCTTACGTTGCCACTTCTGGAGTTCTGCAAGGCTCTAATTTAGGTCCACTGTTTTTTTATTATTTTTATTAACGATCTTTCAGATCAGATCGATTCTAATTTTCTTTGCCGATGACTTGAAGTAAGTTTCTCGAGTGTCCGACGGACTGTCTTCGACTACAGGCCGATCTGGTTAATATACAGAATTCTTGCAAAAGTAACAATTTACCTTTGAACCCAGTTAAGTGCAAGATTTTATCATTCACCAAAAGGCTTGATGTTATATGGGAATATGACTTGGGCGTTACCTTCGATATGAAACTGACCTTCAATGAACATATCAGCAATGTGCATAACAAGCCACACAAACTCTTGGATTTATTATCTGTAACTGTCGTGAATTTTGTATGTGAGATGAGATTTTAATAATTATGAATTCTCGCATACATTAAATTCAACATGATTCGTGTACCGTCTGGAAACGTGGTAAGTCAACGTCGACGATTTTGACATAACATCTAGTACTCATTTTTAACATGACTTATTTGAGTTTATGTTAATGCATTTACCGCGATAAATTCCTAAAAAGATATCGTATAATATTTCTTCAAATTTAAATGCAATCATTTACGTATTACTTTTGATTATATTTAATTTGTTTCTGTTTGTTTACTTTTCATATGTGTGTGCATTTATTTGTTTGTTGTTGATACTGACAGTTACTTTCATTAAAGCTTAATTCAATGTTTACCAGCGCTTTGTTTGATTTCCACCCAAACAACACTCTGTTTGAAACCAACTAAGCCAAATAAATACATTGTTCAGTACACCTGAGACATTTTTTAAAAATCTAGTAAGTACAAGATAAGATTAATACTTTATTTGACATATGGCACTAGAACCCCCCTGTAGAAGACAGAACACTCTCATGTTAGTCAGGAGCACTAAAATAAATTAATAGTTTATACATGAACCCTGTTTTATATTTATTTAAAGAACCCTAGAACGTATAAATATCAACCAATTATATTGATAGAATTTAAAACACAAACAAACGCCTCTCGTATATTTCTCTGTTTTTATTTTTATTATTATCTAATTATCATTATTATTATTAATTATTATCCCGAACCAGCCCATTTTGTTTATAATAATATTTATCCAAAATGCTGATTTTATGTGAGAACTTACAGCGGCGGCTCTAGAACACTGCCCGCCGTGTACGCTGTAAAAATAAAAAAGATTTAAAAATGTTTTACTCATTGTGCGGATGCCTTGAATTGCGAAGCATTGTGAAATTGACGGTGTCACCTTATTGACAATTTAAAATTATATGGACTTGGTAGCGGGATTTTGTTAGAGGCTAGGTGAGGATAGAAAAATAGCAAATGCTTTGAATGTAAGTACGAGTAATAAGACTATGTGGAAAATTTTGGAGCAGTATTGCTTGTGTCCAAACCACATTCAGCGCATTGCAATTTAATCCTGCTGTTTTTCCTCCACGTGTTGAATTTTGGTAATCTATATACAATTCCTCAACTACTGGTCTTGGTTCTTTAACCGAAGAAGCACATTTCTCAAGAAATGCAATTAGGAGCTTTCATAATAACTATATGTGGGCTAATAAAAACCCACGTGTGGTACTTAAAAATCCCTTTCAACATAAATTTTTAAATTTGGATTGGTATTGTGGGTGACTAATTAAACCGGTATTTCTAGCAGGAGGAGGTGAGTTGTATAAAATGTTTATAGAAGAATTACTACTTGAGTTTTTGGAGAATTTACTAATAGCAACGAGAAATGTAATGTGGTTTATACAGGATGGTGCACCAGCATATCGGGGTACAATGTAGACTGCCTCCTCGTGGTGTAGCCTGGAAACTTAACCTGTCACAGCTAAATAGTCCACACTATGAGGCTGCTAGACCTAGCTATGACTTCTTAGCAAAGAAAGAATCAGCTTAATTCTTAACAGCGAAATTCTAGCAAATGATTCTCTTCAGAACCCATCGACAAAGGGCGTAGGAAACGCACTGAATACCCTACAACTGAACGTTGAAGACATGAGTAAATTTCCGAATATTTACTGAGGCCCTTGAATGACCATTAGATGGACGTCGTCCTACTACAAGAGACCCACTATGCCAACGAAACAACTTAACACCAGATACAAACTACCGGGCAGCAACTACCCAGCACGCGACTTATGGAACAGTCACGTATATATGCATGGTTTAATGTTATATTCGATGTGCCATACAAAATAAATAAGCCAGCATATTTTAGTGTGGTTGCGCGTAAGTTTTTAAACGCAACATATGAAGATCTTCGAGTTGGTTCTGTATGACCTGATCGATTTTTAGACTTAAAGATTCCTAACAAATCGGAGACTGTGGCTTATAAGTGAATAAAATAAAATTAAAAAACCCTTATCACAATAGAATTTCATGATTCTAAATACGTATTTCTACAACCACGTTGTCATCTTCAGTAGTAAAAACAGTGTAACACTTGAACGCACAAAAACACTCACAGAAGGATTGTTCTGAACGTCTTCTAGTTTAACACTAAAATCTTCAATCTTAAATGCTACAAAAATTACCTACATTTTGGTAAACCCCACCTATTCATGCAAGAGCATTAACCCATTATTTGTAAATTCTATAGAAAAACCGTTTAGAAATATTATAAAAGCCGTCATTTAATATACATTAAGGATCCAATTGTGAAACTAATCCTTAAATTATGTTGAAATATAAATTTGGAAATTAATGTTGAGTCAGAATATTTTAATGGCAAATATTGTCAATCGTTTGTTAAGCATGCCATTGACAAAGGATAGATATGAAAAGGAATTAACTTTAATTAAGAAAATCGCGAGTTACAACGGATTCGATTCAGAAATAATAAACAAGCTAGTTAGAAAACATAAAGTAAGAAAAGCAATTCAGGATTCCACATGTTTGCTACCTCAAATTGATTCGAGCAAAAAATTTATTAGTTTACCGTTTTACGAAACTACGAAAAATTTAAGTAAAACCTTTAAGCAGTATAATGTTCAAGTAGCATTTCGGTCGAATAACTCCCTAAAATCTCTCTTAGGCAACGCGAAAGACAAAGTTGTGGTAAACAACAAATCTGGTATCTATGAAATAAATTGTAAGGATTGTGATAAAAAATATGTCGGCCAAACAAAACGTTCGATTCTAACTCGTTATAACGAACATGTTTCGCATATTAGATTCAAAAGACCGGAAAAATCAAGTGTTGCCCGACATATTCTTGAATCAGATCACAACGTAACATCTGACTGTCTGAGATTAATAAAAAACGTCACAGGCCCCCGCGAATTAGATAGTTTTGAGAGCATTTTTATCTTTAAAAATAGGAATAACGTAATTAACGCAGATTTGGGACCTATACCAGGTTCTTCTTTATTTGAGTTAATTGACAGTTAGATGTTATTAAAGCAAGAAAAATAGGAAAACCATTAAAGAATATTCGAATTCATGGAATTTATTTTTAAATTCGTTTCACTACAATATTTGCCATTAAAATATTCTGAATTGCTGAAAAAATGAACGCAGTTATGAACGCATCACATAAGTCGACATTTACATGTAAGAATGAGATTTAATATTCATTAATTCTCACTTGCAGTAAGTTCCAAAATATTCTGACTCAACATTAATTCCCAAATTTATATTTCAACATAATTTAAGGATTAGTTTCATAATTGGATCCTTAATGTATGTTAAATGACGGCTTTTATAATATTTCTAAACGGTTTTTCTATAGAATTTAGAAATAATGGGTTAATGCTCTTGCATAAATAGGTGGGGTTTACCAAAATGTAGGTAATTTTTGTAGCATTTAAGATTGAAGATCTTAGTGTTAAACTAGAAGACGTTCAGAACAATCCTTCTGTGAGTGTTTTTGTGCGTTCAAGTGTTACACTGTTTTTCCTACTGAAGATGACAACGTGGTTGTAGAAATACGTATTTAGAATCATTAAATTCTATTGTGGTAAGGGTTTTTTAGTTTCTAAATTTTATTTTATTTAAAGATTCCTAGGATCTTTTCCTACTGGGTCATTTGAAAACACCGTACAGAACTTCAGTGCAAAATTGAAAAATTATGAAATCGGATAATTTATGGGAGTAATGCATATAATAAACAACACTGGCGCTTTTGCAAGAGTCATTTTAAACAATTTTGGTAGATCAAGAATCTTTACATGTAATAGTAAATAATAAAGTATTTTTTTAACCTTTTATCACCCTGTATCTTCGATAAAAGTCACCTTTTCGAAAATCATTCATTGGCAAAATATCTTAAAACAGTTCTAGGAATAATTTCTTAAATTTCTGCCGCATATTTAATACACACCCTGTATAATCCCGCCTACAAAATTAATAATAGAAGTTTGCTCATGTCTAAACCAAAATTTATAGGGTACTTTTTATGTTCAATAACCAGATTTTATTTTATGAAAACCTACATTTGCATAAACAATTCACAAGAGTAACTATCCAATAATGCTTACAATATTTTAAACGAGACTATATACAATTGAGCATCGCAGGAAAGGAGCGTTGTGAATAGATGGCCTGCAAAAATAAATCTTTTTTACGAGTACTGGTAATAATAAAATCAGAATGAGACTAACTTGCGGAAATAATGGATCGTCAAAAATAAGTGCCTAATATCTTCCTTTTATGTTGATATTCAATTCCATCTTGCCTATAAGGCCGTTAATAAAAGTTTTCATTAAAGTATAAACCAATTTTCACATTTTGTATTATTTTTTTTATTAAACATTTATATTTGCTGTATTTCTGAAGTAGGTATAAAGAAAACTAAATTACAGTTTGAATAGTATATAGGCTTATATACGATTAATTTTTATTACTATTTGAAGAATCGAGAATTGAGGTTCCTTAATTAGATAAATAAAACAATCAAATCTAAACGATTTATTTGCTAATTATTTAGTTGTACAGAACGTTTTGCAGCCTTTTTTCATTAGGCGCAAGCCTCGCTTAAGGTTGAACAAAGCTGCAAAACTTGCTATACAAGCAAATAAGATTTGCCTACTATAACAGCTGTATGTGTTATCACTAGAGCAGACTAATTTCCCTGCGCGCCATGTGCGCCGATGTGAGGATGATTGTATTGCATCAGAACTAATAAAAAGCATTCAGTATGTGTTTGGTACTTGCTTAGACTGCATGTAAGTGTAAGCATACGTAATAAAATGTCGTCGACACATAAATCGAGAAAACAACCGTTGTCAGACGAAGTGAATAAGTTTATTATGGATTTCCCGGACTTAATATCCGATGGCTCAAAAATTAAATGTTTAGTATGCAATACATATCTAATGTGTTGGTCAAAAACACATTGTAAAGAACACGTAAGCAGTTCGAAGCACAATAATAACAAAATTAATCGACAACAGTTTATACATGAACTATGTGTAACTATGATTGTGTGTACACTGCCGTTTACCTTGTTAAGTAATGATTCATTTATTTCATTTTGGAATAAATACGCGAATTAAACATTATCGAGCACGACAACGTTGCGAAGGAATTTACCATCGGGCGTAAACATGTTGAAAATAACATCAAAGCCGAACTGAAAAATAAAAAACTGTGGTTATGTGTAGACGAAACAACTGACAGCAAAAAACAATCTGCAGTTAATGTGATGGCGCGTAATATGGAACCACATCAACCAACGTCTTCAATTTTATTATCATCCAGACGACTAGAACAATGTAATGCCGAAAAAATTTCAGAGGTGCTATTAGATACTTTGGAAAAATTTAAACTTTCGAAAGACCAAGTATTAATGTTTATGACCGATGTTGCCGCAACCATGTGTTCTGTAGGCCGGTCTCTTAGAAAATATTGTCCTAACTTGTTACATATTACTTGTAAACTCCATGCTACACCTTGTGGCAGAACAGGTTCGTAGATGTTATCCAGAGGTAGATGCTTTAATATCGAGTACAAAGGCAGTATTCCTGAAATCTCAAAAACATGAACATTGTGGTTTTATCATTCGATCCGAAAGAAATTGCAGGTATCAATACAAGCCAGAAAAAATTTCAAGATGCCCAGATTAAAATGGAATGAAAGTATTCGTGAGAATTACTTGGGACTAGAAGAAGCAATAACAAAATTAGAAAATTCGTCGCTGTCGTTAGAGGAACCACTGCAAATCGTTAAAAATGTACACGCAGAACTCTGTGCTGTAGAAGACGCAAAAAGTGAAAGTGTTCTAATTAAATTTGAAAGTGTTTTAGACAGAAATGCAGATTTTGATACCTTAACACGTATTTGTGAGGGCACGTCTACAGATGCATTAAGTTGCTTAAAAAAGTATTTTGATTATGCGAATATAACATCACGAGATGTAGAACGCTCGTTTTCCGAATATAAACATATTTTTTCCTCACGGCGGACATATTTTTCAGAAATAACCTTAGAAACGCACCTGATGTTGAAAATATACAATCGAGTTTCTCAAGTTTGTCAATCCTTGGAAGACGCTTAAAACGGAAAGTGTTTTTTTAAATCCTCTGCCGTGCACACAATCACCGATTTCATACATTTTCCATTTTATTTATAGGTACATATAACGCTGCTATAATATGTACTATTCTTATTTTTCGTGTGTTTATGCATATTACTTTAATAGCAGAAAACCAAATGTATATTTAATTATTTCTGATAGAATAAATGTCTCTACTTCTATACTTATATCGGTAACAAGCTCATGTTGCGTCCCTATTCTATCGCATATTCTAATATATTACGAATTACACTCCCATACCGGCGGTCATGGCGCGCACGGAAATTGGTCTGCTCTAGTTATCACCTAACATTGTTCGGTGAGTTAGACGGTGTTTAAATTTATGTGTGGTTTGAGTTCATGTGTTTTACAATCGTTCCTTCTTTCTTGATTACTGCTTATGTAGTACATGTTTCACCGTTGATCAACGTCCGATCAATTCAAATGCAATTAATACTTCTCATCGAAATTTAGTAGGAGTTGACAATTTGCATACCACTCATGTCTTCTTCTTCTTATATTAGGCCTTAGGCCTGTTCTTATCCGATCTCTTTCATAGTGCTGCAGTCATGTTTGTGACGTAGACTGCCAACTATCTCGCCATCTTTTGAAGGGCCTGCCCGGTGGTCTGGTGCCCATTGGCTTTAGATCCCTTGCTGTTCGGGCTAATCTCTCGCAATCCATTCGTATTACATGCTGGTTCCACTCCCGTCTCCTCTGTCTTCCCCACCGTACGATATCGTGTACACCACATTGATTCCGTATTTGATTGTTCGGGATTCTCTCTCAGTGTTTTGCCCGCTATTGACCTCAATGTTTTCATTTCCGTTGTTCTGAGCATCCTTTTTGTTTCTGCTGTGTCAGCTCGCGTTTCTATTGAATATGCAAGTATTGGTCTTATGCATGCCTTATATATGCGTACTTTCCCGTCCTTGCCTTATATATGCGTCCAGTCTCATATCTTTATTCCGCCAAATAACATCCCTCAGGCATCCCGAAACATAAGCCGCCCTATTAGCTTGTCTTCGAACACTGTCTCTTAGGTCTCCGCAGCTGGATATTTCTATTCCTAGATATTCGAACTTAGAAACTTGTTCGATTATCTCATCCCCAATTACGATTTTGCATCGTCTGGGCTCCCTTGCCACTACTAAAGTTTTTGTCTTAGAGGTTGATATTTGCATGTTATAGGTTTCCGCCACTGTTTTAAAAGTGTATGCCATACGCTGTAAATTGTCTTCCGTATCTGAGATCAGGACTGCGTCGTCTGCATAACACAGAATCTTTATCTGTTTTCTTCCAAGCCCGTATCCTTGCCCCACATTTTTTACTGCTCCTATAATTTTATCCATTATTAGATTAAACAGTAGTGGGCTTAGACTATTCCCCTGGCGTATTCCAGATTTGATATCTACTGCCGATGTTAGTTCGTTCTCGATCTTAATTTTAGTTTTGTTGTTTGTGTTTATGTCTTTAATTATCTCTACCAATCCACTGAGCTGGTTTTCTTCTTTTAATAACTTCAGCACATCTTCCAGTCTGACACGATCGGAGGCCTTTGTCAAGTCTACAAAGCACATATAGGCAGGGTGGTTGTATTCAATTGATTTCTCAACTATCTGACTTAAATCTGACTAAAAATAGCATCTATTGTTGATCTGTTTTGCCGGAAGCCTTGTTGTTCTTCACTTATTGTGTATTGTTTAGTGATCCTGTTGGCGAATATCGTTAATAACTTGAGTGTTGTATTAAGTAGGGTGATGGTACGGTAGTTACTAGGATTGTTCTTATTTCTTTTCTTATGTATTGGTATTGTAATGCTCGTTTTCCATTCGTCTGGTACACGCTTGGTATTTAAAATTTTCTGAAAGAGTAATGCGATATTGTCAATTATTGTTTCTCCGCCGTATTTTAGCAATTCATTGTGTATGCCATCGGGCCCTGGGGCTTTTCTGTTTTTTAATTTCTCTGTGGTAATCCTGAGTTCTTCTTTTGCAATTTCTATTCTTTGTTCATTATCGCTGTCTCCTTCTTCTTCCTCCGTATGTGTGTTGCTCCCTTCCTTATAAAGCTCTTCGATATATGCCACTCATGTAAGACTCTTATATTAAAATTGAAAAGCTGGAATCAAGTTTGACTTGTTGCTAGCTTCTTTACAGGCTTTTGGAATGAACTCGTGTCATAATAATATTTACAACAATACCATACAATTTTTTTTTATCTGAATGCCGAGGTATTTTGATTTAGCTAGAAAAAAGCAATGCAATTTCTATCGCAATTTTTAGATTATCGTTCTCATTTCCCTCCTGTCTCCACTTTACTACATCTTTTTATAAACACATTATTTTTGACGAAGAAAGACAAGTTTTAAACAATCAAATTGTGATCGTTGATAATCTACATTACATCTTATTAGATGAAAATTTATTATAGACGATGAAGTTATCCAGCAAGTAATAAGTTTTAAGAATTACTTTTATACTAAATGGAAGCAAAAAAAAGGAGAAGAAAAAAGTTAGTAGAAAAAAGAAGTAGATGCGTAAGAAAAAATAGTGTAAGAAGAGGTAGGGCAAAAAGAGAAAAAGTAGAGGAGAAATACTATGAGCAAAAGAAGAATGCTATAAAAAAGACAAAGAAAAAAAGAAAGAGGAGAGGAATGAGATGAGAAAGAGGAGGAAGCGAGCAAGAAAAAAAGATGATAATAGTAAAAAGAAAAGAAATAAGAAGAGAGAGAAAAGGCAGAAGAAGATGAAGTGAAAACATAGGAAGTAGACGTAGTGAAAAGGGCAGAGAAAGAATAAAACGGATAGAGGCAAAAAACAAAATAATCAAGCAGAGACGAAGAAGAATCCGAAAAAATGTAGAATATGGCGGACAAGGAGGAAGCTGAAAATGAGATGAATAGAAGAAAGAAAATTAATAAGGAAGAGAAGAAGGGAAGAAGGGCAAGAAGGAGAAAAAGGAGAAGAGGGGAGAAGAAGGGAGAGGAAGAGAGAAGAAGAGAGAAGAAGGAGAAGAACGAGAAGAAGGAGAAGAAGGAGAAGAAGGAGAAGAAGGAGAAGAAGGAGAAGAATGAGAAGAAGGAGAAAAAGGAGAAGAAGAGGAAGAAGGAGAAGAAGAAGGGGAAGAAGGAAAAGAAGGAGAAGAAGGAGAAAAAGCAGAAAAAGGAGAAGAAGGAGAAGAAGCAGAAGAAGCAGAAAACGCAGAAAAAACAGAAAAAAACCAAAAAAACGGAAAAAGAAGAAGAAAGAAAAAAAGGAGAAGAAAGGGAAGAAGGATAAGAAGGAGAAGAAGAAGGGAAAGGAAAAAGGAGAAGTAAGAGAAAGGAAAAAAGAAGAAGAAAAAAAGAGAAAAAGGCAAAAAAAAAAGTGAAAACGGAGAAGAAGCAGAAGAAGGTGAATAAAGACAAAGGAGAGATAGAAGAAGAAAGCAAGAAGATAAAGAAAACGAAATGGAAAATTGGAAGAAGAAAATAAGGAACAGAGGAGAATGGACTGAAAAGGGGAAGAAAAGGAAGAGCCTCAAGAAAGATAGAAAGAAACCAAAGGAAGAAAAATAGAAAGAAAGAAGAAGTAGACAAAGAAGAAAAGTTGCCTGGAACTGGCGATCAATTTAGAAATACTTTCAAGTTTCTTTCGATTTAGACAAGAGCAACTGAAAACGAGTAAATTTGAAGAATACATTTTTTTAAATAAAAACTATAAAGACTTCTGGTTACACCTAAAAAAGCAACAGATCTATTTTTTTACCTAGTAACGAGCCATCGAAAAAATTCCTAATTGGAGTAGACTGTGAAATTGGGTTGATACTTTAACCACTTTCACATAATGACACATTACTTCATGCTTGACAGTTTCATTTAAAAAAAGGTTATGGTTGAAATGATACTACAACAAAAAAGTAAACAAATAATTATAATTTATTTAATATCGAAATCATAATCAAAATTTACATATAGCTACAGAAGTTGTTGAAAATGTTGTCCATTTACATCTAAACACAAGCAATTTTCTTGAATTGAATCGATTCTGCCTTTACTTGATGTAAATCCATATCAAATGATAGTACCGCTTGTTATATCTGAAGAAACCGTTGTACGGTGAAACAGCTTTTATATATTATTAAATATTATTAAATAAAGTGTAAATCTAATACAACATTGTGTGTGTTTTTATCATTTAACAATTTTCTTAATAAGAGTTTTGAAAAATTTGACACAAACTTATAGTTTCAATGTCAAATAATAAATGTCATTATGTGGAAGTGGTTAAAGTACCAACCCAATTTCACAGTCTACTCCAATTATGAATTTTTTCTATGGCTCGTTATTATTAAGGCAATATACTGAAACTAATTCCCCGCAATTTATCAGTCATCGAATGATTGACCTGAATTTATGTTTTTCTGTTTTATTTCATGCGCAAAGTAATTACATAATTTGTATGTTAATCATCATCCGGGCGGAGTATTTTGCATAATTCCACCAACGAATGAGTGTAGCTGTTTCTAAAGATGTGATTGTCACGCTATCGAACGTTTTGTATTTAAAAATTTCTCAAGGTTTAAACTCCTATATTTTTTATTTAGATATTAGGTTAATAGTATATACTGTGATATAATGGAATTTAATAAACTTTATACATAAAATCTTCTGAATAATTGCACTACTGTTTGTGCTAATAAAAGTTGCTCTAACTAATAATAATGAACTACACCGCAAACTAAACCTTTAGGTTTAGTTTGCAATACATCTCTATCCGAGGAAAAGACTGTGTGTCGAAACAATTGGAATGGGATTATGTGGTGGAAATTAAGTAATATTGCTTTTTCATTTTTATTTAATTAATTATGAATTTCCATCAAGTAAAGGTTACTTCGCTTCAAAATACATAATTTACTTACCGTTCTTGAAAAGAACAAAACTGCAAAATATTCACAAAATTTTCCAAAATTCAAAATTAACTCACCTCTTCTCCATCACTAATAGTCCAATTATAATCAATTTCGGCTCTTTGCTTAACTTTATCGGAGAAGTCTTGGAATCGATCACTAGTCGGTTGAAGTAGGGACACCCTCAGTAAAGCTTCATACGCTTTTCTGGCTTTCGAATCGTTCTGATCGTTCATTTCCCAGTCATGATCGCCCCAATAGCTACCCTACGATGTAAATATTGGGATTTAGAAAAGTATTGGTGAGTGATTATTTAGTAAGTAAGTACCTTGAATATTTCGACATCCAAAAATGCCCAGTCGCCTTTGGTCATACCCAAGTCATGAGCAGCTAGCATAAATCTTCTTACCAAAGCACCTCTTACACTCAATATTAAGACTAAAAAATTGTTTTTTTTTTTATAAATTTGGATGTACTTCATAAAGTTGCACAAAATAAAAATCAAAATAAAAACTACAATAATCTGAATGTACTATACAAGATCCGTTTGACGGTATCGTGAATTTTCGAATGAGAGCTGAGGCCGTCATCGAAATTAATGCGTACGCCTTTAACGTTTGATAACTCGCACAAAATTACATACAAAATTCCAAGTAGACTTAACCAATACTTATTCCTTCAAAAGCGTAGTTTATTGTGAATATAAAGAAACACTTTGCGTGGAAAACTATTAAATGAGTTAAATAAAAGTTGCGAAAGTAGATAACACAAGTTTACAAATTCCGGTCAACTTTTGGATCAGAGCAGATGAGAACAAATCTTGACGTTATTTGAGGTGCTGAATTCAAATCCGGGTTTCGTTTTTCAAAGTTAGTTCTACTATGTGAGTTCGCGCATGTTGGCAGCACTGCGCTATCATAATGACAGTCAGCTGTTGGCGTCGCTAGAAACATTATTTAATTTGTATTTTTAAAGTTTTTTTTGAATCCAAAACGTGTGAAAATGCAAAGACAGAATTGTAAAGTTGATTCAAAGTGTTTTTGTTATGTTTGCGAATGTTATATGATCAGAAAAAGTGGCAAAGTTATTACTAATGTGACCAGAAAGGCATATTTTTATTATTTTGGTTTCTCTGTATCAAACACTCGCAAGCCGTGGGTACCGAAATTGTTTTGTAACGCGTGTAGCACAATATTATACAAGTGGTCACGCGGTAAAAAAGTATGTTTTTCATTTTCATTGCCAAATCATGTAGATGATTGTTACTTTTGCTTGATGAATGTCGTCGGTGTAAATGCAAAAAAACTATCAAAATATAAATATCCTGAAGTATCATCAGTGTCTAAGCCAGTTCCCCGTGCGAGCAATGATCCTTTGCCAATTTGTCCAGATACGAGTGCAAATTACATGGAAACTTGTAGTTCATCACTGACGAACAGTGGAAGCGATTTTAACATGGAGGAAAAACATTTAGTTTTGCAAGGTGAACTCAATGATTTGGTTCGTGATTTATCGAAACAAAAATCAGAATTGCTCGCATCACGGATGCAGGAGTGGAAATATCTTGACACTCAAACAAAAGTCACTGTATATAGAACCAGAAATGAGGCGCTTTTACCGTTTTTCAAAAAAGAGGAGAATATATGCTTCTGCTATGACATCAACGGTTTGTTTGATGCGATGAATACACCATACGATGTAAATGAATGGCGTTTGTTCATAGATGGTTCAAAATACAGCCTGAAAGCTGCTCTGATACACAATGGAAATATAAAACCATCAATTCCGATTGCTCATGCAGTACAAACGAAGGAATGCTACGATACAATATGTAAAATTTTTACAAAGATAAAATATAAAGAGTATCAATGGAAAATTTGTGGCGATTTGAAGGTTTTAAAATAAATTTCAATTCAATTTTAAAGAATAAATGATTTATATACTATTCCTACAAGTTATTGGTCTCTTGATGGGGATGCAATCTGGTTTTACCAAATTTTGCTGTTTTTTGTGTCTGTGGGATAGCCGTGCAACTGACCAACATTATGTGAAAAAAGATTGGCCAAGCCGTACTAATTATGAACCAGGAAAACAAAACGTCTCTTCTATACCACTTGTGAACCCACAAAACATTTTCTTACCACCTCTCCACATAAAGCTTGGCCTTATCAAAAACTTTGTCAAAGCGCTCGAGCGTGAAGGACCGGCTTTTGAGTACTTGACCAAGTTATTTCCCAAGTTGTCGTACGCCAAAATCAAAGAGGGAATATTTGTCAGACCTGATATTCGAAAATTAATGGCCGACAGAAACTTTACAAAATGTTTAACGCCCAATGAAGCAGCAGCATGGGTATCATTTCAAGATGTTGTTCACAACTTTCTCGGTAACCGCAAATCCCCGGATTTCAAGCAGATAATCGACAGTTTGTTGCAAAATTATTGCAAGATTGGAGCTCGAATGTCTCTCAAAATACATTTTCTGCATTCCCATCTCGAATTTTTTCCTGAAAACTTGGGTGATACAAGTATAATATAATATAATAAAATGGAGATTAATTGTCAAAAATTGTAAAAATTGTGTTTATTTAATATCTCGAAAACTAGAACCAAAATCAAAAAACGGAGTGCAGATTCGGATTCAGCGCCCCAAATAACCATAGAAACAGCTTTGGGTTGCTTAGATCCAAAACCGTGTATACTTGTGTAATAGTCCGCTTCTTAGCACTAAATGGGTCAAGAGTAATTTGATATATTTCGTAATGATCGTACGATCACGAAAAAAGATCACTGCAGAAACCATTAATTAAGTCCGTAATTAGGAATTGAAAGATCACCGATTGAAACGACGTGAAATAGCTCAGGTCGTAAACACCTTCAATATCTTACACGAATATTTGAAAAAATGAAAAAGTTATGGGCAGGATAGATGCCACGTTTATTCTCAGACAACCAAAAACAAAATCTCGTGACAATTTTAACGTCATGACTGGCCATCCAAGAGTTTTTGTGATGTTATCATAGATCAAATTATACCTAACAACATTTTAAAAAGAATTTATGGAGAGATTAAACAAGGCGGAGAATTCAGAAGAAACTAAGCATTGTCCAAGTAATAATGGTAGGGACACATCTAGAATGTCTTACGATGGATGTGTGCAAAGAATTTTAATGGGAGGAGAATCAGGGAAAAGAGATGAGGACAACCCTGGAAAATAAAGTTGGAGGAAATAAAGGAAAATCTAATGGATGTAGAACTCACGAAATGAAAAGTAGACACCAAAGACCGAATGAAATGGCAAAGAAGAGTGGTACAACTCGAAGCCAAGGACCACTAGGTTTGTAGTGTTGTTATATATAACATGGATGCATTTACTTTGCGCCAGAAATTAATGAACAATCGTAACATTAAACTTCCGTTGTCGAACGGGTACCAAAGAAGATAAAAGTGGATTCGTGTATCAGAAAGGTCCTGTTGGTTGAGTTTCACTCACTTTAGTAGAAAAAAGACGGTCCTGTTTAGAAAACAAGTTCGGCAGCATTACACTCCAAAAAAAATTCGCCAATGGACCCCAATCTTATAGCTGAAAGACTCCGAAATTTATGAAATTACATACCTGTTGACAGGGTTTTAGCTAAAGATATTAAAACAAAAATTAATAATAATGCACTGCTTCTTCTACTGAAGAAATTAATTCGGTCATAGCCCGACTCAAGTTAAGAAAGGCTTCTGGTGTTGACATTGTCTTTCCTGAATTCATCGAAAATCTTGGAATGTCCACGAATGGTTGAGAAACTTTTATAACAATATCTTAGATACTGGCGACATCCCTAACATTTTCAGGAAAGCAAAAATTCTAGCAATATTAAAATCTGGTACGTCCCCGAAAGATTCTGGAAGTTACAGACCTATAGCTCCTTTGTATGTTTGGTATAAACTTCTAAAATGGCTTATCTACAATAGAATAGCACTCACCATTGACGAGATTATTAATAAGGAACAAATTGATTTCAGAACGACAAGTGACTACGGTGACCACGTCTTAACGTTAGCAACTCACATTGAAACAGATTTTCAGAAGGGCCTGCAAACATCCGCTGCTTTTGTCAACCTATGACGCAGCCTGGAAGAATGGAATGATTTTTAAATTCCAACAAATCATCCCATGTGCTAAACTAAGCACACTTATCGAGATATGCTAAGCAATTGCCGAATCGCAGTCTGCCTAAACAATCGAACTACTAATAGCAAAACCTTGAAAAATAGCCTTCCTCAAGGCTTTGTTCTGACTCCTCTATTGTACAACATTTACGTCAATGATCAACCACCAACAAAATCACGAAAATTTCTATACTCAGATGACCTGGTCTTATACACCCAAATTAAGAATTTAGAGAGGATGGAGGATTATAACTAACTGGAGATCT
Source organism: Melolontha melolontha (assembly GCA_935421215.2). NCBI lineage: Eukaryota > Metazoa > Arthropoda > Insecta > Coleoptera > Scarabaeidae > Melolontha > Melolontha melolontha. Next base: position 14,331,211 of record OW285236.1, read on the forward strand.
GCAAGCTCTAAACGAATATTATAGGAAAAGGCGCTTACGATCTTCCAAAATTCGAATCATGTGCTTTTTATTTGTATAACAAAGAAATCAACACAGAGCTGAATGTTGAATTTGGTGATGGTCGGATCAACCACAATCGCTTGTCATACGAAATAAATAAAACCAACAATAGTTTTTCATTTCCTTTCGTTCCCGTCAAATATCTCTCGTACAGTTAAAATTTTTTCCAATGTCCTAGGACCAATAATAAATGAAAATTTAACATTTTTATAATATAAAAACGAATGGAAAAAAAAATTAAAACTGACGAAAAAATATATTCACCTCTAGCATACATACTAGCATCTCGTAAATAGCTATCGTGGTCCTCTTCGTCGTTACCATCGAGTTCCCTTACAAACGTTAGCAACCCTAATTTCTTTAAACCATATTCTAAATTTTTACCTAGAATAAAATTGGCCTAATTACAAAAGAAAGAGGAAAACAAGAAATAATTCGTGTTCAAAATTTATAGCACAAAAATTTTGGTATGACGTAGCTATGAATCTAGATGGCGCTTAACATAGCTAAAATTATTTTGACAATCTATGTTGTATAATAATCTTGAATAAAAAAAAGACTGAAACAGTTGGTACACTTTTCTAGTGTATTTTTTATTTTAAGATTTAATTCAGATTAGAATGACAAGCACCTAACATTGACTTGATCGTTAATTATTGACAAATTGTCAGAGGCGTTCCATTAACTTTTTTTGTATCTTCGATATTATTTTAGGGTTTTCCAATTTTGTTAATTTCAAATTATCGTTCCCGCTGTGTTCGTTTTCGTTATGTTTGTTTTCGTGTTTTGTTCAGATTTAGTTTTACATATTTAAAATGCCTGTCACAGTGGAAGAAAACACATTTATCGTGATGGCATATTTTAGAAGTCGTGTACATATTTAAAATGCCTGCCACAGTGGAAGAAAACATATTTATCGTGATGGCATATTTTAGACGTCGTGTACAAAATGTTGATGGCTCTTGGAATTATTCCACCGAAACATGTTATAATCAATTCATTGTCAATAATAAAATAAAATAAAACAATAACTTTGTTATACCACTTTATTCACATGTAATAGTGACCGCGGTTTCGACATACAATGTCATTATCAAACTGCAAAAGTTACAGGCCTACATAGATCCTTATAAATGACACAAAAATATATGGGGGTGGTTTATGATGTTATTTAAAATTACTACTGTATACTTAACTATTATTATTATGGGCTCACCTCTAAGTCCTCTATTAGCTGAAATTTTCATGAAGAATATTACAGAAAAAATTCTTTCATCACAACTAGGTAAAAACATATTAAATTTTCGTATCTGTATGTAGACGACATCCTAGCTTGCTTTAAGGATACTCATAGACAACTACAAACATTTCTGAACTACATAAATTCAATCCATTCTAATATCAATTATACAGTAGAAATAGAAGAGAATAACAGTATTAACTTCCTGGATTTAAAATTAAACAAATTAGATCAGAGCTTAAAATTTGATATATATCGTAAACCTACTTTCACTGATTGCATTATTCCCAAAGATTCACTACACCCTAAGACACACAAACATTCATTTTTTAATTCTATGATACATAGAGCATTATATATTCCTTTGTCTAATGAATCTTTTGTTCGTGAAATCAATACTATAAAACAAATAGCGGTAAACAATAGTTATAAAAGTAGCGTAATTGACAGTATACTAAAGAAAAAACAGTTACAAGTGGCCCTTAGTTTAGTATATCCTAAAGATAGTGCTAATTTGAAACAATTTGTCTCGTTAACTTACTTCGGTAAAATAAGCGAGCAAATTGGAAATATAATTTCAAAAAATAATAGTAATGTTAGTATAACTTACAAACCATATCTAAAAACAAGTATGTAATTTCATTTTTAACGCAAAACCTAAAACAGATATCAATAACAAATCAGGAGTGTATAAGTTATATTGTAATGATTGTAAAAGTGTATATATAGGTCAGACTGGTCGAAGTTTTATTATACGGGAAAAAGAACACAGGAGGTCATATAAACTAAAGAAGACAGATTCAACATTCGCAAACCATCTTATTACAGAAAGGCATACATTTGGTCATCATAAAATATTGCATTTGGCCGAGAAAGGTCGTAAATTAAATCTTTTAGAGTCACTAGAAATTTTTAAAAGCGGAAACAACACAATAGATATTGTTTTGACGACCAGTTGGATCTTGTATATACACCTCTTTTCCAATGTTGTATATAATAGCTAAGTATATAGTAGTAATTTTAAATAACATCATAAACCACCCCCATATATTTTGTGTCATTTATAAGATCTATGTAGGCATGGAACTTTTGCAGTTTGATAATGACATTGTACGTCGAAACCGCGGTCACTATTACATGTGAATAAAGTGGTATAACAAAGTTATTGTTTTATTTTATTTTATTATTTTCAAAATGAATTACCACAAAGTTACGGCTACCAGTATTAATTCATTGTCACTTATCCAGACGATGAAATTGCAATGTATATGTTTGCTCAACACCAGGATCGCATCGTAAATCGCTTTTTTTCAAAGCGGAAGTGTATGTAAAGGCAAATCTCTCAACAGGCCTAAAATTAGAACCCCAGAAGTTGTAGTAGATATTCAAAAATGTATCAATCGAAGCCCTCAAAAATCCCTTCGTTAATTATCTCAACAAGCTGGTATGTTATAAAGTTACATGTGCACTTAATTTGATATTGATTGCAAACAATCATTATCTATCTTAACACTTGAAAATGTAGTTAGTTTAGTTTTTTAATGATATACAAGAACATCCACAGATCCCTAGACCCTAAAAATAAAGAAAACACAAACCTATAATACTAAATAATATATGTATTGTAAATTAATAAAAACAAATGCCCCAGGTGAGGATCGAACTCACGACCTTAAGATTATGAGACTTACGCGCTGCCTACTGCGCTACTGAGGCATGTACCGAATTATGTTATCGTACAGGTAAATAAGCTAATTTTAGCACAGATTAATAAAATTATTTTATAATTGATATACATTTTCAATACTAAATTACATCGTTAAGAAATAAATCATAATTTATCGTTTCAAATTTTTATTGTTGTTTTGTAAGACTATTTCATCGGGTGGATGAAAACTATATATTTCAAATTCAAACTGAGTTTAACTGAGAATATGTATTAATATTGTTATTAATATTAACAATAGAAAATGACTGGATGTTGCATAATTGCATAATAAAAATATTATTTATTTCTTATTGCCATAAGAAAGATTCAATATTTATCTCTTTCATGAATCAACGAAATAAATTACATTTTTTTTTAAATTTATTTAAATATAAAATTATAAAATAATATTTATATTGAAGTTTTAGTTAATAAATTTTTAGTAAATCAAAATAAAAAGCTATACGACGAGGATGGGATTCGAACCCACGCGGGCAGAGCCCATTGGATTAGCAGTCCAACGCCTTAACCACTCGGCCACCTCGTCATGCTTTCGTAATATTCGTTAAATTTTATATATTTCGAAATTAATGCTAGAATATTTAAATAATTTTTTAATAAGTATTTAATATATTTATCTACAATATACAAACAGACCAAACTGTCAAACAGTACTATTCACAAAAGAGAGATATATAAACATTTTATATAACTTTAATCAACGGAATTATTGCAATCAATCTCAAAATATTGTAATTCGCAGTCATTAAGAAACTTCTCCATAATAAGTTATATAATTTTCAATCAAATACATACACCGAAACATCACGAGACATTTTGCTGGGGTTATAAACTGTGTAATTTAAATGACGTACTTTTCAAATTATCAATGATAAACGCGTGCCTTATATTTCGAAGAACTTTTTATATTAAAATAATACTCTAAGAAAATAAATAAAATAAAAAATATACTTACGGTTAAAATATTTAATTGAAATTTGAAATATAGACTATTAAAAAAATGCAATTAATTATATGAATCTGATAATTGATTATTGATTATTGTGTAAGTATAATTACTTTTTTATCTATGAAATTATTTATAATGCTATTACTTACCAACTGTCAAAGAAAACAAATCTGATCTGTCTAGAATTAAGGCCACATGTTTCCATCCGAATTGCTTAAAAATACTTGCAAACACCAATTTTAGGCGGCATTGACAATACGACATTCTCGTCAATGTTTGATATTTGCTTTTGTCCTTAAATATCCCTTGCAGCTATGAGAATAATAAGAAAAAATGTGTTTATTAAAAAAGCAAAGATAGAGTCAATTTTTTTTAAATTTATTTCACTTAATTTCATATTTTTTATTGTATTTAAACATTAAAACATGATAGTAATGGAGCTTTCATTAGAAAAATATATATACGAAATGTCCAGATCTCTTGGACATGATTTCGTTTTGTACAAATTACATCGTCACCTGATTTATAATGAACGACTGAACATAAAATCTCTTGAATGTCGACGTTTGATTGCCTTTAAAGCGGGATCTCGTTTAATTCATAATTGTTTTAATTGCCCTAATTTATTAGCATCTGTGAACTTCCCGTGTTCCTTAACTCTCGCCTGGTTAATGAATTTTATGTACCGTTTCATAGGACTTTGTACGGTCGGCACAATACTTTGAATCGGCTATTAATGCTTCTGAATTTATTCCCTGAGCAGTGATGGTAACCCTACCGATTTTTCGGTAGATCTACCGAATTTAGGTATAATCTACCGATCTACCGAAGTGCTATGGAATTCTACCGAACTATTTCAATTCTTAAATGGCTAATCTGCACAACAAATAAATAAATTAGAATAACCAATCTGACGTATGTTAGCTACCTATAAACAGATAGGCAGTTACTTTAGGTGTTACTATTTTTACTAATATGTATTAGTATTTTTAACGAAAAACTGTTTCTCATTTTCCTTGTCTTACTCTAAGAAAATATTTATTTACCTAAAACTGATAATAAAGAAAGAAAAGGAAATAAAAATAGATAGATAGCAATTGTTATTCATTAAATTCACTTCAATATAAGGGTATTCACCGATGGTTTTATAGGAAAACCACCAGCCAAAACTATATATATACGTTTAACTTCCTATTCGATGTTATTTATTAAAATAAGGGTATTCACCTAAATACATTTATATAGGGAAATCACCAAGTAAACACTATATATACGTACAACTTCCAATTCCCTCATTTTATTTTAGTAGATTGAATATAGAAATCTAGTCGTGCTTTCTTATTAATTAACTAACAAAAATGAGTGATAGTGATTGTATCAATGAAGGTAGTAGCTCCGGCGTTATTAAAAAAAGGAAATACAACCAAACTTATAAAAAAGAGTGGAAAACGATAGATGCTTTTAAAGGCTCGTTAAAAAAAGTGAAAAGGGGTTCCAGTACGCAAAATGCAGTTCATGCGACAAAAATATAAATATAATTGGTTGAAAGGATGCTCTCATGAAGCATAATAATTCAGCCACTCATCAAACAAAACTAAAAGCGATTTCGAAACAACCCACATTATAAGCGTTTGCAACTGCTGCTCCTTCTATATTAGAGGAAGAAGTTAAAAAGGGTAATTACTTTATTTAAACATAACTTTAGTTTTTATTTTTTTAAACAGTGTGTTTAAAAAAGATGCGGCAATATTAAAGGGGGTGATTGCCCAGGTCATTTTATACAAAAAGTTCCTATAAACATAGGTCCGCATACGCTTCGTTACCGATCTACAGCGTGTTGAAGTTTAATTTTAAAAAACAGTAAAAACTTGATTTTTCCAAAGCGGCTTGAGATATCATAATGAAATTTTAGGCGTGTTAATAGCTGTGGGAGACACATATTTTGCAATACAACACGATGTTTCAGTCGTACCTGTGGCGCACGTATTGACATGTCACAGGCTATTTTTCAAGAAAAAATAGGACGCCTCTGATTTCTCTAAAAATACAAATATGCTTTTATTTATTGTTCAATTATGAAGAAAAAAGCTCTCTTAACTTTTTATCGTACGACTTACCGTTTTTTAGTAAAAAAAAAACATTTTAGTGTATGTCCATTTATAACAGAAAAAAAAATAAAAAAACAAGGTTTTATTCAAGGGCAAAAACAAATATTTTACCAAACCACAGTCCTGTTTTATTCACTGACATATTGAATGAGTCTCGTGATTAATAATTTTGTATGTGTCGAATTTGTTGAAGTTCCTTATCATGAATCGCTATACGAATGCCGAGATGACCGACATGCACTACATTTATGGGCGTGCTGATGGCAATTAGCTAGCATTAGAAGCTGGCATTAGAAGCTAGGCGGTTGTATACTGAAAGATTTCCTGGCCGTATTGTTCCTGATAGAAAAACTTTCGAAAGTATTCATCGGCGTCTTTATGAAACAGGCACATTAAGACGAAATGGAGGAGCAGCAAGGCCAAGGACAGCAAGAACGGTAGAGCCAATACGGAATTTCCATAATAACCATGTATGGTGTGACGAAAATCCACATGAAATTGTTGAAGATCGTTTTCAACATCAGTTTTCTTTGAAAGTTTGGCTTGGGATTGTGGGTGACTGCATAATTGGACCGGTATTTTTACCAAGGAAACTTACCGGAGAGGTGTATCGCAACTTTTTGGAAACACGCTCCCTGGATTTCTGGAGGACGTACTATTAACAATTAGAGATGCAATGTGGTATATGCACGATGGCGCACCAGCCCACTTTAGTCAAGTAGCTCGTGATTTCTTAACACAAGCATACGGAAATCGCTGGTTAGGCCGAGGCGGACCTCACTCATGGCCTGCACGATCCCCGGACTTAAATCCCCTGGATTTTTTCATGTGGGGCCATTTGAAGTCCTTGGTGTACGCTACTCCATTGGAAAACGTAGAAGACTTAAGAAACCGAATCATTGCTGGGTGCAACTCAATTAAAACCGATCCTGGTGTTTTTCAGAGAGTTCGCCAGTCAATGAGGAGAAGATTGGATTCTTGCATCCGAGCTAGAGGTGGTCACTTTGCACAATTTTTGTAATTTTTGGTTGATAAAATTGTTGGTTTGGTAAAATATTTGTTTTTGCCCTTGAATAAAACCTTGTTCTTTAATATTTTTTTCTGTAATAAATGGACATGCACTAAAATGTTTTTTTTAATAAAAAACGGTACGTCGTACGATAAAAAGTTAAGAGAGCTTTTTTCTTCATAATTGAACAATAAATAAAAGCATATTTGTATTTTTAGAGAAATCAGAGGCGTCCTATTTTTTCTTGAAAAATAGCCTGTGACGTGCCAATACGCGCGCCACAGGTACGACTGAAACATTGTGTTGTATTGCAAAGTATGTGTCTCCCACAGCTATTAACACGCCTAAAATTTCATTATGATATCTCAAGCCGCTTTGGAAAAATCAAGTTTTTACTGTTTCTTAAAATTAAACTTCAACACGCTGTAGATCGGTAACGAAGCGTATCGGACCTATGTTTATAGGAACTTTTTGTATAAAATGACCTGGGCAATCACCACCTTTAATATTGCCGCATCTTTTTTAAACACACTGTATACATGTTATATAGGTGAAATACGTCTATCTGCTTTCATCGCCGAACATAATTTACCACTTACTACTATGGATCACTTGACCAAGGTCGTTGCCGCAGTATGCCATTATTCAAAAATTGCCCAAAGACTAGCCTGTGCAAGAAGGAAAACCACTGCAATAGTTAAAAATCTACTGAGATACGAAAATATACAAGTATTATGTGATCATCTCCGGACGAACAAATTTTCCCTTATTGTCCCTTATTTGTCCCCTTATTTCTCTTATCCGTACATAGCGTTGTTTCGCGGTTATTAGAACAGTATGGACCTCTACAGTTATATTTCACCGATGTCGATAGTACCAATGATATCATGTCTGTAGATAACATATTGAAAACGTTAAATGATCCTGTTACAAAGTAATTTTTACAATTTTTAGAATTTGTCCTATCCTTTTTTAATAACTTGAATAAGGAAATGCAATCTAAACACCCTAAAATACTACATTGTCTATATAAAAACATACTTACTATTATAAAAACGTTATTCGATTGTTTCATAAAAAGGGATTACCTTCAAGGTATTTCAGTGGCAGACGTAGATTTTAAAAATCCTAGACATCACCTGCAGATTGAGGATATGTATTTTGGCGCGAAAGTGATACAAACAATATCCAGCACGTCACTTACCAAAGAGCAATTATCCTTTTTTAGACTAAGATGCTTGGATTTTTATGTAGAAGGATGTGATCAAATAACGAAACGGTTTTCTTTAAAGAATAATGCTTTGGAAAAATTTCAGTTTTTAGATCCAGTAGTTGTAAAATCAGGATCAATTAATTCTATTACCGACATAGCACTTTTCCCGGATTTTTTATACAATTCCGACCTTCAGACTTTGGACAATGAATGGCGTCTTTTAAGAAATACTAACGAAATTAACTCTTTTTCTGATAATGTAGAACTATTTTGGCAAAAAGTAGAAACGACGACATACGGCGACGGAACACGTATATTTATTTGTCTTACAAAAATTTGTTTTTAATTTACTTTGTTTGCCGCATTCTTCGGCCAATGTTGAAAGAATTTTTTCTACGGTCAATAATTTAAAAAATAAACAGAGAAACAAGCTAGGTACGGATACAATCAACGGGTTAATTCTTGCTTAGCAATACATTGGAAATTAAAGTTGCTTTGATTTTCCAATTGAAAAAAAACTAACTTTGCGAATGGCTAAGCATACACTCTATAAAGATGGCGAAAACGCCTAGATGGCAGAAATATATGTATTAAGCAGAAGTAAATGCTGAAAATACGAGGTGTATTGTCCATGTGTACAGTTACAGATATGAAAATTTGTTACATGTCTGTTTCATATTGTAATTTATATTTTTCGATGACAAACGTTTATTTCCGCGATTGAATATTGACTTCATTTGACTCTGCAGTACTGATTTGAATCACATGCTTTGAATTTGGCCTTGAAGTGAAAACTGTACTTTATGAACTATATGTAGTACACTTATAACAAGTATTAACACACAATACGATTCGTTATACATCTGATAGTGCATACAAACGCAGTGTGTATTGTTCTATAAAAGAACGTTATGTAGGTGTATTAAAAAGGTCACAAATTTACCCAACACTAACAGTAAACTGGCAAGGCATCGGTTGTCAAAATGTGGTGTGTACTTTTTTATTTCACAGCGAATAATTCAACCCACCCTCGTATATACAGAGTGCTTCATAATTTATACGACAAACGTAAACGGATGATCAGTAAAGCTGGGTTTATATGAAAACAAGCATAAAAAATCTAAATATTTGCCACACGACTTCAATTAAAATTCCAGGAATTGTTTACATATAAAGAAGTTCCACAGATGTTATATACATATTAGTATTTTCTACACAAAAGTTTTTTATAATGTGAATAAAAAGAGAAAAACAATATTTTATGTGAGAAAAATAATCTCAAATACGGAATAAAAATAATTACTTCAAAATGCATTTTAAGAGAGAGAAACATTTCTTATTTAATATTTAAAATCAACGTGTCAAACAGTAGAACATGGCAAAAAAAAACATCTAAAAAAATCGTAAATAAAATCCATTAGCGAAAACAGTTCTTGGAATTTGTTCGAATGCATTCTAATGCTACGGCATTAACCTGATTTAAGTACATGCGTACGCGAATGGCTATTGGCGTTCGCCGTTCACGTGGACTGCCGTTCTGTTGTTAAGCCATTTCCACTCCGACAATTTGACATGATAAGAGATGCATAGTCCACGTTGCTTGATCGTATGGTTCCCATGACAACCGTTAATTCGCATTCAATTTCCAATGAAATATAAGTAAATATTAACATATTTTCTCCGTTATTTCTTATTTGAAGTTTTATATTTGCAATATTTTAAATTACCCATTTTAGTATTTAGAATTACGATGCCTGAATATTCATTTTATGCATTTAGTCAACTACATTTACAATTAGATATTATCATATTAAATTTAAAATCATAGGATAATAATTTAGTAATCTGTCAGAAAATATCACTATTAATTGTTACGTTACTTAGCAACAGTACCTATCAAAAGCATTTGTCGAAATGCCATGAAATTTAACACTATTATATGTTTGAAATTTAGTGATTTAGTAGTTTATATATAATTAATTAAAGTTTTACATTATTGTCACAATCAAGGTTGATTTATTATTTTGGTTCATTAATGTATTCAATTATGGCAATAGGTAAAGAGTTTTTTTTTGGTTGTATTGTGATGAGTTAGCAATACAATTTTAAAACTTTTCAGATTAATTTATTAATATAGTATGAAGTATCAACATGAATGAATAATATACTTACTTTGGTGTATAAGTTTCTGAAATGGGGTCTGTAGTTTATTTCGTTCCTGTAACTTTGTTATTATATTCTCTCGCCAATTAAAATCTTCTATAGCTATTTTATGTTTGGGTGCTAAATATGATTCTAGTGCTCAACCATTTTATAGTGTTGGAGCCATTGTGTTTTTTAAATCTTTTTTGAAAAGTGATAATAAATCATAATAATTATCTTAAATATGTTTAAAAATATTGCGCACTTTTTTACTTTCCTTTAAATATGTAATGTACTCAAATAGATGTCATTATTTATTCACTTTAATTAAAAATGTGTAGATAGTCGAGTAGTTTTGCTTGAAAATATAATACGATTAATTAAAAATGTGTAGATAGTCGAGTAGTATTGCTTGCAAATATAATACGATTTTGTATTACCTTGTAATTATGACAGTTGTCTAAGTCTAATTTTTTGACTTCTGTCATTTTCCTAAACTTGGCAATTTATGTTAGTGTTGGGCACTCGTTAAAAGTGAAATAGTACCATTGTTCGTAAAGAAAAATTTTATACAATGAAATTTTATTTATTTATTTTTTTTTAATTAAGGTCGCACAAAGTGTTATTATATTGGTCTTTTCATCATTAATTAGCTACACTGTGTACGTATCGTGCGGACAAAGTTTTCATGCCTGGTTGCCATGGCAACTTAGCGTTAATTAAGATCTAATACATATTTCTTATTTATGATATACTAGCTGAGCCGGCGAACTTCGTACCGCCCAACAGTCAATAAATGTCTTGTAAACTTTTAGCGAAACTTAATTTAGGATTTTATTAACGTAATAAAATGAATACAAAAAAATTATTAAGTTCGATAGTTTATTAAGATAATATAACGAGCCATCGAAAAAATTCATAATTGGAGTAGACTGTGAAATTGGGTTGGTACTTTAGCCACTTCCACATAATGACATTTATTATTTGACATTGAAACTATAAGTTTGTGTCAAATTTTTCGAAACTCTTATTAAGAAAATTAAATTTATTTAAAAAATGGTATTCAACATAGAACAAAAAGCAAAATTTATCGAATGTTACTTCCGTACAGGTGTGAAAGTAAATGGCGAGTGGCAGTATTCAATTACGGAATGCATGGCTGATTTTAGTGAAGAATGTCCTGAATTAGTGTTTGACTACAATGATTTTTACAATGTTTTGACAAATTGTGTAAAGTTATTCAGAGAGACTGGTAGCGTCGGTTGAAAAACTGGTAGTGGACGGCCATCGAAACGTACAACTGATAATATTGAAGCCCATCAGCATATTATTGATGAAAATCCAAAAACATCCATTTCAGTAGTGACCCAACAAACAAATTTATCTTATGGTACGTGCCAATTCAGTTTTAAAAAAGTCTTACATTGTCATCCATACAAGCTGCAATGTTTTCATGAACTTTATCCAGTGGATTATTTAAGACGAGTGGAATTTTGTCAATGGTTTCAAAATATGTAATCTACACAATCAGGATATCCTTAGCACAGTTTTTTTCACGGATGAGGCCTGGTTTTATCTTTCTGGATATGTTAATTCACAGAATATGAGGTGTTGGTCCTCCGAAAATCCTCATTTTTTTGTTGAAAAAACATTGCATCCCCAAAAAGTTGGTGTTTGGGTTGGAATATGTCGAAGAAGATTGGTGGGTTCCATTTTTTGAAGGTACACTTACTACTGCACGATATCGCAATGAGATACTCGGCTCATTCATAAATCAACTGGATGATGATGAATTGCAAAATGGGTATTTCCAACAAGATGGTGCAACAGCACATACGACCAGAGAAACACTTCAATATCTCAGAGAATTTTTTGATAACAGAATAATAAGCAGGAACACTGAAATCCCATATCCAACTAGGTCTTGCGATTTAAACATATTGCTATGAATAGTGGTTTTGATTTTGGTAACACCACTATTTACAACCAAACTGTCCAGCTTAGATATTCAGTCGGTTTTTTTTCCAGATGAGACTGCTTTTCCCTCAGGGTTCCAATTGGAAAACGTGGTTTTTCTCTTCTACAAATTTATAATGCGCCAGTAAAAGAGTATTGACAAATGTTATGATTATAAAGTCTTTGACTTACTTATAAGCACCAATGAAGAAAGGTAAAATTCAAAAATACACACAGCAAACTTAAAATGAAACTTTAATACAAAAATCAAAAAAAATCAAAAAAAATATCTTTATGAAGTATAAAGATAAATATTGCGTCATTAAACAATATTATTAGGTATTAAAGGTAAAAATATCGTATGGATGTGACCGCACATACGATAAAAAACTTCCTTTATGACTTCCGATCAAAATTAAAACTAATTAATAAATTACAAAGATGCTTTTTAATTTCTCCCCAGAGAAACACACTGTAATAAGGTTTGACAACGCGAAGAAAATCTACTACATGCGCGCTCACATGTAACAAAAAACTCCCTTTAAAACCAAACGAAATAAATTATTATTATTAAGTTATTGAAAATTTTTTATATCAGAAATTTTAAAAAACGTTCTTTGTCATTTAATTCAAATAACTAAGAATAAAATATATATCAAAATAAACACAATGGAAAAATACAATTCAAATCATTCAGAATAATACTAATAATGATAATAATAAAATCTTATTAAATTTACTTACGTATAAAAAAAATATATATATTTTCTCGAGACACAATGATCTAGAAAGCGTGCTAAATTAAACAAAATAACGAGATCAACAAACTCGTAAATAAAACTCGGTAATGAAACAAACACCAACCACCAATTAAACAAAATCACGAAGTTACTTAACAAAGATAAAAATTTATCTTCTCATACACACGTCTTTCTAAACTTAGAGAACATTAGCGTCTGCCGGACACAGCAAAGCAGAAGTAAAAACAGTCTCAAGATTAATGTGTATTCATAAATAAAATAACTATTCAAAATATATGCGGGGAAAAGTCTATAGCAATATCTGATTTTTTCGTATGGCCATACATCAAAAATTCGATTTATTCAACGCCAATTCATAATCTGGAACAACTGAGAATTCGCATAACAGAAAAGTGTGAAGAGATCAACAACTCACCGCAAATGCTGCATAAAGTTTTTGCTGGATTGCGGAGAAGAGTTGGTTTGTGTTTAGATGTAAATGGACAACATTTTCAACAACTTCGGTAGCTATATGTAAATTTTGATTATGATTTCGATATTAAATAAATTATTTGTTTTCTTTTTTGTTGTAGTATCATTTCAATGCCATAACCTTTTTTTACAATGAAACCAAATGAAACTGTCAAGCATCAAGTAATGTGTCATTATGTGGAAGTGGCTAAAGTACCAACCCAATTTCACAGTCTACTCCAATTATGAATTTTTTTGATGGCTCGTTATAAAGAAAATAAAGATTTATTAAAAGTACAAAGTATTTCAATGGCGTGTCAGCAAGACATTTCCTTTATTGAAGCTATGTATTTTGCTGCATGGGTTGCACTCGGGTTGATTCTCTTCAATGAAAGATCTTGTGATATATGACATTTTTCGTTTTGTTATCAGGCGCAAGGACAAATAAAGCGGATAGTTTGCCGACACGTGAACATGCCTGACGTACAATTGACCATGAGAAAAACATGCATTCAGACCACAAAAACTCAAGGATTGGCCTTGTGATTTGTTAATCGTCATTGCGAATGCAAGACGAATCAGAAATTGAATTCGTATAAACTCAAAGGGCGTATCGGTTAGGATCATCGGAATCTTCGGAATGAAAACTTCAACCTTTGAATTTTCCTTTGAGTATCGTCGCGTGAATCACGTTGATCATCAGTTTTCTTATCACCAAACGCGTTCTATTGCATAGTTTTGGTTGGTTTAGATTTCGAAGCATGATGACTACCGAGCCAACCTTCAGTTGTAAATTGTACGGTGGTAAGCCAGGCGCATCCAAGGAGTTTAAAAATTCAGTTGAATAGTTGGTGGCTTGGTCTTCGTTTTTTACACAGTCAATAGATTAGAATGAATGCAGAGTACCAACGATTTGATTCTGAATTACTAAGTTTAAGTCATCCACATCTTTGTTCTTAGCCGCCAAAATTGCTCGCTCACTCAACCATTTGTTGTTTTTGTGGGTGTTCTTCGATAATGTCTACCCCAAATGAAGTCATTAGAAAACAGCCATTGTATTTTTGAGTGTTCGCTAGAAAATGTCGTGATTCTAGTGTTTCGCCACGAAGGAATGAGCGAAATGGCTCAGGTGGCGGAGTCATTAATGGTAATTTCACTTTGCCATTAACGCAGCACAATCCAGGCGTTTCTCCAGCAAACTTCAATGCACCACAATGCTCGCAAACAACGTCCATTGGACCAATGCACTATAGGTCAAATAGCCACTTTTTCTGTGCTAAATTAATAACTTCTTCAAAACCATGTTATTCAAACTAAAACCTGTAGGAATTTACTATGTAAGATAAAATCTATTAAAAAATGCAACTTAACCCATTAGCGACCAAAAATTAACCCTTTTGCAACCATTAATGCAAACATTATACGTAGTATTCATTTATTTATTTTAATTAAAGTATAATATTCAGTAATTGCTTAAATCTAATTCGTTTTGTAAATTTAAATCAAATAGGTCCTCTTCAATTTCATTAATTTCATCGTCTTGGTTGCTAAGATGAATTTCTTCTATGGTTTCGCTGCAACATAACAGTTCAATTGCTTCAGGTGGAAGAGTAGAACGTTTCCGCTTTTGCAAGCGCCTATTTAAAAATTTTGTGGAAATTAATGGATCTGTAGTATCGACAGCTCTATTAAATACGTATAGCAGGTTATTGGTACGATTGTTTCTGCGGGCGTGATGCAATCTATCGGCTTTGTATATCTTATGTCGCGATTCAGCTGCTTCTTCTGCAAAATAACCCATTGGAAGTGCTGTATTTTCTAATATATCTTTTGAATGTATTAGTACTTTATGTACTGTGGAAGTCATTGGCAACCAAGGATATAGATTCTGAAAACATTTTGCTGTTTCAAAGCAATATGTTTCAAATTTACTTGAATTAATTGCAAACTGGCAGGATAAACAAATTAAAATGATTTTGAATCGATATATTAAATCTTTGTCGACATTAGTTATTTCAGAAAAAATAACATGCTCAGTAAAAACTCGACGAGTAGTGTTTCTGTCATTTGTGGAACCGGAGCCACCTACTCTGGGCATGTCGACACGAAGTCCGAGCTTTTTCCAAAAAGCGTTTTGTATGTCTGTTTTTCTTTTTAAAATAATTAACTTATCATCTCCTCGTACCTGCCACTTTTGTAATTCGCATTTATAGCCTAAATGTAATACAAATTCAAAAAATCTAATCCAGCAATGAAGGGGACTAAGTCCAAACTTTAAGTTTTCATCTTTTGCCCAGAATATTTCACTTTTGTAATTAAATGTGTTCATAAAGTCCTTCGGCGTAGCAGCACAAATGGGACAAGCCTGGTTTGATCTAGTTCCAGTTATAATGCTTAAAACTTTTCCATCAATGAGTGTTAAAAATAATTTAAATGATACTTCACAAATTTTCCATCACCAATTGATATTCTTACGCTTGTCAGAGCGTCAATTTCTTTTTTTAATCCAGGTCTTCCTTTAAAACAACTTGCTTTGTCTCCTTTATGTACTGCAATTTTATGGGCCGACAAAATCTTACAGACTGTGGTGTGCGGTTGTTCCAAATTGGCGTTCCGGATAAGAGCAGTAACCTTAAAGGAATAACATAAAGGAATAACGGCATCACAGCTATTTGACGAACCTGCCTCATTAAAAGTTTGTTTATATTGCGATTGACTAGTGCTGCTATCAAATCCATAGCTTAATATTAATACCGATCCCAAAAAATTCGTCTTCTCCGCTTCCATTACAGTTTGAAAAACTTCTTTTTGAAGGTCAACAATTCTTTCAGCCGTATGCAGTAAAATAGATTGCAACGAAACTTTGGCAAGGGTCTCATTGGCTATTATACCCTGAGGTCGACATTTCAACTTTGCAGCTGTAATTTTCCTATAATGTGGATATATATCGCAATTACGTAAATTGTTTTCGTGGCATATTGCATTATATTGTTCTTTGGAAAAATTATATTCAAGAAGAAAAGCTAAAGCCTCATCCGCAGATAGTGGAATTGGCTTTTGGAGATCTTGATAGCAAACCTTACGCATTTTCGATGGTCTTGTTGGGCTTTCAATACTTTCTTTTAGCACTGCAGCTAAATCAGCATCACCGTGCTTACGAGCTGATATTGCTACTACACGAACGAGAAGATTTGTATCAGCTTTCTCATTTGAAAGGTCTGCAGCTTCTTTTCTTTTGCCAAATTCTGATTTTGCGTTGAATGACACACGTGGACGACCAACAACTTTTTCGGTGCCATTCACCACAAAATTTAAATCTGAATTTAACCACGCATGATTTTGATCCTTAAACACATGCATCCTTCTGTGACATTTTTCCCACTTTTGAGCCAACTTTACGCAAAAAAAAAATGTAATGTTTGCTTTATATGTTTCTCCATTTTATCCGAAATCGTATTAGCTTCAATTCTTTCAACTACATGCTTGAAAAGGGCATCAAACTTTTCTTTTTTTATGCATTTTTTTCGCCATATTTCTAACAGTTCAATTTTATTAAAACAAAGGTTACCTGAAAAAAAGAGGCATTACTCGTAAAACGCAAAAAATAGCAGCTTGAAATTAATTGGGAATAACTCACTAAATATTGCTTAATCTATGTTTTCAATTTCAAAGAGGTCAAATTGGGTCAAAATTTTGTATGGCTTACAGAAGATCAAACATTTAGAGAAATTGCACCATTTTAAGGTTATGTACTCTGATGGGTAATTTTCAAGTATACCGACGTAAACATAAAGCAGTATCAATGACACACATTTATACTTACTTGTCTCTTTATTTTGCATTTTACAGAAATTAATTATCGTCAACACAATTCGAGAAACACACGGTTAAAGTTGACCAATAAATAAATACTGATCGCGCTAGCACATTTGTAAAAATATTACTTCGAATTACTTTGACATATATATAACGGTGCTTTATATTTAGCACAAACAAAAATTAGGTATATTTGTTTTGAATGGTTTCCAATTAGAAAACAACAACAACGAAAGTAAAACTGAACTTTGATTTTTTCACTTTTGCACAGAAAAAGCGGCCGTTTGACCTAATGTGCAATGCGAACGAAAGGATGCGAGCTGTAATCAATTGTGCAATCGTATAGAAACGCTCGATTCAAATTAACACTTGAAGCAGTTCTTCTTGCGCGTCGAAGATTATCTCATTGTTGATCTGTGCGATAAGCTCGGCGATTTCTCATTGCTAACCGAGCCGTTTCACGGGCTGTATCTCTTTGCTCTTGTGTTTGAGAAGCCCGGAGTCGGGCGCAATGTTCCGAAGCCTAATTGCATTACGGGTTTGTTGGGAAATATTAGATTTTCTGGGTCGCGGCATCGTTAATAATAATAATAATAATACGCGCACAATAAGATTTATTAATAACACTCGCACAAAACAAACAAATCGACCGGTAATCTTTAGGTATACGCTTTTTTCAAAACAAATCACAGACAACATGAAATTAAAAAAAAGTTTACACTTTTATGTCACTGATTTGCAATGGACATCAATTATTACAAATAAGCTATAAGGGTGCGTAAAGTAAGCGTCAATTGGGGATTTCCCAACCTAATTTATTTAAAAATTAATTTTCTGTATAATTTTTTTCTGTGAATTTTTCCCATATTAATAGTTATTCTGCTATTCGGAGCGGAGACGAATCCAACAAATCAGAAAATCAGAAAATCAACAAATCGGTCCAGCCGTTCTTGAGTTATAAATGTTTTATGTATTAAGATTTACCAAAATTCTTGCAGATCTATAAGATTCACATAAAAACAAAACATGTGCGACTACTTTTGTTGTGCATATCTTGCATATAAATACTGCTTTGAAGCATTTTTCATATAAAATTGCATATTAGTTCCTATTTTCCAATTTATGTCTAAAGTTCACTGTAAAAAAATATATAAAACCATTTATTCATAATATATCAAAATTACAATAACAATCAGCATGAATATTTCCGTACAGCGGGAATTCCCAGATATGTGTTTATCAAGTCGGAGAAGTTCCAATAAATCTACGAGCAATTAGGTTGACCTATAGGTCAGCCATACCACCAGTTGTATTTAGTTAGTTCTCGAAAGTATATGTACACGTAATTTTACCTTGTTATTTTTGATATGTCGATCTGGATAAAAGATTATCCTGAATTTTGTGTAGATAATGGCAGAGTGTTTTGTGAGGAATCGACCAAACTCAAGGAGTGTATTCTACTGGTGAAAGTAATGTAAAAAAACTCAAATGTTGTTATCCGATTTTTATTTGTTTTTGAGTTATAGCGTAATTAAAAATGTAGATTTAGTAAACCATGTTTATGTATGTATTCGTAAAAACAGCGAAACCCCGGTAGCAATTCATTATAGGGAAGTCTTCCTAGCTGAAGCGCTACCTGTACGTGGTTTTCCGAACTAGCGGTAGTGACATTGAAAGCAGTCGAGAAATAGTGTAGAGTGGTTTGTATGCCTAATGCGTCTAATGTCACTACCTCTAGTTCATCGTTGATATAGTGAGGGCGCTGCCATCATAAAAAATGTTCCCTATATCTTGGAGTAAATTATAACATTGTGTTCGGGTATTGTGACATTGACTTGACGTTTGTACGACTATAGTGCAACAAACTAAAATGCCACACACTTATTCTATTTAGAATATGCTAATATGGTGTTTGTTTATGGATTTTGTGATGGGAATGCTACAGCTGCTGCTAATGAATATCGTCAACGGTTTCCACATCACAGACATTTTAATAAAACTGTATTTATTAGTGTATTCAACACATTGTGCGCGACCGGAAAGCTTCCCAGTGTAAACATAATATCTGAACGAGGCAGTCGACAACAATTACAAGAAGTAGAAGATATTCTGGATGTAGTAGAAGAAGACGCAACTACCAGCTCACAGAGAATTAGTATTCAATTGGGCATTCCACAAATAAGGGTGATAAAAACACTCCACGAGCATGGCTTACGTCCGTACCATGTACAAAGAGTACAGCACCTACAACGAGATGATAATCGTAGACGCATGGAATTTTGTCGATGGATAAATGATAATCCTCGTTTTGTATCGCGTATACTGTTTACGGATGAAGCGACATTCACCCGTGACGGTATTAATAATTGTCATAACCAGCAGGTATGGTCAGACGAAAATCCACACGCAACAGTCGAAAGTAACTTTCAACATAAATTTTCGGTAAACGTGTGGTGTGGTATGATCGATGGTTTTTTAATTGGTCCTTACATTTTTGAGAATCGTCTCACGGGAGACACCTATTTTCATTTTTTAGAAAATGAACTGCACGGACTGCTAGAGGATGTTCCCATAAACATCAGAATCCAAATCTTCACGATTGAGCGCCTGCACATTACGCTCGTGCAGTCAGGCAACATTTGGCTGAAAGGTTTCCAGGGAGTTGGATTCGACGTGGTAGTCACATTTGTTGGCCTCCTAGGTCTCCAGACCTCACGCCACTCGATTATTGTTTATGGGGCTGGTTAAAAAATGAAGTGTATCAAGTAAAAGTGGACACTCGTGAAGCACTAATTCAACAGATTATGAATGCTGCTGACAATATCAAACATCATCCTGACGCAATCAGGAACGCAACCAGCGCCCTTGGTAGACGATGTAAAAAATGTTTTGAAATGAATAGCGGTATTTTTGAAAATATATTATAAAGAACGATAATACCAATAAAATACAAAAACTTCATTGTATGAAATTTTGTTTATTTTTAATTACGCTATAACTCGAAAACAAATAAAAATCGGATAGCTACATTTGAGTTTTTTTCCATTACTTTCACCTGTAGAATACACTCCTACAGTTTGGTCGATTCCTCACGACTCACCCTGTATACCGTTATAATTTAGTTGGCTTTCATCTCATAAAACATTTTTGCAAAATTATGACCGAATTTTATCCCGAAAGTTTTTAGGCATACCTGGGTTATACAAAAAAGGGATATTTATCAATACGTTTTGCACGTATTACGCGGTTGTTATGTAATGAAACGGATATGCAAAATACATATCCGTAACTGTAAACATGGACAAACACCTCGTATTTTTAGCATTTACTTCTGTTCAATACATATGTTTCAGCCATATTGAAGGTGAAACATATGTATTGAACAGAAGTAAATGCTAAATACGAGGTGTTTGTCCATGTTTACAGTTACGTATATGTATTTTGCATATCTGTTTCATTATATAACAACCGCGTAATACGTGCAAAACGTATTGATAAATATCCCTTTTTTGTATATTTACCGCCATCTGGCGCGTGTTAATGGACAGCACCAATATACGTATTTTTCCGCTTTTTCGTAATAGCCTTGCTATTCGAGCGGAAGGTCGCCTTTTCTGGCCTAGTCGTTTTCTTCCGTCAGATGTCACTGATTAAATTGGTGTCGCCTGATAGAACGAAACTGGTTATGGCTTGGAGACGATTTTAGCGTAAATGTAGATACAGATACAGATCCGTTGTTTAACAGATCTGTATTAATTTGTATATACATTGCTTCACTAGTTCAACCGATGAGGCCTAGATGGCTGAAACTTATGTATTGAACAGAAGTAAATGCTAAAAATACGAGGTGTTTGTCCATGTTTACAGTTACGGATATGTATTTTGCATATCTGTTTCATTATATAATACCTGGGTTAATTAAATTCTCAAGAAATAATTAACGATTTCTTGAATAACAAAATACATTTAGATTCTAAAATTGTTTTATTTTTCAATTGATTTATAGCATGTTTACGTCATTCCACGTGTCTGATAAAGTACTTTTAAATCTTTTTAGATGCAGAAAGGAATATATCGTATTATGTAAACTAACGATATTAATTACCTGCAATTGTTAGTATATCAATATATATTTAATTGGCTGTAATTTGTTTGCAATTTATTACCAATTCAGATACCTGCGCGCAAAAATTGCCTGTACATTGCATGTATTGCAGGAATTATGTCATATAGAAGCTAAATTAGTGGCAAATGAATAAAAACATTGACTTTAATATTTCAACCGCGAATTACATAATGAGAAAAATATTCACGTATTTCTTTTTACACTTTCCTTATTTGAAATTTAAAATTTTTATAGGCAAGAGCAGCAGTAATTCAAAATTAAACATGGAATTAGGTTAGGTTATTCAACGACTTTCCTCGCGCTTTAAAATTTTGATCCACATAATTCGACCGATATGTAAATGACTTCGTGTCTCATGTTTTTACAAAATATAACTAAATTATAATATTCAAATAAACTTGAAAATATAAAATATAATAACTGAAACATTTGGATCATCGCAAACGTCGTGTATTTGCTGATTTAGCTTTAAATCAAGTTGATGACGGTGAACAAGCAAAATTGTCATTAGTGGAAGTGGAAATAATCTGCAAATCATTCACAAGAGATCTTTATATTCTGGAAAAGTCGAATGTGGTGGATTTCTTCCAAAATGAGAAACGAGATTACTGTCAATGGTCAGCGGTACAAATCGATGATAACTAACTTTTTTTGGCCTGAACAGCTGATTCCAACATGTCAGCGCTACGTGGCACACTATCCGTGAAACTATTGGCTTATTGCGTCGAACGTTTGGTCAATTCATTATGGAATGGACCTGTCGAATGGTCTTGGAGCAACAACTTTAAGACTCTAGGGCTATTTCGAGTCTATTATTTATAAGAAAGGCCCTGAGAGACAATTGATGCATTAAAAATGGATAGTCAACGCATCATTCGTTACAGAAGGTCTAACTTTATTAAATAGAGTTCTTGAAAATAAGGTTCATCGAATTCGGTATTACAGGAGAAGTACAGGCGGCCATTTAAATTATGTTATTTTCGGAACTCTATCGCACGTCTTCGCCCTACTCGATGAAGCTGTAAGCTAGTCGAATCCATTGCTTTAATCGTGATCACTTCATCATAGTTGTAGTAACACAAAAAAAAATATTTAAAAAACATCTGTATATGTACATATTGATATACACAGCGCATACTTATTTCACATTGATGACATTTCTACGTGCACACACGTGTTTCAAAGTAATTCTAGTTCTCGTCAGTGTATGAGAACTAGAATGAGTTCCTAACGATGACGAAAACACTAATATTGAAGATGTAAATATTCCTATTTCACCTTCTATTTTACTAATTTTATTGAATAAGGTTCTTGAAAATGAAGTTCGTCGAATTCAGTCTTGCAGGAGGAAGCAGAGGCGATCATTCATGATGTTATTTTCGAAACTTAATTGCATCGATAGCACTTCCAAATAAAATTAAAATTTAAGTCTAAACCGTATTCTTAAAGTTTTGAGAGCAAGTTCCGTGAAATACTGGTAATTAGTCTTGCTCTACGCCAATCGGGGGCCTGCAATTCTTACATTCCACATGTTTGTTCTGATCTCGCATTTATAAGTATTACCTACTACATTATAAAGATATACAGCAATACAAATCGTGTGTTAAAGCAGTTTGAATGAATTTTTCGGCTTACTCTCAAAGCTTTACAAATACAGTATATATCTATTTATTCTTTTTTTTTATTTCAAGTTAAAAACACCGCACAAAAATACGAGTGCTAATCCATTTGCTGCGCCCCTGACCCATTTCCAAACCAAAACAATTATTTATCTTCACGTCACATCGTAACCTGCTACGATAGACTAACGCTAGAAACTTACAAGTCTGAACCTGTTAAAGCGTGCCTATAGTAGACGCCCAACCTCAAGAGAGTCATATGTCAGTATCGAAATGGATCGTGTCGAGGAATAAGCGGTGATACTTAACGTTTAAAAGAGATTAACCGAACTAAAATTCATCAAGATTTTGTAGATACATTAGAGGAATCTGCAGTATCATATGACATAGTTAAAAGTTGGTGTCGTGAGTTTAAAATGTGGTAGACAGTCGTGTATAGACAAACATGCAGATGGAGCGTCAACCGTCACTACCCAAGAAACTTAAAAAAGTCCATGATCTCGTGCTGCAACTATTAGACAAATAGTTGAAGATACTGGTCTCTTATACCATGTGGAAAAAAATGTCTGCAAGATGGGGGTACCACGATTGTTAACATATGCACACAAGCAAACTCGAAAAGGCATTTGCGGTCGTCTTTTAGCGCGGTATAGACACGGCAAAAAAGCATTTTCTTGCAAGATTAGGGACAATGGATACATACTAGATTCATCATTATTATGTAGAGACCAAAATACAGGAGTGGACAAATCGAGGTTCACCACCACCGAAAAAATTCAAGATGCAGACTACAGCAGGAAAGGTCATGTTATTCGTATTCTGGGATGTTGAAAGCGTAATTTTAGTAAATTTCCTGCGGAAGGTGGCCACAATTACTACAGGTGCTTATTATGATAATTTGATTCCCGAATTACCTGACTTGATATAAGAAAAACATCGAGGAAAGTTACGCAAAGGTGTTCTTTTGCATCAACAATGGCGCCAGATTTGGTCGCTAGCGATTACCGTTTCCAAAACTTAAAGATCACTTGCGTGGTCATCGATTTCCACCAGACAATGATGATAATGATATATGCGGTAAATCAGTGGTTTGCAGAAGTGAAACAATCTTTTTTTCGAGGCATTAGAAATGCTAGAACATCGATGGAAAAAATGTGTTAA
The DNA here is from genome assembly GCA_935421215.2 of Melolontha melolontha. Taxonomy (NCBI): domain Eukaryota; kingdom Metazoa; phylum Arthropoda; class Insecta; order Coleoptera; family Scarabaeidae; genus Melolontha; species Melolontha melolontha. The sequence continues at coordinate 14,355,550 of OW285236.1, forward strand.
CTTTAACGGAGACTATGTTGAAACATAAAAGCAAGATTTTGCCAATTTTTTTATTGTGTGTGGGTCAGGGATAGAGCAAAGGGATCATCCACCCAAATACATATTTGGATCATAAATTGTTATATAATTTATCAACGTGAAATTATTATTTAAAGCACTTGTCTGATTAATTAGACGTACAAAGGGTTCAAATCTCACTAGGAATTGTCTGATAATTAAATACACATTGCACTAAGATATAGGTATATGATTTTTAAGTTTTCTTTATTTTTTGAAACCGTATAAGCAAATAAATATTTTATCTATTTTTTGCAGTTTAATGTACGAAAACCTCATTCTTTGGGCGCTGGCATTGAAGGAAGATAAAAAGTAAGTTTTAACAATGTCTTAAAAGTAAAATATTTTATTAATAAAAAAAAATGATGTTCGTTTAACCGCCCCAGTCTGAATGTTCCGTGATTGACTGGTTTTTTACTGATTTTAATAAATTTACAAGATTTTCTCCCCAAAAAATTCCAATTGTTTGCATATCACTAACGTATATTCTCTCTATTCCAGACTACAAAAAATTAACTACAGTTGGCTCGGCGATTCTGTGCAACATATTTAAGGTAAGTCAAACGATTGCTATTATTAAATATACTCTAATTCAAAGTGACTTAGGGGAATCGAAAACTTCTTTGGATGCAGTTGTAATCCTTTAGTTATTTTCTACTAAGATGCTCTAAACCTTAGTAGCATCAACATCGTTAGCGTCAAGGTTTTTAAATTACCTTTTCCAATTTTGGCAAACCACTTAACAGTCATAAAAGCCAGAAACATGATCCAAATGAAAGTCTCGAATGATTTTGGTTGGAGTTCTTCAACTTTTCGTAACTATTGCAACGTAAGGAAATGAACATGTGTCATTTGGGTTTGGTTCTCCATCTTGAAAGTTTTTTTCGGATCAATTAAACTATACGGCATCTGGTCCTAAGATGACTCATGCTTACTGGGGCGAAGTGACTGCGGAGACACGGTTTAGCTTCTTCTGTTTAGGGGTGGACGCCAGCACGTACAGGCACTTGTGCACACTGCTCTTTGTCCTATCCCCAATAGCACTCTGTTAGTCTTGTGTCCTCGATAAAAGCCACTATCTTCCTCGGGGGAAGTTTAAGTACGCTCGTAGGGTCCAATAGATCTCTTCCGAAATGTTTCTGCCTGACCCCCTACAGTTCCTCACAAGTGCATATTACATGAAGGCTAGCTTCCTTCTATCTTTCATATTTCTTACACCAGGGCTTGCTAACCAAGCTCTCGATGCACAGATGCTTCCTTAAAGGAAAATGTTTGGTTATTAAGCCGGTAATTATTTCAGTTTCTTTTTTTTTCACTACGAATTAGGTTGGCTGAAAACCTTCCGTCCAGCTCCCTTAGTTGTGTTTTAGTATGAAGTTGGCCTTCTGTTAACCTCCATTTCTTTCGATGGTCTCTTTCTAGCCATAACCAGATCTCCCTTTTAGCGTAATCCTTAGCTATTCCACATACAGGTTCTGGTTCTAGGAAGTTCCTATTAGTACCTTCTTTGGCCAGTTCGTTGGCTATCTCATTGCCTTTAATGCCTTTATGTCCTGACACCCATATCAGCGACACGGTATTGTCTTGTACCGTTTATTGAGGATCTGTTTGCAATATTTCACCAGTTTAGACCTGGATTCATAATGGCTTTAATAGCTGCCTGACTATCTGCTATTATGTTGATTTTTTTTGTTTGCGCAGCCAGCTTCCCGAATTTCCTCGCCGCAGGCTGCGACTGCAAACAATTCGGCCTGGAAAACCGTCGTATATTTTCGCAGACATATCGATATCTTCTTTCTTGGGCACATTCCGCATATGCCTGCACCTGTTCAGATTGGATCGTGATCCATCCGTGTACCAGGTGTCGGCACCACAATCGCTCAAGCGACTTTTTGCCTGTTCCCTGGTCGGAATAAATATGTTCAGCCTAGCTGTAAACATAATCTCAGGTGCCATACTATCCGCCGGCATTTGAAATATTGGCTCTTCCAGTTAGTTCCTATGATATCTGCATGGCTCCCTATAGCATTATTGGACACTATACGTCATTGGTCTCCAGCCTCAGGATCACAACCATGGCCTCTGCTTTTACAGAGGAGTTGGCCATTAATGTTTCCCTCCTCTGTAAGGAGGGAGGCCCATGATGGCCTCAATGGACTCTTCAGCTTATTTTGTTCCGTGAATAAATGTGGTATCCATACTTCCAGCTTAGAAATGAATCCAAGTTTCATACCTAGCTAAATACAAACGATTAGTTGGTCAATCAAGGTTGCCTGTTATTGATTAAAATTTAATAGCGTTGCTTATTGGGTAAAGCTACAAAGCATTTGCCATCGGATTTCATTTGCGATCACCGTTGGTCCAGTATGTAATAATATTTATTTTAAGGCAATTACGAATTTGTAAAATTAGTGTCTGGAATTAATCAAAGTGTGCAGCCAAAGACTAGAGAATTTTTAGTAGACCCAGCTTTCTTAAGATCGATCGCATTCTAATTAATGGCAATAATCCCTAAGAAAATATAAGAAAAACGAAGTTAAAAAAGTTCGTTTCACAAGAATTCTCATCGAATTCATTGAAACGTACTCTTGTATTAAAAAAAAAAGCTTATATCTATTTTTTCCCCGTTTAATTTTGTATTTTCCTGACGTTTATTAACGTCATATCGTGAGAATTAAGTTAATCAAAAATACAAATACCAAAAGCTTCCGAACAAGAAAAATATTTTATTATAGCACAATTTTAAAAACTAGATGAAGATGGGAACAGGAACATTCTACCCGAAGGAAAATAGGCTCTGGTCGAAAACGAATTTCTACTCCTAATCAACATCAAGAACTATTAACTCGTTTAAGACAAAATCCTTTTGAATACGGAGTTCTGGTGGTTTTTCATGCCGATTTTCCTGGATCCCAGTCAACGGTATCACGTAGAATTAAAGACTCACAGCTTAGAAATTCAGCTAGCACAAAAAAAAACAGTTTTGATACCTACACAAAAATAAAGGCGAATAATTTTTTGTCTCAATTACATTTATCGACCATTCAAATTATGGGAACGAGTTACTTCTTCAGATGAAAAAAGGTTTACAGACCAAGAAATTGTAGACTTGAGCAGCGATATGTAAATCCATCAAATAGTTCTGGTCGCTTCGCGGTGAACGTGTGGGCTTGGGTGTGTGTTCATAGTCCAGGTGTATTTAGGCGTGTTGAAGGGCATTTTAATAGATACAATTACATTAATATATTAGAAAACGTGTTGCTTCCATCTGTGTCTCATATTTATCCTGATAACAATTTTATTTATACACAGGATAATTGTCCTGTTCACGTTGCGAATGATGTGAGACAATGATTTCAAGATAATATCATAGAAGTTAACCCTATAGAAAATCTTTGGGGTTTATTAGTAAAAAGCATTTATAAAAGAAATTTCAGAGCCCAAAACGCAAATGAGTTATGGGAAATTATTCATCGGGCTTGGGAAGATTTATATGAAAATCACAACAAATTGTGTAGGAATTTAGTACAGTCTATGCTGTTTTAAATGCGAACGGTGCCATGACTAAATATTAATGTAATATTCATCTAGTGATGTTATATTCGCATAATCAAAATACTTTTTTAAGCAACTTAACGCATCTGTAGACGTGCCTTCACAAATACGTGTTAAGGTGTCAAAATCTGCATTTCTGTCTAAAACACTTTCAAATTTAATTAGAACACTTTCACTTTTTGCGTCTTCTACAGCACACAGTTGTGCGTGAACATCTTTAACTATTTGGATTGACTCCTCTAACGACAGCGACGAATTTTCTAATTTTGTTATTGCTTCTTCTAGTCCCAAGTAATTCTCACGAATACTTTGTAAATCCATTTTAATCTGGCCATCTTGAATTTTTTCTGGCTTGTATTGATAGCTGCACTTTCTTTCGGATCGAATGATAAAACCACGTCCTTAATTTTTTCAAAATGTTCATGATAGTAAAACCTTCACCGTAACCATGTTCCCCAACGTGTAAGAATGGGCTGTGGTGGCTCAGGGGTATAGGGACACAATTCGTGAAATTTCCGAATACGTTTTGGAGATTTCAGGAATACTACCTTTGCACTCGATATTAAAGCATCTACCTCTGGATAACATCTACGAACCTGTTCTGCCATAAGGTGTAGAGCATGGAGTTTACAAGTAATAGGTAACAAGTTAGGACAATATCTTCTAAGAGACCGGCCTACAGAACAGAACATCTAGTAGCACCTCTGAAATTTTTTCGGCATTACATTGTTCTAGTCGTCTGGATGCTAATAAAATTGAAGACGTTGATTGATGTGGTTCCATATTACGCGCTATCACATTAACTACAGATTGTTTTTTGCTGTCAGTTGTTTCGTCCACACATAACCACAGTTTTTTATTTTTCAGTTCGGCTTTGATTTTATTTTCAACCTGTTTACGCACCGATGGTAAATTCCTTCGTAACGTTGTCGTGCTCGGTAATGTTTGATTCGCGTATTTATTCCAAAATGAAATAAATGAATCATTACTTAACGAGGTAAGCGGCAGTGTAAACACAATCATAGTTACACATAGTTCATGTATAAACTGTTGTCGATTAATTTTGTTATTATTGTGCTTCGAACTGCTTACGTGTTCTTTACAATGTGTTTTTGACCAACACATTAGATATGTATTGCACACTAAACATTTTTTTTGAGCCATCGTATATTAAGTTCGGGAAATCCATAATAAACTTATTGACTTCGTCTGACAACGGTCGTTCTCTCGATTTATGTGTCGACGACATTTTATTACGTATGCTTACACTTACATGCAGTCTAAGCAAGTACCAAACACATACTGAATGCTTTTTATTAGTTCTGATGCAATACAATCATCCTCGCATCGGCGCACATGGCGCGCACGGAAATTGGTCTGCTCTATTTATCAGTAAGGACATGTACTATTTGACCTTTTTTCAATAAATAGATGAAATACCATGTGTTTTTTAGACAAATTTATTCATGTGATGTAATTACTACATTTACCATTCTGCTGTCTTAACTGTGTATTTATCTATATACAATTTAATTTTCTACAGATTTCATATTTCAGACAGATTTTCAAATTTCAATTTACCGCGTAAAATTAATGTATAGGTTGTAATTAGGGCTGGGAGTCTTCAGAAATTTATCTCTCTCTTTTTAGAATAAACCATAATAAAAAATGTTTTTCTACGACCTTTATAAAAAGACATTTTTCGTCACCAAATATTGCAGCGAAAACTTAATTTCCGTCACTAGTGAGAGAAAATTCCATAACGTTAACTTTCGCCCCTAGTGACGAAAGTTACTTACTAAATTTCACCTGCGGCTAGTTGCCTACTGTCGCTGTTTCCCGTAATTTTTAAATTACCTCAGTTTGTGCTGTTTGAGACTTTATCATGATTTCTGGTTGAGAAAGTGATTTAAATATTCCCAATACACCAGAAATAGTAAATCAAGCTGAGGAAACCTATGCGGGCTTATTACGAGAAAAATCGAGAAAGAGGTATGAAGAAGTCTATGTAAAATTCATTGGAAAGAGCATAAATTCATATTTGGAAACTGTGCTGCTTACATTGCATATATTGCATATATTTTGCAAAATTGTGAAAAAAATTGAAGCCATTGACCTCAGGGTCTACACATTCTATGTATCAATGGTTAAATTATAACTAATTTAAACCGAAAACCGTCTACCGACAAAAAATTAAATTGTGCTAAAACTGTTTATATTCATGTAAATAATACGTGTTAATGTAAATATTTATAGGGGTATTTCTTATTAATGTATAATAAAGAATAAAAATACAATATAATAAATTACTACTATAATGGCATTCATCTTTAATCTATGACTATAATAAATAAAAAATTCAAACAGGCAAGCAATTTTATGAGTAGGGACTGGGACAGTAATAAAAGCTACTATGGATACTACAACTGTGATAACGCAATGTAGTTATGTATATGCAAACACTCTCAACGAGGCCACAGCCTCGCTCCTTTAATACAAATGTAACGTGTTTTACAAACACGAGCTCGCTCACGTGTGGTTTGCATACACAAACTATATGTCAGGGTTTGTATTATATTCCAGAAGAAGTACAAGGATCATCTGGGATATATATAACGACAGTAATATAAGTGAGAGACATTCAGATTCAGATTCTCATTCAGAATCATGTTCACATTCATACTCACTTTCAGATAGACTGTTACTGTCTTAATGATAGTTAGATCATAGTAATAATGTATATAATTGCTATCCAGTTTATAAGTGTTATATATTAAATTATAATATGTTACCCGAACTTTGTGCGTATCATTCTTTACGATAAGTCGCCCTAGCTGCTATCCGGTGTGGCCACCCAACGGCCCACATTACATGGCGATTCTGCCTTAGGGCTTAAGGCCCCACCGTTATTACATGCCGATCCTCCAGGCACTTAGGGCCTAAGGCCCACGTTATTACATGGCGATCCTACCTATCCACACCACTAGATGGCCCTGCCAGCCATCTAAGGCTGAAAAAGACCAAGTGGAAATTCGGAACGAACCAGGGAAGAAAAAACCTACAGTTTAGCAGGTCAAAAGCAAGAAATGGGCAAGTACGCGACAAAGAACGGAGGAAATCATCTCCAAGAGCGAACAGAAGCTCCACACGGGAAGAAACACAGGTATTCCTTTTAAAATAAAGTGAATGAACAATATAAAACTTTCATAGACATAAACTGTGTTAAAATGTTTATTATTAGTTTAATGCATATACACAATATGTGTATCATTTATTTTTGCTACGCAAACATAATGTAGCGTAATAATGTATTCTATAGTTAAAGGTCAAGTTTATTTAAAAACTAATATGTACAATGTAATTTAGAAATGTTACATTTTGGCCGTACACTTCGCAATTTTGTTATTAACGCAGAAGTTTAAATATATACTTTTTTAAAGATAAACCACCTGCCTGAACGCAAAAATATGTTATATTTTTTTTTCATAAGTTCAAATACGTTCAGAGTATATACAAAAATGCATGCGTTGTACCTTTTAATAAGCGCCATACAAGAAGGTTATATTTCATAGTTTATAAACAAAAGTATAAACAATAGCATGTATATTTAAACTAATCGCGAGTAAATAAACAACGATTTAAAATATGTATGTATCGACAAGACAGTTTAGGAATCCACGAAGTCAAGGTCACTGATAAAATCCACAAGCAATGTTTATTTTGTAAACGATCGCATAAGTGGCATTGAACAGAAGTTATTGCTGACATATTCAGTAAGTTTTTCGCTAACAAAAGAGAATAATATTGAATTAATAAAAGAAACCAATATACGAGGAGTAGTATATTAATTTTATTGGTAAAGATTCCGAAATTTTTGTAACAAATGCCTTAGAAGTTGATTCCAATGCCATAATGGTTAGTAACGGGACGATTCGATAGCATTATAATCACGTCTGGAGCTCAATAAGACGATAGAGACCTATCGATTGTACCTTTACGACACCAACAACAGTGCAACCTACAGGACAGATCATCCTAGAGTTGTGGAACTGGCGAAAACGATAACCAACCGAATCAGACGAACTTCAAAATAGAAGAAAGGCAAAAAAGACTCCAATTCGCCCCTAGGTCGTAACGAAGCAAGCATGCGCTTCCAGGAGATAGTCCGACACGACAAAAACGCTCTCAGAATTTTTTTTTAGAGATTACAGTTATAACAAAAGCGTGTTTTGTTAACTGGTCTCAAGTTTTTCTGTATTGAAGAAAAGGCTTACAGCATAAGGGCATTTCCGCTGTACGAGCTCCCTTACTGTAGCCAGAATAAGCTTCAAAAGATAGTTCTGCGCAGGAACATGACAGACACGAAATATGTGCTGTCCAGGGAAATACACGAAAGAGTGATTTCCAGAATAATTTTTCCATGGAGGAAAATAGATAGAAAAACGGAGAGTCAATTTATTTTAAAGTATGGTTGGAAAGGGAGCATAAGAATTGGGAGCAAACGATCATGCACAAGAATCGAAAACACAAGATCAAGCATGAGGAATCGGAAAACAAGAACCAAACGCGAAAAACAAGAAAGACAAGAATGGCAAACTGCAAAACAAGGCAATTATTCTATATAAGTTGCTCATAATATAGAAATAAAATATAAAAAGCGAACAGACTAACAAAATTGAGACAGTGTACAAAGGCCCGATTATTATCAATTAATTATCTTTTAATCTTCAACAATGTAAAACTGACTGTGAAGCATTATCTTTTAGAATTTAAAATTATCAATTTAAAGTTTGACAATCTATATTGTATATTTATTATTACAAATAATCCATTTCATTCGAACAAATGAATGAATGAAATAAATACAACATATCATTCAATAATGAATAAAAGCGATATCTATTTGGTTATTTGCTTATTTCTATGAGTTTAAAACAGTGGGGCATCTAGAGTGAAGGGTTTGTTTCTGATTTTGCATTTAAAATTTGAAATCAGTATCCTATATTGGTTCTAGAAGAACAGATACATATGTGTCACTTGATTTTTTTTTAAATTAATATACCTAGTGTTAAAATATGGGTAGTGACAGTGACTGTGAACAAGCTGGCCCAAGTAATATAGCAAAAAAAAAACAAATATTCCCAAAATTATAAGGAAGATTGGGAAAAGCTGGAAGACTTTGAGAGATGGCTTTCTAGCAGTAAAAAGGGAAAAAATTTTGCAAGATGTAAGATCTGCAGTAAAGACATTAATATTTCTAGCGGAAAAGATTCTCTAATGAAACACAGTCTTTCGATAATTCATAAACATACAGCAAGGATGATACGCAAACAGCCGCGTTTAACCGAATTTTCAGCAGGTATGGCAGAATCGGCGCAAATAAAGAATAATATTGCCGAAGGTATGATTATTTAAATTATTTCATGTTTACAATAATTTCAATTATCTTGGTTTTAGCCGAGATCCGCTTGTTTGCATTTATTGCAGAACATAATTTGCCATTTTTGGTAATGGATCATTTGCCAAAATTAATAGCTAACATTTGTCCCGATTCAAAGATTGCTCAAGGCAATGCATGAAGTGCATCTGCCACTCATTTCATTGAGTTGCTTCATACGCATGCGAAAAATTGCCAAATTTCCTTGAAAAAACAAGAAATATTTTTAATTACTTCAACTCTAGTCCAAAAAGAATCAGCGAATTCCAAGAGTATCAATTATTTTGCAATGTTAAAATCCACAAAATTTTACACCCGTCCCAAACCAGATGGTTATCGGTTGATTCAGCTATTAAACGAATTCTAGAACAATACAATCCACTCAGATTATATTTTACAACTACTGTTGCAGATGGCGATGTCTCAACAGCTGAAAACATACTCGATCATTTAAATAATCCGCTAACAAAAGTCTTTCTATTATTTCTAGATTATGTTTTGCCACTCTTTAATAGTCTAAATCGTGAAATGCAATCAGAATCGTCAAAACTTTACACTTTATATAATAGTGTATCCAATATTTTTCGAACAATTTGTGACTGTTTCCTAAAACGTATCTATTTATTATCTACAGCATTAGAAAACATTGAATTTAAAAATCAACATAATTATCAAGCATTAGAAGATCTGTATTTAGAAACAAATGTTAGAATTTATCTAGAAGAAGGTAAATTGAGTTCGGAACAAATAAAATATTTGCGACTACGTTGTTTGGATTTTTACGTTGAAAGTTGTTCACAAATCACGACTAGATTTCCACTAAAAAACAACCCACTTAAAAAATTTAATTTCATTGACCCCGAGATAGTAAAAAGCGGAACTATAAGTTCAATAGCAGATATAGCTTGACTTTTTCCGAATTTAATATGTACCACAAAACGAACTTGAAAATTTAGATAGCGAATGGAGGCAATTACGAAATTACACAGAACGCCAAAATTTCAGCACAGATATGTTGGAATTCTGGGCTAGTGTCAGGGCAATAAAACGTGGTGATGAATCGAATGTCTTTCCATTATTATGTAATTTTATTCAAAATTTGTTGTGTTTACCAATTCTTCCGCAAATGTGGAACGAATTTTTTCCTCCATCAATTTAATGAAAACTAAACAACGTACTAAATTAAGCACGGAAACAGTCACAGGACTTCTTCATAGTAAGACATATATAAATAAAAATAGCTGTTTCGATTTTAAAATAGACAAAAAATTGAATTGAAAATAAATGAAGAAACATTAAAAAATATACCTGATGACGAGTAGAGTTTATTAACTATTATTATTTTTAACGTCATTAGTTTTATAAAACATCATGTATATAATAATATAAGTTATTGTTAGAGTGCTTCATATATACCTATTTACATTTTTATTATATTTACTAGTTATATGATACTATTAATAACTATTATTATATGTATTTTAGAAATTAAAATTGGTTTTCATATAATTATTTGATTTAAACTAAAAAAAAATCTACCGAATTCTACCGAATTTTCACGAACCATTCTACCGATTATCTCAACAAGTCACGGAACAACACTGCGCCTTAGCCTAGTGACCCGGTTACAACATGAAAACAATGTGGTGTAAGATCATAACTCAACGAGGTCGTGTTGATGAAATGGATATTGTAAATACATGAAGGTTTAGTTATTACATCTTCCCCCTGGCGAAAAAGAAAAACTAAGGGCTTCTCCGCCGTTTGGCTTCTTTTGCAATCCCATCATCTGACATTACAGTTTGTTGAGATCGTGTTAACGATGAAAAGCCTAAAATGTAACAAAATTCAGGGCGTTCAATTAAAAAAGTATAACTTTAGTATGTTACATTAGGCATATTTAAAATAATATCATGTATATTTAAAAAATACTGCAAATAATGGTTCTTCATTCCTAATTTCTGTATCTGGATATTTACATGGGTCAACACATTTGATCGTGACTGTAAATGAAAGTGCATCATAATGCACCTTCATTTGCAGATGCATAAAGCTCCATTACTATCAAATTGAATTTTATATTTTACCATGATTTTCGTAAAACTAGTTATTTTTCAAAACTAAACTTACTGCTGTGTCGTTTTTGTTTCTTAAACGTCCCAATATTCCAGATGTTACGGACAATTCACCGGCAGAAGGTGGCTGTGGAAAGAAGTTAATCGATATCGATCTGAATACAAAATCATTAAAAAGGTTTAAATTATAATAATCCTACAATGAAAGAGTATTGAGAGAGCGTTAATAAAAGTCAAACTCTAAATATATTCGTATTCGTTAAAATTTATTTTGCCCTGTCCAAAATAGTTTTATCTTCATGCACGAATTTACGTCATCTGTTCTTGTAAATGACTCGATTACTATGTTGTCACAAAGATTAATAAATGTGGCACAACAATAGTATATTATATACCCAGGGACTAAAGTGCAGCATTTAATCCCACGAGTGGAGCAACCACTCAAGAGATTTTAGCATCTTAGTCCCGTGGTGTTTACGCTGTATCTTTTTTTCACTTCCAAAACAGAGATATTATACGCCGTTCACTATTCGAAGACGTGCTCGTCATCAACAGTATTTTCGGAATCACCATCACAAAAACAATAAATTAAGTAGAATATTTATATAGTATCAATCAATTCGATGTTTTGACTTGCGCCATTAATTTCCATCCATATGAACCAAATCAACACTTCTGGTTCAAATTTATTACAAATAAATAAATAAAACACACATAAGATGTTTTAGATTTACACTTTATTAATAAAATAATGACAGCTGTTTCGCTAACACAGTAGCTTCTTCAAATTCAACTTAAGACTAAAGATACATACAATACACAGCGTTAAATCAGGTAGTTGACCCAAGTTAAAATTCTAGGAACTATTACATTTATATTTATTGCTTTTTGAAAACTATACTAATGTCCTACTTGTGTGAGGTTTAAGTTTAATAATATAACGTAAGCAACTAAGAAACAATATTTCAATAGGTGAACAGATTTAACAGTGGGGATGAATTCAAGTCTAATTTATCGTTTAGTAACATTTCTGAGTTTTTGAGTTTATTAATTTCTAAAGACTCTAAACAATTTAGTTTTCTACCTTTATTTTCTACATGTATAATATCGAATTGTAAATTGAATTCATGTTCATTCTCTATTAAATGATTAGAGTAGGTTGAGTCAGTTTTCTTATTGATATAAGAATGATAGTGGTCTTGGATTCGTTTTTTAAACGTTCTACCTGTCTGTCCGATATATGTTTTGGTACATGATCCACATGATAACTTATAGACTCCTGCTTTATTGTCTTTGGTAGTTTTTTCTTTATTATTTTTAATATATTTGGCTAGATTATTATTAGTGTTATAAGCGATATTAATGTTTTCTTTTTTAAGGAATTTTGATAATTTAAGTTGCTGTTGACCTATGTAAGTAAATGATTTAAACTGCTTGTCTGACTCCACTTTAATGATCGGGTACACCTCCTTTAATAATTTATTGACAGATTTTTTAAAAATTAATTTATCTATTAGATTTGGGTCATATCCATTGTTGTGAGCGATTTGTTTTATAATATTATATTCTTTATTATAATCTTCATTGGACATCGGGATGTTAATAAGAATAAGTCTATGTGTAATGCTGTGAAAAGCCGCTACCTTGTGTAGGACCTGGTGGTTAGATTTATTATGTATCGTAGTATCTGTATGAGCCACTTTGTGGTAAATAGAAAAATGGACCCTATTGTTTACACGTGTTAAAGTGAGATCCAGAAAGTGTATACTATTGTTAAGCTCCTTTTCTATCGTAAATCTGATATTAGGATCAATGGAATTGATAAATTCATAAAGAGTGTTCAACTGCCTATCTGTATATATCCTATCAATATATCATCAACGTATCTGTACCAAAACAAAATGTTCTTCACGTATCTGTCATTATGAAAAATCATATTTTCCAGATAATCCATATACATTTCCGCAAGTAAAGGAGAAAGAGGATTTCCCATGATAAGACCTTGTTTACAGAGGTAGAGTTTGTTGTTGAAAGAAAAGTAATTTTGTTCTAGGCAGACTTTTAGTGAATCTAAGATCTCTTCTTTTATTATGGGGTTTGTTCTATTGTATAATAACATTTTATCAATTAGATCTATCGTTGTATTGGGGGGGATACTAGGAAATGAGTTCTTGACATCAAAGGATATGAGTTTCGTGTTATCCGAAAAGTTGCGGTCTTTAATGTTATTAACTAACTCTAGACTCTTTTTAATACTATGTTTGGGTTTGAATTTCGTGTGTTTAAGGATGATATTTATTAGGCTATTTGACACTTTAACTGCGAGTGCTGTAGGAGACTACTGGTCTAATCGGGAAATTGTCTTTATGTAGTTTAATCAATGAGTACAATTTCGCGGGTTGTGGATTCATTACTTTTAGTTTTCTACTTTCAAACACATTAGAACTGTTAAATATGCCAGGTGAGTTGTTGATTAAATTAATGATTTGTCGTTGGAATTTGGGGTTCGGATCTTTTTTAATGATAGTGTATTTATCCGGGTCTAGAAAATTGACTGTTTTTGAAACGTATTCCTGCTTGTGAATGACAATAACCGTTTTGCCTTTGTCGGCACTTGTAAAAATAAGGTTGTTCTCTCTAGCTTTTTTGTTAATATTTCTCGCTATTATTACCTCCTCATGACTATTGGCAGTACACTTCGTGTTTTTAATAATATTGCTAGCTTTGTATTTATTAGAGACTTCCTTTAATGCTAATTCTGATTCTACTGCAAGCAGTTCTAAATCATTATTCTTAATGTTTTATTTAAGGTTATAATTAAAACCTTTATTTAATAACTCGATCTCTTTGTCTTTAAATATTGTGTTACTAAGGTTACCTACTAAGGTTAATAATCTAGCCAAATATATTAAAAATAATAAAGAAAAAACTACCAAAGATAATAAATCAGGAGTCTATAAGTTATCATGTGGATCATGTACCAAAACATATATCGGACAGACAGGTAGAACGTTTAAAAAACGAATCCAAGACCACTATCATTCTTATATCAATAAGAAAACTGACTCAACCTACTCTAATCATTTAATAGAGAATGAACATGAATTCAATTTACAATTCGATATTATACATGTAGAAAATAAAAGTAGAAAACTAAATTGTTTAGAGTCTTTAGAAATTAATAAACTCAAAAACTCAGAAATGTTACTAAACGATAAATTAGACTTGAATTCATCCCCACTGTTAAATCTGTTCACCCATTGAAATATTGTTTCTTAGTTGCTTATGTTATATTATTAAACTTAAACCTCACACAAGTCGGACATAGTATAGTTTTCAAAAAGCAATAAATAACGGGTGTTCAGAAACATTCGAAGTCAAGTGGGCTCTGAACAAAAAATCGTATATCTTTACTTCTGATTTGTAATAATTATTAAATGTCAACTGTTGTCTGTCAAAAATTGACAGAATCTAATATCGAAGATACTAATTTATATTTTTTAATTTTGAAAATGGTATTTACTAACGTACACAAACATTCATGGTTGAAGCATATTTTCGAAATGGTCAAAAGATCGATGACCAGTGGAAGTATTCAATTCAAGCTTGTTTGGAAGAATTTCGAGATGAACTTCCCAACCTTGCTTTTGATTATAATACTTTTCAGTGTACACTAATCAGAATTGTTCCAGTTTTTCGACAAACTGATAGTGTGGGACGCCAAGAGGGTGGTGGACGACCAAAAGTCAGGACAGAAGAAGTGATTGGAAATGTTAGAGAAATAATGACTGATGCCCCTAAAACTTGAGTAAGAACTCTTGCTCAACAAACCGGGTTGTCAGTTGGTTCTTGCCATAAAGTTTTAAAAGAAGATTTACAGTTATTCCCATATCGTATAACTTGTTTGCATCAAATCCTCGATATTGATTATCCGCGACGAGTAGTATTTTGCGAATGGTTTACAAATAATTTTAATGATGATGTCCTAGACAAAACCTTCTTTTCAGACGAAGCATGGTTTCATGTTAGTGGATATGTTAACTCGCAAAACATGAGAATGTGGAGTGATACAAAGCCCAATAATTTTTATGTTGAAGCTCCTTTATATCCTCAGAAAGTTTGTGTTTGGTGCGCTATAAGTAGAAGAAGGATTATTGGTCCAATTTTTTTTTAATGGTACCTTGACTGCAGAAAGATATCGACAGGAAATACTATTGCCTTTCTTTAATCAACTTCGCGATGATGAACTAGCTTTGGGATACTTTCAACAAGATGGTGCTAGAGCTCACACAGCGGGGGAAACAATGAATATGTTACAAGAAATGTTTGGAAATCGTTTAATTAGTTTGAACAGCGATCATGAATTTCCTCCAAGATCTTGTGATCTTACACCGTGTGATTACTATTTATGGCCTTTTTTAAAAAATTCAATTTATCAAGTACCAGTGCAAGATTATATAGATCTCCAAGACAGAATTATAAATAAAATTAGTGAAATTAGAAATAGTCCCATACTGCAAAATGTATTTAGTAGCATTCGGAGAAGGTGCGTAAAATGCTTGGAAGAAGGTGGTGGACATTTTCAACATCTTTTATAATTATGGTCATTATTGTTGGTAATTTATACAACTACAATTTATGATATTTATTATAAGGTTGTAATCTAAGGACTCTACAAACAATTTATTTGTTTCTAATTTATTTTAAGCTATTTGTTACAATAATTTATTGAATGTTAATATATTAAACTAGTACGATAACTAGATACTATTGTCACTATAAGATGAACAAAACCTTTACTTGTAAAGTTATTTCCTCTTAATTCTGCATTGTCTTTTTACATGTCACTACAGATTAGATGAGCTTTATAACACAAGAATGAATAGCATATTAATTGGATTATGTAATTTTTTTCAGTTATCGCATTAAGAGGTGCTATTGTTCAGCAAGAATTCTCTAAAATATCAAAATAACGAGCGATCATTAAAATTTTCACTCGTAGCTGGCCGTGTATATAAAAATTATGTCGTAGCTTTAGTCATTAAGATGTTATTTCAAACATCTGTCAGTGTCAAATATATATTTTAAAGTTTCATCAAAAGAAAAAGTAATGGCCTTTAATGATATGCATAAAGCGTTTATGGTAGAGTGTTACTTCCTGACATCTCAAAAAATTGATGGTATTTGGCAGCATTCAATAGAAAATTGCCTTGCGGAGTTTGAAGAGAGATATCAAAATACTGTTCCTAGCTATAAAACTTTCCGTGATACGCTAATGCATTGTGTAAATCTTTTTCGTCAAACAGGCAGTATTTTAAGGAAAAAAGGAAGCGGTCCTACTCTCAAGAGAAGTCGCGGCGCAATTGAAAATGTCAGACAAATTATTAACGAATCTCCTCAAACATCTATTCGCAGAGTTTCGCAACAAGTAGGGCTTTCGTATGGAACATGTCAAAAAATTTTAAAAAAGGACTTGCACATGTATCCATATAAATTAACTTCTGTACAAAATCTATTACCTACGGATTATGAAAAAAGAACACAATTTTGCCAATGGTTTATTCAAACAATGACAGACAATATTTTAAATCATACTTTTTTCACCGATGAAGCTTGGTTTTATTTGAAAGGTTATGTTAATTTGTAAAATATGCGTATGTAGTTCAGTGAAAATCCTCATTTCTACAGAGAAGTTCCTCTACATCCAGAAAAAATAGGCGTATGGGTAGGTATGACTCGTCACCGATTAATAGGACCAATATTCTTTGAGGGCACGATAACATCGGAGAAATATCGTAACGAAATTCTCAGTGTTTTTACTAATCAATTGACTAATGATGAACTCCAGGTCGGATATTTTCAACAGGATGGGGCTACATCTCACTTTACACTTGAAAATATTCAGTTTTTGCAACAATTTTATGGCGATAGGATAATAAGTAAAAATACTGCGATTCCATATCCACCACGATCGTGTGATTTAACAGTTATGGATTTTTTTTGTGTGGGCATATATAAAGAATATTATTTATGAAACACCAATTAATAATCTACAAGAGTTAAGACATAAAATCATAGAAAAATGTGAACACATCAATATCTCACCGCAAATACTGATCAATGTTTTCAATGCTCTACGAAATAGAGTGCGATTATGTTTGGTGGAGAATGGTCAACATTTTACACATTTTTTATAATATTCTATTACTTTGTATAAAAATTATAAATATATTTAATATAAAAGTCAGCATTTCAAATTATTTTTTAACAATCATGACGTTTGAAATTATAATGACAGATCTCCTCTAATAACTTAAGTTAGGACATACTGTTTGTGTACATGGCTTACTTGAGCGAAAATTTTAATGATCACTCGTTACTTAATTTGAAATTTGCAAATTAATTACTGTTACTTTCTAAAATCATTATTTGACTAGTTTATATTAATTAATATGGCATATTAAAGTAATATATTTCGACATAAACTGACATTTGCGTGTGTGATAACCTATAAAATTGTATTAAGTAAATGTATCAATCTATATCAGACATGACTTCATATTTTCAAGATGTATCAATCTATATCAGACATGACTTCATATTTTCAAGGACTACTTTGACTTCGGATGTTTCTGAACACCCGTTATAAATGTAATAGTTCCTAGAATTTTAACTTGGGTCAACTACCTGATTTAACGCTGTATATTGTATGTATCTTAGTCTTAAGTTGAATTTGAAGAAGCTACTGTGTTAGCGAAACAGCTGTCATTATCTTATTAATAAAGTATAAATCTAAAACATCTTATGTGTGTTTTATTTATTTATTTGTGATATGGATTTACATCAAGCAAAGGTCGAAACAATGAAAGAATCAAATTTATTACTTATAAAATTGAATTGTATTTAAAAGTAAACTGCTTTAGATCCCAAATATTCTAAATTTTATAACATTTTTTATTCATTAGCTAAAATTAGCTGTATTTATTAAAATGAATTTTAATAAAACGTCAAGGTTATGGTAATGAATGAAATTTTCCGTGATGTTAATCATGCATCTCATGACATGTAGGTTATATATTTATTGAAAATATTCAAAATATTCAACAAATCGTGCCAGTCTGAATATGGAACACATAAAATGTATTTATTTACTAGAACGGCTTATTTAATATAGAAGAACCATAGCAAATTTAAAATGATCAAATCTCCTTCAAATAATTTTTTTTTTCACATAAACACTTGGATTTCATGAAGTTCTCTCAACATTAATATGCGAAAATTCTTTCTTTGGAGACTGTGGTTAAGTAAAAAAAACTTAAAAAAGGTATATAACCCCTTACCACAATTATTAATCGTATCCTAAATACGTATTTCGACAACTAAGTTGTCATCATCAGTAGGTAAAAACCCACTAATTAAAAAGTCGCACATGGGGCACAGTAAAGCGAGAGAACCGCTTACGCAATAACTACTTTACACCGCGTCCACGTATAGACTAATTTTAAAAATGCCATTCTAAACTACGGGAGGTCGAAGAACGCTAACTGTGTCATTGTCGTTTTTTAAAATTTTTAAAATTGTAGTTATTGGGACATATTTATTGCCGTTCCCTTTGATGGAATGTTGACCGTCTTTCGGTTCGACATACTTCAACTCGGAGATTTAACACATGTTTAGACCTTTTCCTTAGGGATAAGTGTTTCTTCGACCTCCCGTAGTTTAGAATCGCATGTTTAAAATTAGTCTAAACGTGGACGCGGTGTAAAGTAGTTATTGCGTAAGCGGTTCTCTCGCTTTACTGTGCCCCATGTGCAACTTTTTAATTAGTGGTTTTTACCTATTGATGATGACAACTTAGTTGTCGAAATACGTATTTAGGATACGATTAATAATTGTGGTAAGGGGTTATATACCTTTTTTTAAGTATTAATATGCGATATTAAAAAATGAAACCTGCCACTTAAAAATATGTATCATTTACTTACCTGATCTCCCATCCCTGTTATTATCGGAGTGTTCCAGTAGGCAGCCAATCTGGCTACTGGTTCTAGTGCGAACATGCATGCCGGACCGATGAACGCTATTACATCGTCTCTAAAATGCATGTCGGCAGCAAGACCTGGTGCTCTAGCGCCGCTACATGATGGGTAACTGAAACGAAAATTCAATGCTATCAATTTAAAGCATATTTTTGAAAAAATTTGATTAATTCTATGCTCGTTCTTTGTCTTTATTTTAAAGATTTACGTTAATTTTAATGTAAATATTGAGATCTCTTGGATTCTACGAGTGTACTCAAACTTCCCCTGAGGAGGATAGTGGCTTGAACGGTCAGAAAAGGTTGATTTTTCAAATAATATTAAAAAAAATAGTTATTAATATATTTATTACACCAGATATTGGTCCACCTATCCAAGCAGAGTCTATCTGAAACACTAACGATTTATAAGTTCAAAAAAAGGATGATGATCCAAGTGAGCCTAAGTAAAAATACTACGGTATTTCAAGCGAAAGTAGCACATTGCCTCATTGCGTTGAAGAAATTAACAGGCAGGTTGAAAGAAATCCCACTACTGCCATATCCTCCGCCAAGCAATGTTAAAGGCTAATGGTTAAAATCTTCACTTTTTTAATAAGTAATCGTAAAACGACAATTGTTTTGCCAGTACAGTGGCTTCAACAGTTACACTGCCCGACATATAAAACCCGTACACTAACATAAGGAGTGAGCCACAAATTAGTATATTAAAAAACGAGTTTCATAAGGCACCATTTTGCCGCACGAGATCAGTTTAGAAAACGAGCCGCTTGCGGCGAGTTTTCTAAAGAGCGAGTGCGGCAAAAGGCCTTATGAAACGAGTTTTTTATACTATTTTTTCTATTTTGCGTTTTTTACATTAATAAATTGCTTAAATTGGAATTATTTAATTTGAAAGTTCAGAGTTTAATTTTTATATAAAGCATGCAGTTGGTCACATTGATACTTGACATTGTCAAATTTAAATCTTGCTATCCGCGAAGTAAATTATATTACATATTATTTATTAATTTTCGTTAACATTACTTGATCTTTTATTTAAAAATATAAACATGAGTGACTTAGAAACTAATATATATTGTTGTTAATTGCATACAATATACGTTGTTTATGTAGCGTATGAACATATATCATATCAGTCAAATATACCTAAATTTTTAAAATCAAATGACAGCAATGATATTTATTTCTGTGTTCGAACAACGCCAACATTGAAAAATGAAAAAAAGCGTATCGAAATGGAGCTCATTTCGATACTGTTTTGGGTTTCATAATGAGTTCATTTCGAACGCAAAATAGAAAAAAGTATATTAAAAAACGAGTTTCATAAGGCACCATTTTGCCGCACGAGATCAGTTTAGAAAACGAGCCGCTTGCGGCGAGTTTTCTAAAGAGGGAGTGCGGCAAAAGGCCTTATGAAACGAGTTTTTTATACTATTTTTTCTATTTTGCGTTTTTTGACATTAATAAATTGCTTAAATTGGAATTATTTAATTTGAAAGTTCAGAGTTTAATTTTTATATAAAGCATGCAGTTGGTCACATTGATACTTGACATTTTCAAATTTAAATCTTGCTATCCGCGAAGTATATTATATTACATATTATTTACTAATTTTCGTTAACATTACTTGATACTTCATTTAAAAATATAAACATGAGGGACATAGAAACATATATATGTTGTTGTCAATTGTATACAAAATACGTTGTTTGTGTAAAATACGGACATATATCATATATGTCAAATGTACATAAATTCTTAAAATCAAATGACAGCAATGCTATTTATTTATGTATTCGAATAACGCCAACATTGAAAAATGACAAAAAGCGTATCGAAATGGAGCTCATTTCGATACTGTTTTGGGTTTCATAATGAGTTCATTTCGAACGCAAAATAGAAAAAGTATATTGTTTACCGAGTAAGATAAGCCTAACATTCCTGGACGACTGTGAAGATTAGCAACACAGAGTCCAGGAATGTGGCTTTTCCTACGAGGTAAACATACTATTTTTCCGCAAATCGTTTAAAATTCGACAGATATTAATTAATTTTGAAAAAATCGCGAATAATTTTATTCACAAATAAATGGTGTTTTGAAATTCGTAATATAATTGGTTGCGTTACTACGGAAACGTATTAATGTTGAATTGTCAAACTTGACGCATATAAATTTAACTGCTGGTGTTTTCGATAGCAAAACAGTGTAAAATGATAAGTGATGATGAATTTTCCATATCTGAAACTCCTCCAGAGCTGGTTGAGGTAGTGAATACTGCTTCATTAGAATTATTGCCAAAGAAATCAAGAGAAAAGTACGAATATGTATAAGAAAAAGTCAACATTTCCTAACAGTTAGGAAATGTTGACTTTTTCTTTAAGAAATTTTGTCAGGAATGTCAAAATTTCCTAACGATTTGCGAAAAAAAAGTTTTCAGATATGTCATGGATTAAATCAGTTATGTCTTAGATTGATTAAGTGATCTAACTAACTTATATTTCGTACTATTAGTAATAGGTTAAATCGTAACTTGTCAATTTGACTTATGATTATTTGCAAATGACACCAGTGGCGGCTCTTGATGACGTACGATGTGCGCTGCTGCACGGATGAGACTGCTTCGTTTAAGCTTTCATATATACAGAGAAGCAAGTAACCGTACCGAAATCTTCCGAAATAGTTCGAAGTAGTCTCATCCGTGCAGCAGCGCACATCGTACGTTATCAAGAGCCGCCACTGAATGACACTTTGTCAATTCTTTAAGCTCAGACGTGACTTATATGTCTATCTCAGTCGTGCACGGCCTACCTAGGATACAAATTTTGTGGCTCGCTTGATATTATTAATGCAAGTCAGGCTTATCACTTATTTGACTTGCCAAATTTCACTTAAGTTATAGGTATTAGGAATGCCTAGGCATTTAAATAATTTGGCCAAATTCAGAATAATTTCTAAAATTGAGGCCTGTTGGTCTATTAGAAGACTTGCCGAATAAATAAATCCACAATTGTTAAAATATCTTGGACCAATGTAATCGTTCAAATTTGACATATACATATAGGTACCGTATGTGTTAAATATCATTAGGCATAGAGAATAAACGTATGAGTACATACAATGTATACGTACATGAGAATGCCAGCGAAGAACGCGACGACTGACGATTGTCTCCGATACCGATTGACTGGAAATTTTGCATTCAGTCTAGCTGCGGGCACTTACAGTTTGAAAGCGTACAATAAAATTAATGTATAATGGCTCTTTATACACCCACTGAAAAGCTTCAGTTAGTAAATAGTTATTTACGAACCAAGTGCGTGAAATCATATTTCGCGAATGAGTGACCAGTTTAAAGCGCGAGCCGTAGGCGAGCGCTTTATGGACACGAATTCGCGATATGTTTCACGCACGAAGTTTGTACAATATTTTTTGTACGAGAACTATAATAATAATACATATTGTTAAATACGTTTATGACACACTACTAATCTCTTGATATTAATTAAAAAATTTGAGTTGGCAGTATTAATTATTTGAAGGGACATTTAATTTAAAATTATCAAATTCAAAAAATTCCGTACAAAATAAAAACCTCACCAACAACATGAATTCTGATAATGAAATGCAATGTACACCGCCTGAAATTCGCGAAGCTGCCAATATTGCAGTGGATAATTTATTACCCATAAAATCAAAAAACATATACAAAAGCACTTATACTAAATTTGTAACTTGGGCTAGATCTAAAAATATACAAAAATACTCCGAAAATTGTTTATTAGTTTATTTTCAAAATTTACAATCAAATAAATCATTATGGTCCACTTATTCTATGTTAAAATCATGCTTAATAATATATGATAATACGGATATATCTAAATATGCAAACCTCATAGCGTATTTAAAACAGATAACGAAGCAACATCAGCCTAAAAAATCAGCAGTATTAACCGAAGAACAAATTACTAAATTTATTGTTGAAGCACCAAATTCTTTGTTCCTACTAATGAAGGTAAAGTCATTTCCATATATTTAAATTCCATACAACACTATATGTATTTATAGGCTGTATTAATATTGGGTAATTCTGGAGCGTGTCGACGTGAAGAACTTTGCAAAATGTCATTGCGAGACATAGAATTTAAATCGAATTTAATTATCGTAACAATTCCAGAAACTAAAACAGGTAACAGTCGTACATTTTCAATCATTAAGCCCGAATGGATTGCATTAATTCGGCAATATGCAAATTTAAGACCGGACAGCCAGCAGCGATTCTATTTAACATATCGCAATGGCAAGTGTTCACCTGTTGGTCTTAATACAATTGGCAAAATTCCAATGCGAATAGCTGAGAACCTTCAGCTTGATAGCGCAAGTAACTTCACAGGTCACTGTTTTCGAAGGAGTTCAGCGACATTGTTGGCAAACCAAGGAGGTGACTTGCTTTCAATTAAAAGGCATGGTGGATGGAAATCATCTACGGTTGCAGAAGGATATATCGAAAATTATCTGCATAGTAGAATTCAATTGGCTAAAACAATGACCCCGTTAGAGATATGGACTCCGCCTGTAACATGTTCGACATCTGAAATACAAGATATATGTAATAATACAATCAATGTTACTCTACCTTCGCAATCAAGATCAATTGAAACAAACCAGTTAATCCCTGGGGTATCAATCTCTGGTTGTCAAAATTGCACAATCAAAATTTTTAATAATTGTTCCATTTCAATTTCTGAAGAGAATATATAATGGTAATTTATATAATATTTGTAGCTGTTCTGACATTGAATTACATACCTTCCAAATATAACAATTTCTATTTCATTTCCTTTTATTTTCATAGAAAAACAGCGAACTGGGTAGCATATTATTAAGGTTAGGGATTTATGATTTTAAAATGTCACTAAATTAATCAAATTCCAGGAAGTACCAACTTTACTTTTACGCACTCGTGTTTAAAGTGACTTTTTACGCACGCAAATCGAATCGTGAAATGACAGGTTTTGATAAGCGAGTACAAAAATGGTTTTATGCTGGCAAGTCTGCAATGGAGTGCATGAATTTGCACAATTTATAATATTATAAATAAATTTGAAACTTTTTTCTGTCTCAATAACTGTACGAAATGCAAACCAAGAGAGGTATCACCACAAAAAATTGAAAGAGAACGGCGGGATGTATTAATTTGTAGTATTGTGGAAATTGATAACACGAGATCTACTAGAAGTGCTGTCGAGGAATTGGGTACAAGTAACACAATTATCTCACGTATTTGGAAACGTAATGGTTTAAAATGTTTCAAATATTCGAAAACTCAAGAAATATTTCCCGAGGACAATTTCTGGAGAATGGAGTTTTGTCAAGACGTTATGGAAAAGATACAGCGAGATGAAAATTTCGTTAAAAATATTCTCTTCACCGATGAATCAACTTTTCCATTACACGGAAAGCACAATCCCTGTGTTCTTCGATATTGGGCTTCGGAAAATCAACATCGGCATTTTGAGTATCCTCAAAAACTAAACGTTTGGGCAGGTATTTTAGGTGACCATTCTATGGGCCCCTATTTTATTGATGGTATATTAAATGCCGACAAGAATCTCGAATTACTGAAAAATCAAATACTTCCCGCCATTCAAAACATTGGAATAAATCAGGAAATCGTTTGGTTCCAACATGATGGCTGTCCAGCACATAATGCAGTGAGGGTAAAGGAATTTCTAGGAAATACTTTTCCTGACCGTCTTATTACTGAAACAGGAAACATTAAATGGCCCCCACGATCTCCTGATCTATCTCCAAATGATTTCTTTTTATGGGGATATCTAAAAAATATATGAAGCTGGTAGATCAGAAAATCTAGTTGCCTTGAGAGAAAAAATAACTGAGGCTGCGAATTCATTAACTGCCGACATGTTAGCAAATGTAAGAGATAATTTCTACGACCGCCTAGGACAATGTCTTGCTGTGCAAGGAGGAATTTTTGAACCTCTTGTATAATTTATTATAATTTTTAGAATCCTTTTTTATTTATTTTATTAGGATTATTCTTTAATTTTATTAATTACGCTTTTGTTTATGCGACGCACCGCAGCTTAAAAATTTCCTGCATCAACTGAAAGAAATAAGAAAAGCAAATCCCTTGCAATTCGTTATTGTTATTTTAGAACGCATTACAAGTACCTATGTCGATGGTCAAATGATTACTGCTAACTTGTATTTGCGAAACAATCGGAAACAATCGTTGCCGGCCGTCGCGATCTTCCCCGGCATTGGATCGGCTTTTCCATACACATAGGTATACATCGTATGTACTCATACGTATTCCCTATGCCTAATGAATCTAATGATATTTAACACATGCGGCAGGCGCGGTGCGTGATGACGTATTTTGGTTTGCAGTACAATGATACGAGTGCCTCGTGTGTTTTCGGTGTTTACTAAGCAAACGTTACATTTAGTACACGAGAATACACGAAGCACTCGGATCATTGTACTGCAAACCAAAATACGTCATCACGAGCCGCGCCTGACATGCGGTATGTATAACTGACAGTATGAATATACGGTTCGCGACATAAAAAACGGGACACTTTTTTTACCTATCGCGACAGTACTTTGTTGCATCATACTAACTTAATAATGACAGATGCATAACCTTATATTCTTGGCTACTAATAATAACAAAAGATTTAGTTACATAACTAAATTAATGTCAAAATCCTTATAAGGCATGTCCCGTTTTTTGACGCGGACAATATTTGTCCTGTTTACGCAATTAAAAAAAACTTATTTTATGCTCATAAGAGTTGTACGGGTTTTATATGTCGCGCAATGTATTTACAGCTAAATAGCACGTTACAAACTAAATTAAAAATATAAAATCAACAAGGTTAGTATTATTTTACAAACGTTGTAAAGATCCATGTTGTATATGGCAGCTAATATACCAACATTGACATTTTGCATCTCAATAACCTTCAAAACTTAAAAACTGATTCACAACGTATTAATTTTGTTAAAACGTTGTCAAACGTCAAAATGAGTCTGACACTTTTTTTGTTCCCCAGTTTACGATAAGACCTGTCTTAAATTATGATATTCCTGGTTTGTTATACTACTATTATTATTACTCGTTAAAAAAAAGGTATAAAACCCCTCACAATAATAATATTCGTATCGCAAATATGTATCTCAGTAGGTAAAAATTATAATCACAGTTGTCGAAATACGTTTTTAGGATACGAATATTAATGTGGTAAGGGTTTATACCTTTTTCTAAGTTTCTACTTAGACTCAGCAACATCTCCAAAGAAAAGTTATTTTACCCACATATGAACTAATTGTAAATTGAAAAAGAAATAAATTTAAAAAGAAATAATAAATAATAGGAATGATATGAATACAAAATTTTAATTATAATTTATTGAAAATATTAGCTTACAAAAATAATTTTTTTTAATTTATAGGAAACTAAAAAAAAATTGTCAGAAGTGGGATTCGAACCCACGCCCTCAGAGAGGACCAGAACGCTCGAGAACCCGTATAACGGGCAAGGTAAACCTTGAGTCTGGCGCCTTAGACCGCTCGGCCATCCTGACAGATATTTGTGGTATTGTTAAAAACACTTATAAATATAACAGTTTTGAAATTATATTTATATTTTATATAAATATTTATATATTAAATTTTCTTCTAAAATTATAAAAAAAAAAAATTGTTTAAATATTGAAGTAAAAATTTTCGAACCTGAAAATAACTATGCTAAAATAAACCGACGAGGATGGGATTCGAACCCACGCGGGCAGAGCCCATTGGATTAGCAGTCCAACGCCTTAACCACTCGGCCACCTCGTCACATATTTATAGATTTTGGACATTCCTTGTCGGATTTCAAGCACTACTTTTTAAATTATAATTGAATTAGATACTTCACACAGTAATATATTAAAATGCAAATAAGACACAATTTTTGAGGACAAGTTCAGTTTTAGAAAAGAAGCCGTTCATGGCTTGTTTTCTATAGAACAAGCACACAAAATATCTTATTAAACCGAAAAATAGCATATCGATGTGTAAATATACCAAGTATAGTATACAAGAAAAGCACAAGCTTATTCCATCAACTGACAAGCGATATCTCGTGACATCTGACGTATAAGAAAGGCTCGCCGGTATGAGCGCCTTCTTTCGAATAGCTACATAACGTCACTTCGAAAATCTGTACTGACGAGATCACTGGATCGAAACGCATGTGTCTGCAGTTGAATTGTGTAGATGTGTGTCTATGTCCATGTGTACAGTTATAGATGTGTGTTAATAACTTACTGGTATTAATCTTATTAAACATCTATTTTTTTAAATATTCAAAAAAGTTTGGAGGAAATAGACATGTTTATGCCAAAAATTTTAGAAATTAAATTTTTTTAACGTAGCTTACCCTGACTTAATCTGAATATTTTGAAGATTTGAAAATGAGCGGTGTTCTGATCAACTTCAAACTCTGTTTAACGATTTATATTGTTAATTAGTATTGACATTTTTTAATACAAATTTCTGTTACCGTTGTTTATATTCAACATTTAAAAATGAAATGTTTCTTATCATACGAAAGTTTGCTATAGTAATTTATCATAGCAAAGATATAAGACCTTATATTTCTCTAATGCAATATGGTTTGTAACTGGATGTTCAACTGTCACAAATCTTGCAATAATAACTCAAGAAATTACATCAGAGTTGGATAATTGAATAGTTGGACAGAAAGATGAGATCTATATATGCATCTTTCACGTGCATTTGAAACAATTAACATAGCAGTTATTTAAAACTAAGACCGAATTTCATATATTACGACGTATTCATATCCTATAACGTGTGTTCATTTGAAAAGGCAATCTAGGTTACTTTGAAATTTTGATAGAATAAGACGCAAATATATTAGTATGTGTTTGTTTTTCCGTAAACGTAAATCCAAATGACATTTTATAATGTCAATCACAAATATCGGTTAGTGCATAAAATAATCGTGCGTCGATTCTGGTTTAAATAAATTGCTTCTCAGTTTTAAAATGGCTTTCACTTTAGAACATAATTTCTTTTTAGTCCAGGCTCATTTTCGAGTGGTAATAAAATTGATGGTTTATGGGTTTATTCAGTTCAAGATTGCATAGTAGAATTTCAAGTTGAGTTTCCACATTTTGTAATAGATTATATACAATTTAAGAATACTTTGGATAGAACTTTAAAACTTTTTTCTGAAACTGGTAGTCTCTTAAGAAAATCAGGCAGCGGAGCAGTTAAGAAACGTATACCTCAAGTTGTCAATCTTGTTGAAGAAATAATGGAAAATGAACCACAAACATCTGTTCGACATTTGAGTCAACAAATCAACCTTTCTATTGGTACAACTCACAAGTTATTAAAAAAAGATATGCAACTTTATCCATACCGTGTCACAGCAGTACAAGAATTGTTAGAAATTGATTACCCACGTAGACTACAGTTTTGTAATTGGTTTGTAAATATGAACAATAATGGAAAACTTTCGCAAAGAGTCATATTTACTGATGAAGCATGGTTTTATAAAACGGGATACCTAAATTCACAAAATACAAGAATTTGGAGTAGTGAAAATCCACATGTAATTAATGAAGAATCGCTACATCCAGAGAAAATTGGTGTTTGGGCAGCGATAAGCCAAAGGCGAATCATTGGACCAATATTTTTTCAGGGAACGTTAACTGCTCAAAGGTACCGTACGGAAATTTTACAACCATTTGTCAATTAGTTGCATGATGATGAACTACAAAATGCATATTTCCAACAAGACGGAGCACCTTGTCACTGTACTGCAGAATCTTTGGATTATTTAAGAGAATTTTTTGATGAGCGTATAGTTAGTCGAAATACTGAAATTGCCTGGCCTGCACGTTCATGCGATTTAACACCTTGCGACTTCTTTTTGTGGCCTTATCTAAAAAATAACATATTTCGAACACCTATTTTGAATGATATGCTACAGAGAATCGAACAGAAATGGATGGAAATTAATAAGAATCCAGTAATGTTGCAGAATATCATCAGAAATTTTGAACGGAGGATTTTAAAGTGCATTGATCTTGAAGGACAGCATTTTCAACATTTGTTATAGTTTTCAATAAATACCTATTATTTGTTATTTATTTGTATGTATAAAACTGTCAAAATATACGACTTCGTAGGTTAAGTAGTAAATTTTAATTTACGACATACTTCAAAATGTTCTCAGTAAATCACATGCTACTAGATTGACTTTTTAAATGAACACTTGTTGCTTTCTAGCGTGCCCTAATGATCAAATCTTGGCCCACTTCTATTTAATACATTCATTAACTGTATTCATTATTTGCATTCCTTGCTCAGTGCTAGCGTATGCAAATGACTTCAAAAATTATCGAGCTATTAGAAGTACTACTGATATAGGTACTATTCAATTGATACAATGTGAACTAACTTGTTATTAATATCGTTTAGTGTAGTGTACAAATATTAATCCTCAACGGCTTTGTTGAATTTTCTTGTCAATCGTTTGCCAAACTTTCCGTTAACAAAAAGAGAAATAGGAAGAGGAATTAGATTTTACCAAAAATATTGCGAGATACAATAGTTTTAGCCCTGAAATAATGCATTAATTCATTTAAAAAAACTAATTTAGGAAAGACAATCCGCGAGTTCCATTCCCTATTACCTCAACTAAAACGTGACAAAAACATCATGTGTTTATCATGTCATCCAATTACGGAAAGTCTAAATAAAATTGTTAATGAACGGGATTTCCAAGTTGCTTTTTAGTAAAAAAATTAAATTAAGTCGTTTCTAGGAAACGCGCAAGACAAAAATGACGAGAATCAGAAATCAAGCATACTTTGTGGTAATTAATTAACGAGAATTTTTCTCTGAAGACTTTATTAAGTAAAATTACATATCTTTAAACATTTATCCATTCACAATAGTCTCCCTTGAATGTGACACACCTATTTCAATAGTTCTCCCGTTACTGCTAAAAGGCATTATGGAAGATCATCTCAACTTAACACACACAAGACACACAAGACACACACAAGACACACAATATGTGTGTGAAAATACGAAAATAACGTGTGCATAAAACCTTTCCGAATTTATCGTTAATTTTGGCATGTATATTGCGAGTTAATTATCGTGTTTAATACCATTTTGTGGGGTAAGCTGTGTGGAGTACAGTGGTATAATTTTTGTTTATTGATACTAATAATTTTATCCATAATCTAACAATTTCTTATATTACGGCTTTTATTTTCTTGTATCAGGTGTGTTTTTTTTCTTTCCTTTTTATTATTTCTTCTCTTAGTTGAAACCTTTTTTTTTTTACTTCTCTTTCGATTGCTTTTCGTTTTTGTCTTTTCTGGACGTGATATCTTCACTATACAGTGGGTTGTTTTGATTTTAACTTCTCAAATTCCTATTTCTCTATTGTTTTACCTTCCGTGGTCCAATTCTCTTTTCTCTTGTGTTATAAGTCACGATGGTGGACCGTACACGTGTGAAGAACTGTTTTTCCTTTCCTTATCCCGTTTACTATTTCCCATATATACATTGAAAGTTCGTTGGTATGGCTGTCTGCTCATATTGTGGAAAGAACGATGAGTCTCATCGCATGGTCGCCTGCTGCATATGTAGGAAGGTGTACTCAATAGATTGCGCTTCTGTCAGTAGTGCTGCGGCACGACAGATTAATTCTGATTCCGGTTTGTCTTGGACTTGCCGCTGTTGTAAGGATATTGGCTCTGATATAAATGGTCTTAAGTCTGTTATATTACAACTTCAAGAAATCTCTAGTCTGAAAAAGTCCGTTAGCGTTTCAACTGCCCCAGTGCTGTCATTGATGGATACGGAGAAGATTGTTCAGGAGGTGGCTAGTAGAGGGAAGCGCAAGTGCAATATTATCCTTTATCGAGTGCCTGAGGTGCGTGACTGGGGTAAAAAGCAGCAGACGGATCATGATGTCTCTTTGGCTGGATCTGCCTCGTCGTTCCTGGGTGTGTCTGGGATTGGTGGGATCAGTGCGTGTCGGCTGGGTAGATATGATCCGACGCGGCGGGATCCGTCACGACCGATTAATGTTGGATTTCCGTCTGAATCAGCGGTTATTACTATACTTCGTAATTGCAGTAAGTTGAAGCGCTCTGAATGGCCTCATATATCTGTGTTTCGTGATCAGACGCCTATGCAGAGAGAGTTGTATACGCAGGTTAAGACTGAGTTAAGGGAAAGGATTGAGAAGGGCGAAGCTAATCTGCGAATTAAATATAGAGGCGGCATTCCAATCATTGTATCTTCACCGTCGGAAAACTAAATGAGCCCAACAGTGCTGGACCAAGTTGTCCTAATGTTTTGTCTTCGTTTTTGTCTGTCTATTATCAAAATACTCGCGGTTTGCACACTAAAACACACTTGGCATATGGCAATATTTTGAATTCTGAACACGATATTTTTGTTCTCACCGAGACTTGGCTGAATGAATCTATATCCACTTGTGAAATTTTCCCTGACAGTTTTTCGGTGGTTAGAAGCGACAGAAAATTTGACTTGGTTGGCCGCTCCACCGGTGGCGGTGTTCTTGTTGCATTTAGGTCTGGATTTAGGTTTGATGTGTTGGATGTGTCATGTCTGGCAGGCGATTTTCCAATGGTTGATGTTGTTCTTTGCAAGTGTTCAATGTCTGACTTTGTTTTCCTTCTTGGTGGCTTGTATGTGCCTCCTTATTTCACGGATGATGATCTGAGGAACTTCCTTGAAGCACTGGAGATGTTAATTCTAAATTATCCACTCATAATTGTTGGCGATTTCAATGCACCCAATTTTGTACATATGCTGGATAGGGATTCGAAGACGAACTCCATTCTAAATTTTTGCTCCATACTTGACTTGGGTCAGTGCAATCGAATTGTCATTAGTCGGGACAGGTTATTGGATCTTGTACTTACCAATTTTGGGGGGGATATGGCGGTGGAGCATGACCGACACCCGTTGGTGGATGAGGATATTTATCATCCATCTCTCTCTATATCGGTTGCTTTTCCTGCAACTACGTCTTCACCGGTATTTCCTGTCAATGACAATATTAGATATAATTTCCGTAGGGCAGATTACATAACTCTGTACAGAGATTTGCAGCTGGTCGATTGGTCTGAGTTGGACGGCTGTCTTGATGTGGATGAGTGTGTCGATATGTTCTACAATAAACTTTTTCGGATTGTGAGTGTATCGGTTCCGTGCTATCGCGCTTCGTGGGCAGAATAAGTATCCGCCCTGGTTTACGAGGGAAATAAGGAATGGGTTGAATATGAAAGCGTACTATCATCGTAAATGGCGATCTACTGGTCGATTCTGCTTCTACAGTGAATTTAGTAGGCTTCGTAGATCTATGAAGGGTCTTATTGAATCGGCGTATAGTGTGTTCCTGCGGAATGCTGAAACTATCCTCGTGCGC
The DNA here is from genome assembly GCA_935421215.2 of Melolontha melolontha. Lineage (NCBI taxonomy): Eukaryota > Metazoa > Arthropoda > Insecta > Coleoptera > Scarabaeidae > Melolontha > Melolontha melolontha. The sequence continues at coordinate 14,388,238 of OW285236.1, forward strand.
TGTGGGAGTACGTTCGCCTGCGCCAGGGAACGTCTCGTTTGCCTTCACTAATGTGTGACGGTGCGACAGAATTAAGTGATCCCTCGGATATTGTCGATGGTTTTGCTCGTGTTTTTTCTGAGGTTTACCGTCCTACTAATGTTGGTCGCCACGGATCGGATGCAGCACATTCGAATGATTTCTTCGGCATGACTTGTGTCTCTGACGGTGACATATCTTGCGCCATCAGTCGGCTGAAGTCGGGGTTCACTGCTTGTGAGGATCAGATTCCCGCGTTTTTTGTGAAGAACTGCCGCGCGATTCTCTCTACTCCATAAAAATCGATATTTAATTTATCCATAAGGAAAACTTATTTTCCCAAAAGGTGGAGGAGAGCTAGAGTTTGTCCTGTTTATAAGAAGGGTGACAGAAACAATATCAAGAATTATAGACCTATTTCCATTCTGTGTAATTTTTCGAAGGTTTTTGAGCAGATCATATACGACACCATTTTCAGAAATGTAAATGTTAAAATATCTATGGTTTTATATATATATATGGTTTTGTACGACGTCGGTCTACTGTTACGAATTTGTTGAATATTACGCAGGATTTAAGTAACTGCTTGGATGGCGGGGGACAGACTGATGTTATATATACAGATTTTTCTAAGGCCTTCGACACCATTGATCATGGCTTGTTGTTGAGGAAACTAGATATGGTGGGATTTGATGTGCCTTTTCTTACATTCATGCAGTCTTACTTGGATGGCAGAGTCAACTATGTCTACTACAATGGATATAAGTCCTTTGAATTCGTATCGACGTCTGGTGTATCGCAGGGTTCAAAGCTTGGACAGCTTCTATTCGTGATTTTTATCAATGATCTCTTCGATGGACTTACGGGCTCGCATCTTTCCTATGCCGATGATGTAAAAGTCTATGCGGTAGTTAATACTCATCAGGATGCTTTGCGGCTGCAGGGGGACGTTGATGCGATCGTTCGTTGGTGTGGAGATAATCTATTGCACCTGAATATTGCCAAGTGTTCTGTGGTGCGTTATACAAGGAGAAGGGATCCAGTGATGTTCAATTATAGTGTACGGGGTAAGGTGCTTGGGGCTGCTACTACGATCAGGGACCTTGGTGTGTTGTTTGATGACCAACTTTCCTTTTCTGAGCATATTACTGCTACTTGTCGGTCAACACTTGGCTTGCTGGGTTTTGTAATGCGGAGCTCTAAGTATTTCACTGATCCTGGCGTAATAAAGACTCTGTACGTCTCACTTGTGAGGTCTAGACTGGAATACGCTTCAACTGTGTGGTCTCCCTTATATACTTGTCACATGTTGCAGCTGGAACGAGTACAAAGACGTTTCCTAAAGTATATGAACTTTAAGAGGGACGGTTTCTACCCACCTAGAAATACTGACCACATGCAGCTCCTAGCTGAACATGGTCTGTCGCCCCTGACTACCCGTAGGGAGATTTGTGGGGCCAATTTCTTGCATGGCTTGGTGTCTGGGGGGATCGATTGCCCCGCTCTGTTGGCGCAGGTTGGGTTTCGTGTGCCGAGGTTGTCGTCTAGGAGCAGTACTACATTTTCACTTCCTCGCTGCAGGACCAATGTTGGAATGCGCAGTCCCATTTATCGGATGTGTCTAGATGCTGATAGGATCTTTGCTGACGTCTTCCTGGAGCGAACCGTCAGGCGGTAGCGTGGACGGTGGCAGTGTGTTTGTGTTGGTGTGTATGAGTGTATTTTACTTTTATATATGAGTACTTACTATGCCTTATATATGTATACTATTGTTTTATGTGCGTTATTGTATATTGTTGAAGCGCCCATTTTGGCTTTGCTGTTGCGCTCTAATAAATATTATTATTATTATTATTATTAACCCTTCAGACCTCCATCGTGCGTTTTTGTATATATTCTTAATCATATTAAAACAGTGGCCCTTCAACGGAGTTTTCATATTGAGAAACATGAAAAAGTCTGCATCAGACAGATTGGGGCTATAAGGAGAGTGAGAGAGCACAGGAATATTTTTTCCCCTAAAAATTGGTGCATGACGTTCTGGGGTGTTATTATGATGCAGAATCCATCAATTCTTCGCCTATTCTGGACTCACCCAAGCAACTCTGCCACACAAACGCTGTAGAACAGCACTGTTAACAGTTCTACCCTGCGGCACAAACTTTTTATGAATCATGGCCCTAATGTCAAAAAGCAAATTATAATTATCTTGATTTGAGACCGCGAAATTCTCGCTTTTGTTGGACACTTTCCTTCCTCCTCTACCCACTGCTTATACTGTCTTCGAATTTCGAGGTGATACTGGAACACCCAACTTTGCTTCCCGTGATGGTTTCCATCCAAGCTCGCTCTTCGTTTCGGATGCGTTCAATGAAATCCTGGTAAAGTCGACGAACGTCGTCTAACATTGCCAACCATGCTTTAAATACACTACATAATATGTCGATTAAAGGGTTAAAACTTGTCAAGGCCATTAATAGTCCCCGCGATCTTGACGCATACGAAAGTATTCACATCGATAAAAACAAACAGAATTCTATGAACGGAGATAAGGGACCGATCCCCTACACCTGTCTCTTTTCATTCTTAGAAACGGAGGTAAAAGGGTCGTAGACGTTTCAAATAGAGTATAAACACATGTGGGTGCCGTTTCCTTAAGAGAGGTAATTTTTTGTCGAGCTTTTCGTCGATATAATTTGCATTTTTAAGTCAGTGTATATGTGGACGCTGTGTAAAGTTGTTGCGTGATCAGTTGTGCTAGCTTTAATGTGCCCCATGTGCGACACCTTGATTTTACCTACTGATGATGACAACTTAGTTGTCGAAATACGTATTTAGGATACGATTAATAATTGTGGTAAGGGGTTATATATATATATATACCTTTTTAAGTTTTTTGTCGTCTAAGATGTTATAAACTATCCCCTTTATTTTAGCGCGAGATACCCGCACACAGATTATTTTCAGGCATAAATGGGACACCCGGTATACAAATTCAATTTAACTCAATAAATTATAAAATTTTAATTTTGCCTTAAACTTATATAAAAAAATAAGCGATTTAGAAAAGGGACTAATACCATAAGATTCACTCAAGCGTCAGTATAAAACAGAACTTCTGAACATTGTTACAAGTTTAATAAAACTTTTTAGAGATATTCGTGCCAGCTATAAAGCAGTAACTTAAACACAAGTTTAGTATTATCCTCCGGTAAAATTCTGAACCTCGTAATTTTAAGAACACCCCAAGGCTAATCTAATCGTATGTATACAGCGCCTATATCTCGCATCCCCTTCAAGTACTTATCCATTCAAGCAACAGTTTTATTGGTTTACGTTTCGTTTGAGATAAGCAGTTCAATAAAGTGAAATATATACAGTAAAATTAAAATTTACCTAGCTTGAACTTTTCTAAGCTTGATGCGGTGTTGCGATAGAAACCTCTCGTTAACCTCTTCAAGGGCGAGATCCACGGCAGGTCCGCAGCGTTCCAGGTCGAAGGGTGAATCCAGATGCGAGGCCATCAGAACGCCGACGTTATAATATCTGAATTCGTCATCGAATGAAGACGTTCCACTAATGATACCGCACTTTACGATGTTTACAAGCAGTATTTTTATTGTTATTGTTGCACATAAAAGATATAAACGTAGACAGGACATTTTGAACATTGGAAATTTTGGTAAACAATGATTTTGCTGTTATATATGTTAACGTTCCTTCTAGAAAAATATATCAGATAGAAATAAAGACAATTATTAGTCTAGAGAACGGACACGCTTACCACCCAGTGCAGTACTGGCGAAAGGCTGTATTTCTAAAATATTTAATTTTATTTATATAATTGGAAAACGAACGGGTGGTGATCTATAAAATTACGAAATACATATTTATTTGTTGAAAAGTTGTATTTATAAAGTTTTTAATTTTATTTATATAATTGTAAAACAAACGGGTGGTGATCTATAAAATTACGAAATACATATTGCAGTGTTTTTTCCCCGAAGATAATTTTGAATAATATATTTTATTTATGTACTATCGTGAGCAATTGAAAGTAAACGCACTATTATAGCTGCGTAAATTTTACCAAATTGTCAAGCTAATGTCATTTATGTTATGATTAAATGCTGACACTGACACTTCAAAAGTACTGTATACATTAGATAAATTTTGAAATTTCGACATGCCAACATAATAAAGTGTTAACTTTCAATTGCTCACGATAGTACATTCATTTTTGCAGGATATTTATGTATATTTTGAAAATTATTTTAATTTAATGTTGGACCGATTCTTTTGATTATATCTGCATATCTTCGTGACGTATATAATAGTTATAGTTTGACATGTGATCGCATTTTGCGCTTCCGATAAGAGGTTAGAGGGGTGTAACCTTCAAACACACATAGAATAATGGTAGATACAGTTGATTTTAATGGTATAGTTAATTAAATATAGATTTTTGATTAATATCACGTTTATTGTTTGTAATTGGTTGATGGTGATTTGATTTCATTACGGGATTATTAACGAGGGTTTTGACTCGTTAATTTTGATGAATTTTACTTTTATCTGCCATGTGTGTTTCAAATATAGTTTTTATATATATTTAAAAACGTAAGTTATATTAAAAATTTAATATTTCAATGCATTGATTGTTAGAGTTATATTCAGTATTGATTGTTAGAGTTATATTCATTATTGATTATATTTAATCTTGATATGTTTGATAGTTTATTTGATAGCAAGGTAAATTTTCATTTTTTTGAAGAGGGATTTTTTTTTATTCACGTGTAAGATATTTGTTGAAGTCAGGATTTGAAGGGAAATTTATATTCATGTTTATGTGCGCATGATCTGGTCTTTGACACGCGTGATAACAGTTTGTTTCTGTTTGACGTTTGAATTTTGGAGTTAAAGTAAACAATTGAAATTGAAAGTTCTCCATACTATTTAAATAGTTGATTTTTATTTGCGTATAATTGGAGGTTTTTCTTTGCGAGCGTGTCACTTATCTCGCAATCCTTTTCCCTCCTGCTTTTTGTTTATTAATGCAATTAGCTATCTTAATATTTGATTAATATTTTTTCTTTCTTCTTTTTTTTTAATAAAAATCTTGTGGGAAAGTGCTTGTTATAATGCTTTTATTTGTTTTTCTGTCCACGTTCGTAAATGAACCTGAGACTTTAGAGGACTCTATTTAAAAGAAATAAACTCTCCGTAAGGCGGCCCGGACTCATAGTGGTACATCGTGGATTATCTTCAATATATTTCTACAATACACAGCAATATGTATTTGTTGAAAAGTTGTATTTTTAAAGTTTTTAATTTTATTTCTATAATTGGAACATTTTTATTTGTTCATTTTGTCGTTCAAGTTGAGTAAAGGAGTATTAATATTGACTAGCAATAGTTTCTCAAGGTTTTCTTCTGTCAATTTTGTTCTCTTTGAATTAAGTACATCCTTATAAATAGAAAACGTCCTTTCTACATCGCAACTGGTTATAGGTGCATACTGGAAATATTCTTTTATTTCTTCATATTTAGCCGTTAGATTTTGTGGAATTATCTCCATACATAATTGTGCAATGTAATTAAATCTGGATTTCTATTAAGAATTGCTTCAAACTTTTGCCGAAGGCCACATCCGAAGTCACTTGGAATACTTTTCAAATTATTAACAGCCACGTCTAATGTGGTTAATCCGTCATTTAATTTGAGATTTCGATTTTCAAAATAAGTGATTAGTTTTGGCAATTTTCCAAAGTGTTCGTGAAGAAAGTACAACTGATTTTTTTAATTTGGGATTTGTGTGAGCTCCTTGCACTCACCAATACTTCTAGCATCCTCCTTCAGCAGTGTTACGAAATGTTTTAGACTATCGAAATTCTCAGCATAATAACTAGTAGCTTCCAGCCATGTTCCCCATCTAGTTATTACTGGAGTGGGAGGCAGTGACAGAGATGGAAATTTTTCCCTGAAAAGAGCTACTCTCAATGGTGCTTTTCTCAAAACTTTTTTAAAAGCTGATACAAGTCTATTAACTTCCGGAAAAGTGTCTCTGATATATTCAGAGATTCTGTGGAGAGCATGTGCTACACAAGTAATATGCAGCATATTAGGATATGTTTTCTTCAATAGTCTGCCTGTTTTTAACATATACGCAGCACTATCACTGACAAATAAAAGTATTTTTTCTTTGTACGTGGCGTCCGAATGAAGCATTTTTTGCATATTCTCCTTAATGGTTTTAGCAACTGTTTCCGCATCAACTCTATTTATAACACTTGTTGCTATTACATATGAGTTATAGGGAATAGTTGGATGTAGTACACCAGCTACAACATTTACCACACAGCGTCCTAACATATCCACCGTTTCGTCGGCGCTTATCCATATGTATTGATTTAAAAGATGGCTTCTAATGCCTACTGTTCTTCTTCTACTGTTCTCGTATAGCACCTAGAAACATAATATTTGCGTAAAGTTGATTCATCAGGAACATTTCGACCAGTATATTTTTTCAGAAATATTTTTAAAGTGGGATTGCTAAGTTTATTTAATGGAATATTAGCCGCCATAAAAGTTTTACAGAGTTCAGATGTGTTTGCGATCCTAAGTGACGAATTTTTGACGATATTTTACGGATTTTGTAATAAATTTCGGAATCAATGACAATGGACATACAATCAGTATGACCGTCAATCCAACTCGCCATTGTTTTACAATGCCGTTCTCGACATTCTTCCATATCATGTCTGAAAAAGTAACTTAAACACTGCTCTAGATCTAAATAAATGAAAACTAAAAATGTGTGCGTAAGTTATTGAAACTGAACGACATTCAATGCACACTTACGTCGAAATAATTGGTAGAAATAGATTCAACCAAATGATATTAAACAGGATCTATCACAAAAATTACGATGTAATTAACAGTTAAAACTATGAAAACAAGAAACTTACTCACAGCACTTTATTTATCTTACGAAATTTAAACTAATAAATAAAATACATTATAAAAGCCCTGCTTCTATCTACGCTCATGAAAATACTTTAAAAAACACTATATTCTCCGAATACAATAGCTGGCTTGTCCATTGTTATCGCGGCGAGACCAGGTGTCCGAGTAAGTCAAACAAATACTTCATTGAATTACGCCGGGATGTACTGAGCGACGTTATACACAATTCCAATTGCCGATTGCGTTTTATGGAAATTGCGTCAGTTCTCTAATTATTACTAATGCAACCCAAATATGCAAATATTTTGGATATATTGCATAATATATACATTTTTAAATATTTGCATATACCAATAATAAATAGTACTATATTGTCCAAAATTGAAAGAGTTCAAGTAAAACAATTTTATAAATCTTCGATTATGAAGTCATTTACTTTATTATGTTTCCAGTTCTCAAGAAAAAAATTTTTTATGACGAACAAGAGTATGGGGTATTCCCTGTCTTAAATTCCGAGAATTCAAAATAGGTCGTTTTAAACCATTCACAGAGATTTTATTGTACCTATATTTACATAAGTACGTAAATAAATAAATCGATTTCTGAATTTCATTTTTAGTTGTGCTTTTGAAGAGATAACATCGATTTGTGGTGTGATATTTTATTTATTTTTATTAGTAAAACGCCCAAAGTCAGTAGAGCGTCAATGTGAGTTAAGTCATAAAAAGGACTACGTATAGATATGGGAAAAGTCTACTGTTCTGCGTGTGTTAAAATTGTAAGTATAATTTTTGAATATTCAATGTAGAAGGTGGAACAAAATAGGTCGATATCTGTTATTTTTTGATATAGAAAAAAAAGTAAAACGCAATGCTCCAACCAATGCTCAAAAAGTTTAACGAACAAGACATTTTTAACCGAGTCCTATGTCATGCGATAATGACGTTAAATATTCCCTTGTCAAAGCTACGCAATCAAAACTTCACTTCTTTTCCCAGATGAAACAACACTACGAAGAAACGACGTAAGTTCCTTGTATTTGGAGGTAATTGAGGAAATTAAAGCTAAAATTCGGAACAAACATTTTTACATATGTATTGAAGAAACCACCGATTCAAGAGAACGTTGTATTGCTCATTTATTGATCGGTGTTCTTAGCGACGAGATTCTGCCAAAATATTACCTAAGAGTTAGAAAAAACAAATGCACTCACAGTGGCCAAATTTGTTCAAGAGGAACTATCAACATTTTTTCTTCCTACGCCTGTTCCTGGAGATAACTTTTTGCTTATTTTGTCAGATGCAGCACCGTACATGATAAAGGCCGGGCAAAATTTGAAAATCTTTTATCTGAACTTGATACATGTAACATGTCTTACTCATGCTTTAAATAGGGTTATTGAAGAGATTAGCAAACATTTTCCTCTTGTAAATATGTAGTTTAGTTAATAATTTAATAACATGAAAAAATCTGAAACGCTTGAAACGCACAACATTTTAAAGTTTTTTTTTCCCTCTGTTGAAAACTCAAAAGATCTTCTGCGATATTTTGCGATCTTCTTTTAAATGAAACATTTTCCAGAATGACTTTGCAAGTTTCATATAAGTGTATATTCCAAAAGTGGAAGGAAGAACCGACATCGGATGCCATCATTGGTTTTGTTTTGGAAAAAATAGGCTCACCAATGTTAAGACCTGATGCTCTTTGCAGTTCAAAAGGCAACTCTTCGCGTACTGGTTTGTAAAATACGAAAAAGGTGGAGGGAATCCATTCGAAATTTAGCATCATTTCTGAATAAAAATGCTGTCTGGCTTGAAAATAATGTAAAGTTTTCAAATGCTGTAAGGGATGCATTGCCCAGTGGATCGGGGACCAATGCAGGCAGACCTAAAAAAGAATTTAGGTATTGTTATCCTAAAGTGCAAAACAGAAAAGTGCATAATCTTTGAAGTCCGGTAGTCAAGACGAGTTAGCCAAAGCAACCGTAACAAAGCTATACCAATCTGGAAAACGAAACTCTGCAGCGATTGTCAAGGAACTGACATCTGCTTCTCCAGAAAGGGGAAGCAAAATCAAAATGACTCGCATGTCTTCTTCAAACAGCCCACGAAAATTAACGCCGGACCAGGCTCTGGCGCTACTTATTGATGCAAACTTATCGTCAATACAACATTGGTCGGGATCAAGCAAAACATCACGGTTGCACTTTGTATCCACCTTATTATGTTGTAAAGGAGGCAAAGAGGTTATGCTATCCAAAGGACATAATAATAACTGAAGTTTCAGCTGAAGTATCAGTTCAGTCGCTTATAAATAAAACTTTGTACAGGGCTAGAAGAGACTCTTAGAACTTTGTCAAACGTTAAAGCACTAAATATTATCGTAAAGTGGTTAGTGGTAAAGTATCGCAAGTTAACTATCGACAAAAGTATATGGACAAACATAGCTCTGATGATAGTATGTTTAGTGTATCAATGGTACCAATCCAAATGTGCTCCGTAAATGATAATGGTGATAGTCATTCACTAATTTGGAAAAACCCTGCTTTTTCTTCCACACGGTACTGTCGCCCCATTAAGTTCGTTTTTACCAAAGAAACAGTCAGTGTAATTACCTCAGAAGTAAACAAAGTGAAAGAACAAATATCTCAACTTACTCCAACCACTATACTTGTAGATGGCAAGCAATTTCAGGTTACAGCAAATATGATCTTTTGTATGATTGACGGTAAAGTATGCAATGCTGTATCATCCTGGGCATCATCACAAACATGCTACTTATGTGGGGCTAAACCTAGTGAAATGAACATCTGCGATATACCTCAAAAAAATATAAACGAATCCTTTTTACCCCTTGGACTATCGCCCCTCCATGCATGGATAAGGTTTTTGGAATGTATTTTACATATATCGTACAAACTTGATATTAAAGCATGGCAAGCTCGTGGAGCAAAAAATTTAAAAAAAGTTGCAGAGAAGAAAAAATACATTCAACAAAAATTCAAAGAGGAGCTTGGCTTGCTTATAGATATGCCAAAACAGCAGACCGGAAACACAAACGATGGTAATACCGCGAGGAAATTCTTTAGAAATGCCGAAAAGTCTGCCGAAATAACTGGCGTTAACTTAGAATTGATCAAACGTTTTCATGTTCTGTTAGAGTGCCTAAATTGTGGTCTTAAAATTGATTCAGAAAAGTTCGGCGAATATGCAAGAGAAACTTTGGAATTGTATTTGAAAGAATATTTCTGGTACTCAATGCCCGTAAGTGTGCATAAAGTCCTTTGTTATGGAAAGGATATTATAGCCTCTTGCATTCTTCCGATCGGACAATTTTCTGAAGAAGCTCAGGAGGCAAAAAAACAAAGACTGCAGAAAATATCGCGAACTTTTTACTAGAAAAGCGTCAAGAAAAGACACAAATACGGATTTATTTTATCGACTGCTTATTTCGTCGGATCCGTACATCGCTAGTCTTCGTAAAGCACCCAAAACCAAGCATAGTGAAGTTACGCCAGAAGTTTTAGTGTTGTTAGAAAGATTTGCAGGCCCGTGTAATGATTGCGAGTCTTCAGACGATTGCAATGAGTCTAGTTCTGAATAGGTGTTCAAAATGTTGTTATAAAATGTATGTTTTTTTAAATGTTCTATAATAAAAAACACAAATAAACTCAAACTTTAAATAAAACATATTAATTTTTATTAAAAATTTTAAAAACCAACAAATAGAACTGTTTTACTGTTTTGAATAATTAAGTTCCGGTAAACTCAAGAAATTTCGCACTGTGCCTCGCTCGGCTCATAATCTCAGACTCGTTCGATAAAGTATCACTTTACTGACTTGGTACATAAATAACTAATACTCGACAGTGAAGACCATTTTGGCAGTAAAAACAACAAATCGTTTTACGTATGTGCTTGTTTGACATTTGCGTCGTCAAATTTTTGTCAAATTTAAAAATCAAGCAAGTTAACATGATGTTGCAGAATTATGCCAATATAAGAGAATAAAAAATCCGTTATTTATAGTCAGCTGTTAGTTGCAAAGGATAAGTTAACATATATCTAATTCATATTGCTAAATTTGAAATGGTAAGTAAAACAAAAGCGATTTCCATGAGCTAATTATATGTCCATAGATCAATTATTTTCGAAAAAGTAAAAAGTAAATTACTCAAAACAAAACAGAATGAATAATCATAGGTTATTTCCCGAGAATTGTTAATTTTATCGAATAAACTGCGGGTAGATGTTTTTCACAAAATTTTCTTAGCAAATTTTGCTTAGCAAGACATAATAATTTATATTAAAAGGGTAAAGGGCTTTTTGATAAATTATTAAGTCGAGACTATGGACATATTATTAGCTCATGGAAATCACTTTTGTTAAAGCCAAGTGTTCATTTGAAAAGTCAATCTAGGTTACTTTGAAATTTTGATAGAATAAGACGCAAATATATTAATATGTTTGTTGTTCCGTAAACGTAAATCCAAATGACATTTGATAATGTCAATCACAAATATCAGTTAGTGCATAAAATAATCGTGCGTCGATTGTGGTTTAAATAAATTGCTTCTCAGTTTTAAAATGACTTTCACTTTAGAACATAAATTTTTTTTAGTCCAGGCTTATTTTCGAAGTGGTAATAAAATTGATGGTTTATGGGTTAATTCAGTTCAAGATTGCATGGTAGAATTTCAAGTTGAGTTTCCACATTTTGTCCACATTTGTAATAGATTATATACAATTTAAGAATACTTTGGATAGAACTTTAAAACTTTCTTCTGAAACTGGTAGTCTCTTAAGAAAATCAGGCAGCGGAGCAGTTAAGAAACGTACACCTCAAATTGTCAATCGTGTTGAAGAAATAATGGAAAATGAACCACAAACATCTGTTCGACATTTGAGTCAACAAATCAACCTTTCTGTTGGTACAACTCACAAGTTATTAAAAAAAGATATGCAACTTTATCCATACCGTGTCACAGCAGTACAAGAATTGTTAGAAATGATTACACACGTAGACTACAGTTTTTCATTTGTTTTGTAAATATGAACAATAATGGAGAACTTTCGCAAAGAGTCATCTTTACTGATGAAGCATGGTTTTATAAAACGGGATACCTAAATTCAGAAAATACAAGAATTTGGAGTAGTGAAAATCCACATGTAATTAATGAAGAATCGCTACATCCTGAGAAAATTCGTGTTTGGGCAGCGATAAGCCAAAGGCGAATCATTGGACCAATATTTTTTCAGGGAACGTTAACTGCTCAAAGGTACCGTACGGAAATTTTACAACCATTTGTCAATCAGTTGCATGATGGTGAACTTCAAAATGCATATTTCCAACAAGACGGAGCACCTTGTCACTGTACTGCAGAATCTTTGGATTATTTAAGAGAATTTTTTGATGAGCGTATAATTAGTCGAAATACTGAAATTGCCTGGCCTGCACGTTCATGCGATTTAACACCTTGCGACTTCTTTTTGTGGCCTTATCTAAAAAATAACATATTTCGAACATCTATATTGAATTTGAATGATATGCTACAGAGAATCGAACAGAAATGCATGGAAATTAATAACAATCCAGTAATGTTGCAGAATATCATCAGAAATTTTGAACGAAGGATTTTAAAGTGCATTGATCTTGAAGGACAACATTTTCAACATTTGTTATAGTTTTCAATAAATACCTATTATTTGTTATTTATTTGTTTGTATGAAACTGTCAAAATATACGACTTCGTAGGTTAAGTAGTAAATTTTAATTTACGACATACTTCAAAATGTTCTCAGTAAATCACATGCTACTAGATTGACTTTTCAAATGAACACTTGTTTTAGGTCATTTGAGAAATAATTAAGATTATTTCTCAAATGACATATACCTTATAAAAAAAATATGTACAATTTGGCACATTCAAAGGTAGAAACCATTTAATCAGTGTAATATTGTCCTATTGGCTTGAATATGAAATTTTGCAGGATGTTATTAGTTATTGGTAGATAGAAAATGAGGAAAATAATTGAAATAATACTTTCAAAAAAAAATTACCAAGTATGCCGAAAATTTTCAAAAAAAAAACCATTAGTATAGAAGAAGCTTTTCATAAATATAAAAAATTATTAGTTGTTTAAAAAATACGTTCTTTAAATACTAATATTAATTCCTTTACCTCCATTCACAAGAATAAATTATCACTAACAAATCTTTTTTTTTTTACTATTAATGTATTAAATATTTTATTATTACATTAAATTATAATTTACCAAAATGATTAATGATTAAATTGCGACCGAACTTTACAGGTTTTAAACAATAATTCTTTTACTATTATCACTCGAAATAGGATATGAACTTGAACTTGAAACGCGCACTGCTCTGTCAATGTTATAGTAAAATATTTGTTGGTCGGCGAAGCAACGGATCGCGTATGTTAAACCAACCACCTGCTGCGTCTGAGTACTTCAAAATCACAGATGACTGTGCGCATACAAATTTTTCTATCTGGAGCGAAATCTTTAATAAAATTAGATGAGTGAGATTTCGCCCGCCAAGAAACTATGTGCAAATTACATATTAAAGCTTTATAGTACTCGGTGATTTTCAGGAAAATTATAATTATTAATTATAATAGAAGATTCCATATTCTTTTGAGTAATTGGAAATGTTCAGAGAAACAGTTTTGCGTAAAGAAATTGTTTAGAAAAGATAAAATATTTTTAAAAATTCAAATATTTCTTTTGACTTTTTGTCCAAATTATTCGTTACTAACCAGTATTAATTACTATTACAACTAATTAACAAATGTTTACTTAGATTCCGAATAGCAAAAATACGTAATATCTAATTACCAGGAAGCAGTGGCGGCTCGTGCTAAAAATTTTAAGGTGTTCTGCAAGTTTTACAAAAAAATTTACCTTGCACGGGCAGTAAGAGGTTGTCTCCCATCGATCTTATCGTGCTTTCTTCGCCTTCCGCACTGAAGTAATGGATTTCTGGAACGATTGTCAATTGTCACACAAAAAAATAAGAGTCACTAAGCACTACTTTACTAACAAATTAATTCTTATAAATTAAATCTATTCTACGTTCTTTTCGATTTGCAAATTTTGTTATCACTTTGTCATTAAAATTGTCTATTTCGGAAATAAACTTTTTTTCGATAGATAGCATGGAAAGAGATGTTAAACGATCTTCGGTCATTGAATTTCTGAGAAACGTCTTAATTCGATTTAGTGTTGAAAAGCATCGTTCGGCCTCTGATGTTGTCATGGGAGTTGTTATTACAATTTCTAATAATTTTCTAGTCTCCTGCAACGTATCTCCCAGATTGTTTTTTATTAAAAATTTTAGAAGAGGTAGTGCGCCTTTTAAAGATCAGTTCTTGAGTAAATAACAGACAATTCAGTTCGTAATCTTTCTTTATCAAGGGTGGGATAATAGGAGCATGCGGAAGTGAGTTTGTCTTCAGGAAATTTACTGCAATACTCTCCAAAGCATTCCGAAAAAAAAAGTGATGCCACTACTAGATGCTCTTTAAAATGAAATCGATCTTTTGCACAATTTAGAATAACATCACACACCTCTAAAGCCGAAATTCGATGATTAAATCTGCTGTTATTTGAACGTTTGCGTTTTTCTGGTGGTGGCTCATCGCTTATTAAATCTGATGCTTCACTTATGATGTTGTCAATATTATTTCGAACTTGGCCTATACTGCGTTCAAAATTTTCGATAGCGTCTTTTACTAGAGTGGGTTCAATTTTTCTTTCCTGGAATTAATTAAACAGGATATCTACTTGGGGCATTACATGATGGAAAAAGTCAGCCAAAAATTGAAGATCGGATCATTTAATGTACGGCGAATAGAGGCGGCTGCACTACACACTGTGTTGTTGGAGAATTGTTCTTCTATTTCTTCCATACACTCAATGAGAGAGGCCCTATTTTCGTACACAACATTAATGGTCCTGATATTAAAATTCCAACGGGTTGTACCGCCGGGGGGATCCTTCTGTTTACAATCTTGTTTAACACTTCTACTCGTTGGGGTGAATTATTAAAAAAGCCGGGAATGTCTTGTAGATTTCCAAAAAATACACTACTTGCGAATTTGCAGAAGCAGCTTTAGATATAATTAAATTTAATTGATGGGCATAGCAATGTACATAGTGCGCAAAAGGGTACTTTTTTTTAATCAATGCTTGAACGCCTGCGTGTTGTCCGCTCATCACCGCTGCTCCATCATAACTCTGTGCAATCAGTTTGTTAGGTGAATTTTGAATTAAAGCATCTATGACACTTAAAATTGTTTTGCTAAGTGTTTCTGCATCACATTTTTCAGGAATGACGTAGTTCCAAAAACGTTCAATTGGCTCACCATCACGAACATATCTAAAAATAACTACCATTTGAGTTTTTGCAGCAACATCCGTTGTTTCGTCCGCCATGATCGCCAAAAACGGAGAATTATTAATTTCCTCAATTATTTGTTCTTGGCAGACTTCAAGTATGCACTGTAACAGATCATTCTGTATTTCTTTGGAAGTGCCTTTAAATACCGAACAATTCTTTAGGTGCTCACTTAGAGTTGCATCTAATTCAGCCAAAAAATTAATAAGTCCACGAAATATCCCCGGATTCTCGGAAATATCGCTCTCATCATGTCCCCGAAGGGCCAATTCAAAAGCTCCACAAAATTTTATACAATTGATAATTTTTGATAAAATATAACGATTCTTTGACACATTTTCATTATATCTCTGTATATTTACCCAATAAGCAGAATCTAGTTGAGCCATAATATTAGTTGACCCTAGTAACGCAAATTCCATACAATTATGAAGATGGCTTTTAAAATTCTCATGTCTTTTTATTTTCAAACTCAAGTGCTCTAGATCCGTGACCCCTATTTCCGTCCAAGCTTTATCGCCACCAAAAAGTAAACAGCGAAAACAATATAAAGCATTTTTTTTGTTGCATCCACAAATCCATTCGTTTTTTGAATAAATATCGCTACTAAATTTACGTGTATAATTTTTCCCTCTACTTACACCAGTTTTTTCAGTAGTGATATCTACTAATGGCCTACTATTTGCTTTTAATTTTATCTTTTCTTCGAATGAATATTTAAAGAATCTCTTCACATTAATTAAATTAAAGACCACCTCCATAATACACAGAGTTTATATAAATTGTCAACAATACACAAAAACAAGCACGCGACGCGCACTCTAATATTATTGTTTTTACGTTAAACTCGCCGCAGAGTAAAAAACACGCGAAAATATTAAATACCTATACCGAATAATATGAAGGCGCTGGACAGAATGCAGCGAAGATGCTTGATAAATCACGCATTGGTTTTAGACAACAGCGGGGGTAGCGGGGTGCGCGCGGGTGTTTGAAAGAGCTCTGTGCGCACGTTCGTGTGGACCAGATAAGGAACAAGTGAGCGATCGCGCGAATTAGGTTGGTTATTCCGCTGGTCGCCTATTGTATATTATTTTATAATATACTATGGAATTTCGGAAGCGAATATCTCGGCTTCTACTGATCGGATTTTAATGATTGAGGTGTCAAATTGTAGGGTTTGATGTCCTCTACAGGATGATGTAGAAAAATATGCAAATATTTTGATATATAGGGGGAGAATTTTCACAACAATATGTTACGCTTTTATAAACATCAGAAATGTCGGAAAAATTATGTAAAAGAAAACTAGTTATAACTAATACAGGTTCGCCCGCCCAATTTTTTGGGAGCTCTGCAGCACTGCAGCGCTTATGCGCCAGCCGCCACTGCCAGGAAGGATTTGTAATTAGAGGTAATAAGATAAGAAAACAAACTTTTTGGTGAAAACTTATTTTATTTTTAACGTAATCTCCTTGTAATTTATTACATTTAGTCCATCGATATTCAAGTCTTTCAATTCCTTCAGAAAAATAAGCTTTATCAAATGTGTAAGTTTCCGTAATTACCTCCTCTTTCAACGTAAATTTCTTGGCGCCAAACCAAATTTTCAGGTTGGGAAAAAATCTGTAGAGGCTGTCATTAAAACACTCGAAGTATGAACACCTGTATTATCCATTTCTTCTTTCAGTCGGGCCTTTCGCGTTGTAACGAGCCATCGAAAAAATTCATAATTGGAGTAGACTGTGAAATTGGGTTGGAACTTTAGCCACTTCCACATAATGATATTTATTATTTGACATTGAAACTATAAGTTTGTGTCAAATTTTTCAAAACTCTTATTAAGAAAATTAAAAAGTTGGTTTGTGTTTAGATGTAAATGGACAACATTTTCAACAACTTCTGTAGCTATATGTAAATTTTGATTATGATTTCGATATTAAATAAATTATTTGTTTTCTTTTTTGTTGTAGTATCATTTCAATGCCATAACCTTTTTTTACAATGAAACCAAATGAAACTGTCAAGCATCAAGTAATGTGTCATTATGTGGAAGTGGCTAAAGTACCAACCCAATTTCACAGTCTACTCCAATTATGAATTTTTTCGATGGCTCATTATTACATCGAATAATACAAGGCAACTCGATTGCGATCAATATTCTATTGCACGGATCTCTAAATTTTTTAGCCTAAGGGCCACATTGACTCTTGAACTAAGTCCAAAGAGCCAAAACCCAGATATCTGATTGACCAACACACTGTAGTTTTGAATTATGCGCAAAAGCCAAGAAGTTAATGTACATATTATTACGACACATTATATTTATAGTGTTGGCAACATGCTGAGAATAGATGTGTTAAGTGTATGATACAATGATACAGCGTCATCTTATGGGAAACGGAAAAATTACGCGAAAACGTGAATTATATTTGATTAGTTGTAAAATCACTAAATCGATATATAAGGTTTGTTCTAGCAGCAGTAAGAAACTATTAGGTATTGTATAGCGCATGCGTAATACTAATATTGTGTTCTGGCAAGTGAAATTACTAATTGCTTGCTAATAGCTAACTGTTCTAGCAGGCGAAAATTGTAGTTACGGATTGATTGTGGATCATCCAAACAATTCCTGGATCTCAATAAAATTTGAAATTTGGGACATGCGCATAACGCTGTAACAGGTGAGGTGTATTTCAGGTCAATTCGAGTGTATTAACGTAAACGATATCAGTTTCTTTTTAACGGGAATAGTGGTTTAATTAATTAATTAAGAATTTTTTTAAAAAATATGATAATATTTATAACATAACGTGTGTTCATTTGAAAAGTCAAGCTAGGTTACTTTGAAATTTTGATAGAATAAGACGCATATACAGGGTGTCCAGAAACTCTCCTGACAAACGAAGACCGGAGATTCCTCTGATAATTTTAAGACAATTAAACCCAAATTCACCTAGTCCGAAAATGCTTCCTAAGGGAGCTAGAGTTCTTTGAAGATGGCGCCTTGTATTTTTTTTTTAATTCCTCCAGAGCGCTTTTATTTAGAAAAACAAAAACTGGTATGCTTATTTATCCTCCAGAGATGAATCGATTCTATCAATTGCGAATTTCTAGTACCGGTCATAGGCGTCCGTTTTGGGTAGGTCAACGGTTATTTTAAGGCATAACTTTTTTGTCTTTAACTTTTAAGCATTTGTGACACTAGATTATTAAATTTTCAGGTATTCCAGTACTAAAAGGCACTCTTACTTTAAGTCGGTAGGATACACCGTTTTCTAGAAAAATCGATTTGTAAATTTTTCGTTTTTTCTTCATTAAAGTTCAATTTATTATGTACCTACTTATTTTTAGCGACGAAGTTGGCTTGGACTATCAAGGCATGGATGAAAATTAATTTAATAAATTAAAAACAAATTATTTATTACAATGGAACGAAACTAACAAAAAAAGAACAAGTATCAAAGGTAGATTGTTACAAAAGTTGCTCGATGTGATGACCATTAGTCTCTATGCATAAGTTTACCCTTTTGCTTAGAGAACGCCGAATTCTTGTAAAAATTCCAAAGTTATTTCTTAGCCAGAGTTGTGCGCGATTTTGTATCGGAACGGAATAAACAAATGCTTTTATGTATCCCCAAACACAATAATCGCAAGGATTCAAATCCGGCGACCTTGCTGGCCAAGCAACTGGACCGCCTCTTCCAATCCAATGGTCTTCGTAGTTATTATCTAGAAAGTCTCGTACATTCCTGCTAAAGTGGGCCGGACAGCCGTCCTGTAGAAACCATAAGTCTTGCCGAATATTTAAACGCACTTCATCTAACAAATCAGGTAAAATATTTTGCAGGAAATGTAAGTAATCAGCACCATTTAAACGAGCAGGTAATTCCACAGGTCCAAGTAGATAATCGTCAACTACTCCTATCCAGACGTTTATGCTAAACCTATGCTGATGCTTAAATTCTTGAACAACGTGGGGATTGTCACCAATGTACGAATAATAATGTGCATTATGTACATTAAAAATTCCATTTTTGAGAATGTAGCTTCGTCACCAAACAAAATGTTCCTGAAGAAATCTTCATCTTGATTTTTCTGATTTTGTAACCATCTAGCGAATTCTCTGTAAATGTTGAGTGAGTGGGATGCTGACGATTGGGAAATTTTTCAGCGTATCTACGTTGTGCCGTTACACCTCATTTCGCCATAAACTAAATGCATATCGGCGTATTCCTCATTAGTAAAAACCATTTTTTTTTAAATTGAAATCGTTGTGTTTGAATAACACAAAGTAAAAAATGAAAAGATAAACTTCGCGAACTGACAACAATTTGACAATGAAAAACGTAGGTTTTACTTCTGTTGGCAGTTCAGAGCTAACTATTGCAAAAAATAAAAAATTGAACTTTAATGAAGAAAAAACGAAAAATTTACAAATCGATTTTTCTAGAAAACGGTATATCCTACCGACTTAAAGTAAGAGTACCTTTTAGTACTGGAATACCTGAAAATTTAATAATCTAGTGTCACAAATGCTTAAAAGTTAAAGACAAAAAAGTTATGCCTTAAAATAACCGTTGACCTACCCAAAACGGACGCCTATGACCGGTACTAGAAATTCGCAATTGATGGAATCGATTCATCTCTGGAGGATAAATAAGCATACCAGTTTTTGTTTTTCTAAATAGAAGCGTTCTGGAGGAATTTAAAAAAAAAATACAAGGCGCCATCTTCAAAGAACTCTAGCTCCCTTAGGAAGCATTTTCGGACTAGGTGATTTTGGGTTTAATTGTCTTAAAATTATCTGAGGAAACTCCGGTCTTCGTTTGTCAGGAGAGTTTCAGGACACCTGTATATATATAAGTATGTGTTTGTTGTTCCGTAAACGTAAATCTAAATGACATTTCATAATGTTAATCACAATTGTTATTTATTTGTATGTATGAAACTGTCAAAATATACGACTTCGTAGGTGAAGTAGTAAATTTTAATTTACGACATACTTCAAAATGTTATCAGTAAATCACATGCTACTAGATTAACTTTTCAAATGAACATGCGTTATATAATTGGTTATGGTGTCAAAATACTTAATAATCGGGAATGGTTACTATATACTTTTCCTATTTAGTACCACACATTTGGGATAGATGTCGCGCAGAATGTTTCGTACTAATTTCAAATTAATAATTTACTTGCCCATGCGCTCTCCAAAAGTATATCATACCTATCAGGGATTCTGTGCTAGAACAAACCTATTGTGACTTTAATTAATCGAACTATGCAGCGCTATCTTGTAGCGAATAGCAGAACTAAAGCATGTTCTGAAGAAGTTCTACTACTTGAAAGTTTTAAATGACTGGTGTTCATTTGAAAAGTCAATCTAGTAGCATGTGATTTATTGAGAACATTTTGAAGTATGTCGTAAATTAAAATTTACTACTTAACCTGCGAAGTCGTATATTTTGACAGTTTCATACATACAAATAAATAACAAATAATAGGTATTTATTGAAAACTATAACAAATGTTGAAAATGTTGTCCTTCAAGATCAATGCACTTTAAAATCCTGCGTTCAAAATTTCTTTATTTAAACCAGAATCGACGCACGATTATTTTATGCACTAACTGATATTTGTGATTGACATTATCAAATATCATTTGGATTTACGTTTACGGAACAACAAACACATACTAATATATATGCGTCTTATTCTATCAAAATTTCAAAGTAACCTAGATTGACTTTTCAAATGAACACACGTTATAAATAAATTCAGTCTCGTTTTTCAGAATTTGCTGCAATTGCAAACGACATCAAGTTTTTTTCAAAAGCATAGAATCCCTTGCCCCCGAATTTCAAATGGAAATGATTTTATTTGTAGTATAGGGATATTTGTAAAGAAAAATATTTAAACTAATAATTGCTGGAATTTTATAAATCATTCGCTCACACAATTTGATCAGTTGCATGTGAAAAACATTCTCCAAAATTATATATACAAAAAATATTTACAGATCCTAGTTAACTCTTTCAGGAGCCGTGGTACACAAAATAAACCACCCAAAATTTTGGACAATGTGCGCGGTGGTACTGCATTCGTACCACATATTTGATAAGTTTCTCCTATTCTCGCCGTTGGTGTAATATTGAAACCACCAGGTAGAAAGCTTCTTTATATAATGAACTCTCTCAATCACAGAGAACGCTGGCGGTTTGGTTTTGGAATTTTGTTTGTATTACATTCTTGTGATTCTTGCCCTGTGTTGGAGATTAGATTTTGTGTGGAGACTGTTAGTGATTTATAACAATATTTATTTATAAACTGAGAAGAGTTTGTGCCACCAGCATTAAAGTTTAATACTGTAAGTATACATTTCGCACAATAAACATTTAAAATTTTAAACTTTTGTAGTAATATTTATTGTAAACATCGATGTTCTGATATTGTACCACCGCCCTCATTCATCTTATTCTTTCAGGAAATTTTTCAAAATGTTCACTAGAAATAACATAGATATTGATGAAGTAGTATTGAACGGCATGACAGTGGACGACTTACTGGCTGAACTGAATGCAGATGATGAATGTGAGAGTATTGCTTTGATCAGGAGTCGATAGTGAATGATTTAGAAAACAATGTAGACTGTATTGTAGATGAAGAGGATATTATGGTTGCAGAATATTCTGATACAGATAGCTAATCAAATCTACCTTTGAATATGCTAAAAAATAGAATTTTAGCAACAAATATGCAAGCATTATCATCGAAAGACAGGAAAGTTGTTTGGAGCAAAAACGACAATCCACCAGAAAACCTTTTGCAATTTCAAGATTGCTACGGGCCACCAGACTTTATACAAGAATTAGAAGAAAAAACTCCACGTACCCTCTTTCATTTGTTTTTCACTGATCGTGTAATAGAAAGTTTGGTATTTCAAACAAACTTATACGCCCAGCAAGAAGGTAAACCATATAAGCCTACTAATGTCGATGAAATGAAGACATTTCTAGGTATTAATTTAATGATTGGGATAAAAACAGTTCCCAGTTACCGTGATTACTGGTCTACTAATAAATATTTACATGATCCATTTATAAGTTCCTTGATGCCAGTAAAAAGATTCAGTTGGTTGCTGTCACATTTACATGTGAATGACAATTCTTTGCTGCCATCGCGCGGTGACCCATCTTTTGACAAATTATATAAATTTGTCCACTGATTAGTGAATTGCAAAACAATTTTTCGCAATGTTTTTTTTTACCTAAACATGTGGCAATTGATGAGTCTATGATTCGATTTAAAGTTAGGTCATCAATGAAACAATATCTACCAAAAAAAAACAGTAAAACGTGGGTATAAAGTATGGATGATGGCAGACCAAAGTGGATACTGTCTCAAATTTGTTATATATATGTACTAGGAAAAGTGTTGATGGTACTGAAAGGAACTTAGGAGCACGTGTTGTCAAAGATCTATGTACTGGCTTGGAGCATAAAGGTCACCATGTGTATTTTGACAATTATTTTAATAGTGTTTATTTTATGGAAGACCTAAAGCAAAAGGGCATTTATGCCTGTGGAACGGTAAATATTACTAGACAAAATATGACAACCTTCGTGACTGACAAACAAATGAAACATGGTGAATTCGATTATTGGATTAGTGAAAGTGGTGTACTTGCTGCCAAATGGAAAGACAAAAGAAGTGTCCATTTACTTTCTAATTATCACCGTTCCCAAGAGACTGGTGTGGTCAAAAGGAAAAATAAAAATGGAATTGTTGAAGATGTTCCCTGTCCTCAAATCTTAATTTACAATCAACATATGAATGCAATTGACAAATTTGACCAAATAAAGTCAACGTATGAAATAAATAGGAAGAGCCACAAATGGTGGCATAGAATATTTTTTTATCTACTGGATGCATCTATCGTAAACGCATTTTGCATTTATAAGTCGCTAGATGGACCTCCAATGCTAATGAAAGATTTCAGGCTCTCTGTAATTGAGGCACTTCAATGGCCTTCAAGAAAAAGAAGCCTCTCGGAGATTCCTGTAACAATAAAAAAACACAAGCCATATGTACCTAAGGAAGTAAGGTCTCGCGAAGCAGCACATAAACCCGTCCATGGTACCAGGAGGAGATGTGCATTTTGCAGCACAAAAATAAAGCAAATTAGAACTAACTGGCAATGTACAGTATGCAATGTACCGTTGTGCTTAACAAAATCAAAAAATTGCTTTCTACTGTATCACCAATAATTGTGTTTAATATGTGCGGTGGTTCAAAATTTGTACCGCCTATGTATTTTTTTAATAAAAATTGTGTTTCACTAAAATCTAAGAGCAATATATTCAACATTTGTTTTTTTTATAATTTATAATTTTAATTTTTTTCAACTCCTGCCCAGGTAAGGCAAATTTTGTAGTGCACGCTCTGCCTCTGAAAGAGTTAACTGATGAGACACTGTTGAAAATTACTACTAATTAGTAAACTTAATTCACATCTGCAAACAATTGGCAGTGAAAAGCCACAGCTACATAAATTTCATTAATCATAACTATAATGTTTAATTTCATTTTGTGAATTATGTACCTATAGTTCATAAAGTATAAGTTTTCAGTTCAAGGTCAAATTCGAAACATCTGATTCAAATCAGTACTGCAAAGTCAAAGAAGTCAGTATTCAATCGCGGAAACAACCCTGTGTCATCATAAAATATAAACGTCATGTTTCGCAATATTGTCAAAATTTTAGTATACAGTTCATAAAGTATAACCGCCTTATGCATAGTCGCGAAGTTAATAGGGTGTTAGTACGCTATTAGTTAGTAGCTACTAAGAGCGTACTAAGATGCTTTTATCTTTTCGTATTCATAGTCGCGTATTTCATCATACTTAGTGGCTACTAACTAATAGGATCTTAGTAGAAAAAATATGTGGCAACCGTGAAAACGGAGTTCGCAGGCATGCGCATTTTGCATGAAGGAGACATTTAAAATAGTTTACCTATTGGAATTGTAGGTTATTTTAAATACGTTTTAAATAATCTTATTTGTTTTAATAAATTTTATGATTTTTTGCTTTTAAATTTGATATAAGAAAAATGTAAGTGTAATATATAATCTTACTTAAAATTTGTATTACTGAAATTATATAATTTTGAAAGTATGGAAGATCTAGTTGATATACAAGCTGAGTTGCAAGAAGTTGAGGAAGCACGGGTAGATATCATACGAAATCCCAAAGCTTATGGTGATGATATAGGTATATACATATTTAACTGGCTTTGTAACACATTTATTACTGAATTTATTTTAGCGGAACAACATGGATTCACATGACAATATCCACAGCAATTTATTTCGACAACAATTATATATGAAGATATTTTAATTAGTAGACTTTAACAATGTTAATACATAATTTATTATTTATTGAAATACTTTAGGGATATTTTGATATAATTTTTATTAGTATTAAATATAATATATACATTTATAAGTATCCACATGTAACAAATATTCATACCTACTTTATACATGATGCAGTATTTACACGTAACTTAGATATAATTATACCTACTTTATTCTATATTTTAAATTACATCATATCATCCTATTGTCATACTTATCTAATATCATATAATAAACATATTCAATTATCATTTTCACTCAATAACTTCAGCTCCAGTTTCAAGTAAACTTTTTCCAATACTGACTGATATTTTTCGGTGCTTGCATCGGCATCTGTTGCCAATGTTCTCGAAGACGCTTTGAATCTTTAACAAATCCTGTAATCAATATATCATATTACTTCCCTTAAGATAAATGATTCATTTATAGCCAACAAAGTGACATATATATATATATATATATATATATATATATATATATATATTAAATATATTACATAAATACATTTATATCACACCATCCACCTGCTACAGAACTAATATTTGTAAATAAATCATACCATAAATACATAATAAACAGACTTTTTTTCATCAGTTTGCTTCATTGCATCTCATGGGTACTTGGAAACAGCATTCAAAAAATAATAATTAAAATTGATTAAAATTTTGTTGATAATGAAATTATAATGAGACACCATGCACTTCCATTATTATTAAAATTGCTGTATGCCGATTATCTGTATACTTACAGTTAATGAATTCATTGTTATGATTTTTACTCTCAATTTTGTATCATTTCGTTGTTTTGACAGTTTGCGCTTTTTCTTTTTGTAGGTTAGCTTTAATAGACACTTTAAACACGGTCTCAAACGCTATTAAGGATTTAGTAGCCTACTAACGTTAAAACGTTGTTAGTACGCATGAAACGCGACTATGAATACGGAAAT
Organism: Melolontha melolontha; assembly: GCA_935421215.2. NCBI lineage: Eukaryota > Metazoa > Arthropoda > Insecta > Coleoptera > Scarabaeidae > Melolontha > Melolontha melolontha. The sequence continues at coordinate 14,414,013 of OW285236.1, forward strand.
TCTTAGTAGGATGTTAAAATGGTCTTAGTAGCGTGTTAGTAGTCACTAAAACGACTATGCATAAGGCTGTAAGTTTTCAGTTCGTACTGCCCAAGTGTGAACCGCAAATTGTACTTTATCTCTTTCTAACACACATGAACACGCGCTGTAATACTACAGACGTTTGTCATTTTGAGTTAAGACGTACGTCTTTGAAATATTATATTAAATAAAAAGGATAGGTTGTCTAGGAGATAGTCTTATGATATTCGACTTGTCAAATTATTTCAATATTGTTGTTTATCGACTTTGTTTCTGGTATTCTGACTTCTAGGTTAAGCATTCTTCCAATTTGAATATTTAGTTTATCAAAAATTACAAAATCTGGTTTTTTGAGAACAATATTGATAATAAATAGTAATATCAATTAGTGGCAATAAGTACGAAATTGTTTGATTATTACTTTGACATTTCTAACCTATTTATTTTACAGAATATTTCTTAGATGCCAAGTAAACCTCTTGGTTCTCAAGCGAAACAGCTTGTATTAAATCTTACAGCCTATTAACAGGTAAAGGAGAATGGTGGACCATTTATGTCAATCGACCGCGTTCATGAGGTAATTCACATAATCAGTTAATTCACATAATCTGTACCATTGTGACTTGAACGCAATTGAAATGATTTGGACTAAGGTTAAAAACTATTATAATTCAAATATTGGAAGAAATGGTTATTCAGATGAAAGAGTTAAAGAAATGTGGAATGAAGCTTTGCAACCGTGTGATGAAATTACTTGGTATAATTGTGCTAGGCATGCGGAAAATTTAATTAAAAAATGGCATGAGAAGGAGCAATTTCTTGATAGGGCAGAGATTGCTCCAATAATAATGTAAATGACTCAAGTTTTGAGTCAGAATCAAAAACTGACTAGTTTTCATTCATTTTTGTAATATATACTCTATTTACATTAAAAATAACATACCTATTGCAAATAATACAAGTAATATTTTTGAGGTTTTATTTGGATGAAACAGGGAAGTTTACTTCTATAAAAGTTCACTAAACATTAATAAGCAGGTAACTATCTTATTTTGACAAAATATTTTCGTATTTATATTTTGTAGAAGTTTAATATGGTTACATTAATACTGCCATAAAAATCATCAATGTGTATCATTTGCATGCACATAATATAAAGCAGCGAAGAAATTACTGCCACTGGTTCAACGAAATATTACATGATAAAGATCTCGTGGCAAAGTTTTATATGAATGAAGTTTGTTTTTTTCTTATTGGTAGTGTACTAACCTGCAAAATTATCAAATGTAGTTATCAGAAAATCCTCATGTGTTTGTTAAATATTATCTTCATCTAATAAAGAATAATATGGATTAGGATTGTATTATTATACCATTATTTTCTTAAGAAACAATAAAATATTAAATGTAGACTATATAAATGTTTCTTTTATGTATAATTTTATAAATGTAATTTGACAACATATATTTACAACTTTCAAAAGGTTTTAATTCTTTTTCAAAGAGTTACGAGCATAACTTTTACATTCTTTTCCAATATATTTAAATTTATTTAAAATATAAACAATATATAAGTTAAGTAGAAATCTAAATTATTCATCAAATTAATACATTCCCAATCTTCTTAACCCAGATATAGTGCAAGAAAATGATTTTGGTAGGTATGTCATTCTTAATAATGCAAACATTTTTAACACTAAAGATCTTTTCAATACCTCATTTCACTATTGATATGACTTGAAATATTTCTTTTTAAATAAATTTTTGATCGAATATTTTCGTGAGTTTATAATTATAAATAACATTTAAAATAATTTGTTCAAATATTAAAGTAATAATTTCGGCATAGTTATCTTGGATAGAATATATTTATACAGAACTAGAAAAGAAACAATACTTTTGAACTATTAATGTTCCCACTTTACTCATTATTATTATTTTGACATGTAGGTTATGTATATGCTTTCTTTGGTTATATTGCAAGTAACATACTAAAATTTTGACAATATTGAAACATGACGTTTATATTTTATGATGACAAACGGTTGTTTCCGCGATTGAAAACACTTCATTTGACTCTGCAGTACTGATTTGAATCATATGCTTCGAATTTGACCTTGAACTGAAAACTTATACTATAACCAAAAAAAAAGCATATACATAACCTACCTATCAAAATAATAATAATAATGCATGAATAGTTCAAAAGTATTGTTTGTTTTCTATAATAGTTCTGTATAAGTATATTTTATCCAAGAAAACTATGCGGAAATTATTACTTTAATATTCGAACAAATTATTTTAAATGTTATTTATAATTATAAACTCACGAGAATATTCCATCAAAAATTGATTTAAAAAGAAAAAATATTTTAAGTCAGATATCAATAGTGAAATGCATAATAATTGAAGAAGATCTTCAGTGTTAAAAAATGTTTGCATTATTAAGACATACCTACCGAAATCATTTTCTTGCCTATATCTGGGCTAAGATTGGAAATGTATTCATTCGATGTATAATTTAGATTTCTACTTAATTTATATATTGTTTATATTTTAAATAAATTTAAATATATTGGAAAAAATGTAAAAGTTATGTTGTATCTCTTTGAAAAAGAATTAAAACCAGTATTGTTCTCAAAAGAACAGTTTTGTAATTTTTGATAAACTAAATATTCAAATTAGAAGAATGCTTAACCTAGAAGTCGAAATACCTGAAACAAAGTCAATAAACAACAATATTGAAATAACTTGACAAGTCGAATATTATAAGACTCTCTCCTAGACAACCTATCCTTTTTATTTAATATAATATTTCAAAGACGTACGTCTCAACTTAAAATGACAAACGTGTGTAGTAACGTGTGTGCATTTGAAAAGTCAATCTAGGTTACTTTGAAATTTTGATAGAATAAGACGCATATATATTACTATGTGTTTGTTGTTTCGTAAACGTAAATCCAAATGACATTTGATAATGTCAATCACATTTGTTATTTATTTGTAACATGAGAGCAAAATGAATTGAGGTAGTAGGAGGCTGCGGTTCGCTGATCGTATTTCGTGAATTATAAAGTAAATAAATCTTACTGACAGCACTTAAATGTCTCCTTGATACAAATTTAATTTACAACTTAAAATATTTATAAAATGTCATACAAATGTCATGTTTTATATTTGATTGAAAAGTTTACAATAATTGTTGAAACTGTTGTCCCTCGGCATTCAAACATAAATTTACGCGCCGCTTCATGTTTTCAAAAACCTTTTGTAAAATAAATCCGTCTACTAACTCGCACTGTCGCACGATATTGTTCCGTAAATCGTCTATTGTATGCACTGGATTTTTAAAAATAGAGTTTTTTAAGTATGGAACTAAAAAGTAATCCAGAGGAGTTAAGTCACACGATCTTGGCGGGAAACGGTCAACACTAATAATTCTTTCATCAAAAAATTCACGTAAATAATTTATTGTTTCACGGGCAGTGTGTGGTCGTGCGGAATCTTGCTGAAAGAAACCTAACTGTAACTCGTCATCATGCAGTTGATTTATGAATGTTTCCAGTATATTATTGCGATATCTTTCACCATTTATAGTTCCTTCGAAAAAGATCGGACCAATAAGCCTTCTACGTGACATGGCACACCAAACCCCTATTTTTACAGGATACAACGTTGTTTCCCTATAATAATGCGGATTGTCTGTTGCCCACATACGCATATTCTGAGCGTTTATGTAGCCGTTCAGGTGAAACCACGCTTCGTCGGTGAAAAACGTTTTATCCAAAATATCGTCGTCGTTAAGATTTGCATTAAAGAAACGACAATAGGCAACTCTTCGAACGTAATCTAGCGGCAATAGTTCTTGATACAATTGAACCTTGTAAGGATGCATACCAATATCGCGTTTAAGAATACTGCGGCAAGTTCCATAACTTATATCCAACTGTTGTGCCAGTCTTCTGACAGATGTTGTAGGTTGTTCTCTAATTGCGTTTCTTGCATTATTAACATTTTGGGTCCTAACTCGAGAAAATCTTCCCCCTTTCCATTGTCTTTTTACAGACCCAGTTGTTCGAAAGTTATTTATAATTCTCAATAGATCACGAGAAAAGTTCTTATTTACTAAAACAACTTCAGGAAAACGTTGTTGGATTTCTTCCTTGCACATTTCTATTGAATAATACCATTCGCCGTTTGGCAAACGTCGACCGCTACGAAAGTAACATTCTAAAATGAACACCATTTGTTCTTGAGTAAACATTCTGAATGTGATTATACTGTTTTTTTTTTTTTTAATTGTATTGAAAGAATTAATAATTCACACTGACAGTCTGTCATTAAATGTTTGACAGAAAAATATTGTGAATATAATTCACGAAATACGATCTACGAACCGCAGCCTCCTACTACCTCAATTCATTTTGCTCTCATGTTATGTATGAAACTGTCAAAATATACGACTTCGTAGGTTAAGTAGTAAATTTTAATTTACTTCAAAATGTTCTCAGTAAATCACATGCTACTAGATTGACTTTACAAATGAACACCCGTTATTACAGCGCGTAAAAATGTGTGTTAGAAAGAGATAAAGTACAATTTGCTGTTCACACTTGGGCAGTACGAATTGAAAACTTATACTTTATGAACTGTATGTATCTTACTTATTGTAAGCTGTTAGGATAAATCTCATATCATTAATTGTTCAATTTCACTGTCAGTTATTGTGATTCTTAGTTGGTGTGTATGATTTACTTACTTACTTTGTAAACATTACAATGTAATCAAAATAAACTCTGCATGTCCGGATTGGTGGTGCTCGCGGGCTATAGTTTGGAGACCTCTGTTTTATTGTATTCGAAAAAAAACTAGTTTTCAAGATTTTTCCTTAATTGATAAAATTAGGTACTATTGCGCCATTTAAAAATCGGACACTTAATTTGTTTGGCTTGAATATGGCTTTTTTTATATCTATTTGTTTCTCTTTACAGATCTGTCAGTGACGTCCGTGATATATTCAGGTTTGTCCAAATATAAAGTTAATGTGCCACATTTGCATATTCAACCTTGTAGCGCGACCCTTTTAGTTCACAAGCGCGCCGCAGTACCCTCTCCGCTGTCGCCACCAGCAACCTCCCTCCTAGACAACCCTACCACAGGGCCACCCTCTCCCCGAAGGAAGACTGCGCGCGTCTCTCGGACGGATATAAATAGGGCCTACCTGGACTACAGAAGACAGTCTACTTCTACGACTCAACTGGACAGCATCTTGCCTAGGTCTTCCAGCTGGTCAACAGAAGTACCCCTGAACCTACCTTGGACAGCACCCTGCCTGGGTCTTCCAAGAGTTCAAGCCACGAATTAAGTGTAATCTAATATTGTCTGTAAATATTGATAATATATTTAGTAAATTGAGAACGTGTTTCCATTACCCCTCTACCACACCTCCCTACAATTGACGCCCAACTAGTAGTTCCTGTACAAGAACAAGAACAGGTGGTCAAGGAGTACCACGACTCCCCAACTGCTGGCCACTATGGAATTGAAAAAACCTATCAGAAGATCGCTCGACTTTACTTTTGGCCCGGGATGCGGCATACTATCACCGCCTACCTGAAGAATTGCCCGGTCTGCCAAAAATACAAAGCCAGCAACATGAAACCTGCCGGCCTGTTACAAACTCGGTGATGCATCAGAGGTTCGAGGTTGTCTCAATCGACCTCTTTGGCCCTTTACCCCAGGACCCAGACGGGTTCCGCTGGATATTTGCCGTTGAGGACACCGCCTCCAGATGGATAGAACTATTCGCCTTGAAGACCGCCTCGTCAGAAGAATGCGCCCGTACCTTAGTAGACGAAATCTTCCTCCGCTACGGGCTACCACGGCGAGTAATTAGTGATAATGGTGCCCAGTTCACCAGCTCTCTCATGCAACAAGTGATGCATGTGCTCCAGGTAGATCACCATTTAACTCCCGTCTACCATCCGGCCGCCAACCCGGTAGAACGCAAGAACCGAGACCTAAAATTTATGCTAGCTACCCAAGTCGGAAACCAGCACACCAATTGGCGACCCAAACTGCCCGCCATCCGCTTCGCCATGAATAGTGCTGTTTGCCACAGCATCGGATGCAGCGCCGCCTACCTAACGTTTGGTCGAGAACTACGAACCTTGGACGAGGTACAACATGACATCCGTCAAGTACTACAGACAGATAATCTCGTCTCCACCCACCTTACCCAGATGAATACCTCCTTTTATGAAGCCAGAGAGACTTACACGAGCGTGAACAAGACCGGCGCAAGACGTACGCCGACCAGTCCCGACGCCCGGCCCCTACGTATGGCCCTGGCGATTTGGTACTTGTAACCGGCCATCCCGTGAGCAAGGCCGCAAGCCACACCACCGCCAAACTGGCTCCTAAACGAGATGGGCCCTATGTAATTCTTCAGGCCCGAGGACCATGTTCTTACGAAATTGCTTCCCAGAGCAATCCACGGGTTCCTCTTGGCACGTATCATACTTCGCATCTCACCGCCTACCACGGAGCAGACGAAGTGCCCATCCAACCTCTTCGTCGCCGCGGGAGACCGAAAAAGGCGTCCAGCAATCGCGCTCCTACATAGATTCCGTCACCCTAGGAATTCGGAATCTAGGGGGGGATTGTAGCGCGACCCTTTTAGTTCACAAGCGCGCCGCAGTACCCTCTCCGCTGTCGCCACCAGCAACCTCCCTCCTAGACAACCCTACCACAGGGCCACCCTCTCCCCGAAGGAAGACTGCGCGCGTCTCTCGGACGGATATAAATAGGGCCTACCTGGACTACAGAAGACAGTCTACTTCTACGACTCAACTGGACAGCATCTTGCCTAGGTCTTCCAGCTGGTCAACAGAAGTACCCCTGAACCTACCTTGGACAGCACCCTGCCTGGGTCTTCCAAGAGTTCAAGCCACGAATTAAGTGTAATCTAATATTGTCTGTAAATATTGATAATATATTTAGTAAATTGAGAATGTTTCCATTACCCCTCTACCACACCTCCCTACAACCTCAAATTCAAATAATTACGTTACTAGAAGAAGGATTGTCAGCTATTAATAGAAAACAAGGCTCCGGTGGTATCCTTGTGTCAACTCCCGAACAGGATGAAAATTTTATTAATTGTACAAGAAATGATCTGTTCGAAACAATAGTAAATGCAGTGACCGCAACACATTTCCCCGGGTTGTCCACACAGCAAGATAACGGCTGAGACAAATTTCAGACTTGAGAAATCGGGCGTCTGCGAAAAAAACATATTTGGAATGATCTGTCACTAGAATTTATACATAATGTCATAACATCTATTCATAGACGTTTAAAGAGGTGTTAGACAGAAATGGTGCTGATATAAAGTATTAAAAATTAAAACCAAATAATTGTAGTATTCTGATTAATAAATTCTTGTCTTTCATTTATTCACTCAGTAACATAATTTTATAACAAAATGTATAATATAATTTTGCGTGAGAGGTTACAGATAAATGTCAGTATGCTGTCATCTACACAACAATTCAATTATACAAAAACCGAATTACAATGCTTAATTATAGTGAAAATAAATATCTAATCGTCCGGATTTTAAATGCCGCAATAGTACTTAGACCAATTGCTTTAACCTAAGAACGTAATATGTTAGGGTTAGTTGATCTTCTTGCCATCACCAGTACCTTTGCTAAATCTTTTAGAAAAATTCTGTTTGTGAGCGACATCCGGTTAGAATTTGAATTTTGTTTATAGCAAAAACAATAAACGCATTGTGCTGTCACGTCAATTGAAGAAAAACGTCATAGGCTAACACTTACTTTGCCTTTTAGATGTGAATGTGGATAACATCATATTGTTTTATTGTAGTAGGAGATAATTTCGAGCTTCTTTCTAGGCAGGCGTATTTTACTTAAATTGCCGTGTTGCCCGTAATTGTTAGAAAAGAATAAAAGATATGAACGGATATGAAATATGTGAACTTTTCAATAGGTGGTAGAATGGATAGTAAACTTTCAATTACCGGCAATTAGAATATTTGCTTTAACGATAGTCAATAATTTGAAATAAGAAATGCATTTGACATTGTGCAAACTACTCTCAGGGGCCAGGAAAGTATACCTGATCAAATCTTTATGCATTTGAATAAATGCGAGAATTTTGTTGAGCAACAATTGTTTTCCAGAAGTAATGTTCAAAAGAAAATAACTGATTATTTTTCCTAGTACATAATATGTATGTACATACATGTGTTATTTAGCAATTTCTCAAGCATACATAAATTTTAAATGTACATATAGCAAACGCCAATTAAGTTGGCGCGAGGAGGGGTAAGTTCGCGCAGGATTAGAAGTAGTGGGGAGATTTGTATTTAGTTTTACATCAAATGTCAGATAATTCTAACCTCTGAGCGTGTATCACTTTATGATCCCCTAGCAAAGACATTATGTTCCGTCAAACGTCAACGACAAATGTATTTTGACAATTACTTGAGTAGTGGGGGTGGACGTTTTTAAAAACGGCTTCTGGACACCCCCTTCTCGCGCCAACTTAATTGGCGCTTGCTATACATACATACATATTGCTATGAATTGTGGTTTTTATATTTACTGCACCACCATCCACAACTAATCTACCCAACTAGGATACTCGGTCGGTTTATTTCCAAAAAATGGGACTTTCTTGATATATGTTTCTTGTTATATGTTTCTTGATATATGTTATAATTATATTTCTTTAAGTTACTTATTAAAAATGCACGGTGAAAGGTATAAGAAATAATAAGCACAATATAAAATTTAAATGAATATTTAATACAAAAAAAAATCAAAAAAAGAAAAAAAATTGATCTTTATAAAGTATAATGACTGTGTTATATATAAATTACAACCAGAGGTAAAAAAATTCACTGAATATGACCGCTAAGTGAATTTAAACATCCTCTAATGACTTCCGATCAACTTAATTAAATAACAAAGTTTATTTTTAATTTCTCCCCAGAGAACAACATAAAATAAACAAACTTGAAAACACGATCAAAAATCTACACATGTGCAACCATCAAACACATGAAAAAATAGCCTTGAACTTCCCAACGTATAAAATTTTTAGTTATATTTTTTTTACGCAGAAATTTTAAAAATATTCTTTATCATTTATCTCAACTAATTAAGACTAAATCTCTAAATAACAATATTAATACAATTGAAATACAATATTCAAATCTTTTGAATTAATAAGACGTCTTATATTTTTACTTACATAAAAAATTATTTGAGACACGTTGACAAGAAAACGTTGTTTAATCAAATATAATCAAAATTACGAGAACACAATCTCGTAGAAAATACGGGAATTGAACATTAAACACCATCAACTAATTAACTCAATAAATTCAACCCGAATTACTTAAATATATAATTATATATTTTTCAAATAAACAGAACGTTCTTGTCTAAAGGTTGTTACGTGTCTGTAACGACTCGCCTTATATCCGCCTGTATATGTCCCAATATTTAAATTTAAATTCACATTTTATTCACATTTAATTTTTCTTTAAGTTTTTTTCCTCTGTCTGCATCTGACCTTAGAGTTCTTCTCGTCGCTAAAAAAATTTACGACTCGTGTGGAGAGATTTTTTGAATTGATTCGCCTTCGACCGATATACGACGTTATTGTCTGCTACCCAGGGTAGTGATCGTTATACGGTATAATTTAATATACAGCCCGTTAGGGGATTTAATCGGTCCTACCTTAATTTTTATTCGCTCTGAGCGATATCTCCCGTTGGGGAGGATTTGTGTGGTGTCAAGAGAGCACGAAGTGACCCCCTTTGTATTGCGAATTATCAATCATCGTTTTTTTTTTATATGTAACCACCATCAGATGCCTAGCTGGTATGTATTGGGAACATTTTTCCGTAATTTGCGATTTCTTATTGCCATTTTATTCCCTAATCTAATTAGATGGTGTGGTCGACCGGCGGGAAATAAACAAAAGCACCGTTATTAGACGACGAACATATCCTGAACCATTGTCGGAGTTTTTCCACCAGCCCCGTTCTTCTCCTTAGACAGAACATCAAGGCCGATCGACGCTGGAACGACAGTTAAGCTTTCGTTATATTGTTTTAATATACAATTATTATTATTTGTTAACTTTCATCAATTTAGTTATTTGTCAAAACCAAAAATTTTAATCTCATCTTTCAATCGCTCAGGGGTTTTCCTTTGACGAAAAACTTGTTGACCCGTTCGTCGGTGTTCAATTTTTTTGCGAACTTTTTTTCATTTATTTAAACGTTTCACTTTAATTTTGAATAGTTTAAACGTAAATTTTCCTTTGATTTTAACATAAATTTGGGGAAGTGCATATTTTTATTAATTAATTGTATTCGTACATTAACCTTTGATTTGATAATTTCACCATGTTTTTTTTTTCTAACTACGTAGAATAGTTTTTTTCGTAAATTACATATTATTCTGCGAAAACTTATTGTTACTCTCTTTTAAGACACTTTTGTGAACTAAAGGAAGAATACGTATTTTTTTTTTTTGTAGGATGTGTCAGGCCATTAGCCACTTTGTAAATGTTTTCTTTTAATTATTAGTAGAGCTGAGGATGTTTGCGGTATAACCATGGTTATATCATGTAACCATAGTAAATTACTATGGTTACATGATATAACCATGGTTATACCGCAAACATCCTCAGCTCTAATTATTAGTATAATTATTTACACTTCAACTCAGCCGCTTGTTTTCTTTGCTTGTGGTAACAATTATATTTATAAATTTATATATATATAGGGGCAATTCACTAATCTATATACAGGGTTCATTGTTTTTTTTTTAATTCATATACAGGGTGTACTTATGAATTTATATATAGGGTCAATTTATTTTATACACGAAATTACCTTATAGTCCTTTTACGATAACAGACGAGGCACGTCATAACCAGAAACTTCAGAATTACCTACCTATACAATACTAAACCCAAAAAGAACTGTCTTTCACTATCGTATATCTAGAGATTTCTTCTTTGCAAACGTTCCTATCCTGCGTAACGTTGCCAACTTCTATTTTCGCTACTGTCATTCGTATCTGTCACTTGTGCGCCATTTGTTGTTCTGTATTTTTCGTGTCCCTTTTATTCAGTTTTGTGGTATTATTTGCATTTCATTAGTTCGCAGTTTGTTCTTTAGTTTTCGTGTCCCTTTTATCCAGTTTCGTCGTATTATTCGTATTGTATTAAAACAACGGTTCCTTTAATAACCAATAAAACATGCCTAAGCCACTAAGCAGGCAATCAAAAGCGCTCATTGCGTCTTTAATCTCGTATTTCGAGAAAGAACGCGATAACAATGCCACGCTATTGCCGTTGAAAGCAGTAAGAGAGGTAATTCTAATAATTAATATATTTTTAGAGTATTAAACCTTGCGTATTTTATAGAGAGTAGCCGATGCTTTAAATATCCACATTTCTACGGTTAATAAGATTTCTTCAATGACTAAACAAGGGATTATTCCATCTAGTCCAAAGAAGAAAAGGGTAAAAAAGAAACCAGTAGTGAACATTGATGATTTTAATCAGTGTGCCATTAGAAACAAAATTTATAACATGTATAGAGACAGTAAGTATTTATTATCTTATTTCGAACTGTAACATTAACTTTCCCTTAAACACATTTTAGAAGAACATATCACCTTATGTACTTTAAACAACGTACTTAAAAGAAGCGATATTTTTAATGGTTGTACTACTTCCCTATGGAAAGTGCTACGAAACATTGGTTTTCACTTCACGAAAGATGATCCTAAACAAGCGTTGATGGAACTGCCTCATATTGCTTTAAAGCGGATCTCTTTTCTACAGCAGTATATACGCATAAAACAAGAACATATATATCAGTTTATATTTCTTGATGAAACCTGGATCTTTCAAGATGGAAGCACTTCAAGAACCTGGCAAGATGAACATGTCAAAACTGTGAAAGCGAAACAAATAGGTGGCAAAAGGTAATCGATTTTCTTTTTCTTTGTTGCATAAATTTTATTATGTTCTGTTCTAATAGGTATATAATATTACATGCTGGAAACGAAGATGGCTTTATTCCTGGTACTGAATTAATATTTACATCCAATAACAAAAACTCTGATTATCATGGTGATATGAACCGTGACAATTTTCTGTTTTGGTTAGAAAATCAACTACTACGTAATTTAGAAAATCCTTCTGATTGTAATGGATAATGCAAGTTATCACAGTACAATTAAGAATAAGCCTCCAACATCTTCCACAACAAAATTAGAAATTACGAACTGGTTAAATGCAAACTCTATTGATTATGATGCATCAGCGTTAAAGCTACAGTTGCTAGATTTAGTTGAGCGGTTAGTATAATTATTCTTTTTTTTAATAATTACTGGCTATTATTATTTATAGTTTTAAACCACCACCCATTTATGAGGCTGAGGAGTTGGCTAATAAATATGGTCACGTTGTGCTCCGTCTAACTCCATATCATTGCATTTTTAATCCTATTGAACTGATATGGGGTATTAGCAAACGCTATTATAATAACCATATTGGCAAATACGGCAGAACAGAAGAAGGCTGCATAAAATTATGGAAGGAAGCGCTCAGTGAAGTAACCCCAACATGTTGGGCAAACAGCATCAAACACACCGAAACAGAAATTAAAAAATGGTGGGATAGAGAAATTGGCTTTGAACGAGAAGATGTAAGGCCTTTAGTTATTAATATAGGCGCAGAAGAAAGCTCAACCGATGACAGCGATTTTGAATAAAAATTATGTTTGTCATTTATATCATGTTATATTAAATTTGCTTTTCTTTATTATAATGTCAATTTATTGTGTATAGGTACTGATAATAATATTTATTGAAATAAACGTATTTCTATTTTATTTCGATAGCTTAATTGCTGTTAATAACATGTCTCAATTATGCTAATTGTCAGTTATAATTTACCACGTACATAAAACTATAGTTAGAATGAGAGGCGTTAGGTTTATCTAATTGTTTTAAAAGTATGTAAATTATCGTTATTTCCTAAGTATGAACAAGACCTACGTAACTGTCAACGCGGATTACATGTCAACTTATTTTTAATACATAACCTCTGTGATAGATGTAAACAAAAGATTTGGCAAGAGTGCGTGACGCAAACATGACGTATGTTGATGACGTGCCTCGTCTGTTATCGTAAAAGGACTATAATAAATTAATTTTGTTCTGTTGAAACGACGAATTTTTCTTTTCTCTTACTTCCCTCGTCTCTCGAACCTCGAGAGTGGAACGAGTCTCGGTCTTGGAACCGGCCTTCTGCCCACGCAACTTGCCTTTTCTTTGACCTTTCATCAAGTTTCCGGGTTTGCGACGTCCAGCGGCATAAATTCGGTGGCGTCCTTTTCCACCTTTTTGAGTTTATTTCTTACCTCTGGGTCTCCCCACCCCCTGAGCTGAGGCAGCCTCAGTAGCCGGGTGGGCCGCTGGACGTTGGCGAGAACGGGCAGGGGCGGTTTTAGTCGGCCGAGACTAGTTCTGCTCCGAGGTGCGTTTTGTTTGTTTTTTTTTTTTATTATTTAAGAGTTTTTTTTATCACTACGTCTTTGGGATCGTAGCAAGGTATAACTACGTCTGTCCGTCCACATCACCCGCTCTGGCTTGCACAAAAAGCCGTCCTTAAAAAATACAAGTTTTTGCTTACACATAAATATACATACAATCAATTTCAAAAATAATGGTACATACATTTTTAATAAATTTTAAAAATAATTTAGGGAAAATTTTAAACATAATTTAGGGAAAAAACCATAGCAATATGTACCTATGTATTAACAGACTTTGTATTATGTATTCTTTTTATTTCGTATGTAGTATTTAGCCCTGTACATACATATTGCTATGAACTGTGGTTTTTATATTTACTGTACCACGGTTCACAACTAATTTACCCAACTAGGATCCTCAGTCGGTTTATTTCCAAAAAATGGGACTGCTTTCTTCTCAGGGTTCCAATCGGAAGCGTGGTTGTCTCTACGAAAATACTTGGCGCCAGTCAAAATGTATTGACAAATATAATAATTATATTTCTTTAAGTTACTTATTAAATTCGTGGTGAAAGGTTAATTAAATAATGAAAACAATATAAAATTTAAATGAATATTTAATACAAGGAAAATCAAAAAAAGAAAAAAATGATCTTTATGAAGTATAAAGATTGTGTAATATAAATTACGAGGTAAAAATAATTCACGGAATATGACCGCTACATGAATTTAAACTTCCTCAATGACTACCGATCAATTTAATTAAACAAAGTTCATTTTTAATTTCTCCGCAGAGAACAACATAAAATAAACTTGAAAACACGATCAAAAATCTACTACCTACATGCGCGCTCACATGTAACAAAAAGTTCCCTTGAATACCAAACGAAATAAAATTTTACAATTATATTTTTTTACGTAGAAATATTAAAAATACTCTTTATGATTTATCTCAACTAATTAAGATTAAATCTCTTAAACAATATTAATACAATTGATATAACGGGTGTTCATTTGAAAAGTCAATCTAGTAGCATGTGATTTACTGAGAACATTTTGAAGTATGACGTAAATTAAAATTTACTACTTAACCTACGAAGTCGTGTATTTTGACAGTTTCATACATACAAATAAATAACAAATGTGATTGACATTATCAAATGTCATTTGTATTTACGTTTACGGGACAACAAACACATACTAATATATATATGCGTCTTATTCCATCAAAATTTCAAAGTAACCTAGATTGACTTTTCAAATGAACACACGTTACAATATCTTATAATATTAAACAAAATAATGTTATATCATAAAATTCAAAAAAACACAGTTTCTAAGGAGACACATTGACAAGAAAACGTTGTTTAATAAAATGCAATCAAAATTGTGAGACTACAATCTCGCAGAATAAACGGGATTTGAATAACAAACACCATCAACTAATTAACTCAAATTCAAACCGAATTTTACTTTAAATATATAATTATATACTTTTTAAATAAAAAGAACGTTCTTGTCTAAAGGTTTAACTATGTCTCCCGAGTCCACATCAACCACGGTGGCTTCCCATAAGGCTGACCTTCAATAATACAAGTTTTTTCTCCAGGCACATGAATTACATTTTCAAAAATATACACTTAAGTTCAAAACAATAGTACATATATATATAAATACATTTTTAATATTTATTGGGGAAAAAACCATAGCAATATGTAACGTGTACATTATGTACATGCTATGTATTTAAACTTTCAAATGTTTAATAAAATCTTTTCTAATAATTCAATTTTGTGATTTTTTTTCTCTTTATATAGTGAAAAATTCTTTGTAGTGAAATTTCGGTCAACATTTTAGTCTTTCACTATATAGCGTTGACTGTATTTTAGTTTTAATATTAAGCAACGAGGATTTTGCTAATTAAAATCCTGAAATGTCCTATCTTAATGTAACGTCTGGCCAACTTTTCTTTTATCTCGAAGAATTTTCTCTCGATTTCACCGTTTCTAAGTTTAAAAATTTTTATAATACGCTTATTTATAATCCATAAATCCATGTCAATATATAAGGTCTACTCAAAAGTCTACAATTGTACTTGCGTGGAACAGTTCCTCTTGACTCAATGGTTCTCTCTAACCGCTGCCAATTTTTCTTTTATCTCGAAGAATTATCGCTCGATTTCACCGTTCCTAGGTTTAAAAAAATTTATAATACTGTAAAGTTTGTCTTTTCGGGTTCTTAAATAAAACTAACAATAACTTTAGACACACATACTATATTAATAATAAAACGTATAACAATATAAAACTAACTATTAACAATAAGCACATTTATGTATTTATATTTATGTATCTATATTTATGTTTACTGCGCGAGGCTCCAGGATTGAATGCCGCCATCCCTTCTTCGACGGCTTTTATATCGTGGTGAATACTCTTCTAGAGCGTTCTCGTATGGCTCGAGAAAACACCAGAGGTATGACGCGTGACGCGTTATTGGATGAGTCACCACAATACACTTATTTATAATCCATAAATCCATGTCAATATATAATATTTTAATTTATTTTTAGATAATACTTCTTCCGAAAATATCTCGCATATTAAAATTAACTTAGACATTTTTCTGTACATATTCGTTTACAAGTAGAAAGCATTTCTTTTGTTAGACCCTTGGTCTTCTACCTGCTACAACCAAAACGTTCACTGTGGAATTTCTATATATATTTCGATGTTAACTTAAGTTGTTTAATTTAATTACATACATCTTCTTTTATATGTTATGTTTCATATCATTTGGAAACTTGTTTCACAAGGGATATTTCAATAATATTTATGCCTCTTCAGGTCGCGCTTCTTATTAATTATTATTATTCAAGATATCGACCCTCTCTTCGACTTAGAGGTCATAAACAACACCCTTTTTCTATACCAGTGTTACTGCGACACGAATCAATCTTCTCTTTAGAATCTTCGTAAGTGAAACGTCTTACGCGCCGTACTGGTCAAGTACCGGCCAAAATGCACTTACCCCTGCATCTCCACAACTAGAAGGCAATCTGTATTGTTCAATATATATTATTCTTTTAAGCTAATCCATATTAATTCAAATTGATTTCTTCGTCCGTCTGCCAAGCATCGCTTTCCATACTTGTCCCAGTATATGACGCACCACGTGCCCAAGCATCTTCGCAACTCAAAGGTAACTGTATTGTTCCATACAGAGGTTATTTTATATTAATTCACATTTAATTTACTGCCCAATTTAACGTTCGTTTCAGTATATTTTGTGTTAATTTTTAATTACCTATTTACCGCTCCTCGTGTATATATTACTTTTATTCAATTTCTTTTGAATATACGAAGTTCAATTGCTTTTATGTAAATATAAATACAAAGGGCAAAAAGGACAAATATAAGGACAAAAAGCTCCTGTGTTTTATTATTTAGTTAGTAAGTTGTAATACATTTATTTAATTAACCATTATCACACACGCTTTGGACCTTTGATGATACTTCACCAGCACCACTATTATTTGATTATGGAATAATTTCATTATTATTAGCACAGCAACCGAAACCAGAAACGTGATAAGCCAGTGTTTGTAATACCTTTGTCTACTCAAAATTCTACAATTGTACTTGCGGGGAACAGAGTTCTTCTTGACTCAATGGTTCCCCCACTATTGTTCGTGCAATTGTGTCTTTGCAGAACGCGGTCGTTACAACTTCCAGATGTTTTGTCTTTATGTGATTTTCTAAATATGACTTGCGACTTGCCTCGTATTCGCACTCCTTGCATTTATAATCCATTTGTTTCAGATGCATACCTTTCATGTGTTTTTCAAAGTATGACTTGCAATTTGTCTCGAAATCACACTTCATGCATTTAAAATCCTTTTGTTTCAGATGATTTGTCTTTATGTGTCTTTCTAAGTTTGACTTGCGATTTGCCTCGTATTTGCACTCCATGCATTTATAATCCTTTTGTTTCAGATGTATTGCTTTTATGTGTGTCTCTAAGTTTGACTTGCGACTTGTCTTGAATTCACACTTTGTGCATTTATAATCACTTGCTTTCAGGTGTTTTGTCTTTATGTGTGTTTCTAAGCGTAACTTGGACTTTGTCTTGAATTCACATTTCATGCATTTATAATCCTTTTGTTTCAGATGTATTGCTTTCATGTGTCTTTTTATGTCTGACATGCGGCTTGCCTCGTATTCGCACTCCGTGCATTTATAATCCTTTTGTTTCAGATGTACCCATTTGATGTGTCTTTCTAAGTTTGACTTGTAACTTGTCTCGTATTCGCACTCCATGCATGTATAATCCTTTTGTTTCAGATGTATTGATTTCATGTGTCTTTTTATGTCTGACATGCGACTTGCCTCGTATTCGCACTCCATGCATTTATAATCCTTTTGTTTCAGATGTATTGCTTTTATGTGTGTCTCTAAGTTTGACTTGAGACTTGTCTTGAATTCACACTTTGTGCATTTATAATCACTTGCTTTCAGGTGTTTTGTCTTTATGTGTGTTTCTAAGCGTAACTTGGACTTTGTCTTGAATTCACATTTCATGCATTTATAATCCTTTTGTTTCAGATGTATTGCTTTCATGTGTCTTTTTATGTCTGACATGCGACTCGCCTCGTATTCGCACTCCATGCATTTATAATCCTTTTGTTTCAGATGTACTGCTTTTGTGTGTCTTGTTAAGTCTGACTTGCGACTTGTCTCGAATTTACACTCTAAGCATTTATAATTACATTCTATCAGATGTTTTATTTTCATATGCCTTTTTAAATAGGTGCTGTAATATGTCTTAAACTCGCAATTTGCGCACTTATATTTGCCTCTGTTTAGATGTTTTATTTTTACAAGTGGTTTTAGGGAACGTTTGTCCCCTGTTTCAAGCTTGCATTTCGAGGATTGACAATGTTTGCCACCATTATGTTGTGAGTGCCGAAACTTCTTTATATTTTTAATAGTAGCTTTGAAATAGTCACACGTAGAATATTTTTGTATATCTGTTCCTGCATTGCCAGCATGAATTCTTACTATGTGCTTCTCAAGAGATTTTCTGGTCTTGTATCTTCTGCGACAAATGCCACATTTGTACATTTTCACCTCGTAATGCTCGTTAGTGTGGTGCCTGAAGTCTGCGTTGTACATTGTTCTGAACTTGCATCGCGTACATTTGTATATTCTACGCTTCCGTCTTTTAACCTTGGTTTGTAGAGATGAACGCCTTTTTACTTCTAATTCGTAAAACTCCGGTGCGGGAGGTACACTATATCTGAAAATAAATAAACCCGAATTCAACTTCAAATCCTTTCACATACAATAACATAATCAAACGTTATTTTTATTACAACTGCATATAATAAGATCTGCTTATAATGGGTGCGGCATCTCGTGGTTCGTGTTTGAACTAGCGGTTATTGTGCCGCTCATAGCTCTACTATCATCTGTCAAGTGACAGGAATTCAGTATTATATTCCCAATGAGTCGATATACGCTTGATCAACGTTGGGAAATATTGAAAACTGACTTTCGAAGTGTAGTGAATCAGTTGCCGAAACTTACGTACACAATTCGGTAGAAATGAAGAGCTAACTGAGAACGGTGTAAGGAAACACTTCCCACTGCAGTAACGTTGAAATGCTGGAATATGCATCTGAAAATGGCATTATTTTATTTTGTTGGCCGAGTCATACTACTGTTTTTACAGCCCTTGGATAGATCATTTTTTAAGTCTTTCAAAAGGTTTAATTATGAAGCTTGCAAATTGTTTTTAAAGGCTAATCCAGGAAGACGCATTACCAGGCTTCAGTTCACCCAACCACCAAGATAAACACAGAAAGAAATTCGCATGTAATTCAGTGCATTATTTTATTATTTTTACGTATTTTTATAACGATGGTATCAGAGTTTCCTTCCGCATCACAGACACTATGCCAACGCTCAAAACTATGTTCCGGGGCACGATTTCAGATGTACCTATTCCTAGTATTAATCGGCCGGCTCCGCTTAACTTCGCCATATGCGCTTATGGCGCCGGCTTGGGGCACAAAATAACTCGACTCCAGTTATCGTCTTGCATGCGTTGTAACTGTATTGTTTTCGACGCGTACCGCACGTGTAAGATTTCAAAGGCTTGAAGTGACGTTTATTATTAATGATGGAAGTTAACTGTGTGCAAAATCTTAAAAAAAACCGCTATCATTTGAGGGAAAAGTTTTAATTAAGAACAAACGAAGGCCTACACCTGATCTTCAAATTAATAAACTACACTTCCACAAGTAAAACTTGTGTCATCCCTCCTCGATTTACTCTATACGCACCATGGAAAGTGTTGGATCAGGACAATCATTTTTGCTCTCTCGGTACAAAGTACACATGAAAATATATCTTGTGTCCCGTATCGTTATGTTCAAATTTTAGGAGTGTAAAGTAGACTTCATTTCAAGTAACAAAAACGCAAAACTTGTATATCCATTTTTATTTGTTTCAAAGTTACAGATCTATGAATGTCATTGGCAGATCATGAAAAAAAATGTAATCCTAAAGTCAATACAAACTGATTTTATTTAAAAAAAGTTATACGATTCAATAACAGGCCTGCGATTGCTAACGTCACATAATAAAATGTTATCCTAAAATAAATAAACACGCGTCGTAGTGCATACAGCAATTTCTTGGAGATCTACTAAAAAGAGGACTGGAAATTGATTTATGATAAAGAAGGTTCTTACTTATTTCGTAAGTGCTAAACCATGAATATCATACAATAAACAAAAAGGTTCCGATGACTGTTAACGTTGCATTTTTTAATAAAGGATTACATTACGTTTCAGTTCATACAACAGCTTATTAGTGAGTGGACACGTTTTCTTTAATTAAAATGCCTTACCGATTTTCTACTCAAGAGTATGCGTACATGCATTTTGTGTATGGCTACTGTAACGGCAGTGCACATCAAGCAGTTATTGAATACCGACATCGGTTTCCCGATAGGCGCATTACTCATTACAGAACGTTTCTAGAAGTACACAGACAATTTCGGGAATGCGGACTGCGTGATTATCTTTTCGACCGAGGAGTAAATTTGCCAGCAGACTTAGAGGAAGAAGCAGTAGCTATTGTTACAAGGGATCCAACTCTCAGTGTACGTCGAATCGCTAGACAACTAGCAGTGCCACCAACGACAGTTTGGCGAATTTTAAAACGTGAGGGCTTATATCCATATCACTATCGCAGGGGACACGGTTTGCTTGAGGCAGACCACTATGCTCGTCTAGTTTATTCTACCAGGATATTAAGACAGTCACGGCTTCATTTTAATTTCTGCAGAATAGTCCTCTGGACAAATGAATCTACGTTCACGAGAAGTGGTGTTACAAATCTGAGAAACCTTCACAAGTGGTCATCAAAAAATCCTAAAGCTATACGCCCATCTAAATTTCAACATGAATTTTCTATTAACGTTTGGGCGGCCCTAATCGATGACCGTCAATTTCTTATTGACGAACTGCCAGGTCTTTTAGAGGATGTCCCACTAAATGTTCGACGAGACATGTGGTTTCACATGGATGGGGCACCACCACATTTCGGAATTGCTGTCCGAAATTGGGTTAACGTCAATTATCCAAGATGGATTGGTCGAGGTGGTCCTGTTGCATGGCCACCCAGATCACCCGATCTTAATCCCCTTGACTTTTATTTATGGGGGTACATGAAAAATTTAGTCTACGCGCAAGTTTCAAACACAAGAGAAGAGTTGTTGGATTGTATTCGCCTGGCTGCCGAGCAAATCCGACAAAACAAGTATGAAATTCGGATAAGTACCTACTTCTTCTGTTGGCTTACGGGCACAAGCCTGTATTCAACAAGGAGGTGGAGATTTCGAAAATATTGTGAATTGAACTTTTTTAAATCAAATCAGTTTTGATTGACTTTAGGATTACATTTTTTCATGATCTGTCAAATGATCTGTAGCTTTGAAACAAATAAAAATGGATATATGTACAAGTTTTGCGTTTTGGTTACTTGAAATGAAGTCTACTTTACACTCCTAAAATTTGAACATAAGGATACGGGACACTTGTATATAAAGTCTACTTAAAAGTTTACAATTGTATTTGTGGGGAACAGAGTTCTTCTTGGCTCGATGGCACTCGCACTATTGTTAGTACAATTGTGTCTTTAGAGCGGAGTTCGCTACAACTGTCAGATGTTTTGTCATTATATGTTTGTCTAAATTTGACTTTTGACTTGTCTCGTATTCGCACACCATGCATTTATAATCACTTAGTTTTAGATGTTTTGCTTTATGTGTCTTTCTAAATTTGATTTATCATTCGTTTTGTATTCACACTCTGCGCATTTATAATCTTTTTGTTTCAAATGTACTGCTTTTGTGTGTCTTGTTAAGTCTGACTTGCGACTTGTCTCGAATTACACTCTAAGCATTTATAATTACATTCCATCAAATGTTTTGTTTTCATATGCATTTTTAAACAGGTGCTGTAATATGTCTTAAACTCGCCATTTGCGCACTTATATTTGCCTTTATTTAGATGTTTTATTTTTACAAATGGTTTTAGGGAACATTTGTCCCCTGCTTCAAGGTTACATTTCGAGCATTGACAATGTTTTTCTCGATCATGTGTGTGTGTGTAGAGACGTCTCCTGTATATTTTTAATAGTAGCTTTGAAATAGTCACACGTAGAATATTTTTGTATATCTGTTCCTGCATTGCCAGCATGAATTTTTACTATGTCCTTCTCAAGAGATTCCCTGGTCTTGTATCTTCTGCGACAAATGCCACATTTGTACATTTTCACCATGTAATGCTCGTTAGTGTGGTTCCTGAAATCTGCGTTGTACGTTGTTGTAAACTTACATCGCGTACATTTGTATATTCTACGCTTCCGTCTTTTAACCTTGCTTTGTAGATATGAACGCCTTTCTACTTCTAATTCGTAAAGCTCCGGTGCAGGAGGTACACTATATCTGAAAATTAATGAACCCGAATTCAATTTCAAATCCTTTCACATACAATAACATGTTCAAACGATATACTTATTACTTTGTGTAGTCAAACGATTTCCTTTATTGTAAATGCTGTAAGGACTGTTTCTCGTGTGTAATTCGCTAACTTAAATTATTAATTTTCCAATTTTGGTAATATTCCTGTACCGATTTTGAAAGTTCACGCAGTGGAGAGCGGAAAATCCCGTGACATTCTGAGCACGTGTTCGTTTGAGCGAGATCTAGGACTTCAATCCGACGTTGCAAGTTACGCCACGACATCTTCTCTTCAGATAAAGCTTAGTGAAACTGCATAATTGGTATTTCAAAAGCAAACATAAATGCATCTATCTGTTACATATTAAGTCGCGAATAATTGAAGAGAGCGACAATTTGTGGCGCCATTTTGTGTAGTTAAACGATTTCCTTTATTGTAAATGCCGTATGAAGCGTTTTCCATATGTAATTCTTCTTAACTTAAATTATTAATTTGGCATTGGTAATATTCCTGTACCGATTTTGAATTTAGAATTCAAATATTTTTAATAATTTCTGTCGGATTGGTTTAAAAACTAGTTTACTTAAATCGATTAATTGTGGTCTTTTGTGTGTTAACATTTGAGTACTGAAATTTTCACGTAAGTCAAATCTTAATTTTCTTTCTTGTTTTTATTGTAACGCTAGTTATTCGTATTCCATGGGACCTTTGTGTTATTTTTCTTGTAAAGCAAAACGCATGCGCATAAGAAAGTAAAGTTAATTAAGACCTTGCGAAAAACTAGCTCACGATACTATTCAAAGGCTGTAAATTCGGCGAACACATCAAACTGAAAGAGATAAGCAACTTTCAAAACGAACAGCCCAGGTAAGAGCGCGGAAAACTTCACAGTGAACATTTCCGATCACCCAAAATGAAATTCTTCATTCACAAGGTGGGGTAGGTTTTCTGAGACTTGGCTTAGTTTTGGTAGACAGTCTGAAATAGTGTCTGTTTGCCATAGCGCACTGAGAAAATTCTTCTGCGACAAGGAATAATTATGTCTGCATATACGTATTCTTCTAAAGAAACACTTCAATATTTCTATTTGAATGCCAAATCGTTCAGAAAAAGATATGTCCGGACGCATTTTCTTAAAACTCGTTCGCCTCCAAACTAAAAATCTTTTATTGCAATGATTTTTAGTAACAGAAAATCAGTAAAGTACTAGAATGTTTACAGATACATCGTATCTGTAATCTTAATGGAAATGCGAATACACATATTTGCGTGAATTTTCCTACTAAAATAAATCTTTAGAAATGTTTTCCTTACCTTTTTACTAACCATATGGTAAAAACGTTAAAAACTAATCTTACCTGTCATTTGTCTCACAACAGTAATCCATGTGGTGCTCGAAGTATTCCTTCGTTTCCAAATATATTTTGCAAAATGGACACTGGACAAGTCCTAAAATTAGACAGATTATTCTACCACTGTTTACTTACGATTTTAATACTTTAAAATATGCCCTAAAACATAATATCATCAACAGGAAAAAGGACCACATAATAATGGGAGACATTAACATAAATATCTTAGAAAACAAGACAGCAACCAAGGAATATTATAACATATACGGGGAAAGATACGTCTACTTTTCCAAACTTCTGGAAGATGAGTAGAATTACTCCTGTGTTTAAGAAAGGCGACTGTCATAATATTTGTAACTACAGATGTATTAATATTCTTTGCAATTTTGTAAGGGTGTTTGAATATGTACTCTATGACAAACTATATGGCAGCATTAAATCTTTTCTTTCAATCAATCAAGATGGTTTTATTAAAGGTAAATCTACTGTCACTAACTTGGTGGAAGTTATGCAGTATATAGGTGAAGCTTTGGATACTCGACAAGTGGATGTTATCTATACTGATTTCAGTAAAGGGTTTGATACAATTGACCACTTTCTACTGTTGAAGTTACAATCTATAGGTGCTTTGCCGAAAACTGTATCCATTTTCAAAACCTATTTATTGCATTGATCATACTATGTACAATATAACGGATAAAATTCCAATCTGTTTACCACTATCACAGGTGTTCCCCAAGATTCCAATTTAGACTCGCTACTGCATATATTAACTATCTCTTGAGGTTTCTAGATTGTAAAGTTTGGCAGTGCTTCTTGCAATAGCAACTAGGATCTCCGGTTTTTCCCTTATTGAACACGTGCAAAACATCCCCTTAAGCTTTGGCGGACATCATCGCGAGATGCAATAACTACATACAAGCTAACAGACATCTTGGTGTTGTTACAATTACTATAGCTCCATTGGAATTACCAAATGAGAAACTAACATGCATCCTGATATTATTGCATCATGCAATCTAACACCTTGCAAGAAAGGAGGTATAAAAGAGGAAACTACAGAACCACATGTTCATACCAAACTATTTAAAAAAATAAATAATTCATCCTACCTTCAACAGTAAACATTTCATTAATTTCACTATGGCAGGCAGATTTGTGTTCAGCTAAATATTCCTTTGAACTAAATCCCAAGCAACAGAAAAAGTGCAAGCAAATATGTCTTCGACAGCCTTTTTTGTGATGGGCACGAAATCCATTTCCACATTCTTAAGATTATCTTCGTATTCATCTCCAAAATATACTAATAGCTCTTCTCCCTCTAGGATTCTACGTGTGCTACAATAATACAACTTCTCTTCATATTGAAATGGGAATAAATTCTGTTCGGAAATATATCTGGCCGGATTGACGAACTGCATCCAATTCAGAAGCTCCAATTTATCATCGCTAACCACAAACCTTCCTCCTTTTATTTTCAAAGACAGTTTTGTTGAATTAAGTCCTGTGAAAGGACCAAAGCTTACACCTTCTGGTATAACTTTTAAAGAAAATATTCCCAAATGTCCAGATGACCCTCTAATTTCTAGCATATATTTTGGTAATTCTCTTATTTTGTTATATGTATTACAAGGTGTATCATTCAAAATACGTACAAGCACTCTGCATTTGGTACAATAATCTTGATACACTTCATTACAATGGCTACAAACTGTTAAAAGAAATTCATTTATATAATCTCACAAAATCAAGATAAGGCATTTCAAATTTAGAGAAGAAAATATTTGGCAGTACTTTAAAATTTATGTTTGAACAAGTTTATGACCAATCTTTTTTTATATATATGAAATGAGCTTTCAAATTATTATACACAAACATTGCTGGTAAATTGGAATCTTTTCTTGACAAATCTATTAAAACTAATTATTTTGTCTTATCTCATGATAGCATTTTTCTTAACAAACAAAAATTTATATTACAAAAAGTCATTATGATATTTATAATAAATATATATATTCAAGCTTAATCTATGTGCAAAGTATCTATAATTACAAGTACCTAATGAACTTTGATATGGGTACATCGGAAGAAATAAGTTTTATGAATGTCGTCAAAATATAATTACTGTTATAAAAAGATCACAAATGTACTTACACAGCAATTCATTATCAAATTTTATTTGTATATCAGAAGGGCAAATTCCATCTTCTATTTTGACTTTGTTGCTTACTTTCATTACTGCATCATTTACTTCAGATAATGTTAAGTCTGTTTTGATACGATCTAGAGGGAGCATTTCATAGTTTCTTATTTTGTAATTTTTGATATACCCATTTAATTCACCATTGCTTAGGTTATAATTATCTGTGATAGTAGCTTCAGAGACATATACTTTATCATCTGCATAATATTCATCCGGGAATTCTTCTTTTACATCACTTGAATTTTCCAAAGATATTGCGTTATTCACACATAATTTAACAATTTGTCCAGACATCTTAAGTTCAAAAGAAATGTTATAATTATTAAAGAAGTATCTTCAATAAAAGTTCGGCTATAGTTCCGAATGGTTACCGCACATTTAATTAACAAACTATACAAAAATGGAAAGCTTACGTTTCGCTGGTTTCAAAATTGTGTATCCTTTTATGCGATAATGAAAGGAAAGTATTGAAATTTATACTTTAAAATACATTTTGAGGTTATATTTTCCCACTTTCCAATAATATTGTGTTGCACAAAATTAAATGTCACCAACAATTTCTGTATTAAATGATCGGTAACCCCCAAATATAAATCTTTACAAATTTGAAAGATATCTTAATATATATTTTTGAAATAAAAATGTTCTAATTATTTACAATTTTTTCATTGTCTACCAATTAATTTACAATTTGAAATGGTAGTAAGTATATATTAATTCCTAGACTATACTTAAATCTTATTTAATACTATTAAAATCTCATTTCGGATATTGTCATTTATGTATTAAAGAACATTAAACGGCATTGTTAATAAAATAGAAATAAACAGTTACTGGTTTCTCTTTATAATAGTATATTACGTAACAAGAGTTGTAAGTAACCCATTACGCACGAAATGAAAAAGTTTACGCACGAAGCCGCGCAGCGGCGAGTGCGTAATGGGCTTACAACTCGTGTAACGTACTATACTTTTTCTACGCCCACTCATTTTCTTCTATTAAATAAAAGACATCGCAATTATTTAAACTTTATTATATATATAGTAGTTATATAATATATAGTAGTTGTTAATAACAATTGAACAATTATTGTAAATCGATTGTGCCTTATTACTTAATGGTGATGAACGGTTATTTATAATTGTAGTACTGCACGGTACATCAGAAGACGAAGATTGATAATTGGTAATCGCCTCCGATATTCGTAATGCGTTGTCATTTTTATTTTTAAGAGATTGATTCACATAGCTTTCCGCCACTGTAGAAGATTGCCAGCCACCAAGTCGCTTTAATGATAGCATATCACCTCCTGCATCAACTAACATAGTGGCTGATGATCTCCTAAAACAATGGCCAGTATATTGCTTTGGTTCCGGCAGTTCAAGATATTCAGCAATTTTACGTGGTGTACTACCGATTGTGTTTATCCCCACAACCTGTTTCATGCATTTTCCATTTCTGTAATTAAGAAATAAAGGAAGTTCCATTGCAGCAGGACGCAAATTCATGTATTTTTGACATGTGACATAAAACGTTTCTGGTACTACAAATGAACGTCTCGTTTTAGTTTTAGAATCTGGAATATCAATTATCAAGGATTTTCCCGTGTCCTGAATGTGTTCCATTTTTATATTTCTAAGTTCTTGTTTACGGCAAGCCCCGCTTAATCCAATAATGAGGATAACTTGAAAACAAAAAAACAAAAACTCATTTTTATGTGATGATAACTATACAACATTTTAATTCTTTACCTTTGACAACAAATGTTTATCGTCTGGGGCATCTTTCAGAAACTTATTAATTTGTTCTGTAGAAAGAATTTTCGATTTTTTACTTCTAAATCCATCCGATTTCCGCTTCAGTAGGGCGAATAGTTTTGGATAATCTGCTATGTTATGTTAGATATTATTAATGTTTAGTGTAGTTCTTAGCATGGAATAAATGGCCCATAGAGAAGATGGCTTCATAGTTTTTGATAATTCTTCCATATACGCAAGTAAAGCATTCTCCGAAAAGGATTTAACGTTATGCTTGTGTCGCCAATCCATAAATTTTTTATAGGTAATTTCGTACCTTTCTTTGGATTTTAGCGGTAACAAATTATGTGTGGCAGCTTGAGCTTTTTCTAAAATCTCCGGTGGAGTGCTCATAATTTCATAACTTTCACTACCATCAGACATATTCGTAGATAAAGTTGAGAAAATGTTCGGATACAATAATATTTTGTTAAAGAAATTGACAATATAAATGACATGACATTTATTTCCATAGCATGTTACTTAAGAAAACGTGTCCTATTTTTAAAGAAATTGCACAATGTGCTGCCTACATTTAGGGGCATCACTCTTTTAATCCAAAATATATCTCGCTAATGCTAAAAGTTTTTATATTTTTCAATTGACTAAATTTGTGTAAATAGACCAAATAAAGTTTTACGTAGATAAAATTTGATTGCAATTTGATTAAACCAAGAAGTTTAAGTTTTCTTCTCAAAACGCACGTGTATGTTATGAGATCTCATTATAGTCATTAATAATGACTATAATGAGATCAATAATGACTCATTATTGTACGTGCATGTTATTCTTAAATGTCATTTACAAGGAATGTTGACAGTGCGATTTTTGACGTTTACAGACATGGGCGTAGAAAAAAATACATAACACAAATCACATACATATAAATGCTATATTTACGTTATGTAACCAATGTTACAATAAATTTTTAACGCATATTATATATTAGATAATATTAGTAAACTGTCCATATACGATACATGTATTTTGTAACGGTAATAGTAATAACTAACTGAACTTCAATTAATGCAGCTAAAAATACACACAAAAAACACATTAGGGTATATCGATACTTTACTCAAATTCGTTTCCATTGAATTGTATTTCTTGTGGATTCTAAATTTTTGCGTTTTTTTGGAATACACTAAGACTTTTAAGGAAAAATAAATTTAAAAAAACACAGTATATATTGAGGAAAATAAATTAAACCAAGGAGTATTTAGAAAAACTTTATAATTATAAGACATGCTAGTTATAATATATACATAAAACATTACATTGGAGGGTTTCTTCTGTTGATACATTTTTTATACTTATTACAAGCATATAATTTAATTGTGTCACTTTCTTTATTAAACTTGCCATTTAATATTAAATTTATGCAATGTACATAAAAATATTAATTGAATTACTTACCATGTCAGTAATTTGCTTTATGTATATGACAGTCCCAAAAGTCAAAACATCTTTATTGGTCACACCAACAAGATACGTCTCCTTTTGCGCAAATATAAATTGTCTCTCTATATTCAGTAAACCCCGCAACACCCTTCTTGAATATTCCCCTTAAATTTGACAAAGGATAGGGTATTAAAGTGGGGTATCTATATGTATGTGATCTGTGACTCTAACGCGTCTCAGTGTACGTCATGGGGTATGCACTAGATGCCCAGGAAGTGTGATATTCATTTAATATTTCTCCTGGTCGAGTAGCTGGCGGTAAATGTTACGTTCAAATATTCGCGGGACTAAATCGTAATACGCTTTTGACGTAGACCAATCACATCCAAGAGTCTAGTAACATCAATCCACAAAATCATGGTTTTTGTTTGTGTACTTTATTGTTGTGATTTTTTGTGTGATTGTGTTATTATTTCGGTTAGTGTTGAAAGGAACGTTTAAAATTGTTTGATTTTTATTTGTTTAGATATCTATTTTAAATTTAAACCTTATTAGGTACGATGCGTATTTAATAATTACCTAAATAACGAGCCATCGAAAAAATTCATAATTGGAGTAGACTTTGAAATTGGGTTGGTACTTTAACCACTTCCACATAATGACATTACTTGATGCTTGAATCAGTGTTGTTCCGTCTACCGATTTTTCGGTAGATCTGCCGATTTTTCTACACTTCTACCGATCTATTCTTTTTTAATGTATAATAAAGAATAAAAATACAATATAATAAATTACTACTATAATGGCATTCATCTTTAATCTATGACTATAATAAATAGAAAATTAAAACAGGCAAGCAATTTTATGAGTAGGGACAGTAATAAAAGCTACTATGGATTGTAGTCGATATAATGCTTGAATTCAAAGGCAACAATTATGTATGTCGGTAGGAATTTATTTGCACGCTTCTCAAGCGCTCTTTATTCTAAATAAAGGGACTATTCTGGTTAAAAATTATCTTAAAGAAACATTGTTTTTCAAATAAAAATACTTATTCCCCCGAAAATAATTATTTCAAAATACTACAACAATGAAATAATCCTTTTCATTGGAACAAATGAATGAATGAAATAAATACAACATATCATTCAATAATGAATAAAAGCGATATCTATTTGGTTATTTGCTTATTTCTATGAGTTTAAAACAGTGGGGCATCTTGAGTGAAGGGTTTGTTTCTGTTTTTGCATTTAAAATTTGAAATCAGTATCCTATATCGGTTCTAGAAGAAGACATACATAGGTGTCACGTGATTTTTTTTTAAATTAATATACCTAGTGTTAAAATATGGGTAGTGACAGTGACTGTGAACAAGCTGGCCCAAGTAATATAGCAAAAAAAATAAAATATTCCCAAAATTATAAGGAAGATTGGGAAAAGCTGGAAGACTTTGAGAGATGGCTTTCTAGCAGTAAAAAGGGAAAAAATTTTGCAAGATGTAAGATCTGCAGTAAAGACATTAATATTTCTAGCGGAAAAGATTCTCTAATGAAACACAGTCTTTCGATAATTCATAAACATACAGCAAGGATGATACGCAAACAGCCGCGTTTAACCGAATTTTCAGCAGGTATGGCAGAATCGGCGCAAATAAAGAATAATATTGCCGAAGGTATGATTATTTAAATTATTTCATGTTTACAATAATTTTAATTATCTTGGTTTTAGCCGAGATCCGCTTGTCTGCATTTATTGCAGAACATAATTTGCCATTTTTGGTAATGGATCATTTGCCAAAATTAATAGCTAACATTTGTCCCGATTCAAAGATTGCTCAAGGCATATCGTGCGCCAGAAAGAAAACCACAGCTATTGTTCGAAATGTCATAGGAATCGGTGATCGCTATTCATGGAATATTGTTTATTTTTCGCGATATGTATACTTTCATAAGCATCAAGTTCGCGGGGTTTATTAATTCCTTTGACCAGCTTCAACCCTGTAATCGACACATTGTGTAGTGTGCTTAAAGCGTGGTTGGCAACATTCGATTTATCCGGTCTATTGTATTTAATATGTGATATGTGTTCTTTAAAACGGGTTATTATTGGTCGTTTTGTTTGGCCTATATATTTCAAATTACAATCCTCGCAACCAATTTCGTGTATACCTGATTTCGAATTAAAATTAACTCTATCTTTAGTATTCCCTAGGAGACTTTTGAAAGTATTTTCGGACCTAAAGGCAACCTGGAGACCTCTTTCTTTCACAACTTTATTAATGCTTTTTGTGACGGGGTGGTATGGTAAACACATGGACTTTTTCTCCTGGTTACTTTGAGATATCAAACTTGTAGATTCGCGGATTGTATTTTTTATTTTTGTTTTTCTAATTAATTTATTGATTATTTCTATGTCAAAGCCATTGTATGTCGCGATATTTTTAATGAAATCCAGTTCTATTTCATATCTCTCTCTTATTAACGGAAAATTTAGTAACCGATTGACTAAGAAATTAAAAGAAGCTCTTATGTTGATAACTATGATTTGAATCCGCGGTGATGAATCTATTAACATTGGTTTCTTTCCGGAAAATATCGATTTCTATTTTATGTTTATTCCTAATCAGTATCAAAAATCGCGAGAATGTCATCTACATACCTAATCCAGACTCTCGGGAAATATTTAACGTAACCAGGAGAAAAAGTACATGTGTTTACCATACCACCCCGTCACGAAAAACATTAATAAAGTTGTGAAAGAAAGAGGTCTCCAGGTTGCCTTTCGGTCCGAAAATACTATCAAAAGTCTCCTAGGGAATACTAAAGATAGAGTTAATTTTAATTCGAAATCAGGTATATACGAAATTGGTTGCGAGGATTGTAATTTGAAATATATAGGCCAAACAAAACGACCAATAATATCCCGTTTTAAATAACATATATTACATATTAAATACAATAGACCGGATAAATCTAACGTTGCCAACCACGCTGCCAACCACCATCGACACAATGTGTCGATTACAGGGTTGAAGCTGGTCAAAGGAATTAATAAACCCCGCGAACTTGATGCTTATGAAAGTATACATATCGCGAAAAATAAACAATATTCCATGAATAGCGATAGATCACCGATTCCTTTCAGATGTCTCCTTTCATTTTTATTACCATAATTGTGTCATCGTCGTTTTAAAATTGAAGTTATTAGGACATGTTGAGTGCCGTTCCCTTAAGAAAGGAATGTTTGTCGTTCTCTCGTTCGATATATTTCAATTCAGAGAATAAACATATGTGAATGCCTTTTTCCCTAAGAGGTAAGTACTTTTCGATCTTTTCGTAGGTTATATTCGCATGTTAAAATTAGTCTATACGTGGACGCGGTGTAAAGTACACTCCAAATCACGAAAGATGATCCCTGCGTCATTGATCTATAATTCTATCAACGACATTCAAAGAATAATCTCCACATCCGAATAACAAACAGTACCTACTTGTATGACAAGGATAGCTTGAACGAAAGTATGTGTTTTCTAGCAAAGACATACGGCTCAAGCAATTTATTTGAGTAAGACAAAGACGGGATTATTACCTACTCCGTGATAAATACATACATTTCCGCTTATTAGTTCTGTCGTTAGTCGTTGACATTTGACAACATACATTCGTTGATGTTTGATGGAATTGTTATTTATTTTCGTTTTATAAATACATCAATCAACAAACCAGAATTCGGTGTGATTCGATACATACGTGTTCGATTGCAACTTTCCCCTCCTGTTTAAATAAAACATGATTATAAATCCGCTGTAATCCCCTTGCCCCTCCGAATCCTTAATAAATGATGTTTTGTATGTTTACAATCATAAAAACACCTCTTAACGTAAATACAAGGCTGTCAAGATACAATTTTCCGACCTGCTGTTAATGAATATAAAAATGAAAAAGGTAATTATCCAACATGAAAGTGGCAATAAATATCAAGTTTTTTTATCGCCTTACGAAATAGAAGAAGCTGAAACGGGTAAGTTAACTTTTAAACATTTGTCAATAACAATTTATTTTTTGATGTCGATTTTTCAGATTCCAACTTCTATAATGAACTAACGGCTAAAGATAAGATCCTTCCAACAGACCGTAAAATCTACAAAACTTTAGAAATCATTAAAGTACCTCAAAGGAACTAATTTACCATATAAAGTAAGGGTTGGAAACGTACCCTTAGGTCATATAAAAAATAAAAAAAAAAGTAACCTTACATTTTGTATATTTTTCATACGTCCAGAACACGTCAAATCCAGGATAATCGTGTAAGTTGTGTGTGCCACTGTTCAAATAAAATGTCGCTTTAAACAATTTATGCTATAACAATCTTCGTTTTGTTTAAATAATCCCGCGAAACGATGTTAAATATTGTAACTTTTAGGGTCCACTTTCGCATAAAAATTGACATTATCATAAACGTTAGTTATTTCAGACCGCCAACTTAAACATTTACTAAAAAATATTACTGTTATGGTATCTATCTATATCAATTAATTTTTTCTCTACGTCAATTGTAAAAAAAAAAAACCTAGGGCCAGAGGCCACGAGTGAACCAAAGCGACGCCATGAACAGTAAACCTGTTTGGGCGTTTTGGAAGCAGGTTTACTGTCCATGGCGTCGCTTTGATTTACTCGTGGCCTCTGGCTCTAGGTTTTTTTAACAATTGACGTAGAGAAAAAATTAATTGATATAGATAGATACCATAACAGTAATATTTATTTGTGAATGTTTAAGTCGGCAGTTGGATTTGAAAACGTTTATGTTAATGTCAACTTTTTATGCGAAAATGGACCCTAAAAATTACAATATTTAACATCGTTTCACGTGATTATTTAAACAAAACGAAGATTGTTATAGCATAAATTGTTTAAAGCGACATTTTATTTGAACAGTAGCACACACAATTTACACGATTATCCTGGATTTGACGTGTTCTGGACGTATGAAAAATATACAAAATGTAAGGTTACTTTTTTTTTTTGTTTTTTATTTGACCTAAGGGTACGTTTCCAACCCTTAGTTTATATCGTACATTAGTTCCTTTGAGGTCCTTTAATGATTTCTAAAGTTTTGTAGATTTTACGGTCTGTTGGAAGGATCTTATCTTTAGCCGAACTAACAAAGTATCATAAATTATACGAACAAAATATAATACATAGGATTGAAGATCACAATGATGAAGTTGCAGGGAATAAAGATCAGCAAACTACAATGTTTTCTGAAGACCTGAATGAAAATTATCATGTTGAAAAAGAATTGGATGAACGGCAAGATAATAGAAATAGCTTTGATGAATTTTGGACCGAACAAGAAACTTTATTTCTCATTAGTTTGTATGCAGAATACCAAGACGAATTGAAGCATGCAAAAAAGAAGAAATATGTGTGGCAGATAGTATCTGAACGAACTGTCAGTATCACTAGATGAGCTAGAAGATGATAAATCATCAAATGATTTTAAAGCCATTTCCTGAAATATTTCAATTAAAATATTATTATAAAATATACATAGTCTCCATTTCTCCATTTTATTTATATACATATGTCAATCGGCACTATTATAGAATCAAAGCTCTGAATACGACGTTCTTTTGCGACGCCGCATTAGTTACAAATGATTACTAAACATGGATTATGTTTACGTTAATCATAATCAAAATAAGTGCACAAACGAAAGCAGCTATATTCTTTGAAATTTATTTTTTCAAAACTATAAAGGCAGCAATCACGACAACTTGTTTTAAATTCGTTGCAATATTTTGAACGAGAGAAAAACCATGGTGGTGTTAATACCTATTACATGAGCACATAATATATTTAGATTTTAATAAACCTTTTGTTTAGCGAGTGGCAGATGTATTGTGCTTGGGATTAGTTACAGTAAAACGCATTAAAGCTGTGTAGCAGCAGTTTAAATCGTGTACTTCACAATATTGGATTTAAATATAAAAAGGATAATAATCATAGAGCATTAGTGGAACGATCCAACATTGCAGAGATAAGATTGACATTTCTTAGGAATTACATAAAGAATTTGAGTTCTGTTCAGAGAGAAGTGGTATTGCTTGATGAGACCCGGCAAGATAATAATCTGCAGAGTGAGGGCAAGCAATATGTTGTATTACATTGTGGTTCAAAATTATGTTTTATGTCAAATGCTTCTTTATTGTTTTCAAGCAAATCACAAATAGAAGATTATCGTGGTGAAATGAATGGAGAAATGTTTAAGAAATTTCGTCATTTTGAAGAATGGAGAAAACAGCAAAGTATCACTGGAATTAACGAAGAAGTTATGCTGGCGTATTTCCATATTTATAGTAGGAAAATAGCACCTTCTTCATTGTGGACGAAGTATTCCATGTTAAGAAGTACTTTGAAAGTGTATATGAATAGTGACATATCCAAATACGGAAAACTGATTTCCTATTTGAAGAGTGAGGCAAGAACCCACAAGTCCAAAAAGGCGAAAATCTTGGAGAGGCTACATATAGAGAAGTTTCTGAATGAGGCTCCTAACAATAAATATTTGATGATGAAGGTATTATTTATTTTCTTATATTTAATTCAAAGTATTTATTCATTATTCGTTCGTGTATTCTATGCAGGTTGCCTTAATAATGGGTGTATCAGGTGCGTGTCGTTGTGATGAAATAACTAAGCTGAAAGTTGACGATATAGAAGATAAAGGAGGATACTTGTATGTTTCGATAGCTGACACAAAGACAAACGTATCTAGAAGTTTCACTGTTATGGCAGAAGGATTTACAACAGATATTCTTGACCTCTACAGAAAATATGTCTGTATGAGACCAAAAGGTATTCCACATGGCAGATTCTTCCTAAATTACAAGAAAGAAAAATGCACTATCCGGCCAGTTGGAATTAACACCATTTCTAAGATACCTCAGAAAGTTGCATCTTTCCTGAACCTACCAGAAGCTCAATTATATACAGGACATAGTCTGAGATGTTCGTCAGCATCTCTTCTGGCAAACGCAGGAGCTGATATTACAACAGTTAAACGACATGGTGGGTGGAAATCGTCCACTGTGGCAGAAGGTTATATACAAGATTCAGTATCCAACAAAATTCAGTATCCAACAAGATTGATATAGCCAGAAAGATTCAAGGTTCAGACAGTCTAACGTCCTCGACTTCTGGTCATCAAATTTCTCTTCAGGATACTTCAAATACGTCTTCTAGTATAACTCTAAATTCGAATAACCTGAATGCAGAATCAGATACAAAGAGGATTTTCTTCAACTTTAATATTAATGTAAATGTTAATTAGTTGCTATTGTTTACCCTTTAGAATTAATATAAATGTGTTAAAACTATAGCAGTTTGAATGTCTCTATGCAATCTAAATTTCACCTTGTTTTATCTCACTATTGAGATAAATTATGTTTTTAACTCACTAGTGAGTTATAAGCTACATAATTGATTTAAAATCGCCATAGTTATAGGTCTATTATTAGGAGGTGTTGGATAAAATACATTTACATTGTGAAATCAATGGCTTTATAATTAACATTGATGATTCAAGCAGCAGTGAAGATAGTGATTAACAAGACTTCCTATATGACCGCAGATAAAAAAAAACTGTTAGCTATCCCATGTTTTTACTTAATCTATATTATAACCCAAGATTTAAGCCAACGTACGTGCTACACGTCGTTTTTAGTTCTCGCCAAATATATCAAATTTTCTTGTGTTGGCAGTAAAAGTATCAAGTATTAGTATACAGCTGATTAGTTGTTTATGTAATGTTAGTTTATACTTTTAGTAACTGATTTTTTATGCAACAAATACAATGATATTAATACAAATAATCATACAAAATGTTACACATGCAATTGCCAGACTGTGGCCACAATTTTTATCTAAATATGTCTAGAAAGGTAGAAAAATTACAGAAACAGAATTTAACAAGTAGCTAGATTTCCTAATGTACTAAGTAGAATTGATTGCACTCACATGCGAAAACAATCTCCTAGTGGTAATAATGCTGAGCTGTACCGAAACAGAAAGGATATTTATCATGGAATATTCAGGTAATAGGACATTCTGAATTAAGAATTTGTGACATCGTAGCCAGATGGCCAGGATCTACACATGACCAAACAATTTTGAATGGATCGGCAATAAAAAGAAGCTAAGAAAATGAACATTTCAATAAACCAGTTATACTTTGTGATAGTTGTTACAATATTATAAAATATTTATTAAATATTTTTTATATTTCCTTTTTTTTGTATATATACTCATGATAATTTTATTACTAAACAAATAAGGCAATTTTGTTAAATGATTATATATGTATATTAACTTATTAAACAATTATAATTCCCAGTTACATTGACAATTTAATATATTAAGTTTTTTTTTTAATTGGCTCCTTTTTCTTACTGCGTATTCTTTTTCGTTGCAATTTTAATATTTGGAGTTAAAAATACAATGCATATAAAAAAAAATGTATGTCCAATTAAATACATTTGAATGTGTTTTCATCTTTTTGTGGCAAGTTTTTGCAAGGTACACTAGTGAAATGTGTTTCGACTGCCTTATTTGATTTGGTGTCCATCAGCTCTAATCTTCTGGTGTTAACTTAAAAATTTTTAATATACACAAAACAAATTCATACAATTTGATGAAAACAATAAATAAAATAACTATTGTTTGTATATATTATATAAATCTATAACTTATTGCAAGTAAAATTTTTTGAAAGTTCAATTACTAAACTTTTTCTTTCTTGCTCCATTTCATGTTCCATTTTCAAAATTTATTTCTGCAATCGTACAAGTTCTATTTTACTAGCAGTCAACAAATAATTTCAAAGCAAAAAAAAACATTTCACAGCAAATAAATTTGTATGAATATGTTTTGATTATAATGCATACTGCAATTTCAAATATTTATACTGACCTTTGTGCAAAACTCAACTTATCTATTATGGCAGTGTTAAGTTATACTGCAATATATTCCAAAATTTATTTAAAATAAGGCACTGTAGAACGTTTAACTAATATCTAGGGTTATTCTATGATATAATTGGGAAGATAATGTTTATAAAACTGTCATAACAGTGAATATGTAATTACAGTTATACAAAGTAGATACTCTGGTCTATTGTATAATTTCAATTCCAGTAATAATGCTGTTACAACTAACTTGAAACTGTTTGGTTTTGCCATTCATTAAAATGATTAAAGAATTACATAATCTTACATGTTGACTTAAATGTTGTAAATTCTTGATAGTTCATTTTATTTTTCAAGTGGTGTTATAGTTTAATTTGATTTGCTGTTTACGCAGCTTTGTTCAATTTATAGTAATTTTAATATAACTTAAGATGTAATTCGATTATATTTGTTCATATAACCTACAAATTAGACCGACTGTGTCAAATAAATTTGGCCCGGAAACGAAGTTAAGTTCCATATTCATTTTTCAATTTACAGTATTTAATATGACGCCGAAGGACTGATTTGAATCATACAATGATTATTGATGACGCAGGGATCATCTTTCGTGATTTGGAGTGTAGTTGTTGCGTAAGCGGTTTTCTAGCTTTACTGTGCCCCATGTGCGACTTTTTAATTAGTAGTTTTTACTTACTGATGATGACCACTTAGTTGTCGAAATACGTATTTAGGATACGATTAATAATTGTGGTAAGGGGTTATATACCTTTTTTAAGTTAGTATTTAGGATTAAAGTGAAATATGAGTTAAAATTAAAGTATTGGAAATTTAAAGACAAGATAATAATAGAAAACAATAATAAGGTAGAGGCAAGTGCTTGAGTGATAAAGTACTTTAGGGCAGCCTCTGAAGATATTATGTTGTTGGAAGAAATACCAACAACATAATATCTTCAGAGGCTAGTGGTTAAAGTACCAACCCAATTTCACAGTCTACTCCAATTATGAATTTTTTCGATGGCTCGTTATTAAGTTTTATTTCAAAGGAAAAAAAAAGGTTATGTTAAATAGTTTTATTTAGTAAAATTTGTATTTTTATTTTGCATTAAATATAAAGCAATAGAATTAATTTTATTATTAAAACGATTTTATTAAGTGAGCTAGGAATGTGAGAAATTTCTAGGTTTATTTTAAATTTAAATGTTTTGTATTAAAATTGTACGGTAAGTAAAATTAAAGATTTTTGTTTGTGTTGTATTATGAGGCTATTTTATAGTTTAGGTAATCTTAAGGTTATGTTTTAGTTGATATTTTGTATTAAAATAGAGTTTAAGGGTTGAATTATTGTTATTATTAAAACGATTTTATTAAGTGAGTTAGGAATGTGGGCAGTTTCTAGGGTTATTTTAAATTTAAACGCTTTGTATTAGAATTGTACGGTAAGTAAAATTAAAGATTTTTATTAAATTGATTGAACTCTCGCTTGGCACTTGGTGAAACATCTTGATAAATTCACGATGAAAAAAGAACACTTGGTTATATGTTTCACTAAATTTTATTTACATAAAATAAGACAATTGTTTCGGACTCTGCAGTCCATTTTCAATTAACATAAGAATAAATTTTCTAAAGTATAAATAGATGTATGTAACTACAAAATAGAGAGGGGATAACGTTACTAACAAATTTTCGTGCAAATGGAAAAGGGGGGTAATTTAAGATATAATATAATTATTCAATAACTAATTAGATTCAAATAACTGCCCTCATTAACGGCGAAAGACTAAACTCTGTTTGCTCGTTTACAATGTTTAACGACTTATTTTTCGCCTTTGAAATTTCTAATATTTCTAGGAGATTTAATCGTAATCCTTTTGAAGAAGAGTGTAATATATTAAAATTATCCGATGAGATCATATGGTTGTTATCAATGCAGTGTTCTGAAATCCCTGAGCATTTCCTAGAATTTAAAATGGCTTTTCTGTGTTCAGTAATACGAGTGTGAAAACTTCTACCTGTTTGCCCGATATAAAACGCATCACAGGTCATGCAACTGACTTTGTATATTCCACATTTTTGTGTTTTTCTATCTTTATCAAAAAGAAAAAACGTCAACAAATTAATAGTTTTTTGTATGCTTCTTCTCAAAAAGAATCTCCTAAACATAGGTTCATAAATTATATAGGTAGGACCTCGAATAAAATCACTAATAGATTAACAAAAAACAACATAAAAACTATTTCAGTAAATAAATTTAATTTAGGTAAATTATGGGCCAACAATAAAGATAGATTTGAAAAAACACAAAAATGTGGAATATACAAAGTCAATTGCATGACCTGTGATGCGTTTTACATCGGGCAAACAGGTAGAAGTTTTCACACTCGTATTACTGAACACAGAAAAGCCATTTTAAATTCTAGTTTAAAATCAAACAATTATATGAAAAGAATTTTAATTTCTAAAGCACATATAATAATAGTTATTAATAGTATCATATAACTAGTAAATATAATAAAAATGTAAATATATATGAAGCACACTAACAATAACTTATATTATTATATACATGATGTTTTATAAAACTAATGACGTTAATAATAATAATAGTTAATAAACTCTACTCGTCATCAGGTATATTTTTTAATGTTTCTTCATTTATTTTCAATATCAATTTTTTGTCTATTTTAAAATCGAAACAGCTATTTTTATTTATATATGTCTTACTATGAAGAAGTCCTGTGACTGTTTCCGTGATTAATTTAGTACGTTGTTTAGTTTTCACTAAATTGATGGAGGAAAAAATTCGTTCCACATTTGCGGAAGAATGTGGTAAACACAACAAATATTGAATAAAATTACATAATAATGGAAAGACATTCGATTCATCACCACGTTTTATTGCCCTGACACTAGCCCAGAATTCCAACATATCTGTGCTGAAATTTTGGCGTTCTGTGTAATTTCGTAATTGCCTCCATTCGCTATCTAAATTTTCAAGTTCATTTTGTGGTATTAAATTCGGAAAAAGTAAAGCTATATCTGCTATTGAACTTATAGTTCCGCTTTTTACTATCTCGGGGTCAATGAAATTACATTTTTTAAGTGCAAACAACAACGTAGTCGCAAATATTTTATTTGTTCTGAACTCAATTTACCTTCTTCTAGATAAATTCTAACATTTGCTCCTAAATACAGATCTGCTAATGCTTGATAATTATGTGGATTTTTAAATTCAATGTTTTCTAATGCTGTAGATAATAAATAGTTACGTTTTAGAAAACAGTCACAAATTGTTCGAAAAATATTGGATACACTATTACATAAAGTGTAAAGTTTTGGCGATTCTGATTGCATTTCACGATTTAGACTATTAAAGAGTGGCAAAACATAATCTAGAAATAATAGAAAGACTTTTGTTAGCGGATTATTTAAATGATCGAGTATGTTTTCAGCTGTTGAGACATCGCCATCTGCAACAGCAGTTGTAAAATATAATCTGAGCGGATTGTATTGTTCTAGAATTCGTATAATAGCTGAATCAACCGATAACCATCTGGTTTGGGACGGGCGTAAAATTTTGTGGATGACAAATAAATTAAATCTACCGAAAAATCGGTAGACGGAACAACACTGATTCAAGCATCAAGTAATGTCATTATGTGGAAGTGGTTAAAGTACCAACCCAATTTCAAAGTCTACTCCAATTATGAATTTTTTCGATGGCTCGTTATTTAGGTAATTATTAAATACGCATCGTACCTAATAAGGTTTAAATTTAAAATAGATATCTAAACAAATAAAAATCAAACAATTTTAAACGTTCCTTCCAACACTAACCGAAATAATAACACAATCACACAAAAAATCACAACAATAAAGTACACAAACAAAAACCATGATTTTGTGGATTGATGTTACTAGACTCTTGGATGTGATTGGTCTACGTCAAAAGCGTATTACGATTTAGTCCCGCGAATATTTGAACGTAACATTTACCGCCAGCTACTCGACCAGGAGAAATATTAAATGAATATCACACTTCCTGGGCATCTAGTGCATACCCCATGACGTACACTGAGACGCGTTAGAGTCACAGATCACATACATATAGATACCCCACTTTAATACCCTATCCTTTGTCAAATTTAAGGGGAATATTCAAGAAGGGTGTTGCGGGGTTTACTGAATATAGAGAGACAATTTATATTTGCGCAAAAGGAGACGTATCTTGTTGGTGTGACCAATAAAGATGTTTTGACTTTTGGGACTGTCATATACATAAAGCAAATTACTGACATGGTAAGTAATTCAATTAATATTTTTATGTACATTGCATAAATTTAATATTAAATGGCAAGTTTAATAAAGAAAGTGACACAATTAAATTATATGCTTGTAGTAAGTATAAAAAATGTATCAACAGAAGAAACCCTCCAATGTAATGTTTTATGTATATATTATAACTAGCATGTCTTATAATTATAAAGTTTTTCTAAATACTCCTTGGTTTAATTTATTTTCCTCAATATATTGTAATGACTCATTCGATGACGCGAGGCGCGTCATCGCTCTGGACGTTTTCGCGACAGATTTGGAGCATTCTAGACCAAACGTTCCCATTGATATATAAGCCGTCGAGGAAGGGATGAGGACATTCATTGAATCCTACAGTCTCGCGAAGTACACATAAATATAGTTACATAAATATAGAATACATAAATGTACTTATTGTTGTTAATAGTTAGTTTTATACGTTTTAAATATTAATATAGTGTGTGTGTCTAAAGTTATTGTTAGTTTTATTTAAGAACCCGAAAGACAAACGTTACAGTGGTGTCAGGTGTGGACTAATTAATAAATAATAAACTAAGTAGACAATTAAGTGTTAATTAAGTATTCGTTTAAATAAATATACAGTGCGGAAAGACATTATTTTAAATATCGTGATGGCTAATAGAATGAAACTCACGGAATTAAAAGTGTCCGAGTTAAAACGAGAATTAGAAGAGAGGGATGAGGATACAACTGGCAAAAAGTCGATCCTCCAGCAACGGCTTCGCAATGTGTTGATCCAAGAAGGCGAGGATCCAGAGAATTATGTCTTTCAAGTTCCAGGCGGAGATGCTGACGTGAATTCGCTGTTTATGAAACTAGAACAGCGTCTAATAGATTCACAAACTCAAATGCAACAAATGGAGCAGAAGAACCTGGAAACTTCTGGAAACTTAGCGAATACTCTAGAACAAATGGAACAGAAGAATCTGGATAGTGCGAGAAATATGGAACAGCATCTGATAGATTCACAAACTCAAATGCAACAAATGGAGCAGAAGAACCTGGAAACTTCTGGAAACTTAGCGAAAACTCTAGAACAAATGGAACAAAGAAACCTAGAAACCGCTAGAATCCTCGAGAAAAATCTAGAAAAGAAATTACTAGAAAATTCTAGAAACTTCGAAAAAGTTCTAGAACAGCGACTAGCGGAAAAATCAGAAGCGTTAAAAGAAGAGGTTTTCACAGCTGTAGAAGAGAAAATTGGAGAACATTCTAGACTTTTAGAGGCAATAATGATTGAGATGAAATTACCCGCTACCATGAGTCATTCTGATCCCAGGCAGGTCAACGAAGAAGTTATACCGCGGCCCATCGAAATAAAAGAAGAATTTGTGACTATTTCAAAGACCAGAATCAAGCCACCAACCTTTGATGGAAAGACGTCATGGGCAACTTACCTGACGCAATTCGAAGCGGCCGCAGAAGCAAACGCATGGTCTTCTGCCGAGAAGGCGACTGCTTTAGTCATAGCATTGAGGGGTGATGCTAGTGATATTTTGCAGACATTGCCTCCTGAGGAACGTAAAGATTATTCTCAACTCATTAAACGCTTGGAGATGAGATATGGCCATGCGCATTTGGAGCAAGTATACCATACCCAACTGAAGAATCGATCACAGAAGAAAGGCGAGAATCTTCAGGAATTTGAGGCAGATATTGCTCGTCTAGTTCGACTTGCATATCCGATGGCACCAGATAATTTCATGGAACACCTAGCGGTCCAGACATTCATAGATGGTCTCCGGGATATTGATACGCAGCAAGCATTAAGGTTGGCAAGACCGAAAACCTTGATCGATGCTTTGGCACACGCGCTTGAGTTTGAGACTGCAAAGCAAGCCTCTCGGAATCATGCTCGTGTCTGCACTGTTGACAAGCAGGAAAATGAGGAGTTCATGGAGCAGGTGGTTAGTAGAGTTCTAAACCAGATCAAATCAAATAAAAGAGTACTGCGATGCTGGAATTGTGGAGAGATTGGTCACGTTCGGAGTAAATGTGGTAAGGTGACCAAGAAATCATCGTCTGAGCAGCAGGAAAAACTAAAGCGGATCGATGAGCGAGGGCAATCATCGATCCAGCATCAGGAAGCCCCAAAGACGCCTGGCCAAGTCGCATCCCTGCAACATCAAACCAACGGCCTGTATGTGGACGCTGTTATGGAGAGAAAGACCTATGCTTGCTTGCTAGATACGGGATCGACGAAAACCATTGTACGACCCGATTTAATATCCAGGA
This sequence comes from Melolontha melolontha, assembly GCA_935421215.2. Classification (NCBI taxonomy): domain Eukaryota; kingdom Metazoa; phylum Arthropoda; class Insecta; order Coleoptera; family Scarabaeidae; genus Melolontha; species Melolontha melolontha. The sequence goes on from OW285236.1 coordinate 14,458,959, forward strand.
ATAAAGAATTACTTTCTAGCAAATGGAGACTAAGGACAGCTACTGGAGAAGCAGCTTCTGTGGAAGGTGAAGTAGATGTCAATTTTGTCATAGGACCAACATCAATCCGACATCGTGTTCTCGTAGCCGACATAGAAGAACAGATAATCTTGGGATTAGACATCATGAACACCTACGGCTTCCAGTTAAACATGAAAGAAGGCACTTTAAAAATAAATAATGAGGAATTGTTTCTTCATGGGAAAAATTGTGGGAGTGTACAAGTAATTACTGCAGAGAATGTTGTTCTGGATGCAAGAAGTGAGACATTTTTGACGGCGTGTATGGAAGGTGATTATTTGGACGGAAATGTTACAATGTTGGAACCAAAGGCTGATGATGACGAGGTGGGCCGAGGAATAGTAGTTGCCAAAATGCTGGTTAAGACTCAGAAGACTGTACCGATAAGGGTAATGAATGTGAACCATTACCCTGTTTCATTGAAGAAGGGTACTATTCTGGGGTGGTGTTCGCCAGTGTCGGCCGTCGTTCATCGCATAGAGGCGAAGAAGAATGGATTCGTGCAGGTTCCTGAGAAATTGTCCAAGATAATCGACTCCGCCTGTCAAGGATTGAGCAAGAAGGAACAAAGTCAAGTTAAGGACCTAATCAAACATTATGAAGACGTCTTTGAAACTGAAACAGGTACGAAGGGAAGAACCAATATTGTAATGCACAAAATAAATACCAGCGATGCAAGTCCAATTCGACAAGGACCAAGGAGGTTACCTCTGGCAAAACGTGAGGAAGCCAAGCAAATTATACAAGATATGGAAGGCCAAGGAGTAATTGAACCATCGAATAGTCCATGGGCTTCACCAGTGGTCCTTGTCAGGAAGAAGGATGGATCCACCAGATTCTGTGTGGACTATCGTCGTTTGAATAGTATGACCAAAAAGGACAGCTATCCTCTCCCAAGAATAGACGATACGCTAGACACCTTGGCAGGAGCAAAATGGTTCTCCACTCTCGACTTAAAGAGCGGTTATTGGCAAGTGGGAATGGATCCCAATGACAAAGAGAAGACTGCCTTCAGTTTAGGTGCAGGACTCTGGCAATTTACAGTCATGCCATTTGGACTGTGTAACGCCCCAGCTACTTTTGAGCGACTCATGGACACTGTACTGAGGGGATTGTCTTGGAATACCTGCCTGGTATATCTCGATGATGTGATTGTGGTAGGGAAGACCTTTGAAGATCACATGAAAAATTTGGAAGTAGTATTCCAGAGGTTGCGAGATGCCAACCTGAGATTAAGTCCAAAGAAGTGTCACCTTTTCCGCAAGGAGGTAAATTACCTTGGACATGTGGTTTCCGGAAAAGGAATTGCTGTGGATCCAGAAAAAGTAAAAGCTGTGGAAAAATGGCCGGTACCCAAAGACAAACATCAGCTAAGAAGCTTTTTGGGATTATGCACATATTATCGACGCTACGTTCCTGGATTCTCCAACATTGCAAAACCACTTACTCGCCTAACAGAAAATCGAGCATTCAATTGGAACAACGAATGCCAAGCGGCCTTTGAGTTGTTAAAAGGTACGTTGATCAGTGCACCCGTTTTGAACTATCCGCTGCCATCTGGGAGGTTTGTTTTGGATACGGATGCCAGTAACGTCGGGATTGGTGGCGTGCTCTCTCAAATCCAAGATGGCCAAGAAAAGGTCATTGGATACTTCAGCAAGACCCTGTCCAAACCAGAGAGGAACTACTGCGTAACCAGGAGAGAACTATTGGCAGTAGTTAAGACCATTGAGCACTTTTACAAGTACCTGTATGGGCAGAAGTTCCTGATCCGCACTGATCATGCCGCCTTAAAGTGGCTCTTGCAATTCAAGAATCCAGAGGGTCAAGTAGCTAGATGGATTGAGAGGCTACAGGAGTACGACTTTGTCATTGAACACAGAGCAGGCCTCAAACATCAAAATGCCGACGCCCTTTCCAGAAGGCCCTGTCCAGAAGACTGTCGACATTGCAACAGAATCGAAGACAAATCGGCCAACGCTCTTCGAACCACCGTTGTTGATGACCAATGGCAACCTGACAATTTGCGCGCGGATCAAGAAGCTGATCCGGATCTTGCAGTCCTCAGGGCTTGGAAAAGAAATGGGCAAAGACCGACCTGGCAAGAAATTGCTTCCTATTCACGAGAATTGAAGTCATACTGGGCACAATGGGATTCCTTAACCATGGATGACGATCTCCTGGGACGTGAGGTCGAAAATCACGATGGAAGTGAGCGCAAGATGCAAATGGTGGTTCCCAAGAAAAGAATACCAGAGGTATTGCGAGAACTCCATAATGGTGCTTCTGGGGGACATTTTGGAGTCCATAAAACACTGGAGAAGGTGCGCCAGAGATTTTACTGGGTGAATTGTTCACGAGATGTGAAAGAATGGTGCCGAAAGTGTGCAAATTGCGCCGGAAGCAATGGTCCCCAGAGGCGTCGACGTGCACCCATGCGGCAATATAATGTAGGAAGCCCATTTGAAAGGATCGCCATAGACGCCGCCGGTCCTTTTCCAGAAAGCAGCAAAGGAAATAAATACATAATAGTTGTCATGGATTACTTTACCAAATGGGTTGAAGCATATGCTCTACCAAATCAAGAAGCTGGAACTGTAGCAGACGTGATTGTGAAGGAGTTCGTCAGCCGTTTTGGTGTACCCTTGGAACTTCATTCCGATCAAGGGCGAAATTTTGAGTCCAGTCTATTCGAAAAGATGTGTGGACATTTGGGCATACGGAAGACGAGAACAACTCCCTTGCATCCACAATCAGATGGGATGGTAGAGCGAATGAACAAGACCATGATCAGACACTTATCCAAAGTGGTCTCCGAACACCAGAGAGATTGGGACGAACATTTACCATTATTTCTAATGGCGTATCGGGCCTCCGTTCAAGAGACAACAGGCCAATCACCAGCAAACGTGCTATTCGGGAGGGAACTCCGATTGCCCTGTGATTTAAAGTTTGGGAGCAAGCCTGGTGAAGATCTTGCCGGAGAAGATTATGTCAGCACGCTCAGACGACGACTAGATAATATCCATGAACAAGTCAGACATAATATCCAAGATGCTAGTGACAGAATGAAAGAGAGCTATGACATCAACGCCGAGAAGAGTGGTTACCATGAAGGCGATCGAGTTTGGTTGTATAATCCACAACGTCGACGGGGCCTATCTCCAAAACTTCAAAAGAATTGGGAGGGGCCATACGAGGTGTTGAAGCGGATCAACGATGTAATATACCGCATCAGGCGAACACCTCACACTAAGCCAAGAGTCGTACATTTTAATCGATTAGCCCCATACTCTGGAGACAATGACGAAACCGTTGACTTGCGCCGATTGGATAGCCAATACCATGAACTAACCTTCGAAGACTTTATGCAAGAGTATTCTGGTTCGAGAAAAGCTCGATTTGGGGTAACCATCGAGAAACAGCAGGATTTGTTCACGGTGCCGCCAGACTACGCGCTTGCTCATTGCGTAGCCCGAGATCTACGAATGGCCAAAGGAATCGCCTGGGAATTTAAAGAGAGATTTGGCAGAATCGAAAAGCTAAGGCAGCAGGGACCAGCAATTGGGAAGAGTCTCCAAATAATAAATGAAGGACAGCCCATATTTTATTTGGTCACGAAAGAACTGTCGAGCCTAAAGCCAACCTATCGAGCCTTATGGGAGGCCCTGACCCACTTACGCGAACAAATGTTACAACAAGACATTCTGAAATTGGCAGTTCCAAAATTGGGTTGTGGATTGGACCGCATGGACTGGAGAATTGTAAGGAGCATGTTGGAAGTAATCTTCCGACATACTGGTATGGAAATTCTGGTATGCAGTTACCAGCTTGAATATTCCTGTCCATCCAGGCAAGATAAGACCGTGGACTGTTATTTCGATATGACGTCGCAATGTAACAAAGGCCCTACCTGTCGATTTCGTCATCGTTTGAGGAGACCAAAGGATGACATGTTTCGGGACGAAACTTCATTTTTAAGAAGGGGGCAATGTAATGACTCATTCGATGACGCGAGGCGCGTCATCGCTCTGGACGTTTTCGCGACAGATTTGGAGCATTCTAGACCAAACGTTCCCATTGATATATAAGCCGTCGAGGAAGGGATGAGGACATTCATTGAATCCTACAGTCTCGCGAAGTACACATAAATATAGTTACATAAATATAGAATACATAAATGTACTTATTGTTGTTAATAGTTAGTTTTATACGTTTTAAATATTAATATAGTGTGTGTGTCTAAAGTTATTGTTAGTTTTATTTAAGAACCCGAAAGACAAACGTTACAATATACTGTGTTTTTTTAAATTTATTTTTCCTTAAAAGTCTTAGTGTATTCCAAAAAAACGCAAAAATTTAGAATCCACAAGAAATACAATTCAATGGAAACGAATTTGAGTAAAGTATCGATATACCCTAATGTGTTTTTTGTGTGTATTTTTAGCTGCATTAATTGAAGTTCAGTTAGTTATTACTATTACCGTTACAAAATACATGTATCGTATATGGACAGTTTACTAATATTATCTAATATATAATATGCGTTAAAAATTTATTGTAACATTGGTTACATAACGTAAATATAGCATTTATATGTATGTGATTTGTGTTATGTATTTTTTTCTACGCCCATGTCTGTAAACGTCAAAAATCGCACTGTCAACATTCCTTGTAAATGACATTTAAGAATAACATGCACGTACAATAATGACTATAATGAGATCTCATAACATACACGTGCGTTTTGAGAAGAAAACTTAAACTTCTTGGTTTAATCAAATTGCAATCAAATTTTATCTACGTAAAACTTTATTTGGTCTATTTACACAAATTTAGTCAATTGAAAAATATAAAAACTTTTAGCATTAGCGAGATATATTTTGGATTAAAAGAGTGATGCCCCTAAATGTAGGCAGCACATTGTGCAATTTCTTTAAAAATAGGACACGTTTTCTTAAGTAACATGCTATGGAAATAAATGTCATGTCATTTATATTGTCAATTTCTTTAACAAAATATTATTGTATCCGAACATTTTCTCAACTTTATCTACGAATATGTCTGATGGTAGTGAAAGTTATGAAATTATGAGCACTCCACCGGAGATTTTAGAAAAAGCTCAAGCTGCCACACATAATTTGTTACCGCTAAAATCCAAAGAAAGGTACGAAATTACCTATAAAAAATTTATGGATTGGCGACACAAGCATAACGTTAAATCCTTTTCGGAGAATGCTTTACTTGCGTATATGGAAGAATTATCAAAAACTATGAAGCCATCTTCTCTATGGGCCATTTATTCCATGCTAAGAACTACACTAAACATTAATAATATCTAACATAACATAGCAGATTATCCAAAACTATTCGCCCTACTGAAGCGGAAATCGGATGGATTTAGAAGTAAAAAATCGAAAATTCTTTCTACAGAACAAATTAATAAGTTTCTGAAAGATGCCCCAGACGATAAACATTTGTTGTCAAAGGTAAAGAATTAAAATGTTGTATAGTTATCATCACATAAAAATGAGTTTTTGTTTTTTTGTTTTCAAGTTATCCTCATTATTGGATTAAGCGGGGCTTGCCGTAAACAAGAACTTAGAAATATAAAAATGGAACACATTCAGGACACGGGAAAATCCTTGATAATTGATATTCCAGATTCTAAAACTAAAACGAGACGTTCATTTGTAGTGCCAGAAACGTTTTATGTCACATGTCAAAAATACATGAATTTGCGTCCTGCTGCAATGGAACTTCCTTTATTTCTTAATTACAGAAATGGAAAATGCATGAAACAGGTTGTGGGGATAAACACAATCGGTAGTACACCACGTAAAATTGCTGAATATCTTGAACTGCCGGAACCAAAGCAATATACTGGCCATTGTTTTAGGAGATCATCAGCCACTATGTTAGTTGATGCAGGAGGTGATATGCTATCATTAAAGCGACTTGGTGGCTGGCAATCTTCTACAGTGGCGGAAGGCTATGTGAATCAATCTCTTAAAAATAAAAATGACAACGCATTACGAATATCGGAGGCGATTACCAATTATCAATCTTCGTCTTCTGATGTACCGTGCAGTACTACAATTATAAATAACCGTTCATCACCATTAAGTAATAAGGCACAATCGATTTACAATAATTGTTCAATTGTTATTAACAACTACTATATATTATATAACTACTATATATAATAAAGTTTAAATAATTGCGATGTCTTTTATTTAATAGAAGAAAATGAGTGGGCGTAGAAAAAGTATAGTACGTTACACGAGTTGTAAGCCCATTACGCACTCGCCGCTGCGCGGCTTCGTGCGTAAACTTTTTCATTTCGTGCGTAATGGGTTACTTACAACTCTTGTTACGTAATATACTATTATAAAGAGAAACCAGTAACTGTTTATTTCTATTTTATTAACAATGCCGTTTAATGTTCTTTAATACATAAATGACAATATCCGAAATGAGATTTTAATAGTATTAAATAAGATTTAAGTATAGTCTAGGAATTAATATATACTTACTACCATTTCAAATTGTAAATTAATTGGTAGACAATGAAAAAATTGTAATTAATTAGAACATTTTTATTTCAAAAATATATATTAAGATATCTTTCAAATTTGTAAAGATTTATATTTGGGGGTTACCGATCATTTAATACAGAAATTGTTGGTGACATTTAATTTTGTGCAACACAATATTATTGGAAAGTGGGAAAATATAACCTCAAAATGTATTTTAAAGTATAAATTTCAATACTTTCCTTTCATTATCGCATAAAAGGATACACAATTTTGAAACCAGCGAAACGTAAGCTTTCCATTTTTGTATAGTTTGTTAATTAAATGTGCGGTAACCATTCGGAACTATAGCCGAACTTTTATTGAAGATACTTCTTTAATAATTATAACATTTCTTTTGAACTTAAGATGTCTGGACAAATTGTTAAATTATGTGTGAATAACGCAATATCTTTGGAAAATTCAAGTGATGTAAAAGAAGAATTCCCGGATGAATATTATGCAGATGATAAAGTATATGTCTCTGAAGCTACTATCACAGATAATTATAACCTAAGCAATGGTGAATTAAATGGGTATATCAAAAATTACAAAATAAGAAACTATGAAATGCTCCCTCTAGATCGTATCAAAACAGACTTAACATTATCTGAAGTAAATGATGCAGTAATGAAAGTAAGCAACAAAGTCAAAATAGAAGATGGAATTTGCCCTTCTGATATACAAATAAAATTTGATAATGAACTGCTGTGTAAGTACATTTGTGTTCTTTTTATAACAGTAATTATATTTTAACGACATTCATAAAACTTATTTCTTCCTATGTACCCATATCAAAGTTCATTAGGTACTTGTAATTATAGATACTTTGCACATAGATTAAGCTTGAATATAATATATATTTATTATGAATATCATAATGACTTATTGTAATATAAATTTTTGTTTGTTAAGAAAAATGCTATCATGAGATAAGACAAAATAATTAGTTTTAATAGATTTGTCAAGAAAAGATTCCAATTTACCAGCAATGTTTGTGTATAATAATTTGAAAGCTCATTTCATATATATAAAAAAAGATTGGTCATAAACTTGTTCAAACATAAATTTTAAAGTACTGCCAAATATTTTCTTCTCTAAATTTGAAATGCCTTATCTTGATTTTGTGAGATTATATAAATGAATTTCTTTTAACAGTTTGTAGCCATTGTAATGAAGTGTATCAAGATTATTGTACCAAATGCAGAGTGCTTGTACGTATTTTGAATGATACACCTTGTAATACATATAACAAAATAAGAGAATTACCAAAATATATGCTAGAAACTAGAGGGTCATCTGGACATTTGGGAATATTTTCTTTAAAAGTTATACCAGAAGGTGTAAGATTTGGTCCTTTCACAGGACTTAATTCAACAAAACTGTCTTTGAAAATAAAAGGAGGAAGGTTTGTGGTTAGCGATGATAAATTGGAGCTTCTGAATTGGATGCAGTTCGTCAATCCGGCCAGATATATTTCCGAACAGAATTTATTCCCATTTCAATATGAAGAGAAGTTGTATTATTGTAGCACACGTAGAATCCTAGAGGGAGAAGAGCTATTAGTATATTTTGGAGATGAATACGAAGATAATCTTAAGAATGTGGAAATGGATTTCGTGCCCATCACAAAAAAGGATGTCGAAGACATATTTGCTTGCACTTTCTGTTGCTTGGGATTTAGTTCAAAGGAATATTTAGCTGAACACAAATCTGCCTGCCATAGTGAAATTAATGAAATGTTTACTGTTGAAGGTAGGATGAATTATTTATTTTTTTAAATAGTTTGGTATGAACATGTGATTCTGTAGTTTCCTCTTTTATACCTCCTTTCTTGCAAGGTGTTAGATTGCATGATGCAATAATATCAGGATGCATGTTAGTTTCTCATTTGGTAATTCCAATGGAGCTATAGTAATTGTAACAACACCAAGATGTCTGTTAGCTTGTATGTAGTTATTGCATCTCACGATGATGTCCGCCAAAGCTTAAGGGGATGTTTTGCACGTGTTCAATAAGGGAAAGACCGGAGATCCTAGTTGCTATTGCAAGAAGCACTGCCAAACTTTACAATCTAGAAACCTCAAGAGATAGTTAATATATGCAGTAGCGAGTCTAAATTGGAATCTTGGGGAACACCTGTGATAGTGGTAAACAGATTGGAATTTTATCCGTTATATTGTACATAGTATGATCAATGCAATAAATAGGTTTTGAAAATGGATACAGTTTTCGGCAAAGCACCTATAGATTGTAACTTCAACAGTAGAAAGTGGTCAATTGTATCAAACCCTTTACTGAAATCGGTATAGATAACATCCACTTGTCGAGTATCCAAAGCTTCACCTATATACTGCATAACTTCCACCAAGTTAGTGACAGTAGATTTACCTTTAATAAAACCATCTTGATTGATTGAAAGAAAAGATTTAATTCTGCCATATAGTTTGTCATAGAGTACATATTCAAACACCCTTACAAAATTGCAAAGAATATTAATACATCTGTAGTTACAAATATTATGACAGTCGCCTTTCTTAAACACAGGAGTAATTCTACTCATCTTCCAGAAGTTTGGAAAAGTAGACGTATCTTTCCCCGTATATGTTATAATATTCCTTGGTTGCTGTCTTGTTTTCTAAGATATTTATGTTAAAGTCTCCCATTATTATGTGGTCCTTTTTCCTGTTGATGATATTATGTTTTAGGGCATATTTTAAAGTATTAAAATCGTAAGTAAACAGTGGTAGAATAATCTGTCTAATTTTAGGACTTGTCCAGTGTCCATTTTGCAAAATATATTTGGAAACGAAGGAATACTTCGAGCACCACATGGATTACTGTTGTGAGATAAATGACAGGTAAGATTAGTTTTTTACGTTTTTACCATATGGTTAGTAAAAAGGTAAGGAACACATTTCTAAAGATTTATTTTAGTAGGAAAATTCACGCAAATATGTGTATTCGCATTTCCATTAAGATTACAGATACGATGTATCTGTAAACATTCTAGTACTTTACTGATTTTCTGTTACTAAAAATCATTGCAATAAAAGATTTTTAGTTTGGAGGCGAACGAGTTTTAAGAAAATGCGTCCGGACATATCTTTTTCTGAACGATTTGGCATTCAAATAGAAATATTGAAGTGTTTCTTTAGAAGAATACGTATATGCAGACATAATTATTCCTTGTCGCAGAAGAATTTTCTCAGTGCGCTATGGCAAACAGACACTATTTCAGACTGTCTACCAAAACTAAGCCAAGTCTCAGAAAACCTACCCCACCTTGTGAATGAAGAATTTCATTTTGGGTGATCGGAAATGTTCACTGTGAAGTTTTCCGCGCTCTTACCTGGGCTGTTCGTTTTGAAAGTTGCTTATCTCTTTCAGTTTGATGTGTTCGCCGAATTTACAGCCTTTGAATAGTATCGTGAGCTAGTTTTTCGCAAGGTCTTAATTAACTTTACTTTCTTATGCGCATGCGTTTTGCTTTACAAGAAAAATAACACAAAGGTCCCATGGAATACGAATAACTAGCGTTACAATAAAAACAAGAAAGAAAAGTAAGATTTGACTTACGTGAAAATTTCAGTACTCAAATGTTAACACACAAAAGACCACAATTAATCGATTTAAGTAAACTAGTTTTTAAACCAATCCGACAGAAATTATTAAAAATATTTGAATTCTAAATTCAAAATCGGTACAGGAATATTACCAATGCCAAATTAATAATTTAAGTTAAGAAGAATTACATATGGAAAACGCTTCATACGGCATTTACAATAAAGGAAATCGTTTAACTACACAAAATGGCGTCACAAATTGTCGCTCTCTTCAATTATTCGCGACTTAATATGTAACAGATAGATGCATTTATGTTTGCTTTTGAAATACCAATTATGCAGTTTCACTAAGCTTTATCTGAAGAGAAGAAGATGTCGTGGCGTAACTTGCAACGTCGGATTGAAGTCCTAGATCTCGCTCAAACGAACACGTGCTCAGAATGTCACGGGATTTTCCGCTCTCCACTGCGTGAACTTTCAAAATCGGTACAGGAATATTACCAAAATTGGAAAATTAATAATTTAAGTTAGCGAATTACACACGAGAAACAGTCCTTACAGCATTTACAATAAAGGAAATCGTTTGACTACACAAAGTAATAAGTATATCGTTTGAACATGTTATTGTATGTGAAAGGATTTGAAATTGAATTCGGGTTCATTAATTTTCAGATATAGTGTACCTCCTGCACCGGAGCTTTACGAATTAGAAGTAGAAAGGCGTTCATATCTACAAAGCAAGGTTAAAAGACGGAAGCGTAGAATATACAAATGTACGCGATGTAAGTTTACAACAACGTACAACGCAGATTTCAGGAACCACACTAACGAGCATTACATGGTGAAAATGTACAAATGTGGCATTTGTCGCAGAAGATACAAGACCAGGGAATCTCTTGAGAAGGACATAGTAAAAATTCATGCTGGCAATGCAGGAACAGATATACAAAAATATTCTACGTGTGACTATTTCAAAGCTACTATTAAAAATATACAGGAGACGTCTCTACACACACACATGATCGAGAAAAACATTGTCAATGCTCGAAATGTAACCTTGAAGCAGGGGACAAATGTTCCTTAAAACCATTTGTAAAAATAAAACATCTAAATAAAGGCAAATATAAGTGCGCAAATGGCGAGTTTAAGACATATTACAGCACCTGTTTAAAAATGCATATGAAAACAAAACATTTGATGGAATGTAATTAATTATAAATGCTTAGAGTGTAAATTCGAGACAAGTCGCAAGTCAGACTTAACAAGACACACAAAAGCAGTACATTTGAAACAAAAAGATTATAAATGCACAGAGTGTGAATATAAGGCGTATTGCAGGTCAGGCCTAAAAACACACATAAAAGCAGTACATCTGAAACAAAAGGATTATAAATGTATGGATTGTGAATTCAAGACATATTCAAAGACATACTTAGAAACACACATAAAGGCAATACATCTGAAACAAAAGGACTATAAATGCACAGAGTGTGAATACAAAACAAATGATAAGTCAAATTTAGAAAGACACATAAAGCAAAACATCTAAAACTAAGTGATTATAAATGCATGGCGTGCGAATACGAGACAAGTTACAAGTCATGCTTAGAAAAGCACATGAAAGGAATACATCTGAGACAAAACGATTATAAATGCATGGAATGCGAATACGAGGCAAGTCAAAAGTCAAATTTAGACAAACATATAAAGACAAAACATCTGACAGTTGTAGCGAACTCCGCTCTAAAGACACAATTGTACTAACAATAGTGCGAGTGCCATCGAGCCAAGAAGAACTCTGTTCCCCACAAATACAATTGTAAACTTTTAAGTAGACTTTATATACAAGTGTCCCGTATCGTTATGTTCAAATTTTAGGAGTGTAAAGTAGACTTCATTTCAAGTAACCAAAACGCAAAACTTGTACATATATCCATTTTTATTTGTTTCAAAGCTACAGATCATTTGACAGATCATGAAAAAATGTAATCCTAAAGTCAATCAAAACTGATTTGATTTAAAAAAGTTCAATTCACAATATTTTCGAAATCTCCACCTCCTTGTTGAATACAGGCTTGTGCCCGTAAGCCAACAGAAGAAGTACTTATCCGAATTTCATACTTGTTTTGTCGGATTTGCTCGGCAGCCAGGTGAATACAATCCAACAACTCTTCTCTTGTGTTTGAAACTTGCGCGTAGACTAAATTTTTCATGTACCCCCATAAATAAAAGTCAAGGGGATTAAGATCGGGTGATCTGGGTGGCCATGCAACAGGACCACCTCGACCAATCCATCTTGGATAATTGACGTTAACCCAATTTCGGACAGCAATTCCGAAATGTGGTGGTGCCCCATCCATGTGAAACCACATGTCTCGTCGAACATTTAGTGGGACATCCTCTAAAAGACCTGGCAGTTCGTCAATAAGAAATTGACGGTAATTGTCCGCATTTAACCTCCCAGAAAGAACGACAGAATCAATCAACAAGTCATCGATTAGGGCCGCCCAAACGTTAATAGAAAATTCATGTTGAAATTTACATGGGTGTATAGCTTTGGGATTTTCTGATGACCACTTGTGCAGGTTTCTCAGATTTGTAACACCACTTCTCGTGAACGTAGATTCATTTGTCCAGAGGACTGTTCTGCAGAAATTAAAATGAAGCCGTGACTGTCTTAATATCCAGGTAGAATAAACTAGACGAGCATAGTGGTCTGCCTCAAGCAAACCGTGTCCCCTGCGATAGTGATATGTATATAAGCCCTCACGCTTTAAAATTCGCCAAACTGTCGTTCGTGGCACTGCTAGTTGTCTAACGATTCGACGTACACTGAGAGTTGGATCCCTTGTAACAATAGCTACTGCTTCTTCCTCTAAGTCTGCTGGCAAATTTACTCCTCGGTCGAAAAGATAATCACGCAGTCCGCATTCCCGAAATTGTCTGTGTACTTCTAGAAACGTTCTGTAATGAGTAATGCGCCTATCGGGAAACCGATGTCGGTATTCAATAACTGCTTGATGTGCACTGCCGTTACAGTAGCCATACACAAAATGCATGTACGCATACTCTTGAGTAGAAAATCGGTAAGGCATTTTAATTAAAGAAAACGTGTCCACTCACTAATAAGCTGTTGTATGAACTGAAACGTAATGTAATCCTTTATTAAAAAATGCAACGTTAACAGTCATCGGAACCTTTTTGTTTATTGTATGATATTCATGGTTTAGCACTTACGAAATAAGTAAGAACCTTCTTTATCATAAATCAATTTCCAGTCCTCTTTTTTTTAATTTTATTTTAGGATAACATTTTATTATGCGACGTTAACAATCACAGGCCTGTTCTTGAATCGTATGTTTTTTTAAATAAAATCAGTTTGTATTGACTTTAGGATTACATCTTTTTCCATGATCTGACAGTCACATTCATAGATCTGTAACTTTGAAACAAATAAAAATGGATATACAAGTTTTGCGTTTTTGTTACTTAAAATGAAGTCTACTTTACACTCCTAAAATTTGAACATAACGATACGGGACACTTGATATATTTTCATGTGTACTTTGTACCGAGAGAGCAAAAATGATTGTCCTGATCCAACACCACTTTCCATGGTGCGTATAGAGTAAATCGAGGAGGGATGACACATGTTTTTGGAAATTACACTTGAACACTTAGTTTGGTACCAAAAATAATGTAAATAAATCCAGACTGTTAAAAATCACTTTATTAAGTTGTCATACTCTGTAAATAAGAATAAAGATATTAATTTTTTTTTTGTTTTTATAAACCGTAAGCCGTCTCATTTTTGTACGAGGGTGGATCCAGAAATAAGGTTCCCAAAGAGCTCCAGGTGCGAGGCGAAATCTGCCACCTCTGCTGTGCGCGGCTGTTCCCTGACTCTCGATTGCCCCGGCCGCCGCTCAGTCTTTGCTCAGATGGGGGTTTCCATTGTTGATCCCGCTAAGTGCGAGATTCGTTCCGTAATTCTCTTTTTGCACGCCTGTGATAACTAAATCAGGTCATGTCTTCATAATATCCATTTCAACAACACGACCTTGTTAAGTTACGATCTTACACCACATTGTTAACATCTTGTAACCAGGTCACTAGACTAAGGGGACACATTCTAATGATATATAACGAGACACTGAGAGGTCTCTACAAGCAGAGTCACTGCTAAGCTAGAGTGGGTACAAGCCTAATTCAACATTTGTAAGTACATAAAGCGGTTATTGAATGCACTATTGATCTGGCTTGCGCGCACATTGATTTTAATCGAGAATTGCGACGTTTTTTGTTGGATATATACAGTTAAATTCGTGTTTTCATGGGCGTAGATAAAAGCGTGTGGAGTTTTAATAATCTAGTCTATTTAAATTATATTTCATAAGATAAATAAAGTGGTGTGAGTTAGTTTCTTGTTTTCATAGTTTTAACTGTTAATTACATCGTAATTTTTGTGATAGATCTTGTTTAATATCGTTTGATTGAATCTACTTCTCCCAATTATTTCGACGTAAGTGTGCATTGAATTTCGTTCAGTTTCAATAACTTACGCATACATTTTTAGTTTTGATTTATTTAGAGCTAGAGCATTGTTTAAGTTACTTTTTCAGATTTGATATGGAAGAAAGTCGAGAACGGCATCGTAAAACAATGGCGAGTTGGATTGACGGTCATACTGATTGTATGTCCATTGTCAGTGATTCCGAAATTTATTGCAAAATCTGTAAAATATCGTTAAAAAATTCCATAAAATCGCACGTACCTCACTTAGCATCGCAAACACATGCCACAGAAATTGGAACCGTTGGAATCTGACAATTTTAACGAAGAACTCTGTGAAATATTTATGGCGGCTAATATTCCATTAAATAAAGTTAACAATCCCACTTTAAAAATATTTCTACAAAAATATACTGGTCGAAATGTTCCTGATGAATCCACCTTACGCAAATATTATGTTTCTAAGTGCTGCACGAAAGCAGTAGAACGCATTAGAAGCCATGTTTCAAATCAGTACCTCTGGATAAGTGCCGACGAAACTGTCGATATATTAGGACGCTGTGTGGTAAATGTTGTAGCTGGTGTAATACAACCAACTATTCCATATAACGCATATGTAATATCAACAAAATTTATAAATACAGTTGATGCGGAAACAGTTGTTAAAACCATTAACGAGAATATTCAAAAAATACTTAATTCGGACGACAGGTACAAAGAAAATGTCCTTTTATTTGTAAGTGACAGTGCTGAATATATGTTAAGACTATTAAAGGATACATATTCTAATACTTGTGTAGCACATGCTCTCCACAAAATCTGTGAATATATCTGAGACACCTTGCCAGAAGTTGATAGACTTGTATCCGCTTTTAAAAAAGTTTTCAGAAAAGCACCATTGAGAGTAGCTCTTTATAGGGAAAACTGCCATCTTTGTCACTGCCTCCCTCTTCAGTAAACTAGATAGTGGTCATGGTTGGAAGCTACTAGTTTTTATGCAGATAATTTCGATAGTTTACAAAATTTTGTTGCATGTTTAAATGACGATGCTCGGAGTATTTCTGAGTGCACGGAACTAACACAAATTCCACATTTAAAAAATCAGTTGTACTTTCTTCAGGGACACTTTGGAAAACTAATCACTTATATTGAAAATAGAAATCTCAAATTAAATGATGGTTTAACGACATTAAACGTGACTATTAATAATTTGAAAAATATTCCAAGTGACTTCGGATGTGGCCTTCGGCAAAAGTTAGACGCAGCTGCAAAGTTGATTAAGCCTACATAAATACCTGGATTTTCCGACATCAATGTCTCTTCATGGCCTTGTAAAGCCAATTCAAAAGCTCCGCAAAATTTTATACACATAATTAACCGGCGCAAAATATAACGATTTTTTTCCACATCTTCGTTGTACTTAATTTTATGTCGCAAATAAGCACTGTCGAACTGTTCACGTATGTCCACTTTGCCTAGAACGCTAAAATCCACGCATGCATTCATGTGAGAAACGGAATTTCGTGTTTCTTTGCCCTGTCTGTGATATGCTTTAAAACATTCAACCCTTGCTTATTCCACGCACTAACCTCTTTCTTAAAAATTAAGCAGATAAAACAATATAGTTTATTTGTTAGTGAACATCTGCAAATCCAAATTCTTTCATTCTGCAAATCCTCTCATTCTGCAAATCCACTCATATTTTTCATATATAATTTTATTGAATACTCTATTGTAAATTCGAGTTTTACTTGTGGAAGTGTAGTTTATTTGAAGATCAGGGATAGGCCTTCCTTTCTTCTTAATTAAAAGTTTTCCCTCAAATGATAGCGGGTTTTTTTTAAAGATTTTGCACACAGTTAACTTCCATCATTAATAATAAACGTCACTTCAAGCCTTTGAAATAATACACGTGCGGTACGCGTCGAAAACAATACAGTTACAACGCATGCAAGACGTTAACTGGAGTCGAGTTATTTTGTGCCCCAAACCGACGCCATAAGCGCATATGGCGAAGTTAAGCGGAGCCGGCCGATTCATACTAGGAATAGGTACATCTGAAATCGTGCCCCGGAACATAGTTTTGAGCGTTGGTATAGTGTCTGTGATGCGGAAGGAAACTTTGATACTATCGTTATAAAAATTCGTAAAAATAATAAAATAATGCACTGAATTACATGTGATTTTTTTTCTGTGTTTATCTTGGTGGTTGGGTGAACTGAAGCCTGGTAATGCGTCTTCCTGGATTAGCCTTCAAAAACAATTTGCAAGCTTCATAATTAAACCTTTTGAAAGACTTAAAAAATGATCTATCCAAGGGCTGTAAAAACTGAGTAGTATGACTCGGCCAACAAAATAAAATAATGCCATTTTCAGATGCATATTCCAGCATTTCAACGTTACTGCAGTGGGAAGTGTTTCCCTACACCGTTCTCAGTTAGCACTTCATTTCTACCGAACTGTGTACGTAAGTTTCGGCAACTGATTCACTACTTCGAAAGTCAGTTTTCAATATTTCCCAACGTTGATCAAGCGTATATCGACTCATTGGGAATATAATACTGAATTCCTGTCACTTGACAGATGATAGTAGAGCTATGAGCGGCACAATAACCGCTAGTTCAAACACGAACCACGAGATGCCGCACCCATTATAAGCAGATCTTATTATATGCAGTTGTAATAAAAATAACGTTTGATTATGTTATTGTATGTGAAAGGATTTGAAGTTGAATTCGGGTTTATTTATTTTCAGATATAGTGTACCTCCCGCACCGGAGTTTTACGAATTAGAAGTAAAAAGGCGTTCATCTCTACAAACCAAGGTTAAAAGACGGAAGCGTAGAATATACAAATGTACGCGATGCAAGTTCAGAACAATGTACAACGCAGACTTCAGGCACCACACTAACGAGCATTACGAGGTGAAAATGTACAAATGTGGCATTTGTCGCAGAAGATACAAGACCAGAAAATCTCTTGAGAAGCACATAGTAAGAATTCATGCTGGCAATGCAGGAACAGATATACAAAAATATTCTACGTGTGACTATTTCAAAGCTACTATTAAAAATATACAGGAAACGTCTCCACACACACATGATCGAGAAAAACATTGTCAATGCTCGAAATGTAACCTTGAAGCAGGGGACAAACGTTCCCTAAAACCACTTATAAAAATAAAACATCTAAACAGAGGCAAATATAAGTGCGCAAATTGCGAGTTTAAGACATATTACAGCACCTATTTAAAAAGGCATATGAAAATAAAACATCTGAAGGAATGTAATTATAAATGCATAGGGTGTGAATTCGAGACAAGTCGCAAGTCAAACTTAAACAGACACATGAAAGCAATACATCTGAAACAAAAGGATTTTAAATGCATGGAGTGCGAATACGAGGCAAGTCGCAAGTCATATTTAGAAGAACACATAAAAGCTGTACATCTGAAACAAAAGGATTATAATTGCATGCAGTGTGAATTCAAGACAAGTCGCAAGTCATGTTTAGAAGAACACATAAAAGGTATGCATCTGAAACAAAAGGATTATAAATGCACGGAGTGCGAATACGAGACAAGCCGCATGTCAGACATAAAAAGACACATGAAAGCAATACATCTGAAACAAAAGGATTATAAATGCATGGAGTGCGAATACGAGGCAAGTCGCAAGTCATATTTAGAAGAACACATAAAAGCTGTACATCTGAAACAAAAGGATTATAATTGCATGCAGTGTGAATTCAAGACAAGTCGCAAGTCATGTTTAGAAGAACACATAAAAGGTATGCATCTGAAACAAAAGGATTATAAATGCATGCAGTGTGAATTCAAGACAAGTCGCAAGTCATGTTTAGAAGAACACATGAAAGGTATGCATCTGAAACAAAAGGATTATAAATGCACGGAGTGCGAATACGAGACAAGCCGCATGTCAGACATAAAAAGACACATGAAAGCAATACATCTGAAACAAAAGGATTATAAATGCATGGAGTGCGAATACGAGGCAAATCGCAAGTCATATTTAGAAGAACACATAAAAGGTATGCATCTGAAACAAAAGGATTATAAATGCATGCAGTGTGAATTCAAGGCAAGTCGCAAGTCATGTTTAGAAGAACACATAAAAGGTATGCATCTGAAACAAAAGGATTATAAATGCACGGAGTGCGAATACGAGACAAGCCGCATGTCAGACATAAAAAGACACATGAAAGCAATACATCTGAAACAAAAGGATTATAAATGCATGGAGTGCGAATACGAGGCAAATCGCAAGTCATATTTAGAAGAACACATAAAAGGTATGCATCTGAAACAAAAGGACTATAAATGCATGGAGTGCGAATACGAGACAAGTTACAAGTCAAACTTAGAAACACACATCAAATGGGTACATCTGAAACAAAAGGATTATAAATGCACGGAGTGCGAATACGAGACAAGCCGCATGTCAGACATAAAAAGACACATGAAAGCAGTACATCTGAAACAAAAGGATTATAAATGCATGGAGTGCAAATACGAGGCAAATCTCAAGTCACACTTAGAAAGTCACATAAAGACAAAACATCTGAAACAAAAGGATTTTAAATGCATGAAGTGTGATTTCGAGACAAATTGCAAGTCATACTTTGAAAAACACATGAAAGGTATGCATGTGAAACAAATGGATTATAAATGCAAGGAGTGCGAATACGAGGCAAGTCGCAAGTCATATTTAGAAAAACACATAAAGACAAAACATCTGGAAGTTGTAACGACCGCGTTCTACAAAGACACAATTGCACGAACAATAGTGGGGGAACCATTGAGACAAGAAGAACTCTGTTCCCCGCAAGTACAATTTGTAAACTTTTGAGTAGACAAAGTTATTACAAACACTGGCTTATCACGTTTCTGGTTTCGGTTGCTGTGCCAATAATAATGAAATTATTCCATAATCAAATAATAGTGGTGCTGGTGAAGTATCATCAAAGGTCCAGAGCGTGTGTGATAATGGTTAATTAAATAAATATATTACAGCTTACTAACTAAATAATAAAACACAGGAGCTTTGTCCTTAAAGTTTGTATTTACATTTACATAAAAGCAATTGAACTTTGTATATTCAAAAGAAATTGAATAAAAGTAATATATACACGAGGAGCGGTAAATAACCTCTGTATAGAACAATACAGAGTTACCTTTGAGTTGCGAAGATGCTTGGGCACGTGGTGCGTCATATACTGGGACAAGTATGGAAAGCGATGCTTGGCAGACGGACGAAGAAATCAATTTGAATTAATATGGATTAGCTTAAAAGAATAATATATGTTGAACAATACAGATTACCTTCTAGTTGTGGAGATGCAGGGGTAAGTGCATTTTGGCCGGTACTTGACCAGTACGGCGCGTAAGACGTTTCACTTACGAAGATTCTAAAGAGAAGATTGATTCGTGTCGCAGTAACACTGGTATAGAAAAAGGGTGTTGTTTATGACCTCTAAGTCGAAGAGAGGGTCGATATCTTGAATAATAATTAATAAGAAGCGCGACCTGAAGAGGCATAAATATTATTGAAATATCCCTTGTGAAACAAGCTTCCAAATGATATGAAACATAACATATAAAAGAAGATGTATGTAATTAAATTAAACAAGTTAAGTTAACATCGAAATATATATAGAAATTCCACAGTGAACGGTTTGGTTGTAGCAGGTAGAAGACCAAGGGTCTAGCGTAGCGCGATAACAAAAATGCTTTCTACTTGTAAACGAATATGTACAGAAAAATGTCTAAGTTAATTTTAATATTTTAATATGCGAGATATTTTCAGAAGAAATATTATCTAAAAATAAATTAAAATATTATATATTGACATGGATTTATGGATTATAAATAAGCGTATTGTGATGACTCATCCAATAACGCGTCATACTTCTGGTGTTTTCTCGAGCCATACGAGAACGCTCTAGAAGAGTATTCACCACGATATAAAAGCCGTCGAAGAAGAGATGGCGGCATTCAATCCTGGAGCCTCGCGCAGTAAACATAAATATAGATACATAAATATAAATACATAAATGTGCTTATTGTTAATAGTTAGTTTTATATTGTTATACGTTTTATTATTAATATAGTGTGTGTCTAAAGTTATTGTTAGTTTTATTTAAGAACCCGAAAAGACAAACTTTACAATGGTGTCCGGTGTGTGATTTTATAAATAATAAACTAAGTAGACAATTAAGTGTTAATTAAGTATTCGTTTAAATAAATATACAGTGCGGAAAGACATTTTAAATATCGTGATGGCCAACAGAATGAAACTGACGGAATTAAGAGTGTCCGAGTTAAAACGAGAATTAGAAGAGAGGGATGAGGATACAACTGGCAAAAAGTCAATCCTCCAGCAAAGGCTTCGCAATGTATTGGTCCAAGAAGGCGAGGATCCAGAGAATTATGTCTTTCAAGGCGGAGATGCTGACGTGAATTCGCTGTTGATGAAAATGGAACAACGACTGATAGACAATTCACAAACCTTGGAACAGCGTCTAATAGATTCACAAACTAAAATGGAGCAGAAAAGCCTGGAAATTTAGCAAAAACTCTAGAACAAATGGAACAGAAGAATCTGGATAGTGCGAAAAATATGGAACAGCGTCTAATAGATTCACAAATTCAGATGCAACAAATGGAACAGAAGAATCTGGATAGTGCGAAAAATATGGAACAACGATTAATATAGAGTGCGCAAATTCAAATGCAACAAATGGAACAAAGAAACCTAGAAACCGCTAGAATCCTCGAGAAAAATTTGGAAAAGAAATTACTAGAAAATTCTAGAAACTTCGAAAAAAGTTTGGTACAAGTGGAGAAAGTTCTAGAACAGCGATTAGCGGAAAAATCAGAAGCGTTAAAGAAAGAGGTCCCTGTGATTTAAAGTTTGGGAGCAAACCTGGTGAAGATCTTGCCGAAGAAGATTATGTCAGCACGCTCAGACGACGACTAGATAATATACATGAACAATCAGACACAATATTCAAGATGCTAGTGACAGAATGAAGGAGAGCTATGACATCAACGCCGAGAAGAGTGGTTACCATGAAGGCGATCGGGTTTGGTTATATAATCCACAACGCCGACGGGGCCTATTTCCAAAACTTCAAAAGAATTGGGAGGGGCCATACGAGGTGTTGAAGCGGATCAACGATGTAATATACCGCATCAGGCGAACACCTTACACTAAGCCAAGAGTCGTACATTTTAATCGATTAGCCCCATACTCTGAAGACAATAATGACGAAACCGCTGACTTGCGCCGATTGGATAGCCAATACCAGGAACTAACCTCCGAAAACTTTATGGAAAAGTATTCTGGTTCGAGAAAAGCTCGATTTGGGGTAACCATCGAGAAACAGCAAGATTTGTTTACGGTGCCGCCAGACTACGCGCTTGCTCATTGCGTAGCCCGAGATCTGCGAACGGCCAAAGGAATTGCCTGGGAATTTAAAGAGAGATTTGGCAGAATCGAAAAATTATGGCAGCAGGGACCAGTAATTGGGAAGAGTCTCCAAATACTAAATGAAGAACAGCCCATATTTTATTTGGTCACGAAAGAACTGTCAAACCTGAAGCCAACCTATCGTGCCTTATGGGAGGCCCTGGTCCACTTACGAGAACAAATGTTACAACAAGACATTTTGAAATTAGCAGTTCCAAAATTGGGTTGTGGATTAGACCGCCTGGACTGAAGAATTGTAAGGAGCATGTTAGAAGTAATATTCCAACATACTGGTATGGAAATTCTGATATGCAGTTACCGGCTTGAATATTCCTGTCCATCCAGGCAATATAAGACCGTGGACTGTTATTTCGATATGACGTCACAATGTAACAAAGGCCCTACCTGTCGATTTCGCCATCGTTTGAGGGAACCAAAGCATGACATGTTTCGGGACGAACTTCATTTTTAAGAAGGGGGCAATGTGATGACTCATCCAATAACGCGTCACGCGTCATACCTCTGGTGTTTTCTCGAGCCATACGCGAACGCTCGAGAAGAGTATTCACCACGATATAAAAGCCGTCGAAGAAGGGATGGCGGCATTCAATCCTGGAGCCTCGCGCAGTAAACATAAATATAGATACATAAATATAAATACATAAATGTGCTTATTGTTAATAGTTAGTTTTATATTGTTATACGTTTTATTATTAATATAGTGTGTGTCTAAGGTTATTGTTAGTTTTATTTAAGAACCCGAAAAGACAAACTTTACAGTATTATAAATTTTTTTAAACCTAGGAACGGTGAAATCGAGCGAAAATTCTTCGAGATAAAAGAAAAATTGGCCAGCGGTTAGAGAGAACCATTGAGTCAAGAGGAACTGTTCCCCGCAAGTACAATTGTAGACTTTTGAGTAGACCTTATATATTGACATGGATTTATGGATTATAAATAAGCGTATTATAAAATTTTTTAAACTTAGAAACGGCGAAATCGAGAGAAAATTCTTCGAGATAAAAGAAAAGTTGGCCAGACGTTACATTAAGATAGGACATTTCAGGATTTTAATTAGTAAAATCCTCGTTGCTTAATATTAAAACTAAAATACAGTCGACGCTATATAGTGAAAGACTAAAATGTTGACCGAAATTTCACTACAAAGAATTTTTCACTATATAAAGAGAAAAAAAATCACAAAATTGAATTATTAGAAAAGATTTTATTAAACATTTGAAAGTTTAAATACAAAGCATGTACATAATGTACATACTGTACACATTACATATTGCTATGGTTTTTTCCCCAATAAATATTAAAAATTTATTTATATATATATGTACTATTGTTTTGAACTTAAGTGTATATTTTTGAAAATGTAATTCATGCGCCTGGAGAAAAAACTTGTATTATTGAAGGTCATCCTTATGCGAAGCCACCGTGGTTGATGTGGACTCGGGAGACATAGTTAAACCTTTAGACAAGAGCGTTCTTTTTATTTAAAAAGTATATAATTATATATTTAAAGTAAAAGTCGGTTTGAATTTGAGTTAATTAGTTGATGGTGTTTGTTATTCAATTCCCGTTTATTCTGCGAGATTGTAGTCTCGCAATTTTGATTGCATTTTATTAAGCAACGTTTTCTTGTCAATATGTCTCCTTAAAAACTGTTAAGTTTTTTCAATTTTATGATATCATAAAATTATTTTGTTTAATATTATAAGATATTGTAACGTGTGTTCATTTGAAAAGTCAATCTAGGTTACTTTGAAATTTTGATAGAATAAGACGCATATATATTAGTATATGTTTGTTGTTCCGTAAACGTAAATACAAATGACATTTGATAATGTCAATCACATTTGTTATTTATTTGTATGTATGAAACTGTCAAAATATGTATACGACTTCGTAGGTTAAGTAGTAAATTTTAATTTACGACATACTTCAAAATGTTCTCAGTAAATCACATGCTACTAGATTGACTTTTCAAATGAACACCCGTTATATCAAGAATTAAGAAATACTGAAAAAACAAGTCAATCAACGGGAGGAAACGTACAGACGGCGTTTCGTTCTGGTTGGAACTTTTCAATGCACGGTATTCCTCGAAGACGGACATTGCTTTTTCATTTCTATACTTTCTGTATATATAGTTAACATTTGGAACTTACTGCAAGTGAAAATTAAGTTGCAGTAAGGTGCAGTAAGTTCCAAATGTTAACTATATATACAGAAAGTATAGAAATGAAAAAGCGATGTCCGTCTTCGAGGAATACCGTGCATTGAAAAGTTCCAACCAGAACGAAACGCCGTCTGTACGTTTCCTCCCGTTGATTGACTTGTTTTTTCAGTATTTCTTAATTCTTAATTAACCTAATTACCAGGAAGTTCGTTGTCGCGAAAGGGTGTGTTCTGCATACTGGTACAAACTTAGTTTGTCGGATTGTAGTTACGAACGCATCATATAAGTCGACATTTACATGTAAGAATGTGATTTAATATTCATTAATTTTCACTTGCAGTAAGTTCCAAATGTTAACTATATATACAGAAAGTATAGAAATGAAAAAGCAATGTCCGTCTTCGAGGAATACCGTGCATTGAAAAGTTCCAACCAGAACGAAACGCCGTCTGTACGTTTCCTCCCGTTGATTGACTTGTTTTTTCAGTATTTCTTAATTCTTAATTAACCTAATTACCAGGAAGTTCGTTGTCGCGAAAGGGTGTGTTCTGCATACTGGTACAAACTTAGTTTGTCGGATTGTAGTTACGAACGCATCATATAAGTCGACATTTACATGTAAGAATGTGATTTAATATTCATTAATTTTCACTTGCAGTAAGTTCCAAATGTTAACTATATATACAGAAAGTATAGAAATGAAAAAGCCATGTCCGTCTTCGAGGAATACCGTGCATTGAAAAGTTCCAACCAGAACGAAACGCCGTCTGTACGTTTCCTCCCGTTGATTAACTTGTTTTTTCAGTATTTCTTAATTCTTAATTAACCTAATTACCAGGAAGTTCGTTGTCGCGAAAGGGCGTGTTCTGCATACTGGTACAAACTTAGTTTGTCGGATTGTAGTTACGAACGCATCATATAAGTCGACATTTACATGTAAGAATGTGATTTAATATTCATTAATTTTCGCTTGCAGTAAGTTCCAAATGTTAACTAGATATACAGAAAGTATAGAAATGAAAAAGCAATGTCCGTCTTCGAGGAATACCGTGCATTGAAAAGTTCCAACCAGAACGAAACGCCGTCTGTACGTTTCCTCCCGTTGATTGACTTGTTTTTTCAGTATTTCTTAATTCTTAATTAACCTAATTACCAGGAAGTTCGTTGTCGCGAAAGGGTGTGTTCTGCATACTGGTACAAACTTAGTTTGTCGGATTGTAGTTACGAACGCATCATATAAGTCGACATTTACATGTAAGAATGTGATTTAATATTCATTAATTTTCACTTGCAGTAAGTTCCAAATGTTAACTATATATACAGAAAGTATAGAAATGAAAAAGCAATGTCCGTCTTCGAGGAATACCGCGCATTGAAAAGTTCCAACCAGAACGAAACGCCGTCTGTACGTTTCCTCCCGTTGATTGACTTGTTTTTTCAGTATTTCTTAATTCTTAATTAACCTAATTACCAGGAAGTTCGTTGTCGCGAAAGGGTGTGTTCTGCATACTGGTACAAACTTAGTTTGTCGGATTGTAGTTACGAACGCATCATATAAGTCGACATTTACATGTAAGAATGTGATTTAATATTCATTAATTTTCACTTGCAGTAAGTTCCAAATGTTAACTATATATACAGAAAGTATAGAAATGAAAAAGCAATGTCCGTCTTCGAGGAATACCGTGCATTGAAAAGTTCCAACCAGAACGAAACGCCGTCTGTACGTTTCCTCCCGTTGATTGACTTGTTTTTTCAGTATTTCTTAATTCTTAATTAACCTAATTACCAGGAAGTTCGTTGTCGCGAAAGGGTGTGTTCTGCATACTGGTACAAACTTAGTTTGTCGGATTGTAGTTACGAACGCATCATATAAGTCGACATTTACATGTAAGAATGTGATTTAATATTCATTAATTTTCACTTGCAGTAAGTTCCAAATGTTACCCGTTATATCAATTGTATTAATATTGTTTAAGAGATTTAATCTTAATTAGTTGAGATAAATGATAAAGAGTATTTTTAATATTTCTACGTAAAAAAATATAAGTAAAATTTTATTTCGTTTGGTATTCAAGGGAACTTTTTGTTACATGTGAGCGCGCATGTAGTAGATTTTTGATCGTGTTTTCAAGTTTATTTTATGTTGTTCTCTGGGGAGAAATTAAAAATAAACTTTGTTGTTTAATTAAGTTGATCGGTAGTCATTGAGGAAGTTTAAATTCACGTAGCGGTCATATTCCGTGAATTATTTTTACCTCGTTGTAATTTATATTACACAATCTTTATACTTTATAAAGATCATTTTTTTCTTTTTTTGATTTTTTTTGTATTAAATATTCATTTAAATTTTATATTGTTTTCATTATTTAATTAACCTTTCACCACGAATTTAATAAGTAACTTAAAGAAATATAATTATTATATTTGTCAATACATTTTGACTGGCGCCAAGTATTTTCGTAGAGACAACCACGCTTCCGATTGGAACCCTGAGAAGAAAGCAGTCCCATTTTTTGGAAATAAACCGACTGAGGATCCTAGTTGGGTAGATTAGTTGTGAACCGTGGTACAGTAAATATAAAAACCACAGTTCATAGCAATATGTATGTACAGGGCTAAATACTACATACGAAATAAAAAGAATACATAATACAAAATCTGTTAATACATACATATTGCTATTATTTTTTCCCTAAATTATATTTAAAATTTATTAAAAATGTATGTAAATTATATGTTTCAATTAAGGCACTGACTTTTTAAAAGATTTTTTATTATATAAAATTTACATGTGTTTCTTACTAATGCTATTTACTGACTGACTGACTCTCTATGTTAAAAAAGAACGTATGTATTATAAAAATGTAATTCAAGATAAAAATGCATGGTTGACAAAAGATAAGCAAGTACATAGAACATACATATTAGTAGCAAGAAATGTCTTATTTATCTAAATGTTGTGTTCACATAATTTGTACCATTATTTTTGAACTTGATTGTATATTTATGTGTAAGCAAAAACTTGTATTTTTGAAGGACGGCTTTTTGTGCAAGCCAGAGCGGGTGATGTGGACCGACAGTCGTAGTTATACCTTTAGACAAGAACGTTCTGTTAATTTGAAAAATATATAATTATATATTTAAGTAATTCGGGTTGAATTTATTGAGTTAATTAGTTGATGGTGTTTAATGTTCAATTCCCGTATTTTCTACGAGATTGTGTTCTCGTAATTTTGATTATATTTGATTAAACAACGTTTTCTTGTCAAGGTGTCTCAAATAATTTTTTATGTAAGTAAAAATATAAGACGTCTTATTAATTCAAAAGATTTGAATATTGTATTTCAATTGTATTAATATTGTTATTTAGAGATTTAGTCTTAATTAGTTGAGATAAATGACAAAGAATATTTTTAAAATTTCTACGTAAAAAAAAATGTAACTAAAAATTTTATACGTTGGGAAGTTCAAGGCTATTTTTTCATGTCTTTGATGCTTGCACATGTGTAGATTTTTTATCGTGTTTTCAAGTTTGTTTATTTTATGTTGTTCTCTGGGGAGAAATTAAAAATAAACTTTGTTATTTAATTAAGTTGATCGGAAGTCATTAGAGGATGTTTAAATTCACTTAGCGGTCATATTCAGTGAATTTTTTTACCTCTGGTTGTAATTTATATATTACACAGTCTTTATACTTTATAAAGATCAAATTTTTTTCTTTTTTTGATTTTTTTGTATTAAATATTCATTTAAATTTTTATATTGTGCTTATTATTTCTTATACCTTTCACCGTGCATTTTTAATAAGTAACTTAAAGAAATATAATTATAACATTTATCAAGAAACTTTGATTGGCGTCTAAATAACTTTTTTATTTCCACGTTTTTCCGATTGGAACCCTGAGAAGAAAGAAGTCCCATTTTTTGGAAATAAACCCACCGAGTATCCTAGTTGGATAGATTAGTTGTGGATGGTGGTGCAGTAAATATAAAAACCACAATTCATAGCAATATGTATGTATGTATGTACATTTAAAATTTATGTATGCTTGAGAAATTGCTAAATAACACATGTATGTACATACATATTATGTATATATATATATATATATATATATATATATATATATATATATATATGCCGGTTTAGAACGTTTTTCTTCGTTGTCCGACACCTAACTTCCATCCTCTTCTATCGTCACACTCCTCTGGTGTGAGGTTTCTTTCACTCATGGATCTTTGTATGCTCTTCTGCCATTCCAGTTTCGGTCTTCCCCGTTTCCTTCTCCCTCTTGGGTGCCAGTGCATTATTGTTTTGGGCCACCTGTTATTTTGCATTCGTTCTACGTGTCCGTACCAAGTAAGTTGTTTCTTTTCGATGTCTTGAACTATCGTGCCTTCTATTCCCATTTGTTGCTTTATATAGTCATTCCTTATTCTCTCTCTTCGTGAAATTCGCAAGGATCTTCTAATGGCATCCATTTCAACCGCCTCAACCTTCTTCCTTTGTCTATCTGCAATCCTCCAAGTTTCTGCTCCATATAGAAGGCTGCTCTTTACCATAGTCTCGTATATATTAAATTTTCTCTTCTTTGTTATTTCCTTGCTCCATAGAATTCCATTCAGGCATCCGATCACTTTTTTTGCTTTGACTATACGTTTTTCGATCTCTCTCACATCTGTTCCGGTGTTGTCGAAAGTTATGCCCAGATATTCATATTCCTGACATTGCATTATTTCTTGACCATTGTCGACTTCCAGATTTCCGTCCTGGTTGCCAATACACAGATATTTTGTTTTGTTTATATTGACTGTCAAGCCCCATTTTCGATATTCTTCCATCATTTTCCTCACCATGTATTGCATGTCCTCCTTGTCATTGGCCACTATGACCTGGTCGTCAGCAAACTGAAGGGTAAATAAGCACCTGTCATTTATCTCTATACCCATTCTCTTGACCTTCCTCTTCCAATCTCTTAGTGCCACCGCTACATATATCTTAAAGAGTGTTGGAGAAATACAGCATCCTTGGCGCAGTCCTTTATTTACCGTAAATGCATCTGTTAGTTCTTTACCCATCTTAATTCTTGATGTGGAGTCTTTATACAATTCTTTAAGAGCCGTTATATAGTTGTAATTGATGTTAGATTGTTCTAATACCTTCCATAATCTTGACACTGGGACTGTGTCATATACTTTTTGTAGGTCCTCGAACGTGAGGTGGGTTTCCAGCTGTCTAGCAGATCTTTTTTCTATAACTTGTTTTAGGCAGAATACGTTGTCCGTACATGATCTTCCTGCTCTAAAACCACATTGCTCTTCCTCTTCTTTGTCTTGGTAATCTTCTTCAATGAGGTCACGCAGGATTCTACCGTACAGTCTGCTTAGTGTGCTTGTGACAGATATGCCCCTATAGTTATTGCAGTCCAGCTTATTTCCTTTTTTATGAATGGATGATATAAAAGCCGTTTTCCAGTCTTGCGGAACAGGATGTCCGCAGTACATATTATGTACTAGGAAAAATAATCAGATATTTTCTTTTGAACATTACTTCTGGAAAACAATTGTTGCTCAACAAAATTCTCGCATTTATTCAAATGGATAAATATTTGATCAGGTATACTTTCCTGGCCCCTGAGAGTAGTTTGCACAATGTCAAATGCATTTCTTTTTCATTTTCACTAAATTTAGCAGGACATTCCCCGGTTTCAGTTTCTTGTTCATGATCTATACTTTTTATATCGTCAATTATGTCTTGGTCAGTTGGGAGATCTGTCGTGCCAACATCATTGTCGATTTCTAAGAAATCTTCAAGTAAAAGATTATTTTTATATTAATATTCTTAATTTTAGAAAAATATTGTTACAATACAACCGTTAAATGCAGAAATTGCAGAAAATCACATTTTATTGTGTAGCAGCAGTTTAAATCTTGTACTTCACAATATTGGATTTAAATATAAAAAGGATAATCATAGAGCATTGGTGGAACGATCCAACATTGCAGAGATAAGAGTGACATTTCTTAGGAATTACATAAAGAATGTTCAGAGAGAAGTGGTATTGCTTGATGAGACCTGGCAAGATAATCTGCAGTGAGGGCAAGCGATATGTTGTATTACATTATGGTTCAAAATTAGGTTTTGTGTCAAATGCTTCTTTATTGTTTTCAAGCAAATCACAAATAGAAGATTATCATGGTGAAATGAATGGAGAAATGTTCAAGAAATGGATCGAAGAATATTTAATACCAAATTTGGAAGAACCGGCTCAAATAGTGATGGACAATGCACCCTACCGTTCACTAGTAGTAAAGAAACATCCATCATCGGCTTGATGTAAAAATGATATTATTACATACTTGTCGAAACATAAAATACCTTGCGAACTCTATTTAAAACTGACCTACTACCCTTGGCTAAAAATTTGCATAAAGAAAAACTGTATCAAGTGGATGAATTGCTGCAAAGTCATGGACATGAAATATTGAAGATTGTCTCCTTATCATTGCGAATTTAATGCTGTTGAAATTATTTGGGACCATGCAAAACAATATTATAATAAACATATTTTCAGGGATGGACATGGAGATGATAAAGTTATAGCTATGTGGAAGGAATCACTACAGCAGTGTACGGAAGAAATTTGGAAAAATTGTGTTATACACACGGAAAGTATTATAAAAAAATGGTAAGATAGAGAAATACATTTACATTGCTTTATAATTAACATTGATGATTCAAGCAGCAGTGAAGATAGTGATTAACAATACTTCCTATATGACCGCAGATAAAAAACTGTTAGCATGTTTTAACTTATTCTATATTATAACCCAAGATTTATGCCAACGTACGTTCTACACGTTGTTTTTAGTTCACGCCAAATATATCAAATTTTCTTGTGTTGGCAGTAAAAGTATCAAGTATTATTATACAGCTGATTACTTGTTTATCTAAAATTACTTTTAGTAACTGAGATTTTATGCAACGAATGCAATGATATTAATACAAATAATCATACAAAATGTTACACATGCAATTGCCAGACTATGGCCATAATTTTTATCTAAATATGTCTAGAAAGGTAGAAGAATTACAAGAAACTAAACAGATTTTATCAAGTAGTTAGATTTCCTAATGTACTAACTAGAATTGATTGCACTCACATGAGAAAACAATCTCCTGGTGGTAATAATGCTGAGCTGTACCGAAACAGAAAAGGATATTTTTCATGGAATATTCAGGTAATAGGAGATTCTCAATTAAGAATTTGTGACATCGTAGCTAGATGGCCAGAATCTACACATGACCAAACAATTTTGAATGGATTGGCAATAAAAAGAAGCTAAGAAAATGAACATTTCAAAAACTCAGTTATACTTTGTGATAGTGGTTACAATATTACAAA
This sequence comes from Melolontha melolontha, assembly GCA_935421215.2. NCBI lineage: Eukaryota > Metazoa > Arthropoda > Insecta > Coleoptera > Scarabaeidae > Melolontha > Melolontha melolontha. Next base: position 14,490,759 of record OW285236.1, read on the forward strand.
ATATTTATTAACCTCTTTAGCAAATCCTCAAAGTGGAGCTGAACAATTGTACGGTGAATCCCATATTAGAACCAGAAACTGGATTGAAAGATTTTTTGGTGTCTTAAAAAGATTTCCAATCTTTACATATATGGTATGAGAGTTAATGTGGAACTCTCGAAAGCAATAATATAATAATAATTGTTTGTATATATTATATGTTTCTTATAATAAATCTATAACTTATTGCAAGTAAAATTTTTTGTTTGCTCTAATTTAATTTTTGAAAGTTCAATTACTAAACTTTTTTTTTCTTGCTCCATTTCATGTTCCTTTTTCAAAATTTCTTTCTGCAATCGTATAAGTTCTAATTTCCTAGCAGTCAACAAATAATTCCGAACCAAAAAAAAACATTTCACAGCAAATAAGTTTGTATGAATATGTTTTGTTTATAATGCATACTGCGATTTCAAATATTTATACCGACCTTTATGCAAAACTCAACTTATCTATGGCAGTGTTGTTATACTGCAATATATTGCAAATTTTATTTAAAATTAGGCACTGTAGAACGTTTAACTAGAGATATCTAGGGTTATTCGATGATATAATTTGGTTAGTGTATTGTAGAACTGTCCCTTAAAAATTGTATTGAAATATATTTGATGTAACTAAATTGTTTATTTTTTTAAAACAAATATACATTTTTTATAAGATAATGTTTATAAAACTGTCATAACAGTGAATATGTAATTACAGTTATACAAAGTAGATTCTCTGGTCTATTGTATAATTTTAATTCTAGTAATAATCAGTGATGGGCGGCGTAGACTACATGCCGTAGACAATGTAATTGTCGACGTGTCGACAATGATGTCGACGTAGACAAATTTTTTCACATCTGCCCATGTAGACAATGTAAACAATAGCAAAATTAATTTTACACTTTTTTATTTAAATGAATCTTACACATTTTTAGATAATATAGATAAATATAATAAAGTTATATATTTTATCTTACAGCATCTCTTCTTCTTCGCCATCTTCAGTGAAATTATATTCACTATTTTCAGCCGTTTCGGCCTTTAAAGTAAAATAAATATGAATTATCTTTTTGGAGTTTTCAAATGTCAACCTGTTTCTTAATAGCGTGTGAATGTGTCCCCAATTTGAAAAAAGTCGTTCAATCTGTGCGGATGATGCCGGTATTTTAAGCAGTTTAACTGCTAAAGCAGCTAAGTTGGGGAACTCCATTTTTGCCAGTCTCCAAAAAACTAAAGGTTTTTTGACATCTTTTTCGTGTAGAATTTGAAATATACCTTAAATTTAAAAAACATTACATTAATAAATATCATATATGAATAAACAAATTACATACCTGTTTTTGTATTAAATTTATCCCATTCTTCTAGTCCCTGGCTGTCAAGTTGTTGTAATAGGAATTAATTTATTATATATTTATGTTTTGCAGAAAGCTTACTGATATTATATGCTGGGTGAAAATAAAATGCTGATAATGCATATACATTTAGAGCCATTTCCTGTCGAGTTTTCAATTGCTCATGAAATTTTTCTGGCAATTTTAAGTCTAGCCAGAGATTTGTCGAATCTGCAATAGAAGTATCTGAATTTTGACACATATTGATTAATTCACAAACTGGATTGTGTGTTTCTAAATTTTGTCGAACCTCATTGACAAAATCCTCACTAAAAACTAATTCGATAACTTTGGATTTAATTTTCTTTTTCGTAGACGCAATAATTTGTTTCATGTGATCGACATTTTCCAAGAGGTTCTTGAAGGAATCCCGGTAAGAGCACCATCTTGTTTCGGCTGGAAGTTTGATTCGATGGCCTCCTTTCATAACTATTATTTTCTCAAAATCTGGTTGTTTAAATTCTTTTAGTACCAGTTTCACATTTTCGACCAACTTTTTATCCAATATATCTTTTGCGAGCAAGTTGCCCGTGTGGCTACTGCATGTACTATGCCACATTGAGTGCTTCAGAAGAGCCCCCATTTTAGTCATAGCGCTAGCATTATCAGAAACGATACCATACACATTCACATCATATTTTTTTTTGGCAATATCAGCAGATTTTGTAATTATTTCAGCAAGTTTATCACCAGTTTCAGATTCCATAGTCAAATCCCAGGCCTCAAGAAAAGCATTTGCACTATCTGTACTATGAAGCATTGTCACCACTATCTTAGAATTGCTTGCAGCATTTTTCCAACCGTCACATAAAATAACTGCTTCTTCTTTTACATGTCGTTTCGTTTTAATTATGCAATCATCATAACATTTATTTAAAAATGTTGTGCTTAGCTTCTTTCGACTGGGAATCTTATCTAAATAAGCCGGTCGAATGGATTTAATAAAATCTTTGAATAAGGGAGATTCAATATTAAATGGTAGATTGCAGCCAAATATAAACCTAGACAAAGCTTCATTAATTTTTTTTCTTCTTCCTTTAAAATATCAAAATAACTGCAAATTGTTTTAGGTCGTTTAAAGGTTCCACTTGGTGTACTAGCAGATAAGTTTCTTTTAAAACTCCCGGAAGAGTTTGCTGTCGGTGTAGTAATATCGACAATAGCAATCGGGTTAGTTGTTGCATCCATTGGCGTGAGTGTTCCTTCCTCTGAAACCACATATGTATGCATAACCTCTAAATCAGCGGTTTCTTGTTCGCACTAAAATAATAGAATATAAATAATAAATGAAATATGTACTTTATAATGCAACAACTATACGTACTTGTTTACTATTGTCAGCAGTTCTTGATTCTTCAATACGTTTGACGGTTGACTGGGTCTCACTTTTAGCAATGCATATATTCCTAAAAAGCAAAAAAAAATATTTTCAATGTTTTAATACAGCATAGAATAAACCTCACATATATGTTTATTTAAACAACAATTAGGTACTCACTACTTACTACTCACCTATGAGATTGTAACCTATTTGCAGCTGTGTTTTTTAAAGTGTTTGTACAAACAAGGCACTTGGCGGCATATCTTCCGCCCACTTTAATTAATTCAAATTCTAATTTTACAAAATTATTATTTCGTTTGCGTCCACTCATATTGTTATAACACAAAACCTAGCGCCAAAAATGAGTATCCTCGCTTAGGAGCAGAACAAACATTAAAATATAACCTCACAATTTTTATTTACTTGAGATAGTCTACATTGTCGACGTGTATAGCAAACGCCAATTAAATTGGCGCGAGGAAGGGTAAGTTCGCGCAGGATTAAAAGTAGTGGGGAGATTTGTATTTGGTTTTACATCGAATGTCAGGTAATTCTAACCTCTGAGCCTTTGTCACTCTATGATCCCCTAGTAAAGACATTATGTTCCGTCAAACGTCAATGATAAATGTATTCTGACAATTACTTTAATAGTGGGGGTGGACGTTTTTAAAAACGGCTTCTGCGCACCCCCTCCTCGCGCCAACTTAATTGGCGCTTGCTATACATTTATTGTCTACGCATTGTCGACGCGTAGATGTAATCTATTAAAGTCGACGCGTAAACGCCCATCCCTGGTAATAATGCTTTTACAACTAACTTGAAACTGTTTGGTTTTGCCATTCATTAAAATTATTAAAGAATTACATATGTAATCTTATATGTTCACATAAATGTTGTAAATTCTTGACAGTTCATTTTATTTTTCATGTGGTGTTATAGTTTAATTTGTTTGCTGTTTACGCAGCTTTGTTCAATTTATAGTAATTTTAATATAACTTAAGATGTAGTTCGATTATATATGTTCGTATAACCTACAAATTCGACCGACTGTCAAATATATTTGGCCCGGAAACGAAGTTATAGTTCCATATTCATTTTGCAATTTACAGTATTTAATATGACGCCGAAGTACTGGTTTGAATCATACAATGACGCAGGGATCATCTTTCCTGACGACGAGTGTATAAAATTGTATTAAGTAAATGTATCAATCTATCTCAGACATGACTTCATATTTTCAAGGCCTACTTTGACTTCGAATGTTTCTGAACACCCGTTAGTTTTTATTAGAAAACAAATACAAAAATAAAATAAGAGTTAAAAAAATAAAACAACTCGAAATAAACTAATTCAATTTTCGCTTGAAGAATACAAATTTTTCTTGTCCATATAAGTCAATAACTTTTGATCAACAGGAAATTCGTAGCAACTATTATTTCCTATATATTGCTTAGACTGTAACAATCCTATTATAGATTCCGTGTTTAATTTGTTCCGTTGCTTGGTTTTCATTAAGTTTAAAGAAGAGAATACTCTCTACATTAGCCGAGGAGTGTGGGAAAGTTAGTATGTTTAAAGCAAAAGAACTTAAAACACTAAACATTAAAGACTCATCACTCAGTTTCAGTTTCTTAACTTCTCGCCAAAATTCTACAGCATTATCTGAAAATGACAGAATTCCGTCGATATTTCTCAATAACCGCCACTCAGAGTCAAGTGCTTGTAATTGAGTATGATTTATTAAGTTTGGATACAAAAGGGCCACTTCAGCAATAGAACTTATTGAACCATGTTTTACAATGCTAGGATCAAGAAAATTAAATAATTTTATTATATTTCCTTTTAATGGAAATCTTTGAATAATTTGCCTGCATGCTTCTATATAAAAATCTAAACATCTTAGCCTAAAAAATGTTATTTGGTCACTTGTTAAGTTTAATTCTAATAAAGATTTCGTGACATTTGCACCATAATAAATTTCCTCAATCGGCAAGTAATTAGAAGGATTGGCATATTCTACATTTTCTATTTCAGTTTTCTTCAAATATTCTCTTTTAACGAAACAATCAAAGATGGATTTCAGTATTTGAGTAATGTTTGTATGTAATTTGTACAACTTAGGAGATTCTGATTGCATTTCTTTGTTTAGATTGTTAAAAAAAGACAAGACAAATTCCAAAAACTGCAAAAACATCTTAGTTGTAGGGTCGTTTAATTTTTTTAAAATATTCTCTGCGCCTAAAATATCATTATTTGCTACTGAATCCGTAAAAAATAATTGTAAAGCACCATATTGTTGCAAACTTCTACAAACTACGCTATGTACCTACTGATAACCAGCGTGTTTGCGAGGGATGTAAAATTTTCTGTACTTTAATGCCACAAAATGTTTGAAATTCGGCATACTCCGCAATTCTCTTAGGACTGGAACTGAAATAATTGTATATATCTCTTGTCACATCTTCCACAAACCGCGGTAACTTTTCACATGAATACGATGCGCATAAATGGAATGAGTGACAAATGCACTTCATAACAAATAATGAGGGAACATCACGTTTCAATAATGTCATTAAGGAATTATTAGACCCTAACATTCGCACCATCCGACGCAAACCCTATCATATTGTCCTTATAAGATTTTCATTAAAAAAAATTACTATATGATTGTACAATGTCACCGCATCTGCCCCCGAAAGTCTTATTAATCCCAAGAAATTATCCTGAATATTATCAAAGTCATTGAAATACCTCACCACTAAACATAAATGTTTTATTGCACTCCTGTCCGTTGATTCGTCCACTATTAGCGAAAATTTCTTTTTTCTTAAGTCTTGGCAAATTAATTGAAAACGTCCTAGTACGTGCTTAACGATAGCAGAAGTTTTTGTTCGACTACATGCTATTCCTTTAGCAATTTTCGAGTCGGGACATATTTTTTCTAATAACTTTGGAAGATTATGTTCAGCAATAAACGCCGCCAAACGTATTTCCGCTATAAAAAAAACATAGTTTAACGTAAAAAAATATGGTGTTACCGGATATAAAACTTACCTTCTTTAATTTCTTGTTCATGTGTGTTTGTGGATATTCCAGGTTTCATGAATGAAGTAATAGAATTTTGTTTAACAACAGTCTTACATTTCTCTTTATGAATATTTCGGGAACAATGTCTAATTATGGAATCTTTTCCACTTATAATATTTATGTCTTTATTACAACTTTTACAAAAAGCAAATTGGTAACCTTTTTTACTTTTTTGTAACCACCCTATAAATTCTGGTATTTTTTCCCATTCCTCCCTATAACGTTGAGTATATTTAATTCTTTTTACAATTTTTGGTTCACTATTTTCACTGCTCGAAGAACTCGACATGATGAACAAAGAAATAAAACACAACAATTCATATAATAAAAATATATAAAATAATAATAATAAAATATTTGTCCGTTCTCTACTACGAAACTGCAGAGTTCAAATATTAGGGACGCGATACGAACAGGGTACTTCCCCATTGCTGAATGGGCGTCGGAGTTGGTTTTAAATTGTAATGTCAACAAATATACTATAAATATTAAATATACGTATACATACTTTCAAATAGATGTTAGTAAATTGTACTAACGTTGCACTATTAGAATTATGTCCACACTAAGATACCTATATGTAAAAGCCATTTATATACAGGTGAGTTTTTTTTAATGTTTAGCATTGGGATCTCAGAAACTTCTGGAGATAGAAAAACGCTTAAATGGGGAAAGATGCGCAGTTTTACGAGTTTGATTTAAAACTGCTTTTGTTTCTCCGATAACTTTCATGGCTTATTAGATATTCAAAGAAAACTAAATTTTACGATTTTCTTTAAACATGCTTAGCATCGTTAATAGTAATTTTAAAGAAAAAGTGTTCAGACAAAAGTTTTAGATAATTTTACGCCAAATAAAACTATGTAGCTAATATTACCTGAAATTTTTGTGAAGAGAAATATTCACAGTAGAGTTGCAGTCGTGGTTGCTGTTGACTATGGCAGTATTTTACTAGTCCTTTGTAGAGGTGGCTTGACTAGCAAACGTTACTTTCAGAAATTCTACAATCTGCTGCTATATGAATGCCAAAACATCTTGCAATGGTGACCAGGATCTCCAGTTTTTCCCTTATTGAATACGTGCAAGACATCCCCTTAAGCTTTTAGTAAACAAGTACTAAGGGATATTATTATTGTATACGTGATATTCCTTTTGATAAACCAAAAATCTTAGAAAAGGTTTAGTTATTCAATTTTGATTTATTTTAGGATACAAGCTTATTTCATTGACTATGGTTGGATACCGGAATTGTACAGTTCATGGCTGTGAAAACGAAAAGAATCGATTTGTTTCTCAATCCATACTCCTTTATTCTTCTCCGAGCAGTCCATTTAGATCCAGGAAATTGTGTTAGAGATTTCGCTCCAACAACTGTCGGAAAAGGATGTTCTCTCATATGGTTAAGGTCTTTGCCCACATTAGTAACACATCGACCACCAGAACCTGGAGCTCTTTGAATCATGTGGTAATGCTCCCAGAGTTTTTTTATGTGTTCTATACAAAACTAATATTAATGTGCTCGGCAACAGCTCTTAAAGACTGTCCTACCTCAGGTTTTGCTATTGCTTTTAATTTTTGCGTTTCATTAAGAAAAACTCTAAGCATATTTTTAAATGACAATGAAACATTAATAAATGTCTAATGTCAATAAAACTATATGAAAGGCATATTTACAGTAGCCAATTATTTGTGTCTGGAATTCCATGCTTCTAGTTGTACATATAAAATATAATACATGCGCGTACAACCGAATCCACTGCGTTCGCTCTCAAATGGACATCCTTAGTCATGATCATGATGTATAGTGCTTAGTAAAATTAGGATTTATTCTTTTTAGATGCATAACTTACCAGGCTTATGGTGCTTTTTGAAGCAAAATGAAGATGTAATTTCTCACTTATTTTGACGTCGCAACCAATAAGAGTAATATATTCCCGAAAGTTGCTCTGCCAATGGAACATTTGTAAAGAAATTGTAAATTGTTCATTTTATTAGAGCTGTCGAAATATGTCAAAATCTAATTTTTTTAAAGTATCCTCCTGCAGACATGAAATGAGATTAATTTTTACATGTGGTATCAGATTCTCTATAGAAAAAAGCATTTCAAATCAGAACACATTGGAATACCTTTTGAGTACAAAGATATCCAAAAATTCATCGTAAACATGGAAATGTCTTCCGGTCTCTGAGTCATTATTATTAATTGATTCCTGTGGTTGATTAAAAACAATTTTAGACAAAAACCTAATTTGAAAATAAGATGGTGGCCTATACACAGTTGCAATTGTTTTACGAATCACTTCTTAGTTATTGGCTTATATCGAAAAGATTGATTAATTAACCTTTCCAAATCTTCATAATCTGCACCGATTAAATACAATTTTTAATAATCGGTTTCACTTTTTCACCATAAAAATATTTCGTAGCTTAAAGTTCTCGAAGACTGGTGAATGAGAGATTTGATACTTCGTCATGCTACCATATTTTATTATACTGCTGTAGTATATTTAAACTTCTTTTAATTAAAAACAAAATCAAAGTTGTATAACACAATACTTACAATACTGATATCACAATGTGTGCCTCTTTTTTCATACGAATAAACCCATAAAGATGACCTTAATTTATAGAAATCAAACAATCAATATAAGAAAGACAGTATTTTATTAAGAGTCTTTTATAATCAGTCGTTTAAAAACATGATCCTTATTAACTATATAATATTATAAGGGGGGTTTCATGATTGTATTATCCATAACATATTAATACCTGATCTACCTAAGTTCACTCTACCCATCATTCCATCTTGTTTCTTATTCATAAAATAGAGGAACAACAATATGCTGTGGAATAAGTTGTTGTAACCCTAAAAAAATACATAAGAAAATGCGAGGAAAAATCAGAAAATAACGAGACTGGTGCTGTACTAGAAAAATGAAACATTTATCAAGAAAACTTCAACAACTATCCTTCAAAATATTCTCCATTCTGTGCAATACACTTGTTCCATCGTTTTGTCCACTTGTCATAAACACTTGAGAGTCCATATAGTATACTCTAAATTCGACTCAAATTTCCGACTTCTCAATTCTTTTTTGACTTCAAGAAACAAACGGAAGTGACATGGAGAAAGGTCAGGTTAGTAGGGAGGGTGAACTAATAATTTCCACTCCCAATTCTTCAAGCGTTCGTTGACAAATCGCTGATCTGTGGGTCGGAACATTGTGATGCAGAATCCAGTGGCGGCTCGGGGTGGTTCACATAGGGAGTGCATAATTTCAAAATTAAAAAGTGTAATACAAAAATGCTTACCCAATCCTCATAAATTTCACCGACGTACTGTTCCAGACAGGTACTGTTCATAGTAGAGTTTGTTTTGAGGGGATAGTAAATATTACACTACACAGTTTAATTACATCTGACGATAAACGAAGTCCATTTTACGTGTCTTTGACTTGCAGAACAGTTCTATCCCTTTTTCATTAAAGTTTGGGAAATCATTTATACATTCTTTTTCAAAAGATAACATAGTAAGGGCATTTAATCTCTCTTCTTTCATTGTATTTCTCAGGAAAGTTTTTATTCTCTTCAGACGGGAAAACTGGCGTTCCGCTTCGGACGTTGTCATTCGGATTGTAATGACAATTTTTAAAAGCGTAACAACTTCATCAAAGGTGTCGCTTAATCCATCCAGCAGAAGACCTAGCAGACCTACAGCACCGACTTCTATATTTTGCCTAAATTCTTCTCTAGAATATAGAACGCTTAATTCAGTTCGTAGTCTGCTTTCATTGAGGCATGGATAAAATTTTACTGCTTCTTTAAGGCAATCTTCCGGAAATTTTTTTTGAAAAGAGGAGAACTGTTTAAAAGAAATTAAGTTTGCTAATATTAAGTGCCCTGTATACCGAATTCTAGTTTTTATTTGTAGCAAAATAATATCGCACACTTCAATAGTTTCCCTCCTTCTTTGGCTACCATCAGTTACTCTTCGCCGCTTTGATGGTCGAGGAGTCAGTTCTTGGTCATTTTGTTTAACCAACTGATTGTCTGTGTCAGCGAGTTCGGTTCGAATTTTTCCAATAGCGCGTTCAAAATTATCTAAATTATTCTTGATTTTTAATGCATCTGTATTGACATTTTGTAATATTAAACAATATGTCCACATGTGGCATAATTTTATGAAAGAAAGTTAACCAATAGATAAAATTTTCCTCCTCTAAAATTAGCAAATTGGCACCAGCTTGATGAATGGTAGTTTGTAAACTAGCATCTCCCTCGATTTGTTCTAGAGCTTCAATTATTTCTTCTCAGTGCTCATATATTGTATTCACTGTCCTAGAATTGAAGTTCCATCTTATTTTTGAATTAACGAGGTAAGCTTTTTCTCTGAAGGAATTCTTCCAATCTTGCAGCTCGTTGTGGTGAAGTGGAGAAAAATGTACATAATCCCGTCAGATTGGCAAAAAAAATTCTGCAATTACTACTGCTCGATGTAGCATGTGACATAATTAGATTTGTCTGATGTGCATAACAATGTACAAAATTAGCCCTTGGATACTGGTCTTGGACATGTCTTTACACGCCGTTAATAGCACCACTCATGACTGCTGCCCCATCACAGCTCTGTGCAATCAGTTTTTCTGGGTCATCAACAAGCAAACTAATTTCGTTAAGGATGGAGGCAGATAAAGAATTAGCATCATGTCCACTAGGCAGAAGAAATTTCCAAAATCTTTCGACCGGTCTCGCGTTCACAATATGTCTTAAAACAACCACCAACTGAAACTGATTGGACACATCTGTGGTTTCATCAGCTATCACAGATATGAAGTCGGTTGCTTTAATTTCACTGGCAACTTGTTCATGATACACGTTCCACATTGCATCAAGCAGCTCATTCTGTATCGTTTTTGATAATCCCTTAAAAACCGGTGCTGCTTCGATGTGATCTCTGAGCAATTTATCCAATTTTGCCGTAAAATTTATCAATTCCCGAAAAATGCCCTTGTTATTCGACGTTTGCTGTTCATCATGACCCCGAAGTGCCAGTTCAAACGCGCCACAAAATCTAATGCAATTTATTATTAAATTTAACACATGCCTATTTTTTGTTACCTTTTCATTGTGTTGTTGAATTGCTTTTCTATATGATGAATCTAAAACATTCTGAATGTTATTTTTTCCTAACATTCTTAGACTAAATATATTTTTCAAATGGCCTTCGGAATTTTCATGTTTACTAATTTTAGCAATAAGATGAATTAAGTCTCTTATTCCGTTCTTTGACCAAGACGGTTCACCACCAAACAAAAGACACGGAAAACAAAACAAAGTATTTTTTTATTTCACACCCACAAATCCAGTCATTTTTCTGATAAATATTCATTTTGAATTTTCTTATAACGTCTTTATCTTTAACAGATTGTTTATTTTCTTAACATAATTGAGGCATTCGGCCGTTTAAGATTTTTTACTGTGATTTTTTCATTATACGTTAAACGCTAGAACGCGTTGTTCTGTAAAAAAGATACCGTATTCATTGTAACAACGCTCGAGAGCAGTCTGGTTCCCTTGCTCCAACGCTATGTATTATACGACATTGAAGTACGGCAAAATACAGTTCTCCCCACCATCAATGTAATGTTAATGCCTTATATGAGCAAGAGTAGGGCTTTGCTCCTCAGTATATCTGTGACGACGCTCGGTGTATGTACGTTGTTAGTGGCCACGTTCCTCGTCAATAACTATGAATACATAATAAATACAACTTTCACAGTTAGTCGCCGCTTGGTTTGTTTTGTTTCATAATTCCAGGGGGTGCAATTGCTCACTTGCTCTCATTAAAGAGCCGCCACTGGCAGAATCCAACCGATGTCTTGATAAAGCGGCCATTTTTTCTTTAATTTTGCTTTTAGGGTTCGTCGAAGTACATTAGTATATGTTCTCTAGGTACAATGTGATCATAAATCACTTTACCGGCGCTTTTCACTTGTCTTGGACTGCCTTTGTGCTTCAAATGCATACTTTTAGACTTTCAGAGTCGTAATGATAAAACCAACTCTCGTCACATGTAACCACATTATTTAAATACTATAGATTATGTTGTAGTTGTCTTCTCCACTGCCGACAAATTGTCAATCGATTGGCTTTTTGTTCAGCGGTCATCGCTTTGGAAATCCATTTTGCCGCAACCTTTCGATACCCTAAATCTTCGTGAATATTTTGAGTGGAACCATAAGACAAATTAACAATGCCACAAGAATTCGATATATGCCAATCCGACTATCATTTTGGACCAAAGTTGTTAATTTCTGCAATTCTTGAATCAATCCGTGCAGCTAGTGGTCGCCCATGTCGAGGTTCATCACTCTACATCGTGAAAAACTATCAGCTGGGTATGCAGTTCTATTTCAAAAGCTTCAGTTAGAGTTTTACCCAACCGAACATAAAATGTTATCGCATATCTTTGCTCCACTCTCATTTTTTCGATGGGTACGTCAAACACTGACAATTCAGTAATTAATTTGTAATAAACGTCAAAAGTTAAATCAAAGCCTACTTGAGGATAAGTAAATTAGAAATGGGGGTTTCATGTTCTATTTTTTGTATTATAAAATTATAGTTGTAAAAAAAATTATAGCACCAGTCTCGTTATATTTTTGATATACCCTCGTATATAGAAACAGACTAAATACTTGTATCACAAAACTTATAAAACTTAATATCTCTTAAAATTTTCAAATGATAAATCTATACTGTGAACCAAAAAAATAACAGGAATATTCACGAGCGAAATTTGACGGTAAACTGACTATTAAATCAAAAATTATTGTTGGTGCAAAACTTGTCTTATTTTTCTAAATAATCGCGTTTTAATTTTATATACTTACGGCCAGTATTATCAACTGATATTAAGAGTAGTTTTAGTTAAAAGACATTTAAATTAAGTGGGTATTGTCGAATGATTTCAATAATCTAGTACTTTGTATTCGAGTTCTTTTAATAACACAGGTCTACAGTGATTTTGATGTTTGAAAGCTGTTTGCTTATTTGTATATGTTTGGGGGCCCTTATTCCAAAAAACGCCATATTTTTGCTCTATCACGTAAATTTTTTTTATAGCGCTCTATATCTTAAAAATTTTATTTTATTAATATACATACCTATAAGAAGAATATGTTTGTTCCATGTTGGGCATGATTTTTAAATGAATTGATTTTTATGAAATTAAATGTGATTTGGCAACACTGGTTAATATTAGATTTCTCAGCAAAGCAACAGAGTCGGCGTAGAAGCGTTAATACAACGTTGAAACCTGCTTATGTGCAGTTTGGTTGTGTTAGTCGTCGTGCTACTGTGTCCGCGCGCTTGTTGTCTTCGTTGTTGCGTATTTTAAATGTTCTAGAACGTATAAATATGGAAAGAAGACATTGTGTGAACAATCCGAATAACTTTTGTTATATCTGTGGTAGTTATGTCGTAGTAAAGCAGAGGCAAACTATAACTTCGTTTGTGAAAAATGTATACCACGCTTATATTGGTGTAAAAATTGGCGACCAAGACAAGTCCTGGGCTCCTCATACTGTTTGTTCCGTTTCCGTTGAAGCATTAAGAAACTGGCAAAAAGGTAGGAAGAAATGTTTAAGCTTTGGTGTTCCTATGGTATGGTGAGAGCCTAGAAATCACAGTGATGATTGTTATTTTTGTTCGTGTAATGTTCAAGGATTCAACAGAAAAAATAAGAAACAAATTGTGTATCCCAATCTTGACTCTGCTATTCGACCAGTTCCTCATGGACCAGATGTACCGATACCTACCGCCCAAAAAGCACTAGAAAACGCCATATCGTCAGAATCAGAGGAATCTAATTGCGACCCAGATGACTCAGATTTCACACCAGATTTCAGAGAGCCCGAAGTGTTTAACCAGAGCGAACTAAATGATTTAATTAGAGATTTGCACCTTCCAAAGGATGCATCCGAATTGTTAGCCTCCCGACTTCGTGAGAAACATTTACTGGCACCTGGCGTCACATCAAGCTTTTACCGGGATCGCGAAAAAGGGTTATTTCAATATTTTACTCAAGACGGACCGCTAGTGTATTGCAACAATATTCCTGACTTAATTTCAAAATTAGGAAATGTGCCGTATGTAAAAGAAGAATGGCGCCTGTTTATTGACTCAAGTAAGCGTAGTTTAAAAGGCGTTTTATTGCACAATGGTAACGAGCTGGCCTCGGATCCCGTTGCCCATTCGGTACATTTAATGGAAACGTATGAAAATTTTGAACTTCTTTTAAAGAAAATAAACTACCAAGAACATCAGTGGTTGCTTTGTGGTGACCTTAAAGTGCTGTACATGCTACTAGGACAACAAGGAGGTTATACAAAATTTCCATGCTTTATTTGTGAGTGGGATTGTCGAGCAAGGGTTAGACATTGGACTCAAATAGAATGGCCCTCTAGAACAAGCCTTACACCTGGTAGCAAAAATGTATTAAGAGATAGCTTGGTTGACCCCAAAAAAGTTTTACTGCCTCCTCTCCATATCAAACTTGGCTTGATGAAGCAGTTTGTTAAAGCCCTAGACAAAAATGGACAGTGTTTTATATATTTCTGCGAGACGTTTCCAGCCTTATCCGATGCCAAGTTAAAAGAAGGTATTTTTGTTGGGCCGCAGATAAGAACATTATGCAAAGACAAGGATTTTCAAAACACAATGACCAATATCGAGAAAAACGTCTGGGTTTCATTTAAAGAAGTAATTGATAAGTTTCTTGGGAACTCTAAGGACGAAAACTACGAAAATATTGTTGAAAATATGTTACAACACTTTCATCGTCTAGGTTGTAATATGAGTTTGAAAGTGCATTTCCTGTTTTCACACTTGAACTATTTTCCTGAAAATCTTGGAGCAGTTAGCGAAGAACAGGGAGAGAGGTTTCACCAAGACATTAAGGAAATGGAACGGCGATACCAAGGCAGATGGAGCATAACGATGATGGCGGACTACTGCTGGATGTTAAAACGGGTATGCCCTTAAAAACATACAACCGAATGTCCGGACAACGCAGCTTTCTGGCAAAAAGACAAAGATTTCACTTAAAAAAGACTGAGTAAAGTATTTTTTTGCACTTTTTTAACTTGTATTCCACCTTTTTACTCAATAAACAAATAATTTTTTTTAGAAATATCGTTTTTTTTCATTTAATATTTGCAAAAGAACCTTACGTGATACAAATAAATGCATAGAATTTTTGAAATTAGCCTACCAAAATTATATAAAATCAGTTTTCAAAATAAAAACATCTGTCAAAAAGTTTAATTTTGTAGACCTGTGATAATCGAATGATCAAATATATGTAACAAATATGAAATTTCACTATCAATGTATATTTGTTCCTCAATTGTATAGTATGTTGTATCAGGATTTAGTGCGGGCACGCTTGAATTATCTAAATTTAATTAATTATTGCCGCTTATATTTAAAAATTATTGGACATAATAATGCGACCGGGTGCTAAAATCGTTTGGGAGGATTTTCGCAAGTCAGCGGATGGAAAATTAGCAATATGTGCTAGATAGCACATATTGCTAATTTTCCATCCGTTCCATCCATTATTTAACGATTTATTGCAGATGCAATAAATCGTTAAATAATTTGAAGAACGCATCTAATTTAAAACCACATTCAATATTAATATTTTTTGCACATATCCCTCCCTGTCTCCAACAGGGGCGTACTGATGAATCTGTAGCAAGATGAAATACGTATCTGCGTCTCTGGGGAGGGATATGTTTGGACACGTTCACAAAAAATATAAATATTGAACTTGTATTTGTGTTCTTCACACCAGATTTTTAATAATATTTTATATAGTTAATTGACGAAGGAGATACTTGTTGAAACTTCATTATAACGCTAAGAAATAAGGAATTAAACTTCTAGTTTCAAAAATTCTTTTATTGTAAATACCACTACAATATTGTTTCGCCATACAATGGCTTCATCAGGTGGATGAAATACTGAAATACTGAATACAGTATTTCATCCACCTGATGAAGCCATTGTATGGCGAAACAATATTGTAGTGGTATTTACAATAAAAGAATTTTTGAAACTAGAAGTTTAATTACTTATTTCTTAGCGTTAATATTTTATATTATTGAAAATACTTTTGTATTATACAAAACTGGTGAGGTTTTACCCTCTCATGTATGTTTCAATTATTCTGTTACATACAGTTAATACTTTATGGCGTACGTCGTGAATTATCAGGCAGCTATATTAACGAAATCGATAACGCGTTAATTAAAATGATAACACAGGATTATTAACCTTTATCAATTGTAGAAGGTGAGGAATTTATTGATTATGCCCATAAACTGCAATCTTTATACAAGCTGTCCCGCATCGTTATGTTCAAATTTTAGGAGTGTAAAGTAGACTTCATTTCAAGTAAAAAAAACGCAAAACTTGTGTATTCATTTTTATTTGCTTTAAAGTTACAGACCTATGAATGTGATTGTCAGATCATGAAAAAAAATTTAATCCTAAAGTCAATACAAACTGATTTTATCTAAAAAAAGTTATACGATTCATAAACAGGCCTGTGATTGTTAAGGTCGCATAATAAAATGTTATCCTAAAATAAATAAATACGTGTCGTAATGCATACAGTAATTTCTTGGAGATCTACAAAAAAGAGTACTGGAAATTGATTTATGATAAAGAAGGTTCTTACTTATTTCGTAAGTGCTGAACCATGAATATCATACAATATGATCATTTATATTTACCCTCTAGCAAGCCATGAAATTATTTCTTGAAAATATCGTGTTGGTAGTGACAAATAAAATACATCTGTCATTATGTGTATGTTCTGATAAATAAAACTCATCTGTCATTAATGTATTTATTAATTGACACTTAAAAATGTTTACAATAAATCATAAAGTTTTTCTGATCGAATCATACTTTAGGAATGGTGTAAAATTAGAAAATGGAGAATGGTCGTACTCCATGCAGCCTTGTATAGAAGAATTTCGGGCAGAATTTCCAAATTTTCCCAACAACATATGACAGTTTGCGGCAATTAATTCAAAAGTCAGTGGTTAAATTCCGTGAAACAGGGTCTGTGTCTCGAAAACCAGGTGCTGGTAGACCACTAAAGCGGACAGTTGAAAATATAGCAGATGTTGAGGGACGAATAAATCAATCACCTAAGAAATCGATTCGTAAGCTTTCACAACAAACACAACTGTCATATGGGACCTGCCAGAGAATCCTTAAAAAAGACTTACAAAAATTTCCATACAAATTTCATTGCGTGCAAGAGCTTTTACTAATCGATCATGTAACCAGAGTTAATTACTGTCAGTGGTTCTTAGGTACGATTAATAACGATGACGTTCTTGACAAATCCTTCTGGTCCGATGAAGCATGGTTTCATTTATCAGGATATATAAATAAACAAACAGTGCGCATCTGGTCTAGTGAAAATCCACATGAAATTCTTGAAACACCCTTGCATTCACAAAAAATAGGCGCTTGGCTTGCTGTTTCTCGTAGACGGATTATTGGTCCAATATTCTTTAATAATACGATAAATGCAGAACGATATCGTAATAATTTATTGCTACCATTTGTAAATCAATTACATGATGATGAGCTCCGCGAGGGATATTTCCAGCAAGATAATGAATGCAACAGCCCATAAGACAAGAGAAACGATGGAATTATTGCATGAATTCTTTGATAATCGAATAGTAGACTTTCTACCACGATCTCCGGATTTAACAATTATGGACTATTTCATTTATCCACATCTAAAAAATAGAGTATTTACGAATCGTCCACATACAATTGAAGAACTTACTAATGCTATCCGAAATGTCTGTGAGGAAATTACACCACATAATTTAAGGAATGCCTTCAATAATATGAGACGAAGAGTTGCGCTATGCATAGAAAATGAAGGAGCTCACTTTGAACATTTATTGTAGCTGTTTTTATTATTAAACTTTTTATTTTTTCAACTGAAACGTTTGTATGTAATTATTTGTCAAAATGACAAAACCTAATCTGTCATCAGTATAAAATAACCTATATCATACACACGCTGCAAAATAAGTTAACTTAAATTATGGTACCAACTTAAGTTTAAAAAAGAAAAATGTCATTGCCTTCTAGAGGGTAGAAATATATGATCATATGGTACAATACAGACTGTTAACGTTGCATTCTTTAATAAAGGATTACATTACGTTTCAGTTCATACAACAGCTTATTAATGAGCGGACACATTTTCTTTATTCAAAATGCCTTACCGATTTTCTTCTCAAGAGTATGCGGACATGCATTTTGTGTACGGCTACTGTAACGGCAGTGCACGTCAAGCAGTTATTGAATGCCGACATCGGTTTTCCGATAGGCGCATTCCTCATTACAGAACGTTTCTGGAAGTACACAGACAATTTCGGGAATGCGAACTGCGTGATTATCTTTTCGACCGAGGAGTAAATTTGCCAGCAGGCTTAGAGGAGGAAGCAGGAGCTCTTGTTACAAGGGATCCAACTCTCAGTGTACGTCGAATCGTTAGTCAACTAGGAGTGCCACGAACGACAGTTTGGCGAATTTTAAAACGTGAGGGCTTATATCCATATCACTATCGCAGGTGACACGGTTTGCTTGAGGCAGACCACTATGCTCGTCTAGTTTATTCTACCTGGATATTAAGACAGTCACGGCTTCATTTTAATTTCTGCAGAACAGTTCTCTGAACAGATGAATCTACGTTCACGAGAAGTGGTGTTACAAATCTGAGAAACCTACACAGATGGTCATCAGAAAATCCCAAAGCTATACACCCATCTAAATTTCAACATGAATTTTCTATTAACGTTTGGGCGGCCCTAATCGATGACTTGTTGATTGGTCCTGTCGTTCTTCCTGGGAGGTTAAATGAGGACAATTACCTTCAATTTCTTATTGACGAACTGCCAGGTCTTTTAGAGGATGTCCCACTGAATGTTCGCCGAGACATGAGGTTTCACATGGATGGGGCACCACCACATTTCGAAATTGCTGTCCGAAATTAGGTTAACGTCAATTATCCAAGAGGATTGGTCGAGATGGTCCTGTTGCATGGCCACCCAGATCACCCTATCTTAATCCCCTTGACTTTTATTTATGGGGGTACATGAAAAATTTAGTTTACGCGCAAGTTTCGAACACAAGAGAAGAGTTGTTGGATCGTATTCACCTGGCTGCCAAGCAAATCTAACAAAACAAGTATGAAATTCGGATAAGCACTTCTTCTGTTGGCTTACGGGCACAAGCCTGCATTCAACAAGGAGGTGGACATTTCGAAAATATTATTAATTGAACTTTTTTAAGTAAAATCAGTTTTTATTGACTTTAGGATTACATTTTTTTTCATGATCTGACAATCACATTCATAGATCTGTAACTTTGAAACAAATAAAAATGGATATACAAGTTGTGCGTTTTTGTTACTTGAAATGAAGTCTACTTTACACTCCTAAAATTTGAACATAACGATACGGGACCTTGTACATAAATACGCAAGCTTTAATTCTCTTTTTAATGCTTGAGTAGTCAAATTCAGGCATTTAGGTTTAAATGAGTGTTTCGAATTAAATGTTCCTTTAAACATGTTGATAATACACTTGCGTTACTTTTAAATGCCATTTTGTACAAATGTCCTTTTAAAAAAGTTGATAATACCGGCCGTTAGACCTGGATTGATATCTGGCATTGTCCTTTAAATAAGCATCTGTACAGCATGGACTTGGTTAGCGAGCTCTGGTGTAGAAGATGTGAAAAACTTGATCTATACCATTTGTTTAAATATGATTTCTTTCTCCCGTATTTATGATATAAATATAATCTCTATTTACAAAGTACAGTAATGTCCGGTTATAGCGAACTCCAAGGGACCGGCAAAAAAGGTTCGTTATAAGCGAAGTTCATTATAAGTGATGATTTTGAAAAAACACCACTATTTTGAGTGAGTCAATTTTTATTCTTTTTTCATATAACAAAATACATTACAAACATTACATGTCTGAAACAACTTGAAAATATTAATTGTGTACTAAAAAAACGTATTTATTTTAGTTTGTTTTTTTTTTGGCAAGATTAATCTCTCTGATGTGCACTTCCACTTCGCTTAGCTTATTAAGAATATGTTGCGGAGTATTCCGCGTTTGAAGAAAATGACGAACGACTTCAATATTTTGGATTGCATTTGAAGTGGTTAGAACTAGTGGTACTTCGTTATTTTTGGTTTCTTCCTCTTCGTTCTCATCTTCTTCGTTCTCATCGTCAGTCTGATTAGCTGCAGAAGACACAGAAGCTACAATGGCATCATCATCCAAAAATTCCACATTTACAAGGTTGTCATCAACGTGAACGTATTCATTAAAATCATATTCACCAAGAGTGAGTTCATCTTGAACATCGTTAACACTTTCTTCTTGATTTTTTGTGAGCCATTCGACTAAACTCTTCAATATGGTTTGCCTTCGCTTCCAAATTGTAGCAACCTACAATGAAGTTTTTGTTTAATACATGCATTATCCTGAATTTAGTTTTTTATTACCGTTGATTTACTTAGTCCCATTTCAGTACAAATTTCGCTTTGTTTGACACCTCGTTGCAATCGTTTCACAATATCATGTTTACTTTTACGGTAGATTGTCATCTGAGTCAAATTCATCCTCACGCCTGATAAATCCGCCGTGTCGAAAACAATTAGCGATTGTCTGCTTTGACACTTTTTGCCATGCCATATGGATGAAGTTAATTGCATCCAAAAGACTCACAGTGAAGTTAGTTTGATCATTATCAATAGAATTTATAGTTTTCGAGAGTAGGAATCGTCGGTAATTGCTTTTTAAGCTATGGATAACACCCTGGTCCATGGGCTGCAATTTCGAACTTGTATTCGCAGGCATAAACACCAACTTAATGCACTCCAAATTTTTTACATCCGCATGAGCCGGGCAATTTTTCGTTTCTTACGACGTAATTCATCATCCCATTCTCGTAGTTCGTTTGTAAAAATTTCGGAGGTCATCCAAGCTCTTCTGTTACATTTATAATTGACTGGTAATCGTACCACATTTTTGAAACATCGGGGGGTTTTGGCCTTTCCGATCACCAATAATTTTCTTTTCTCTGTCCCCAATAAATTTGCTACAACCAAGACGGTAATTCTTTCTTTAGATAACTTTCCACCTGTACAGGTCTCCCCTTTGAATCTTAATGTCTTGTCTGGTGTGAGCTTATAAAACAACCCCGTTTCATCGCCGTTAAAAATGTCCTCATCTCCAAAGTTTTCTCTAATTATTGGCCACTTATTTTCCAACCAGTCATTCACAACATCCATATTAACTGAGGCTGCCTCTCCAACAATTTTTCCGCTGCTGATGTTGTGTCTTCGTTTAAACCTTTCGATCCAACTTCTACTAAATTTTAATTCAGGATCTTCCAACAATTTACTCCCAAGATCTTCAGCTTTAGATTGCAACACGGCACCGCTGATAGTTACATTTTTACTTCTTTGCTGAGAAAACCATTTCAAAAGTCCTTGATCAACTTCGTGCTTAGTAGGTTTTGATTTTTTTCATATTTGAGTTTCGTACTTGTTCGAAACTCTTCAATATGGTTTGCCTTCGCTTCCAAATTGTCGCAACCTACAATGAAGTTTTTGTTTAATACATGCATTATCCTGAATTTAGTTTTTTATTACCGTTGATTTACTTAGTCCCATTTCAGTACAAATTTCGCTTTGTTTGACACCTCGTTGCAATCGTTTCACAATATCATGTTTACTTTTCAACGTAAAAGATTTACGTTTTTTCTTCGCAACTGCGTCACTCATGGTCTTAAAATCACATTTGAGAATCAGCGTAAGCACAGATTGATGACTCGACGTCGACTGCTTGCACAAACTGCTAGAATCGACTACTGCATTTTTGGCGAGATACTCGGGGAAGTCCCTTGTTTTCTAATTATAAGTTCGTTATAACCGATGTTACGCCTAGCGTATGGAAGTTTAATTAATTTATTTAAATACACATATATTCGTTTTTAAATATCTCATATTAATTATATTTTAACTTAAGACATTTCTTCTGTATATTCGTTTCCAAAGAGAAAGTATTTTCTTTTGTTATATATCTTGAACTGACCGCCGACGACCCTTATTACCTGGACCGTCAACCGATGACCGAAATGTAGAATTTAGAATATCGAATTTCTTCTAGAACATTCTATTTTTTAAATTGTTTTAATTTAATATTATTTACATCTTCTTTTATGTGTCGTGTTTGATATCGTTAGGAAGCTTATGTCACAAGGGTTATTTTAAGAATAATTATGACATTGACAGACGACGTCTTCAGGCCGCGCTTTTAATTAACTATTATTCGAGATATCGATCCCCCTCTTCGATAGATCATAAACCAACCGTTTCTAGACATTTTCTATCGACGAAAACTAATAGTTCCGGCTTCTCTCTCGAACCTTTCGTGAGAAAACAACTCCTCGTGTACTGTCCAAGTCATGACGCTATCACGCCGACCAGGTGTTCTTCAACTTCTAAGGTAACCTGCATTGTTCTATGCATATTATTCTTTTAAGTGAATTCATATTAATTTAACTAATTTCTTATTCCTCCGGTAAAACATCGCTCTGCATATACTTGACCAAGGTATATCTTCGAAGACCACGTGGCTACCATCGCCGCAAATCAAAAGGTAAGCTCTGTATTCTTCGATACAGAGGTTATTTTATATACATATTAATTAACCCTTAATTTACTACCCCGTTTAACGTTCGTTTCAGAGTATTTTTTTGTGTTAATTTTAATCTACTTATTCACCACTCCACGTGTATATAGTACTTTGTTTTATTACTGTTTCACCTTTTCCATTTCCGATATTTTATATTAATTTCTCGATTACTAATTTATCGCCCCTTGTGTATATATTACTAATTTAATGACTTTACATACATCAATTTCTTTTATTTAAATATACGAGTTTCAATTTTTTTATTATGTAAATATAAATACAAAATTTAAGGACGCCGCTGTGTTTTATTTTATGTATTAAGTTGTTGTATATTTATTTTAATTAACCAATACCACGCACGTCCTGGACCTCTGAAGGAACTTCACCAGCATCCGTAATTATTTTATTATCTATCAAATAATTTTATTATTATAAATAGGCGAGCCCCCCCTATTTGTAATATCGAAAACTTTTTACATACAAAATGGAAAATAAGGTCCGTTATATCCGAAAGTTTGTTATAAGCGGGTTCATTATATGCGAAAAAAATTAACACGTTTCTTATGGAATCTTGGTTCGTACTTTTCAAACTGGTTCGTTATAACCGAAAGTTTGCTAGAACCGGGTTCGTAATAACCGGACATTACTGTATATAACGCATAATTAGCTGTTTAATATCATATGTTTTACTTAGCATCTTTGAATTAGTCCAAAGCCGTAAACGAAACGCCTAGTCCGATTCTGTTGTATCGCAACTCTAATTATTATTTACAAAATGTTCCTAGACAAGTTGAACAGATATATGACATAAAAAATAAGCAAAATAATAAGAAATTAGCCACACTTCTTGCACAAAACTAAAGAAGCGACAGGACAGTATCGTATTCACGGAGGAATGCCGAAATCTGATATAACTAGTGGTTACGGGAATTATGCAATTGCGTGATTGTAAGTTGAATTCACTGCTTATACATTCTCCCTTTTTGTTATACTTACCTTTACCAACTCATAAATTTCATTACCAATTATGACTTTATAATGAGGCGGATAATCTGAACATTGCTGTATTAATAATGTAGTATCTGCTAATTGTGGTAATTTCTCATTTAATTTCACGTAATGGCGGCCACTAAAAGGTTTTATGTCCGGTTGGCTGGGTAACGGTACCAATTGAGTATCCAAATACGAAGCGAACAAGTGCATTATAATCTAAAATTGTTTTCAAAATGATTAAGTCGGGGAAAACAAAATACAAAATTAATCGTACAGCGCTATCTGTCGGTAATGAGCTGTCCCATTCTTTTCCACCAAAATTGCCGCCACTATTCCATTTAAACTCGCTCATGCAACCACCTTTCGACAATTCCCTTATTCTCCCAACCAAGTAGTCTTGATTCGGCGAAATTTCCAAAAACGGGATGATAGTGGGAAGAGTGGGTATCAATTGGAGTACCATTCCTGTTTGAGCGGTCTTCCTTAAACGCTCCAGACCTACTTTACCTATTCGTATATCGCTCAGTCCGTGCTTTTCTAAAACATCGTCAATGTTGTCGAATTCTTTTATCAACCTTAGAAGTATCGTCTGAGAAAGCCACTGAAATGAAAAATTACAATACAGACAATGATATTATTAACTCTTTGGAACTGGTACCATTCTTAAATTGGCATTCCATTGTGTCAACGTCACGATATCTATAGACAATCTTCTCCAAGTTTCCATACCTTGAGACGGCGAACCTCTTGGGCTGCTTGGTGACGAGGCTGATGGTAAAGCGAGTGTTTTAGTTACGCTCTTAACGAGTGAAACGACTGTTTCTAGGTTGTTAGTGAATGGCGAGATGAGTCCATAGTAATAATTGGGAATGCTTGGAGGTATAGAGGGAGGTGGTGGCGGGGCATGCTTTATGGGCATTCCTGGAACTTGGAAATAAGGTAATATGTATAAATTAAATGTAAATAAATTCACTTTTTCCTTCGATTCTAATTGTAACATATTTATAAAGGTGTCTCGTGTCTCAATTACAGGAACAGGAAAAATAAATACAAGATGACGTAAAAGAAACGACCTTTTTATTTCAGACTTTGCAAAATAGATCTGAGACTTTAATTATGGAAAGATACACAGTTGCATAGCGAACGAAAATCATAGAATTGTACTTTGGAACTAACGTTCGATAATAGCAACTCAACAAATTTACCGTCGCCATTTCAAAATTAGAGGTCCACTTTCCATTTACATGATTAGACGATTAGTGGGACATTTTCAGCAAGAGAGCTATGTAAAAGATTTGTTCAAATCTGAAAGACAACATTCAGACAGAAGTCAAGAGAATATTCAGCGAACAAAAGAAAGTGTTCAAGAGAAGCCAGGAATATCAACTCTAAGGCGTTAATTTCAGTTACACGTAACTGCTGTGGATATTACAGAGAGATTTAACACTGTTCCCATACAAAATTCAATTCATTCAAGAATTAAAGTCGAAAGACTCGAGCAGTGCTTAAATTATGCCGTACAGTTGCAAGAATTGACCCGAAAAAATTAAAACTGTATCCATCATTTGATAGTGAGTAGAGCAGACCAATTTCCGTGCGCGCCATGTGCGCCGATGTGAGGATGATGGTATTGCATCAGAACTAATAAAAAGCATTCAGTATGTATTTGGTACTTGCTTAGACTGCATGTAAGTGTAAGCATACGTAATAAAATGTCGACACATAAATCGAGAAAACGACCGTTGTCAGACGAAGTGAATAAGTTTATTATGGATTTCCCGGACTTAATATACAATGGCTCAAAAATTAAATGTTTAGTGTACAATACATATCAAATGTGTTGGTCAAAAACACATTGTAAAGAACACGTAAGCAGTTCGAAGCACAATAATAACAAAATTAATCGACAACAGTTTATACATGAACTATGTGTAACTATGATTGTGTGTACACTGCCGTTTACCTTGTTAAGTAATGATTCATTTATTTCATTTTGGTATAAATACGCGAATCAAACATTACCGAACACGACAACGTTACGAAGGAATTTACCATCGGTGCGTAAACAGGTTGAAAATAAAATCAAAGCCGAACTGAAAAATAAAAAACTGTGGTTATGTGTGGACGAAACAACTGACAGCAAAAAACAATCTGTAGTTAATGTGATGGCGCGTAATATGGAACCACATCAACAAACGTCTTCAATTTTATTAGCATCCAGACGACTAGAACAATGTAATGCCGAAAAAATTTCAGAGCTGCTATTAGATACTTTGGAAAAATTTAAACTTTCGAAAGACCAAGTATTAATGTTTATGACCGATGGTGCCGCAACCATGTGTTCTGTAGGCCGGTCTCTTAGAAAATATTGTCCTAACTTGTTACATATTACTTGTAAACTCCATGCTCTACACCTTGTGGCAGAACAGGTTCGTAGATGTTATCCAGAGGCAGATGCTTTAATATCGAGTACATAGGCAGTATTCCTGAAATCTACAAAACGTATTCGGCAATTTCACGAATTGTGTCCCCGTACCCCTGAGCCACCACAGCCGATTCTGACACGTTGGGGTACATGGTTATGGGCGGGGTTTTACTGTCATAAACATTTTGAAAAAATTAAGGACGTTGTTTGATCATTCGATCCGAAATAAAGTGCCAGTCATCAATACAAGCCAGAAAAAATTTCAAGATGCCCAGATTAAAATGGATTTACAAAGTATTCGTGGGAATTATTTGGGACTAGAAGAAGCAATAACAAAATTAGAAAATTCGTCGCTGTCATTAGAGGAATCACTGCAAATCGTTAAAGATATTCACGCACAACTGTGTGCTGTAGAAGACGCAAAAGGTGAAAGTGTTCTAATTAAATTTGAAAGTGTTTTAGACAGAAATGCAGATTTTGACACCTTAACACGTATTTGTGAGGGCACGTCTACAGATGCGTTAAGTTGCTTAAAAAAGTATTTTGATTATGCGAATATAACATCACTAGATGTAGAACGCTCGTTTTCCGAATATAAACATATTTTTTCCTAACGGCGGACATGTTTTTCAGAAATTACCTTAGAAACGCACCTGATGTTGAAAATATACAATCGGGTTTCTCCAGTTTGTCAATCCTTGGAAGGCGCTTAAACCGGTAAGTGTTTTTTTAAATCCTCTGTCGTGCACACAATCACTGATTTCATACATTTTCCATTTTATTTATAGGTACATACAACGCTGCTATAATATGTACTATTCTTATTTTTCGTGTGTTTATGCATATTACTTTAATAGCAGAAAACCAAATGTATATTTAATTATTTCAGATAGAATAAATGTCTCTACTTCTATACTTATATCGGTAACAAGCTCATGTTGCGTCCCTATTCTATCGCATATTCTAATAAGGCGCTCATGGCTCATGGCGCGCACGGAAATTGGTCTGCTCTAATAATGAGTTTGATGATAAGCAGAATTGTCGTATATGGGGAAGTTAAAATTTCAGAATTACTCATGAGAGCGTATTACATCCGCTTAAATGCAGTCTGATCCGGTGTGATATCCTAAAGGATTATTGGGTACTATTTTTTTGAAGACCTTAAAAGAAATAGCGTAGCTCTAACTGGTGAGCGATACTGGCATATGACTCAAACTCAATGTTAATGAAATGATGTGGTTTCAACAAGACGGAATCTCTGCACACACCGCCGAAGTTACTATGGATCGTTTAAGAGCGATTTTTAACGAAAGGTTAATTTTAAGAAATGCGGCAATCAACTGGCCTGTTCGATCTCCGGATTTAACAGTCCGGGACTATTTTTTCCGATTCTATTTAAAGGAGGTTTATGTTAATAAGCTAGGAATCATACAAGAGTTAAAAGACAATATTCGTGTGGAAATTGAGGCGCTAACTTCCGATGTTTTACCGAAGTCATAGAAAATGATCTAGGAGTTTGTGAGAAAATGGATATAAAATAAATATTAACCCTACACTGCGCAATTTTTTTTTCTTCGCCGAAAAAAATTTTTTTCAATGTAATTTTGTGTGTTAAAATATGGAAAAATAATTAAAAAAATCCATGTGTAAACATTAAGTTTTTATTTAAATAAATGTATATGTATCAAATTTGCTACATTGTGCAGAAGTAGTATGTAAGAATATAAGTCACTATTTCGTATGAAATTGCAAGAAACAATTATTATGCTTATTAAGACATAAGTGTAAAGAACATTTGGAACACTTTATGAAAGAAAAAGATTTACATCCTGGATTTTTGCAGCGTTGTCTCGTTTCATCGTGAGTAGGCCAGTGGCTATAGGAGTCCTGACGCACTTCTTTTGGAGGTACGTAGACAGTCGTAGCAGAGCGTGTCTTTTTGGCTTGAACACTTTTTTCAATGTCACTAGGCCTTCCTCTTTTAAGTGTAGATGTACTTCCTTGATTGCATAAACAATATGCTATTTCAGCGCGGAATTGTGCTAAAGGCAAATATTTCTCATTCCGAGTCGTAGTGACGTTCCTATACAACAGCCATGAATTTATTATAGTCATGTCTAACAAATGATAAAATAATCGTAAGTACCATTTTTTAGTTCGCATTGCTACCTTGTAACGACCAATCAATCCATCTAGCAGGTCGACCCCCCCATATGTCTATTGTAATCTTTTACTAGATTGGGGCATGAGATTTCGACGGTTTTCTTCTCTTTTTTGTCAAACCGTTTTACTTGTGATAGGGGTAATTGTCCAGTGAAAGAAGATAAAAGTAATACTGTTTTATTATCTTTCCATAAAACGGAAGAAATGTCCACTCCTTCGATATTCGCCACATATTCTTGGCAAGTGCCGCGCCTTTCCTTCGCCATTTCTTTGTCACTAATCATTTTGCAATTAGGAATTCTTGATCTTCTTACTGTTCCAAGAGAATGTATAGCGCATTTAGCCAAGTGAACAATTAGAGGAATTGACGTATAGAAATTGTCAAAATATACTCTGTAGTTCTCATTATGTGGTACGCTCCTGCATAAACGTATGACAATATTTGCACTAGATCCTAAATCTGGCTCTTCTGGTTTTCTATACTTCGGATTATTTTCGTCACCGGTGTAAATTTCAAATTTGTACGAAAATCCGTCTGTCCCACAAAGCACATACAATTTGTGTGGTTTCATCGCTAGATACTGTTTTATATAGTGTCTGCTTTTTGTTGCACATAGTTGTTCGTCGACACAAACATATTGTTGTAGTGGGACAGATTGAAATTTATCATTCAATTTGTTTATTGCCGACCGAAATTTATGCAGTCGATCGTGATCCGGATCATCCCTTGGCTTCATTTTTGTGTTGTCATTAAAGTGCAGATATTGTCGGATTTTAACAAAGTTGTTACAGCTCATGACTTCTCTGATTTTGTCAAATCCAAGTGTGGAGGATCAGTAACTTCTTACATCAGGCATTCGCACTAACGACATATATATATACAAATTCCAATATATTTGTTTAAATCTTCCTCAGTTATTTTGGCAGGTTTACTGGGATCTTTTTGTATGGAGAATAGATTACTTTGCTCTACTATTGTCAAAATGAGTTCTTTATCAAAAAAATATTTAAAGAATGACAAAGGACAGCTCAGATTATCTATATCTGGTGGAAAATTTGCTATTCCTCGGAAAGTTAAAGCGTTGTCATCTATAATCAATTTTTTTTTTCGCCATAAAATATTTTTATATCTTTCTTTTAGCTCTCTTGCTTCTTTCTTAGGATCCCTCTGCATATGTTGCAAATTATCGTAGCTTCAGCAAGCTCACTTCCTTCGTTTTCTACTTCCTTTTCATTTCTTTGATCTCTTCTTCTTCTTCCGAGTATTCTTCGTTATTCTCGATATTATTATCTTCAATCACTAACCCGTCTTCAAACTCAATAGGCATAGCTAATATAGAATTTCTAATTTCTTGATATATTTCTGATTCTTCGTCGCTCTCCTTTATGCTATCATAATCATCTTCACTTTCAGAGAGATGTGCGATTATATCTTCCAGTTCTTCCTGTCGTAGATACTTCGCAACCCATTTATTTTTTTTATCCGACATTATTTCACTCACATATAAACAAATAACACTCTCTAACACAATGTATCAGATATGATACATCTCATTTTCAATGACGATATTTCTTAGAAAATTTATTGTTTCCACTGAATATGACACTTAATGTATTATATGAACCTTAGGTGTTCTAATTTTATAATTGTTTGTTATCGATATGTAATTATACGATAGTTTTATAATACTTTCTTGCACGTGGTTATCAACACACAATACACCGCCATACATTCACCTGTTCCATAAGTAAAAAATATGCGCAGACGCGTTGGTACAAAAATCAACCGTAGTTATAGCGTATATAGGGATGTATTAGATTATCTACAAAAGTCACAGTGTGAATTTCATGCTCTCTATATTACATTTATATGTTTAAAGGTAGTTGTATCAGATCTGCAACACTGCGCAGTATAGGGTTAAGTTCGCGACGTAATATTTCGCAAGTAGCCTAAAAATCTCTCCATACATGATAGTTTACATTATCACTCTTAAATAAACGATGGCATAAGAATTGTCTCTACTTCTATATATGAATATATTGAATAAAAAAAAAGTTTAAAACAGTTCGCTACTGTTGCGCCATCTTGTATTAGTTCAACTAGTAAGAAATAAGCATCACCATTTTCTGGATAAAATCCATATCATTTCGATTGCTGATATGCTCTATCTCGAAATCTCCACCCTTATTCATTTGTAATCTTATGTGAGATTGAAATTATGGCATTGAAGTTTTCAATATCCTTAAATATATTATGGAATTGTGTTAATAAAATACAGGATCCAACTAAATCCTGTCTAATATCCGTTTTCTTAGAGATTAGATATCTAGTGGATAATTATATAACTAGATAACTATAAGGGAAACACATAAATAGGTTTCTTCACTTCTGTATAGACTTTATTTACACGATATATTTGTCTAGAGGTAAAAGTTCTTGATAAATTTAGTTCTTTAGATATTTGGTTGCGCGCGCATGTTTATAGGTTAAAAAAGGTTAGGCAAGTGTTTTCGTTTTTCATTGATATGTCACTAACATATCGTTAAAGTCAGTGTTGATTAGTGTTTGGCGTTCTCCTAAATTTCTTTTTTTAAAATAGACCTAGGTATGATATACGGAAAGATGTAATTATATAGAATAATTACTCGTATTATTGACGATTATATTAGAATATAATCTAGTTTACATGTGTTTTCAATTCATTTATTACATAATTTCTTTTGTTTTAATAGGAAGAGATCAGGCAGAGTTATTTTGTAATAGAAAATGACTTTTTCTATAAATGTACAAGTTGTGTGTGTGACCATAAATTAATGGATACGTTTCGTTGGTTTAGTTCTGCACATGCTACAATTTTCAATAATTCTTGAATAAAGATGTAGCTAGAAGTAAACAATTTTCCTGGTGTTGGTGCTTACCCTATGTAAAATTATTTGCAAACCAACTTCAAATCCACGAATACAGATATCTTTTCTCACATTAGAATTCGAAATGTTATAGGACGGTTAATTTTTTTTGTTTATTAGCATTTCCATTATTATTATATATAGATCAAACTGTAATATATTATACAAGTGTCCCGTATTGTTATGTTCAAATTTTAGAAGTGTAAAGTAGACTTTATTTCAAGTAACAAAAACGCAAAATTTGTATATCCACTTTTATTTGTCTCAAAGTTACAGATCAATGAATGTGATTGTCAGATCATAAAAAAATGTAATCCCAAAGTCAATAATAACTGATTTTATTTAAAAAAGTTCAATTAATAATATTTTCGAAATGACCACCTCCTTGTTGAATGCAGGCTTGTGCCCGTAAGCCAACAGAAGAAGTACTTATCCGAATTTCATACTTGTTTTGTCGGATTTGCTCGGCAGCCAGGTGAATACGATCCAACAACTCTTCTCTTGTGTTCGAAACTTGCGCGTAGACTAAATATTTCATGTACCCCCATAAATAAAAGTCAAGGGGATTAAGATCGGTTGATCTGGGTGGCCATGCAACAGGATCACCTCGACCAATCCATCTTTGATAATTGACGTTAACCCAATTTCGGACAGCAATTCCGAAATGTGGTGGTGCCTCATCCATGTGAAACCACATGTCTCGTCGAGCATTCAGTGGGACATCCTCGAAAAGACCTGGCAGTTCGTCAATAAGAAATTGAAGGTAATTGTCCGCATTTAACCTCCCAGGAAGAACGACAGGACCAATCAACAAGTCATCGATTAGGGCCGCCCAAACGTTAATAGAAAATTCATGTTGAGATTTATATGGGCGTATAGCTTTGGGATTTTCTGATGACCACCTGTGAGGTTTCTCAGATTTGTAACACCACTTCTTGTGAACGTAGATTCATCTGTCCAAAGGACTGTTCTGCAGAAATTAAAATGAAGCCGTGACTGTCTTAATATCCAGGTAGAATAAACTAGACGAGCATAGTGGTCTGCCTCAAGCAAACCGTGTCCCCTGCGATAGTGATATGGGTATAAGCCCTCACGTTTTAAAATTCGGCAAACTGTCTTTCGTGGCACTCCTAGCTGTCTAGCATTCGACGTATACTGAGAGTTGGATCCCTTGTAACAGTAGCTACTGCTTCTTCCTCTAAGTCTGCTGGCAAATTTACTCTTCGGTCGAAAAGATAATCACGCAGTCCGCATTCTCGAAATTGTCTGTGTACTTCCAGAAACGTTCTGTAATGAGGAATGCGCCTATCGGGAAACCGATGTCGGTATTCAATAACTGCTTGACGTCACTGCCGTTTCAGTAGCCATACACAAAATGCATGTCCGCATGCTCTTGAGAAGAAAATCGGTAAGGCATTTTGAATATAGAAAACGTGTCCACTCACTAATAAGCTGTTGTATGAACTGAAACGTAATGTAATCCTTTATTAAAAAATGCAACGTTAACAGTCATCTGAACATTTGTTTATTCTATGATATTCATGGTACAGCACTTACGAAATAAGTAAGAACCTTCTTTATCATAAATCAATTTCCAGTACTCTTTTTTGTAGATCTCCAAGAAATTACTGTATGTACTACGACACGTGTTTATTTATTTTAGGATAACATTTTATTATGCGACGTTAACAATCACTGGCCTGTTATTGATACGTATAACTTTTTTTAAATAAAATCAGTTTGTATTGACTTTAGGATTACATTTTTTTCATGATCTGACAATCACATTCATAAATCTGTAACTTTGAAACAAATAAAAATGGATATACAAGTTTTGCGTTTTTGTTACTTGAAATGAAGTCTACTTTACACTCCTAAAATTTGAACATAACGATACGGGACACTTGTATATTTTTTAATAATTATCGTGTAATAAAATGTAATAAATTCTTCTATTTTCGTATTTAATAAAACTCCATTTACAAATTAAAACAGTTTGTAAATATAGTGAAAAAACTTGTGTTCATATTTTTTCTGTCACCTTATAATTAATGGGACATCACTTAATTATAGTTTGAAGTGTATAGTTACAGAATATTCTAAATATGGGAAGTTTTATGACAAATAAAAAAAAAAGTAAATAAAAAGAAGTTAGGTGCATAACTATTTAACAATGTTGCCATTTTATACGGTTGCATTATCTATTAGATTATTAGATACTGATCTTCCGGATAAATAACTATAACTTTTGGTCAAGAAATTCAAATGTATTTTATCAATCAGATACATCTTTGTATTAGATAGCTATCAGGAACTATATCTAGAGGTAGAGAAAACGAGCATAGGTAATCATTAAACCTACACAAACGAAAGGATATACGAGATGACATTATTGTATCCAACTGGTGTACATGTAGCAATTTGAATTAATTTTTCTCACAAATGGAATTTCTGTAAATTATATGCACAGTATGTAACATACATAATATCCAGGTTTAGTAATTACTTATTAATCATTACTTCAACAATGTTTAGTTGACGAATAAGCCTTCTAAAAGTATTATTGTGTATTCTTTTACAACGTAAAGCCTCAATATTGTAGGGCACCTCATATTTTCATTGAAAAGTTTTTACAAATAAATAAAAATTTATGTTTAAAAATGTTTTCGATATCCTTAGTGATGTTATTTGAGTATTGCTAGCATAACACTGTTGCGTTTATAATACGTAAAGGAAAAAATGAATCAGTTCCAAACCGAAAAACTAATGGGTTGTAATTATGGTAATGAAGAAAAATGTAATTATTTATAGCTGAAACTAATCAATTATTCAATATTATTTAAAGTATATCAAGGATATGAAAGACAATGAGATCTAAGTCAAACAAAATCGCTTTAATTCAATAACTAAACGATGAAAATAAGGTAGAGACTTTGTTTTAACACGAACTTCCATAATGACAATATTGAACAAAATAATCCTGACAAAATTGGACCATTATGTAGCCCAAAGTCAAGCACATAAGTAAACTTAAAGAAAATAAGTCTGATGGTAAAACTCACTCCTGCATGATACAATGAAATGCTCCAAATTTTCCACTAATTCTACATAAAGAATATTGGTTTTGGCAGAATAACATAACTAATTGAACTGATAAAATAGGATTTAGATACTTCCTGAATTAATTTAGTTCTTTACCCTCCAAGACAATTAAATATTCCATTCTAACTTTTCCTCAATATCCTTTGGAAAGAACTTGTAACTAAATTTAGAAAATTAAATGGATTAAAAGAAAATTGTATATTGCTTTTTTATACACACTGTTTTTCATAGTTAAAACTTGCATTGTGAGCTTGAAACTACAGAAAATTTTTATAAGATGAGTATAATAATACATTTAATTGGATCCCGGATATTTTAAAATCCAAAAAATACATAGCAACAGGTTATTAAACTAGTTCCGACATGACCAATTTAACTGATTAATTATTGATGTAAATTTGAGATTTTAAGCTAAATTTCAAAATTACAGTACATACTTGATGTAGGAGACGAAAGTTGATATTGGCAATTCTTCAAAAATGTTGATGCTTCTTTGGTATTTTTCATTATGGGGTGACTCCAAAATGAGCTTAACGTATTACTTTTAGTGTCAGGCATAGTGTTTATATTAGCTATTTTGTCGTTAGTCTCAAAATCTTTCAAGTAAGTTTGCAGAGAATCTTTGTCTGCTATGAAATCTATGCCAGATGTATCATTTCTTGTTTTCTTTACAGGAGGCGTAGTTTGTGATCTCGGTGAACCTCTCGAATATAACCAGGAGTCTGATTTCACAGGATAATTAAAACCTATAATATACATAATCTTATTAGAGCTCAAAATTACAAATTTAGATTTGATTACTATCATTAGGTGTCGAATTTGAAATCCAGCTTAAAGCAGTAGTATTCATAGGAGTAACAGATAAAGAAATATTTGGAGTACTTTGATGTTCCGGAGTTGAATGAATGTTACTTGGAGGTGTACCTAAAATATCTTAATAAACATAAAATTATGCACATATCACTTTTACCTGGTATTGATGAGTTTAAAGTAGTAATTATTACAGGTGCACAAGGAATTGTTGCATTTTTTATATTCAATTTCAAGTAATAACCGAAATGATATAAAATATTTAAACTTAGTATAAAAGCTCCTGCATATTCAAAGTACTGTATATAAGAGACATATAAAGGACATGTGTATGCTCTAAAACATAAATATTAAAGTAAATCGAAAGTTTTTCAGGAAACAAATTTACAGATCATATAAAATAATTGCTAGTAAGGTAATGTTTATTGAACCCCATATTAGACTATATTTGGACTGTTGCTGTTTCTTATTTTGATTAATAGTATTCTCTAAAAGGGGTGCATTTATGCCACTTATACTTCTGTTTGGTGTCAGTTTGCTGTAACAAAGTCAATATCATATAACCTTATTTGCACATTATCCGTATCACTAACTTTTGCAGACTCATTTCTTAATAAGGACATGTAATTTTGAAAATTAGCAATGATAATGTAACGTAATGACGAAAATGTATAAATTTTGATGAATGTACATGAACGACTTGACAGGAAAAAATGAAAAACGCGCGCTCAAATAGAAATAACATGAAATTAGCTTTGACCAGCAGTGATTAGCATAATACCACAGAGGCACAAAATACCCCCAATTCATTTTAAATAAAAATTTCAAACTGAAAGTTAAGCATGAATTTTTGGAGTGGCATTTAAATTAAATATTAAGGAAACGTAAATGATTTATCTACAATATAAATATATTTATGATATATTATTATATAACTAATGTAAATGGGAAAAACGGGCCTTAAATAGTACATGAAATTAGCATAATGAAAATAAAAATTTCAAATTTAAAATGACTTTTTGGCGCGGCATTTAAATTAAATATTAAGAAAACCTAAAAATAAATTATTTAAATTTATTACTATGACCTTATTTAATACATTATATTAAGGAGAAAAAATACTAAATGTTTGATCTACAATATAAATATATTTATGCTATATTATTAAATAAATGTATAAAGTTTACTATTTATTAGGAAACATTTTTAATATCATATTAATTTGTTTATGTGTCATTTTCTTATCACCAGGTATTAATATTCCTTTGGCTTCTCGTTCTTTCCTAATATTTTTATTCGTAAGGTGGCTTGTATAACATTTTTTAAAGTTCTCAATTTCTTTCGAACATAAAGACTGGTTAAATTCGTGTTCTTTAAAGCATGCAAACATTACAGACATTTCATATATACAACACACTTCACTAGACACATCTCCTTTTCCAGATACTCTTGGTTTTAATTTCAAAGGTAATATTTCTTGGAATGGAACAGGCTCCTTAGGGTTGCCCCTTGCTAATAAGATAGCAGCAATTTTCATGATCTATCTACAAGGGCATTGCAATAATGCTTAAATTAGAACTGAAATTGATATACTTACTATTACTTTGCTAAATATATTTAACTTGTTATTTAGTGTGAAATTGAGGTTATAAATTCACATTTTAATATTAGAAATTGTCTTGTACTGACATCTATGAGTAACGAAATTATTAAGTTTGCTGTTGAAGTAATAGTTTTATAAACAAACGGCGTTATGTAATTAAAAGATGTAAATTAAAATACAATATGTTTACCTACTTTTAAAAGTATTTTACGAAAATATTGCACATTTATTGAGCACGCTCTATTCGTTGAGTAAATATGTATTAAGCAAATAAAGAGAAAAAAATGTAATTGAGATACAATGGATTTTTATGGATCGCCAGAACCGTTAGATATACAAAAATATAAACTCATAAACAAATAAAAAGTTGACTTCATAAAGTCTCTTTACAATATACGATGTTTGCTTTTTATTTAACGTGGAATGTACCTGTGCTGTTTTAGAATTCATGTAAATAGTGATCAACATCATACTTTTTCTATAAAAATAAGAAAGTTTTAGTCAAAAATTTAGTAAATTGTGCAACATTGAAGAACATGGATGCAGCGGCAATTTTGGTAAGATAAATTGCAGTATAAACGCTGACACCAATATTTAAATGTAATAACATTCCTTCCAGATGCTCTCGGTATTTTTATTAGGTACTGGTAACGCAAATATTTTCAAAAAAGCATCAACGCCATGTAAACCGACGAATGTTCAGTGTTTGAGTGAAAATACCTATACATTTTGCTTGAATTCTTCGTTAATATACTTTATATTTAATTGTCCGAAGCATTATATCTGCGATGATACCACGAAATATCCGTAAGTACATGAATTGCATTTATGGTGTTGGTTTAATTAATTTTATTTCTTAGATGCGTTAAAAAATTAAATTATCTTCGAATGGAAGCGTTATCAAACCTAGATAGCGCTCCGGAAGCTATAACAGCAAATATACTTATAGCATCCAGTGAATCTGACTACGTCACGGAGCCCAATGTGTTAATTGAACGAGAATCGCAATCTGGGTCAAATGTAATAATGGAAACTGACGAGGAGATTCAAGATGCAGTAACTACAAGTATGACAATGACAACGAATATATTATCTAGGGTATCATCGGCGATAACTAAACCGAACATAATTTCGTTGCCTGCATTAATTAAATTATTATTCATGCCATCTACAGCTACATCATCCGTAACAGTTCCGCCATCTAATGCAAGTCATTTAACCACATTCGATACATCGCTTAGAACAATTTCCGCTCATGAAATAACCAAAGTAACCGTCCCATTTACGAAAGCGCCATCTTCATTGATAACAGAAATATCTACGCGAACTACAAATACGTACAATGCATTTACTACTGATGATACTACATCATCAGAAACGGTTTCACCAATTATTACAACTGTACCTGCATTAACAATTTCACCTACAACTTTAAATGCGTCAAACACAAAAACAGAAGCGCCAGCTTTGATAGGTTCCGTAACAACACCGGTTACAAACTCATCAACTTTAAAAGTAATTATACCAAACGTAACAGAAGCCGATACATCAGCAACGGTTCCATTAGTTTCAACGGTAATTACATCAATTAAGCCTTTACTATTAACAAAAGAGGATGCAGAAAACGTAACTCCAGCTACAATTACAGCAATCGCTGAGAGTTCTACGCCAATTATATATTCAACAAATACTAAAATAATGGAACAAAGTGCAAATATTTCTACCACAAAAGATGCTGCGCCAATTGCAGTTAAATCATTTACATCTATCTTAGATAAAAATTCATCGGTGACTAAGACCATATCTACGATAAAATCTATTGGAACTACCATTGCATCTATTTGCAAAACTGAAGTAACGCCAACTTCAACAAGAAAGGTATCAACATCGGAGTTCGTTAACAAAACCGAATCACTGGCAACTACACCAATCATAACAAATCCACAATCTAAAAAGGCATCACCTACATCAACCGAAACTACTCCAGAAGGTAGAGCTGTACCTACTGTTACTATCTCGTCCAGACCTACATATCTTAGAAATACTAAACCGAGCAAAAAAAGAGTTACTGTTGTAAAAAAGCGAATCACAACACCTAGGCCAACTCGTAAAACACCATCAAAAATTACGCCACGCAAGACAACATATAAATTTTCTAAAATTACAACGCAAACACCATTTAAACTCAAGCAAAACTTAATTACACGAACTACATCAACCACAACAGCTGCACCGACTTTCCTCACAAGAACTACTTCAACCACAACAGCTTCACCGACCTTACTCACAAGAACTACTTCAACCACAACAGTTACACCGACGTTAATTACAAGAACTACACCAACTACAACATCTTCAACGACTCTCATTACAAGAACTACACCAACAACAGTTTCACCAACTTTAATAACAGATACACCAACGACGACAACAGGTAATATTTTTTTATTAATTTTAAAAGAGGTGTTCAAGAAAAATAATTAAAAAAAAAAATTGGAAACCTTACTATCTGGAGGAACGAATGTAGATAGAAGTTATTGAACCAATGTTGACTGCTGTATTAGTTGTCCAAAAGTAGAATTGATAGGCAACCATGGCCAAAATAATAGCAGTAATATATAACTATATAACACATTAAACTTTATTTATTAAAATAACTCATATAATGCATGAGTTATCAACTTATCAGTAGAGCAGACCAATTTCCGTGCGCGCCATGAGCGCCGGTATGGGAGTGTAATTCGTAATATATTAGAATATGCGATAGAATAGGGACGCAACATGAGCTTGTTACCGATATAAGTATAGAAGTAGAGACATTTATTCTATCAGAAATAATTAAATATACATTTGGTTTTCTGCTATTAAAGTAATATGCATAAACGCACGAAAAATAAGAATAGTACATATTAAAGCAGCGTTGTATGTACCTATAAATAAAATGGAAAATGTATGAAATCAGTGATTGTGTTGTGTGCACGACAGAGGATTTAAAAAAACACTTACCGTTTTCAGCGTAAATTCCTTCGTAACGTTGTCGTGGTCGGTAATGTTTGATTCGCGTATTTATTCCAAAATGAAATAAATGAATCATTACTAAACAAGGTAAACGGCAGTATACACACAATCATAGTTACACATAGTTCATGTATAAACTGTTGTCGATTAATTTTGTTATTATTGTGCTTCGAACTGCTTACGTGTTCTTTACAATGTGTTTTTGACCAACATATTAGATATGTATTGCACATTTGGAACTTACTGCAAGTGAGAATTAATGAATATTAAATCACATTCTTACATGTAAATGTCGACTTATATGATGCGTTCGTAACTACAATCAGACAAACTAAGTTTGTACCAGTATGCAGAACACACCCTTTCGCGACAACGAACTTCCTGGTAATTAGGTTAATTAAGAATTAAGAAATACTGAAAAAACAAGTCAATCAACGGGAGGAATCGTACAGACGGCGCTTCGTTCTGGTTGGAACTTTTCAATGCACGGTATACCTCGAAGACGGACATTGCTTTTTCATTTCTATACTTTCTGTATATATAGTTAACATTTGGAACTTACTGCAAGTGAGAATTAATGAATATTAAATCACATTCTTACATGTAAATGTCGACTTATATGATGCGTTCGTAACTACAATCCGACAAACTAAGTTTGTACCAGTATGCAGAACACACCCTTTCGCGACAACGAACTTCCTGGTAATTAGGTTAATTAAGAATTAAGAAATACTGAAAAAACAAGTCAATCAACGGGAGGAAACGTACAGACGGCGTTTCGTTCTGGTTGGAACTTTTCAATGCACGGTATTCCTCGAAGACGGACATTGCTTTTTCATTTCTATACTTTCTGTATATATAGTTAACATTTGGAACTTACTGCAAGTGAGAATTAATGAATATTAAATCACATTCTTACATGTAAATGTCGACTTATATGATGCGTTCGTAACTACAATCCGACAAACTAAGTTTGTACCAGTATGCAGAACACACCCTTTCGCGACAACGAACTTCCTGGTAATTAGGTTAATTAAGAATTAAGAAATACTGAAAAAACAAGTCAATCAACGGGAGGAAACGTACAGACGGCGTTTCGTTCTGGTTGGAACTTTTCAATGCACGGTATTCCTCGAAGACGGACATTGCTTTTTCATTTCTATACTTTCTGTATATATAGTTAACATTTGGAACTTACTGCAAGTGAGAATTAATGAATATTAAATCACATTCTTACATGTAAATGTCGACTTATATGATGCGTTCGTAACTACAATCCGACAAACTAAGTTTGTACCAGTATGCAGAACACACCCTTTCGCGACAACGAACTTCCTGGTAATTAGGTTAATTAAGAATTAAGAAATACTGAAAAAACAAGTCAATCAACGGGAGGAAACACTTGCAGTAAGTTCCAAATGTTAACTCTATATACAGAAACTATAGAAATGAAAAAGCAATGTCCGTCTTCGAGGAATACCGTGCATTGAAAAGTTCCAACCAGAACGAAACGCCGTCTGTACGTTTCCTCCAGTTGATTGACTTGTTTTTTCAGTAGTTCTTAATTCTTAATTAACCTAATTACCAGGAAGTTCGTTGTCGCGAAAGGGTGTGTTCTGCATACTGGTACAAACTTAGTTTGTCGGATTTTAGTTACGAACGCATCATATAAGTCGACATTTACATGTAAGAATGTGATTTAATATTCATTAATTCTCACTTGCAGTAAGTTCCAAATGTTAACTATATATACAGAAAGTATAGAAATGAAAAAGCAATGTCCGTCTTCGAGGAATACCGTGCATTGAAAAGTTCCAACCAGAACGAAACGCCGTCTGTACGTTTCCTCCCGTTGATTGACTTGTTTTTTCAGTATTTCTTAATTCTTAATTAACCTAATTACCAGGAAGTTCGTTGTCGCGAAAGGGTGTGTTCTGCATACTGGTACAAACTTAGTTTGTCGGATTGTAGTTACGAACGCATCATATAAGTCGACATTTACATGTAAGAATGTGATTTAATATTCATTAATTCTCACTTGCAGTAAGTTCCAAATGTTAACTATATATACAGAAAGTATAGAAATGAAAAAGCAATGTCCGTCTTCGGGGAATACCGTGCATTGAAAAGTTCCAACCAGAACGAAACGTCGTCTGTACGTTTCCTCCCGTTGATTGACTTGTTTTTTCAGTATTTCTTAATTCTTAATTAACCTAATTACCAGGAAGTTCGTTGTCGCGAAAGGGTGTGTTCTGCATACTGGTACAAACTTAGTTTGTCGGATTGTAGTTACGAACGCATCATATAAGTCGACATTTACATGTAAGAATGTGATTTAATATTCATTAATTCTCACTTGCAGTAAGTTCCAAATGTTAACTATATATACAGAAAGTATAGAAATGAAAAAGCAATGTCCGTCTTCGAGGAATACCGTGCATTGAAAAGTTCCAACCAGAACGAAACGCCGTCTGTACGTTTCCTCCCGTTGATTGACTTGTTTTTTCAGTATTTCTTAATGTATTGCACACTAAACATTTAATTTTTGAGCCATCGTATATTAAGTCCGGGAAATCCATAATAAACTTATTCGCTTCGTCTGACAACGGTCGTTTTCTCGATTTATGTGTCGACATTTTATTACGTATGCTTACACTTACATGCAGTCTAAGCAAGTACCAAACACATACTGAATGCTTTTTATTGGTTCTGATGCAATACAATCATCCTCACACCGGTGCACATGGCGCGCACGGAAATTGGTCTGCTCTAGTTATCAGTTATCACAGATTTAATGTTTTGTACCCGTAGTTGCGATTTTATAAAACATAAGCTAATGGGCGAAACATGCTATTTACTATTTGGTGACAGTGTTCTGACAGAATAGAAGGTCAACTCAAGTCTACAATGGCCTGCAGCTCCCGTTATATTTTAGGTGTGACATTAAATACTTACTTTTCTGACATAACCCAATAGATTTTTAAAAAAATCGAGGTTTGAAAATTGCTCAAGATTTTGAAATGCAAAATCTACATCCTTTGTCCATTAAAAATTGTTTGTCTCTTTTATCCGTAGGTATTGCATCATTATCTTCCGCAAACACGCATTTAAGTGGTATCTTCTTTGAATATAATACAATTCAATCCACTTGGAAAGTGATTTTAATCTAGTATCGTTGATTGAAGGAATATACAGGGTGGCCCAAAATGACCGAAGGGGTTTGAGTTCATTATAACTTCTTATTTAAGACATAATTATTAAATTTTTTATATTTTAAATAGTATATTAATGGAGAATATTTTAAATTTAATTATGAAAAATTATATTTCGCAAGTGGTGGCCATTTTCTGCTTCGCATATTCGTGCTCTTTCCAAAACATTTTCCATAACCTTTCGCAAAACTTCAGGTGTCATGTTGTTGATTTCGTCGCGTATATTATTTTTTAATTCCTGTATGGTTCCAGGCTTATTAATATAGACTTTTCCTTTCAAATAACCCCAAAGGAAAAAGTCTGGAGCGGTTAAATCCGGTGAACGCGGAGGCCAATTAAAATCTCTTGTACGGGAAATAATTCGTTCACCAAAGATGTCGCGTAAAAGAGCCATTGTGTCCCGCGTAGTGTGCGCTGTGGC
Source organism: Melolontha melolontha (assembly GCA_935421215.2). NCBI lineage: Eukaryota > Metazoa > Arthropoda > Insecta > Coleoptera > Scarabaeidae > Melolontha > Melolontha melolontha. Next base: position 14,534,064 of record OW285236.1, read on the forward strand.
TCCATCCTGTTGGAACCATACTTGCGGATGGTTTTCCACCGCTGGCCTTAAAAAATTTTCCAACATTGTCCGATATCTAACACCAGTGATGGAAACGGCGACACCGTGTTCATTTTCAAAAAAATATGGGCCAATTATCCTTTCCGACGAAACACCGCACCTAAACGGTACACTTAAGTGGGTATAATTCTCGCTGTTGAACTACTCTTGGATTTTCCGTAGCCCATATCCTGCAGTTTTGCCTATTAACGAACCCATTTAATTGGAAATGGCCTTCGTCGCTCATAATTAAATTATGAATAAAATCATGATTTTCTTCTGCTTTTTGACGAAAATAAATTGCATAATCAAGTCGTTGCTGGTAATCTGTCGGTTTCAATTGTTGGACAAGCTGAATTTTGTATGGAAACATTCTTATTGTATGCAAAATTCTCTGCAGCGACCCTCTTGAGAGGCCAAGTTGTGTCGAACGTCTCCTGGTTGATGTTTCTCCATCTTCCCGAATACTCTCCTGTACCCGTTCAATATTGTCATCTGTGTGCACCGTTCGTCGTCTGCCGGCACCAGGAAGGTTCCTTACTGCCCCTTGTTCTCGAAAATTTGCAACCAGACGGTTTATTGTTGACTCTGAGGGTCCAACCCGCACATTAAAATAACGACGATATGCACACTGAGTCAAAACAATGGATCGTTGATTTGAGAAATAAAGTTCAACGATTTCGGCACGTTGTTCAATTGTGTACTGTTCCATTTTAAATTCCCCAAGTCTTCTTTACAAAATACTGAAAACAAAAAAAAAAAATTATAATAAAAAAGTTATAGGTAAGGAATTAAAACCCCTTCGGTCATTTTGGGCCAGCCTGTATAAAGATGCGCAACACTATATGCTATAAGGTGTCTTCAGTGTTGCCGCTATCAGCTCTAACAGCGTACTGAATTTATAAAAAACGTACTGAATCGAGAAAAATTTATCGATGACCTTTTAGTCTCAAGGGACAACAAAATACATCACTAACATGTGTAATGTATTTACATTTTATAACTTCGTAGTTATCTTCAGGGAAATATTTTCAGACAAAACGAATTACAAGAAGTCCAGTATTTCGCATTTAAAAAATCTCCAATATCGTACTACTCGTATGTAAACCATTCTTGAATATATTTTGTATACATTCCCAAAATGTTTGTCACCTATTTGTCAACAGAAGGCAGAGCAAATAATGCGGATTATAGTTATCTTTTCAAAGTATAATAACTAGCTTCTGTGTTTCATATCAGATAATTTAAAACAAAGAAATGTATTTTTTAGTACTTGGATTTAATTTACTATTGAAACCTTCAAGTTTGTAATGCATTTTTTAGTACTTGGATTTAATTTAGTACTGAAATTTTCAAGTTTGTACTGAAATTAGCTCTTTTTGCAAAATGACGTGGTATTGTATTTGAAATAGCGTACTGAATTCGCTGCGTATCTTACCACAATGTAATGTTATAACTTATAATACCTCCGCACACCTCTTGCCTACTAACTTAGCCGCTGCTTCGTGGCGCCGCCAAGCGATAGTTTTTGCAACAATTGCGTCTGGTTGTGTTTATTTGGATAACAGCGATAATATCAGAGAGAAAGGATGTTTCCTAACAGCAATAAATACTTTGTATTGTAATATGCATTGTAATTGTACACGAAAGAAAGGTGAATCGATAGAATGAATCTGTGGTCTTATCTGTTTTTTATTTACAAAATAAATAATACAATTGTATAATTAATATTAAAAGATGTTTTTCTGTTTTCTGATATTGTTCTCTATAAAATCCAGAGGATCCTGATTTAAGTAGATATTTTATTCCCGTTTTCTTTAAATGTTCCCAAAATAATTAATTGTAATGTCCACTGAAAACCAATAGATATTATTTTGTCTGCTATTACCTTCAAAAACTTCAATTTTATTGAAATTTGTACCGCTTTCTTCAATACATCTGTAATGAGGGCGTACATTTTCTGTCTTTCAGTCATTCACTTTGCTATTAATGAAATGTTCTTTATTAAATTATTATTTAAGCATGTTCTTAAATTCAACACTTTTAACAAACTTTGAATATTATTGTTCTTACAGATGGTAACGTGAATTTCAGATTACGTAACATAAATTTATAAGCTCCGGGTGATTTATAATATAAAGAAAGAATTTTTTCAGATTTTAGTCACTTTTCTTTTGTCTTATGAAATAGCTGCATATTTATAAACGTTTTTAGCGGTTTACTTTTATGGTTGGTTCAGTCATCTGTCCTTAGTCCTAACTTAGTATTAGTTTTAACCTTTAAAAGTTCAGTGATATGTAATTATTGTTGGTGTTCATACAATTCCTAAGCTAGTTTTAAGGCCAGTTCCCACTTATGCATTAAAATGCAGCATTTTTTAATGCATGACTTCCTATGCATCAAAAATTGCAAAGTAATTTTTGGGCAATCACAAAATTACTTGACAGATAGTAAAGAAAATTTTGTGGTTGTTTTAATTCGGCATAAAAAGTCTATTTTTTTCTATTAAGTATGGATTATGAAGAAATATTACTTTTATTAATAATTGGAGCAAGTGCTTCACTGCTTTTACCATATCGCCGAGAAATCTCAAAGCAAATTTTAATTTGTAATTTTATGAAAATGAACCTGTAAAGTTATAAAATTGAAAAATAAAAAATATATGTCTCTTACTATCACATGTTAACACTTACCATTCAACAACAAAAGTAAGGTGATATATTTTCGATATTAAAAATCAAACCGTCCAAACACATAATACCAATGTAAAATTATATATTGGTAACGCAGTATTCCCTAGCTTTCACTAGAATTGCACGTGCAAAGTTATGTTCGTAACTCATTAAAAAAGAATTAAAATCTTTTAAGAGTTGTCAATATATTTATATAAAATTATACATAAAAGAAAACATTTATATAGTCTACATTTAATATTTTATTGTTTCTTAAGAACATAATGGTATAATAATTCGTCTTGCAGATAATACAATCCAAATCCATATTATCCTTTATTAGATGAAGATAATATTTAACAAACACATGAGGATTTTCTGATAACTATTTGATAATTTTGCAAGTTAGTACACCATTAATAAGAAAAAAACAAACTGTACACCACCAATAAGAAAAAAACAAACTTCAATCAAATAAAACTTTGCCACGAGATCTTTATCATGTAATGTTTCGTTGAACCAGTGGCAGTAATTCGCTGCTTCATATTATGTGCATGCAAATGATGCACATTGATGGTTTTTATGGCAGTATTAATGTTACCATATTAAACTTCTACAAAATATAAATACAAAAATATTTTGTCAAAATAAGATAGTTACCTGGTGGTTAATGTTTAGTGAACTTTTATAGAAGTAAACTTCTCTGTTTCATCCAAATAAAACCTCAAAAATATTACTTGTATTATTTGCAATATGATATTTTTATTGTGAATGGAGTATATATTACAAAAATGAATGAAAACTAGTCAGTTTCTGATTCTGACTCAGAACTTGAGTCATTTACATTAATTATTATTGGAGCAATCTCTGCCCTATCAAGAAATTGCTCTGGCTCATGCCATTTTTTAATTAAATTTTCCGTATGCTTAAAGGAGTCACCATTCATTTCTCTATGGTAATCACCAGTGACTGTTTTTGATGGAAAAATTAGACTAACTCCTTTAATGAAGCCATTTTCTGTGCCAATTTGTATAATAATAAACCGTTTACCATCATAGTCTTCGGGTTTCCTAACACTTTTTATATTATCATTTTGCCAGGATTTCATTCTATTCCCTTTCGAAAAGATCCAAGTTTCATCAAGGAACATCACCTGACATAAAGTTGAATTTAAGTTATTCATATATTCCCTTAAAAATACATTTCTCATTCAAACTATATTTAATTTCTCTGTGAGCGCTCTCCTGTTACACTCTTTCTTATATTTAAAACCAATATCTTTAAGCAGTATTGCTAAAGTAGTTGTACTTGTATGAAAAAATTCTTTCATAGCCAATAGCCAATAGCCAAATGTGAATTACCTCATGAACACGGTCGATGGACATAAATGGTCCACCATTCTCTTTTTCGCGGTCAAAATACGCTGTCAGATTTAATAGAAGCTGTTGAGCTTGAGAACCAAGAGGTTTACTTGACATCTAAGAAATATTGTATAAAATAAATAGGTTAGAAATGTCAAAGTGATAATCAAACAATTTCGTACTTTTTTCCATTAATTGATATTACTATTTATTATCAGTATTGTTCTCCAAGGATCAGATTCTGTAATTTTTGATAAACTAAATATTCAAATTGGAAGAATGCTTAACCTAGAAGTCAGAATACCGGAAACAAAGTCAATAAACAACAATATTGAAATAATTTGAAAACAAGTCGAATATCATCAGACTATCTCCTAGACAACCTATCCTTTTTATTTTATCCTTTCGTATCTACACTCTAACTATATACCGATAGGTCCAACTCGCAACGGGTCATAGGCAACAATATACGTATGGAATGTAATGCGACGTGGCAACGTGTGTACGATGCCTATATTGAGTGACTTTCTTAAAATTTAAATTTATTTTGCAGAATTATTGATTTTTTACTTTTATCTTTTAGAAAACGTTATTGTTTTTTTATTACTTAAAATTACTTTATATGAAAAATAGTATACCATAATTTTATTACCTACGGATATTCACAATTCCAAAATACGTTACAATGTTGCTTATTTTAGATTGTAATTAGCTGAATGCTGTCGCAAAACTGATCTCTGCATTTTTTAAAATGCCAGAATAAAATTAACCCCTGCCTTTATTATAATTTTACAAAGGAACAGACACGTACTTCAATTTCTACGAAAAACTAAGCCTACAGTTCATGTATAATACAGTGATAATGAAGACTGGAGCGTTTGTCGACCTACGAAGTTGTACTTTACTTGTTTATTGTTAATAAAAGGCTGATGGAAACATTACGTGAGATTTTGGTATCTGTATTATAATAACATCACGATAATAGTAGAAATACAAATATGAGCATATTACGAAAGCATCAGCTGCATAATCAATATAACAAAATACTGCACCTTATTTGTTTGCTTTAAGTATTAGTATTTTCCGATAAATATAAATATCTATTCATTCTAACAAATTTAACAACGATTGACAAATTCAATTTCATGACAATACAATTGAATGAATATTCGTTTCAATGTATACTGTCTTTGTTTACACTTTTATGGTATACTATTTTTCATATAAAGTAATTTTAAGTAATAAAAAAACAATAACGTTTTCTAAAAGATAAAAGTAAAAAAATCAATAATTCTGCAAAATAAATTTAAATTTTAAGAAAGTCACTCAATATAGGCATCGTACACACGTTGCCACATCGCATTAGTTCCATACGTATATTGTTGCCTATGGCCCGTTGCGAGTTGGACCTATCGTATACCATATGTCCCCGGATTGAGTTTACAAGAGGAAAAAATATTTATTTTTGATTTTACAAAAAAGTGCTAAAGGAATAAAATTTTTTGCTTAATTTCAAATGACCAAATCTGTAATTAGAATTTCAGTACCACTTATCTATGTTCTAAAAATTTTTTTAAAATTTTTTTCATCGCAGTACATCTATTATTTTTTAATGGTAGAAGCCTTTGACTTGAAAATGTCATACACTAATTTATTTGTCAAAAAGAACTTCAAACTGTAATTCTGTAAGTTTTGGTGAAAATGTTAACGTTATCACAAAAAATATATTTAATACAATGTTACGGTATTGGGGAAAAGAGCTATCGTCGTATTGCTGAAGAATTTAATACAAAATTTCCCGAAGTAACTGTTTCCCGTATGGGTATAAGGAAGTTGGTGAAAATTTTTTTGGAAACTGGTTCTGTTCTGAATTTAAAGAAAAAGAAAATAGTACGTGATGAAGATGATGCTACTACAGTTTTAATTTTGGATTCGGTGCAAGATAATCCTAAACTTTCATTGCGGAGACGGGCGCTTCAACTGAATATGAGCAAATCCCATATTCCGTTGGCATAAGTATTGATAGCTCGCGAAGTGAGCTCCTTGTTATTTGTTCTTTTCGATTTGGGTTTTGCGGTTAGAATTTTGTCTATAAAAAATAGTCATTTAAAATTTTATTCCATAAAATGTATTATTATTTATATTATATATTTTTTGCAAAATGAATATGGTAAAAAAAGAAGGTAAGTGTTTTTAATAAAACATTAATCGACAAGAAAAACCAATTTAAGTAATTTATTGGAACTTTCAGATTTAAATGAAAGTTTTTGGAACTTCTAATATCTAACTCATCACTTGAAGTGAAATTGTCAGACATCTAAAATTTCGCTCTTATAAGTAAATACTTGTTAAACAAAATAAAAACCTCGCTTTAAATTATACCTTTAATTTGCTATAATAAAAAAATATAACGGTTCCAACCGATTCTCTAATTTATACAATTTCTTATCTCAGAATTCAGAGTGCATGCTCAGGATATATAATTCTTACCCTTTATTCGGGATCTAAAGAACGTGTAACGAACTTATTCGGGATTTGAGAAAAGGGTTGCTCGAACAGTAAATATTTTGTACGGGGCAGAAAATTGTGTTACCGCGTCTTTCATACCCGAACACGTTCAAGATACGCTCCGCGAACAAAGCTAATATTTTCAGTTAAGTTGTTCTGAATGCGCATGCGTTGTAAATTTAGTTGTATCTGTTTGAAATCCGAGAAAAAAGATTTATCTGATCGTTCCATAACGAACAAAAATTATTATGCTCAGATAAGAAATCCGAATACAAATTAGCGTTTGGATGTTGATCAAATTACCGAAGGCGCCCAATGTTATAAATTTTTGGTTTATGGAAGCCGAAATAATGTAATGTATGTATAGCAAACGCCAATTAAGTTGGCGCGACAATGGGTAAGTTCGCGCAGGAATAGAAGTAGTGGGGAGATTTGTATTTGGTTTTACATCAAATGTCAGATAATTCTAACCTCTGAGCGTGTATGATCCCCTAGCAAAGACATTACAAAATATATTCTGTCAAACGTCAATGACAAATGTATTCTGACAATTACTTGAGTAGTGGGGATGGACGTTTTTAAAAAAAGCTTCTGCGCACTCCCTCCTCGCGCCAACTTAATTGGCGTTTGCTATATTTACTTTAGTATATTAAAACTTTAAAAGGATTTACTCTACTTTTCTGTTGAAAGAGGGACTAAATGCAATGTTTATTTAAATATAGTTCTGAATAATCATTTGTACATATCGATATTAAAGATTTTCTCTTTCACCCTAAATAGAGAAACTACTGGTTAAAAACAGAATACATTACATCAGTGGCGGCTCGGGGTGGTTCACATAGGGAGTGCATAATTTCAAAATTAAAAAGTGTAATACAAAAACGCTTACCCAATCCTTATAAATTTCACCGACGTACTGTTCCAGAGAGGTACTGTTCATTGTAGAGTTTGTTTTAAGGGAATATTAAATATTATACTACACAGTTTAATTACATCTGACGATAGACGAACGACTTGCAGAACAGTTGTATCACTTTTTCATTAAAGTTTGGGAAATCATTTATACATTCTTTTTCACAAGATAACATAGTAAGGGCATTTAATCTCTCTTCTTTCATTGTGTTTCTCAGGAAAGTTTTTATTCTCTACAGCCGTGAAAACTGGCGTTCCGCTTCGGACGTTGTCATTGGGATTGTAATGATAATTTTTAAAAGCGTAACAACTTCATTAAAGGTGCCGCTTAATCCATCCAGCAGAAGACCTAGCAAGACCTAGAATATAGAACGCTTAATTCAGTTCGTAGTCTGCTTTCATTGAGGCATGGATAAAATTTTACTGCTTCTTTAAGGCAATCTTCCGGAATTTTTTTTGAAAAGAGGGGAACTGTTTAAAAGAAATTAAGTTTGCTAATATTGGTGCCCTGTATGCCGAAATCTAGTTTTTATTTCTAGCAAAATAATATCGCACACTTCAATAGTTTCCCTCCTTCTTTTGCTACCATCAGTTACTCTTCGCCGCTTTGATGGTCGAGGAGTCAGTTCTGGGTCATTTTGTTTAACCAACTGATTATCTGTGTCCGCGAACTTTTCCAATAGCACGTTCAAAATTATCTAAATTATTCTTGATTTTTAATGCATCTGTATTGACATTTTGTAATTGATTAAACAATATGTCCACATGTGGCATAATTTTATGAAAGAAAGTTAACCAATAGATAAAATTTTCCTCCTCTAAAATTCGCAAATTGGCACTAGCTTGATGAATGGTAGTTTGTAAACTAGCTTCTCCCTCGATTTGTTCTAGAGCTTCAATTATTTCTTCTCGGTGCTCATATATTGTACTCACTGTCCTAGAATTGAAGTTCCATCTTATTTTTGAAGAACGAGGTAAGCTTTTTCTCTGAAGGAATTCTTCGAATCTTGCAGCTCGTTGTGGTGAAGTGGAGAAAAATGTACATAATCCCGTCAGAGTGGCAAAAAAATTCTGCAATTACTACTGCTCGATGTAGCATGTGACATAATTAGATTTGTCTGATGTGCATAACAATGTACAAAATTTGCCCTTGGATACTGGTCTTGGACATGTCTTTGCAAGCCGTTAATAGCACCACTCATGACTGCTGCCCCATCATAGCTCTGTGCAATCAGTTTTTCTGGGTCATCAACAAGCAAACTAATTTCGTTAAGGATGGAGGCAGATAAAGAATTAGCATCATGTCCACTAGGCAGAAGAAATTTCCAAAATCTTTCGACCGGTCTCGCGTTCATAATATATCTTAAAACAACCACCAACTGAAACTGATTGGACACATCTGTGGTTTCATCAGCTATCACAGATATGAAGTCGGTTGCTTTAATTTCACTGGCAACTTGTTCATGATACACGTTCAACATTGCATCAAGCAGCTCATTCTGTATCGTTTTTGATAATCCCTTAAAAACCGGTGCTGCTTCGATGTGATCTCTGAGCGATTTATCCAATTCTGTCGTAAAATTTATCAATTCCCGAAAAATGCCCTTGTTATTCGACGTTTGCTGTTCATCATGACCTCGAAGTGCCAGTTCAAACGCTCCACAAAATCTAATGCAATTTATTATTAAATTTAACACATGCCTATTTTTTGTTACCTTTTCATTGTGTTGTTGAATTGCTTTTCTATATGATGAATCTAAAACATTCTGAATGTTATTTTTTCTAACATTCTTAGACTAAATATATTTTTAAAATGCCCTTCGGAATTTTCATGTTTAATAATTTTAGCACTAAGATGAATTAAGTCTCTTATTCCGTTCTTTGACCAAGACGGTACACCACCAAACAAAAGACACGGAAAACAAAACAAAGTATTTTTAATTTCACACCCACAAATCCAGTCATTTTTCTGATAAATATTCATTTTGAATTTTATTATAACGTCTTTACCTTTAACAGATTGTTTATTTACTAAACATAATTGAGGCATCGGCCGTTTAAGATTTTTTACTGCGATTTTTTAACGTTAACGTTAACCGCGAAAGCGCGTTGTTCTGTAAAAAAGATAGCGTATTCATTATAACAACGCCCGAGAGCAGTCTGGTTCAGTTGCTCCAACGCTATGTATTATACGACATTGAAGTACGGCAAAATACAGTTCTCCCCACCATCAATGTAATGTTAATGCCTTAACAGAGCAAGAGTTTGGCTTTGCTCAGTATATCTGTGACGACGATTGGTATATGTACGTTGTTAGCGTGCCACGTTCCTCGTCAATAACTATCAATACATAATATATATAATAAATAAATACTTTCACAGTTAGTCGCCGCTTGGTTTGTTTTGTTTCATAATTCCAGGGGGTGCAATTGCTCACTTGCTCTCATTAAAGAGCCGCCACTGCATTACATATTTTGGTATAATTTATATTTTATATTAAGTGATTGGCAGAATCGTTGTTTTATTCAATAATTACATATTCGTTTCTATCGAATTTGTAGTTTAATAAGATTTCAAATACAGTTAAAAATTCAAGAAATTATTTTTTGTTTCTTTTTTTTCTTCAATGGTGCAGATTAAAATGCCTTTGCTAAGATAATATTGGAAAATTTGCAAAATATGCAAAGTAAACATGGATTCCTACACTTACTTCAAATTTTATTAGAAATTAAAACGATTCCACTGGCATATCAATATTATAAACATGCAAATGAACTAAATCGATAGTTTATTTATAAAAATTTGTGAAAATAATTTTTATTTATAAATCGTTTGAAAACTCGGCGAATATATATTTTTTAAGTAGTCCATTAAGAAGAATTCACCATTCTAAAAATTATCACTGGTTTGATCCATAAAAAGATTATTTTTTCATTGGTTGACTTCGCAGATATTTCTTGGTGAAACATTCTTCTAATAACTTGATTAATTATTCGAAAATAAAACACTTGGCTTAGTTTCACGACTTCTTTAATTAGATATACTAACAATTGTTTCGGCTATTAGGCCATTATCAAAGAGCTATCTAAAACTAAACTTACTCTACTTAAGGTTAACTTATATACCTGTGTTCATTATGGGTGGGAGAATGAGGGTAATTGATATTTAAAATTGCATCGATATAGGGGGTATTTATGAATTCTAATTGTGTGTTTGTGATAACACGATTTTGTTTTTGGGCTTTTTTAATTTCAAAAATCTCTAATATATTTAACTTTTTACTTTTTACTACATTATGAATGAGGTTACAGCTCTTTATATCGGGTAAGTGGTTCTGGTCTATACAATGTTCTGCGAACCCTGTGTGTTTAACACTATATTTTATATCTCTAATATGTTCTGTTAACCGTTTATTAATACATCTGCCACTCTGTCCGATATAAATAGCTTCACAATTCTGGCATTTTATGGAATATACTCCTGATTCCTATATCCCTCCCATAACACAGAAAATAAACAAATTACTAAAGAAACTCAACATTAACATAGTGTGGATAAATAAAGTAAATTTAGGTACATTGTTGAATAATACTAAAGATAAAATAGATAACTTAGATAAATCAGGAGTATATTCCATAAAATGCCAGAATTGTGAAGCTATTTATATTGGACAGAGTGGCAGATGTATTAATAAACGGTTAACAGAACATATTAGAGATATAAAATATAGTGTTAAACACACAGGGTTCGCAGAACATTGTATAGACCAGAACCACTTACCGGATATAAAGAGCTGTAACCTCATTCATAATGTAGTAAAAAGTAAAAAGTTAAATATATTAGAGATTTTTGAAATTAAAAAAGCCCAAAAACAAAATCGAGTTATCACAAACACACAATTAGAATTCATAAATACCCCCTATATCGATGCAATTTTAAATATCAATTACCCTCATTCTCCCACCCATAATGAACACAGGTATATAAGCTAACCTTAAGTAGAGTAAGTTTAGTTTTAGATAGCTCTTTGATAATGCCTAATAGCCGAAACAATTGTTAGTATATCTAATTAAAGAAGTCGTGAAACTAAGCCAAGTGTTTTATTTTCGAATAATTAATCAAGTTATTAAAAGATTATTTATTTATAGTTTGATTTCAGGGTTTTTTGTTATAATAGGTAGAGCCCAAGTAAGATGATCACCGATTGTAACCACATATCTCATAAATATGGATGTGTATCTTAATAGATTCATTTAATCTATGATTGAGACTATCTCAATATGTGATAGTGATGTTGTTTGTTAACATGTAACCAGTATTGCTCTACTAACTCCTATTATAATTTGTAGTTCTAAATAAAATTTACTCTGTTGTAGTAATTTATTAATGTAAAAAATTAAATTACATTCCTTGACGTTTTATTTTACTTACGAGAGGAGGTTTTTATATTATCTACCTAGCCATGAAATAGTTAAGTGACAATAGCAGACTTGTGCTGTCAAATAGTCACTGCATTTGGATTTATACCGAGTTCACTCCAAATCCAGAGTTTTTATAGAGTTTTATTTAACTAAAAATGAGTGAAATTCCGTTAGAACATACAGGCTGGTCCAAAATGACCGAAGGGGGTTGAGTTCATTATAACTTCTTATTTAAGACATAATTATTAATTTTTTTTAATTTTAAATAGATTATATTAATGGAAAATATTTTTAATTTAATTGTGAAAAATTATATCTCGCAAGTGGTGGCCATTTTCTGCTTCGCATATTCGTGCTCTTTCCAAAACATTTTCCATAACCTTTCGCAAAACTTCAGGTGTTATGTTGTTGATTTCGTCGCGTATATTATTTTTTAATTGCTGTATGGTTCGAGGCTTATTAATATAGACTTTTCCTTTCAAATAACCCCAAAGGAAAAAGTCTGGAGCGGTTAAATCCGGTGAACGCGGAGGCCAATTAAAATCGCTTGTACGGGAAATAATTCGTTCACCAAAGATGTCGCGTAAAAGAGCCATTGTGTCCATCGCAGTGTGCGCTGTGGCTCCATCCTGTTGGAACCATACTTGCGGGTGGTTTTCCACGGCTGCCCTTAAAAATTTTTCCAACATTGTTCGATATCTAACACCAGTGATGGAAACCGCGACACCGTGTTCATTTTCAAAAAAATATGGGCCAATTATCCTTTACGACGAAACACCGCACCAAACGGTACACTTAAGTGGGTGTAATTCTCGCTGTTGAACTACTCTTGGATTTTCCGTAGCCCATATCCTGCAGTTTTGCCTATTAACGAACCCATTTAATTGGAAATGGGCTTCGTCGCTCATAATTAAATTATGAATAAAATCATGATTTTCTTCTGCTTTTTGACGAAAATAAATTGCATAATCGAGTCGTTGCTGGCAATCTGTCGGTTTCAATTGTTGGACAAGCTGAATTTTGTATGGAAACATTATTATTGTATGCAAAATTCTCTGCAGCGACCCTCTTGAGAGGCCAAGTTGTGTCGAACGTCTCCTGGTTGATGCTTCTCCATTTTCCCGAATACTCTCCTGTACCCGTTCAATATTGTCATCCGTGTACACCGTTTGTCGTCAGCCGGCACCAAGAAGGTTCCTTACTGCCCCTTGTTCTCGAAAATTTGCAACCAGACGGTTTATTCTTGACTCTGAGGGTCCAACCCGCACATTAAAATAACGACGATATGCACGCTGAGTCAAAACAATGGATCGTTGATTTGAGAAATAAAGTTCAACGATTTTGGCACGTTGTTCAATTGTGTACTGTTCCATTTTGAATTCCCCAAGTCTTCTTTACAAAATACTGAAAACAAAAAAAAAAATATAATAAAAAAGTTATAGGTAAGGAATTAAAACCCCTTCGGTCATTTTGGGCCACCCTGTATAAAGATGCGCAACACTATATGCTATAAGGTGTCTTCAGTGTTGCCGCTATCAGCTCTAACAGCGTACTGAATTTATAAAAAACGTACTGAATCGAGAAAAATTTATCGATGACCATTTAGTCTCAAGGGACAATAAAATACATCACTAACATGTGTAATGTATTTACATTTTATAACTTCGTAGTTATCTTCAGGGAAATATTTTCAGACAAAACGAATTACAAGAAGTCCAGTATTTCGCATTTAAAAAATCTCCAGTATCGTACTACTCGTATGTAAACCATTCTTGAATATATTTTGTATACATTCCCAAAATGTTTGTCACCTATTTGTCAACAGAAGGCAGAGCAAATAATGCGGATTATAGTTATCTTTTCAAAGTATAATAACTAGCTTCTGTGTTTCATATCAGATAATTTAAAACAAAGAAATGTATTTTTTAGTACTTGGATTTAATTTACTATTGAAACCTTCAAGTTTGTAATGCATTTTTTAGTACTTGGATTTAATTTAGTACTGAAATTTTCAAGTTTGTACTGAAATTAGCTCTTTTTGCAAAATGTCGTGCTATTGTATTTGAAATAGCGTACTGAATTCGCTGCGTATCTTACCACAATGTAATGTTACAACTTATAATACCTCCGCACACCTCTTGCCCACTAACTTAGCCGCTGCTTCGTGGCGCCGCCAAGAGATAGTTTTCTGGTTGTGTTTATTTGGATAACAGCGATAATATCAGAGAGAAAGGATGTTTCCTAACAGCAATAAATACTTTGTATTGTAATATGCATTGTAATTGTACACGAAAGAAAGGTGAATCGATAGAATGAATCTGTGGTCTTATCTGTTTTTTATTTACAAAATAAATAATACAATTGTATAATTAATATTAAAAGATGTTTTTCTGTTTTCTGATATTGTTCTCTATAAAATCCAGAGGATCCTGATTTAAGTAGATATTTTATTCCCGTTTTCTTTAAATGTTCCCAAAATAATTAATTGTAATGTCCACTGAAAACCAATAGATATTGTCATCCGTGTGCACCGTTCGTCGTCTGCCGGCACCAGGAAGGTTCCTTACTGCCCCTTGTTCTCGAAAATTTGCAACCAGACGGTTTATTGTTGACTCTGAGGGTCCAACCCGCACATTAAAATAACGACGATATTCACGCTGAGTCAAAACAATGGATCGTTGATTTGAGAAATAAAGTTCAACGATTTTGGCACGTTGTTCAATTGTGTACTGTCCCATTTTAAATTCCCCAAGTCTTCTTTACAAAATACTGAAAAAAAAAAATTATAATAAGAAAGTTATAAGGAATTAAAATCCCTTCGGTCATTTTGGGCCACCCTGTAGAAGCGTTATAAAACTCTTGACGAAAGAAGAAATTTACCCAAAAATAGTCATCAGAGGAACGACTAAGTGTATAAGGAAGATGCGCTTTTATATTTTATAGCAAAATTTTGGTCTAAGCAATTGCCATGGGGTAAGGTACAGTGCCAGATTTAGACTTGATGACATCCTAAGCTATTCGAGTCATGGAGCACTTTATAAGTTCAGATACTCTATATCAGCGTCAAATATGATTTTAAGATACCTTGAGGGTTAAATTGAAATACAATTAAGAACTATATTGCAGTGGCGGCTCGTTAGTTATGAAAGAGGGTGGGCACAAAAAAACTTACCTATTTTTTGTACATAAAATCCATTCTCATATTTTTCATGCTGGAAAAGACGTCTATGACTTTCTTGTCAAAATCCGGGGATAGACTAGATGAACTTCTTTTCTATTGATAGGACCGCCAATACATTGAGTCGATCTTCTGACATTGTGCTTCTCAGAAAAGTTTTAACGCGTTTGAAGGTGGAAAAACAACGTTTACATTCTGCTGTCGACATCGGCGTTGTACAAATAGCATCCAACAGTTTGTATGTTTCCGTCAAAACCTTTTTTTAGGTTGTTGTCTGTTATGAACACTAAAAGTGGCAAAACACCACCCACGTCACACATGTCATCGCGCTCATAAATTACTGAAAGTTCACTTTTCAATTTTACACTGTCCAACATAGGATAAGATTTCACAGTTTCATCAAAATTTTTTGGTGGAAATGCATGACTATAAGTTTTAAAATTTTGGTAATCAAATAATTTTGCTGCACTTAAGTGATCCCTAAAATCAAATCGGTCGCTAATTTGTCCTAAAATAGTGTCACATACTTCCTTTGCAATAACAGCTCTGTTATCTCCAGCTGTCGTTTTTTTGTCTTTTCCTTGCAGGTTCTTTATTATTGCGTTCTTGTCATTCTCAGTAGAATTTCTTAAATTTCTAATGTGAATAATTTACTCTTGGAATTGTTCAATTGCCTTTTGCAGTTGAGCAGTGTCAATCCCGCGCATTTGAGTCTGATTAAATAATATTTTAACATGTGGCACGATGAAATAAAATATTTTCAACCAGTAGAGAAATTCCGAGCAGTCCAGATGTTTCAATAAACCACTTGCTTCACTAATAGTAATTGAATCCATCCCATCTTCGTCAATAATTTTGCCTAAACATTCTTTGAAAGAATCCTAGTGTTCAAATAATGTGTTCACAGTTCGACTTTTGAAAATCCAGCGTGTAGGAGCAGCGCGTGGTAATCCACGTTTGACTATTTCATCAAGAATTACCGTTCGTTTTGGCGATCGAGAAAAAAAACTTGAACATGACTGCAAATTTGCAAAGAAAATTTTTACAATTTTATTGTACTGAGCCGCTCGTTCAATAACTAAATTAAATTGATGCGCGTAACAGTGAATATAATGTGCATGTGGAAATGTTCTTTTGATAATGGCTTGGACACCATTTGTCTTACCACTCATCATGGACGCCCTATCATAACTTTGAGCGATAAGTTTATTGTTATCAAACCCAGAAGGAGAATTTAAAATAGTTTGCAATTCATTCAGCAATGTTTTTGCTAATACATCAGCATTATGTCCACCCGGCTTAAAAAAATGCCAAAAGCGTTCCAAAATTTGTCCATTAAACACGTATTGAATAATAACAACAATTTGCTGATTATTAGCGGTGCCTGTAGTTTCATCGGCCACCAAAGTAATGAAATTTGCAGATTTAATTTCTTTTAATATTTACTGCTTGTAAATTTGCCACATTGCATCTAGCAATTTGTTCTGAATAGTCTTTGAGGCACCTTTAAACACTTGTAAACCTTTCATATGTATTGTAAGCACAGCGTCTAATTCAGCTGCAAAGCTAATTAAGCCTACATAAATATCTGGATTTTCCGACGTCAATGTCTCATCATGACCTCGTAACGCCAATTCAAAAGCTCCACAAAGTTTCATACACACATACATAACCGGCGCAAAATATGACGATTTTTTTCCACATCTTTGTTGTACTTAATTTTATGTCGCGAATAAGTACTGTCTAACTGTTCACGTAGGTCCACTTTGCCTAGAACACTAAAATCTACGCATGCATTCATGTGAAAAACAGAATTTTCGTGTTTCTTTGCCCTTTCGGCGATATGCTTTAAATCATTCAACCCTTTTCTTAAAAATTAAGCATATAAAACAAAATAGTTTATTTGTTAGTGAACATCCGCAAATCAACTCATATTTTTCATATATATTTTTATTGAATACTCTATTATAGGTTCGAGTTTTACTTGTTGAAGTGTAGTTTATTTGAAGTTCAGGGATAGGCCTTCCTTCCTTCTTAATTAAAAGGTTTTCCTCTATCGATAGCGGGGTTTTTTAAAGATTTTGCACACTATTAACTTCCATCATTAATAATAAACACGTGCAGTACGCGACGAAAACAATGCAATCACAATAAACGCAAGACGTTAAGTGGAGTCGACCGAGTTTGTGCCCCAAAACGACGTATAAACGCCTATGGCGAAGATAAGCGGAACCGGCCGATCCATATTCGGAATAGGCACATCTGAAATCGTGCCCCGGAACATAGTTCTGAGCGTTTATGCGCTAGTACCTGTGGTGCGGAGGGAAACTTTGATACCATCGTTATAAAAATACGTAAAAATAATAAAATACAATAATGCACTGAATTACATGCGAATTTCTTTCTGTGTGTTATCTTGGTGGTTGAGTGGGCACGTGCCCTTGTGCCCTTTAGTACCAGTCGCCACTGTTTGGATTTACACTGACTTTACTCCAAATCCAGAGAGTTTTTACAGAGATTTATTTAACTTTGCTAAAAATAAGTGAAATTCCGTTAGAACATAGAAGCGTGATAAAACTCTTGACGAAAGAAGGAAACGGACCCAAAAATATTCATCAGAGGGACAACTAAGGTGTATAAGGAAGATGCGCTTTCATATTTTATACCAAAATTTTGGTCTAAGGAATTGCGATGGGGTAGCGAACAGTGCCAGATTTAAAGTTGATGAGATGCTAAGCTATTCGAGTCATGAGTCCAGGTGCTCTATGTCGGCGTCAAATATGATTTTAGGATACCGAGAGGGTTAAATTGAAATACAATTAAGAATTTATATTGATATTGAAATAAAAAAATCTAACTCAAAATTATTTTTATTAAGAACAAACTTAATGTAAAATCTGGTAAAAAGGAACAAAAGTTCTTAAAAGACGTAATTTACAAAGGTATATTATCTAATCTCTTTCAGAGCAAAGTTACTAATGAAATCATCAGGTGATGTGTAGCATGGGGACAAATAATGTAGCACATATAAGTATATAACAAGTGTTCATTTGAAAAGTCAATCTAGTAGCATGTGATTTACTGAGAACATTTTGAAGTTTGTCGTAAATTAAAATTTACTACTTAACCTACGAAGTCGTATATTTTGACAGTTTCATACATACAAATAAATAACAAATAATATATATTTATTGAAAACTATAACATATTGCTGTGAACTGCGCCTTTGCTTATAAGTTCAGCTCACAACAAATGTCCGGACTAGTTCAATCGTAGATTCTTCTAGCTTGAAACTTCTTGCACCAGAGCTTGCTCTCGCACGAGCAAGACCGTGGAAAAATAAAAATTCAAAGTGGCATTAAAATAAAGTGACAATTTGATTTTACAGTATTTATTAAAAAAGAAAAAAAAAGAAAAACCCTTTAGAAAATGTAAAGGGAGCTAAAGCATGATTAACAATAGCTTGGAGGAAAAAGTCTGTGTGATAAAATAACACGCACACAGAGAAAAGCCTCCTGTCACTCGCGAGCAAATTAAAAACTAATAGATTATTAAGAAAATTCTCAAATTTAAAATCTAAATTATAACCCCAGAATTTCAATTCGAAAAAAAACTAAACATCAACTCGTTCTTTACTTTACTCGTGCGCAATAAACACAAGGACAAAATCTCCCCTCCAACCCGACTTTCAAAACTTCTAGAATAACGTGACAAAAAAAACTCCCTCATACAAAAAATATGGTAATTTTCTTAGCTATCTATATTATAAGCTAATATAGAAATAATTCAAAATTACAAATAGGCACAAAATATCTTCAAATTATAAAGAAATAGAATTTATATAAATCAAACATAAGAAAGTACTTACGTACGCAACACTTTTTCTACTGAAAAACTAATACGAGCGATATCAAGCATAATTAACTTTTAAATAAAAATACGAGATCACAACCACTCGCAATGCGTAACTGAAATATTAATGCACAACAAAAACACTCCAATAAACCCGAACATAAATAAACCCGACTTTAAATCAAATATACTACAAGAAGTAAAAAATGAAGTTTTTTACCCCCGACCGTACAATTCAACAGACTTGATACCTCTATCTATCATAGGCCGGAAAAGATCGGACATCGTTCGACAAAGCTACAAAATAAGACCGCAAGACGGACTACATCCTATACAAAATAACTATACAGTCCCGGCCATTACAATAATTCAAAAATATAAACATTTTTAAAATATAAATCAATAATTAAATAAATGTGCATGTTAATTAAATGAAATAAAATCAAACATAGTTCAAAATTATACTTCGGGGAAAAATCCATGACAATGACAATGTTCAAAATGTTGTCCTTCAAGATCAATGCACTTTAAAATCCTCCGTTCAAAATTTCTGATGATATATTCTGCAACATTACTGGATTGTTATTAATTTCCATGCATTTCTGTTCGAGTCTCTGTAGCATATCATTCATATTCAATATAGGTGTTCGAAATATGTTATTTTTTAGATAAGGCCACAAAAAGAAGTCGCAAGGTGTTAAATCGCATGAACGTGCAGGCCAGGCAATTTCAGTATTTCGACTAATTATACGCTCATCAAAAAATTCTCTTAAATAATCCAAAGATTCTGCAGTACAGTGACAAGGTGCTCTCGTCTTGTTGGAAATATGCATTTTGAAGTTCATCATCATGCAACTGATTAACAAATGGTTGTAAAATTTCCGTACGGTACCTTTGAGCAGTTAACGTTCCCTGAAAAAATATTGGTCCAATGATTCGCATTTGGCTTATCGCTGCCCAAACACCAATTTTCTCTGGATGTAGCGATTCTTCATTAATTACATGTGGATTTTCACTACTCCAAATTCTTGTATTTTGTGAATTTAGGTATCCCGTTTTATAAAACCATGCTTCATCAGTAAAGATGACTCTTTGCGAAAGTTCTCCATTATTGTTCATATTTACAAACCAATTACAAAACTGTAGTCTACGTGGGTAATCAATTTCTAACAATTCTTGTACTGCTGTGACACGGTATGGATAAAGTTGCATATCTTTTTTTAATAACTTGTGAGTTGTACCAACAGAAAAGTTTATTTGTTGACTCAAATGTCGAACAAATGTTTGTGGTTTCCATTATTTCTTCAACACGATTGACAACTTGAGGTGTACGTTTCTTAACTGCTCCGCTGCCTGATTTTCTTAAGAGACTACCAGTTTCAGAAAAAAGTTTTAAAGTTCTATCCAAAGTATTCTTAAATTGTATGTAATCTATTACAAAATGTGAAAACTCAACTTGAAATTCTACCATGCAATCTTGAACTGAATAAACCCATAAACCATCAATTTTATTACCACTTCGAAAATAAGCCTGGACTAAAAAAAAATTATGTTCTAAAGTGAAAGCCATTTTAAAACTGAGAAGCAATTTATTTAAACCAGAATCGACGCACGATTATTTTATGCACTAACTGATATTTGTGATTGACATTATCAAATGTCATTTGGATTTTAGTTTACGGAACAACAAACACATACTAATAGATATGCGTCTTATTCTATCAAAATTTCAAAGTAACCTAGATTGACTTTTCAAATGAACACACGTTATAACACTTGCTCACTCGGGCAATTATAATAAAGAATCTGACATCATAATTCAAGTTATCAAACACACAAAATACAGATGGGCGTCGATTATCCGTAATTCGATTAACCGCGAACATCAGTTATCCGGAAGATTTTTTTATTTTAATCTACATATTAACCGTGATTACATAAGTTACCCGGGCTTGCAAAACATCTATTTATTTTGCCGGAAATTTTTTAAAGCACGTTAGCGTCACTAAAATTAATGTGTGTAAAGCGAATTAGGGGAATTCCCTTGTTTGCATGTTTTGTGTCTGCATATTGTTGGCCTGGTGTTTATTTGTATTTGAATTTTAAGCAGTGCGGATCGTTATTGTCTAGATTGAGAATGGCATCGATATCAATACAATCGGGTAAAAGACAACGAAAAGTATTAACTATTAAAGAAAAATTTGATTTACTCAACGAGTATTTAAAAAAAAAACATGTTTCTATTCAAACACTATCACAAAAATATGGAATTGGCAAACAAACAGTTTATGACTTATTAAAAAATAAAGATAAAATTTTAAAATATCGTGCAGAAAGTGATTCAGTTATTGGCTTCCAAAATTGAAAAACTTTAAAAAGTGCATTAGAGCCAAAAGTCGATATTGCGTTATACGAATGGTTCCGACAAGAACGTTTTAAAGGGACCCCAATTTCTAGTTCAATGATAATGGCAAAGGTTCTTCCATTCAAAATTAAATTATAAGTTCAGAATGTGAATATTATCGAGGCTGGTTACGTAACTTTAAAAATCGATATGGAATTTACAAACTCAAGGCTGGAGGAGAAAAAGCATCTGCCGATTACGTATCTGCCACAATTTTTGTGAATGAATTCGAGAAATACAATATTAAAGGAAAATCTTACAAATGAATAAATCTACAATGAAGATGAAACATGTCTTTTTTGGAACTACTTCCCTGAAAACAGTTTGGGTTGCCATTATGAGCATTTCTTAGATGGACATAAAAATTCAAAGGTGAGAATTACAGAATTGCTTTTTGCTAATGCTGCTGGTATACATAAATGCAAACCGTTTGTTATTGGAAAAAGTGCTCGCCCAAGGGCCCTTAAAAATATTCGAGAACTTTCCGCAATTTACAAAGCTAACAGAAAAGCTTGGGTTACAAAGGCATTATTCCTGGAATGGTTTGAAAAGAATTCCGTGCAAGAGGTGAGAGAGCATTTTAAGCAAGTTGGCTTAAAAGAAGATAGTCAAATACTCTTACTATTGGATAACTGTTCGGCACAACCAGAAGTAGAGAAACTAATAGCTCAAAATGTTGTTGTGAAGTATTTACAACAAAATTGAACATATTTGATTCAGCCGATGGACCAAGGTGCAATATGGAGTTCTAAGAGTCACTATCGAAAAACCCAAATGCAAAAATTACTTACTTCAAGCAATCTAGAAGATCTTAAGAAGTCATATAGCATCAAGAATGTTTTGTGGAATATCTCAAATGCATGGAACGCAGTTACTTTATCAGTTTTGAAAAATGTTTGGAATAACCTGCTCTGTCCTCAAAGCGATGATGGTAAGTGAAATAAACCATTATGTACAAAAGACTATAAAACAATTTGATTCAAAAATAGATTATTTTCTTATTGCAGATATAGAATCTATTGATCATATAACACCAATAGTAAATATAGCGGATAACTTGACCAATAAGGATACAGAAACTTGGCTTAACTGCGATAAAGATGTTCCTTGATTTCCGATTTTATCTGATGAAGAAGTTATACGTTTGACAAATCACTATAATGGACCTGAGACAGAAGTGAGCTCTCAGGAATCTGATGATGATATCATTGTTTCGAAAACATCACTGCAAGATGCCATAAATGTATCCAGCACTTTGCTAGACTTTTTGAAAAATTCAATCTTTTCGAACATTACAGAAAAGATAAAATACAAGTCTACCGTGTGCAAGAGAAGCTTTTAGCAGAAAATATGAAAGTTAAGAAAAAGAAACAAGCCATATTAAATGAATTTTTTAAGTAATTACGTACGTAATAATTAATTATTAATTTTATGACTTGTAAATATGTATATTGATTAAATAAAACAAACATTTATGAAAATTAATACTGGTAGCCGTAACTTTGTGGTAATTCATTTTGAAAACATTCCTTTGTCTAATGAATCTTTTGTTCGTGAAATCAATACTATAAAACAAATAGCGGTAAACAATAGTTATAAAAGAAGCGTAATTGACAGTATACTAAAGAAAAAACAGTTACAAGTGACCCTTAGTTTAGTATATCCTAAAGATAGTGCTAATTTGAAACAATTTGTCTCGTTAACTTACTTCGGTAAAATAAGCGAGCAAATTGGAAATATAATTTCAAAAAATAATAGTAATGTTAGTATAGCTTACAAACCATATGTAAAAACAAGTAATTTCATTTTTTACGCAAAACCTAAAACAGATATCAATAATAAATCAGGAGTGTACAAATTATATTGTAATGATTGTAAAAGTGTATATATAGGTCAGACTGGTCGAAGTTTTATTATACGGGTAAAAGAACACATGAGCTCATATAAACTAAAGAAGACAGATTCAACATTCGCAAACCATCTTATTACAGAAAGGCATACATTTGGTCATCATAAAATATTGCATTTGGCCGAGAAAGGTCGTAAATTAAATCTTTTAGAGTCACTTGAAATTTTTAAAAGCGGAAACAACACAATAGATATTGTTCTTCACGACCAGTTGGATCTTATATATATACCACTTTTCCAATGTTGTATATAATAGTTAAGTATATAGTAGTAATTTCAAATAACATCATAAACCACCCCCATATATTTTTGTGTCATTTATAAGATCTATGTAGGCCTGTAACTTTTGCAGTTTGATAATGACATTGTATGTCGAAACCGCGGTCACTATTATATGTGAATAAAGTGGTATAACAAAGTTATTGTTTTATTTTAATTTACAAACATTTATGTTAAAACGCGTACAAAATTTTACCTCAGTTAACCGGAAAAATCGATTATCCAGAATGATCCCGGTCCCGATCGTCCCGGATAATCGATGCCCAACTGTAGAAACTTTTAAAAATATGGTTATGTTTACTTGAAGCACAGTCGAGCAAACAGCTGATCGTATTTTACCAATGAATAACATTTAACACCAAGATTTTCTAGGGTGTAAATTAATTGGTAGATTTCCTCATTCGCTATTTAAAGAATAAATTAAATTTATTTGCTTAATAAATAAAATCTGCAGATTTTTATCATTTATAATACCGACCCTAAGTTCTTTAATTTAATTTTATTAGTTATATTTCGCTTTAAATGTTAATTGCAGATATTATGATATTATGTACATGTAATTTATGTTTAGATAAGAAATTCAGGGTCACTTTTTATTTATTAACCTTAAATATAAGTAAATATTACTTTGTCAATGTTTTATCTTCGAATAACGTTGTTTCATTTACAAAATTTTAACATTATTTTGGTGAAAAACGTCCAGATATTTCACATTCTACAATTCTAAAATTATTTGCTTTTCTTTTTTAATAGTAGGACCACCCACTTGCACAGAAGTTGGCGTATACCCGGCACCCGCTTGCAACCAATATTACGAATGTTTGTCTGTTTGGTGGTGGTACGAGTATAGATTGCGAACCTGTGCCTCTGGTTATTATTATAATTATTATCACAGTACAACTGACCAGCCGTGCATTCTAGATTCTAATAATGTATGCACTTAATTGATGCGAAAATTTTCCTTCAAGAAAATTAATGAAATGTAGTAACCTGTTAGTAAATAAAGGTTTATAGCAAGTTGAAAAATTCTAGTTTTATTAATATACCTAATTAGTTTTGTTTTATATATCGATGAAAAATATCTTTTGATCTCGTACTAAAATTTCCATAATCTAAAAGCAGATGTCGACGAGAAACTGATAACAGCGCGTGATAGTGGATTGGTTCCGGTTAGGGCGATTTGTAAGATTCCCATCTTCGCGCAAACCAACGATTCAACCTCTGTCGAATTCGCTTAACTGTGCGGTTCAATTGCCGCACTATACAGGCTGATTCAAATTAACCCTTAAATGCATTATGTTGCTATTTGGCAACATACTCATATTAAATGCGGTAATAAGACTCGAAATACAAATATGGGTTCTGCGCATAATGTAAATAATTGGGAACATTCCTGTGTGGACATGTAGTTCCTATACACCACGCTAGATTGTGCAAGTTGTACTAAATGTACGGTATAATATAGTTGAACATAGCCTTGCCGAAGTGTTGGTGCACGTTGGTTTTAGTGTTATTGTTGAGTGTTCGGAAAAAGTTGTTACTAAATAAAAAATTGACTTCTACGAAGAAAGAAAGTAAGTTTTTCAATGCGTAATATTGAAATTTCAATATTCCTTTAATGTTTTACAAAATCTTGACTTCTTGTTTTGTTTCCAAATGGCAACAAAATGCACTTGGGGCAATTACAAGATGTGATGTGTATTTGTCTTCTGATATGGAATATATTATTTTTACAGGATAAAATGAGTGGTCGTAAACAACAATGTCTGTCTCATAACGAAATAGTTGAATTTTGGGAAAATTTCACTGGTTTAGAGAGTGAAGATGATGCCGATGAGAGTGACTCGAGCGATATCGATGATCCAATTTTCGCTCCTGAAAGCAACATCGACCATGAATTTGAGTCAGACAGCAATTCTGAGGATGATACAATCGGCGAATCTGATAATATACCAGAACATACTGAAAATAATAGTATAAATGTATTTTCAGACATCCCTCAAGACAAACCAACTTCAGAAAAAAAGTCTGGGCAAAATAAGCGATTTACAAGCAAAAACATAAACTGGAAGGCCAAGTCATTGAAACTAAATGAAGAACAGTGACAGTTTCATGGACGTACAAATTTACCAGCTAATATTTTAGAATTAGAAACACCATACCAATTCTTTACTTATTTCTTTACTGATGAATTGATACAGAAAATTGTTACTGAAACCAACATTTATTCATTTCAAACTAAACCAGAAAGACCACCAACCTTTACAGAAATGGAAATAAAGCAGTACATAGGAAAACTGCTATATATGTCCCTTGTACACATGCCAAATACGAGATCGTATTGGTCAAAGGATCTAGAAGTTTATCAAATAAAAAATATCTTTACCGTAAATACATTCGAGAAAATTCGACAATACATCTATTTCAATAACAACCAAGCATTTCTACCAAGAGGACAAGACGGACATGATAAAATTTATAAAATAAGACCATTAGTAAGTCACCTGAATTCGTTATTTTCTTGTATACCATTAGAAGAACACCTTAGTATCGACGAACAGATGTGCTCTACTAAAGTGCGGCACTACCTCAAACAGTATATGCCAATGAAACCCCATAAATGGGGTTTCAAATTCTTTGTGATGTCGGGAGTTTCGGGTTTTGCATACAAATTCTAGATTTATAGTGGGACAGAAAATGTTGAAGGCTCTGTTGATTTGGGAGCAACAGGAAATACAATTTTACGCTTAGCTGATAAAATACCAAGAAACCAAAATTATAGGTTGTATCACGACAACTACTATACAGGCTTACCACTTATGATTCATTTGGCAAAAGAAGGCATACATTCCCTAGGAACTGTCAGACGCAATAGATTACCTAATTGTCCACTGCCCACAGAGTCAGCAATGAAGAAAGTTAGCCGTGGCACAAGTTACGAATATATGGCCGCAGTTGATGGAGTAGATATTTCCTCTGTGGTTTGGAAGGATAATAAATGCGTGACCCTTCTTTCATCGTTTGTAGGGAAAATTCCCGTAAGTACCATCAAACGGTATGATCGAAAGGAAAAAAAGACTATTGATATAGAATGTCCTCATATTATCCGAGAGTACAATAGGCACATGGGAGGCATAGACCTTTTAGATAGTCTTATGGGAAGATACAAAATACGCATAAAGAGTAGAAAATGGTATATTCGGATATTTTACCACCTTATTGACTTGGCTATGGTAAATGCGTGGCTGTTATATAAGCGAGTTTATCATGAAAACGGCAAAGATTCAGATGTAATTAGTCAAAGTAAATTTCGTTGTCAAGTTGCGAAAAGTCTTTGTTTTGTAGGAACGTCTTCCTATAAACGTGGTAGACCAAGTAATTTAGAGAATGAAATCGTCAAGAAACAGAAGAGGGGCCCTACACAACACGTACCGCCAAAAGAAGTGAGGAACGACCAAATTGGTCATTGGCCTACTATTCAAGAGGGAAAAATGAGATGCAAATACCCCAAGTGTAAAGGTTTCACCCGTACTAAATGTGACAAGTGCGGCATAGCTCTTTGTTTAAATAAAAACAATAATTATTTTAGAAATTTTCATAATGAATAACTTTATATATACATATATATATATATATATATATATATATATATATATATATATGTATATATATATATATATATATATATATATATATATATATATATATGTGCGATAAAAGCATAATGTAGCCGAAAGGCAACAAATATATTTTTCAACAAATTTTCCAAAAAAAGACGATAGATTTTTTTTATTATTTTTCCTAGGTTCCTTCACATTGTTACAATTTAAAATATTTTTTTCAAACAGAAAAAAAAAGTCATGCATTTAAGGGTTAGTGCGCACTATTGCTATCTCTGTTATTATTGATTCTAGAAAGTAGGTTAAACTAGCAAAGTATTAGTGTTTTTAACATTCATTAGCATGCAGTTCATGAAAAAAATATTGAATAACGCATTTTTGAGAAATTTTGAAATTTATAATTTTTTTAAAATGGAACAGCCTGTATATTTTTTAAAATTCTGAATGCTAATGTTCTTTGTAATATACAAGTTTCAATACACTATTGTCCTAAAACGAATAATAAAGTATTTACGGTGGAATTTAGTTGATGTCAAAGATACTCTTTCATTCTGTAAAATCAGTAGTAGCCTTCTTTCACTTTAAACAGAACAAATAGTATGCCCTTTGTAAATGTCAATAACGTACTGAATATAAATCTTTCGCACGTTTAGTTATTAAAAATATATATTTTTTTATTTTGTGTTGTATTCATTAGTTCTCTATTTATTTTTCTAAACATTTTGGTTTTACTTTCGTTGCTTAGTGTTTGACAATATTTCACTATAGTATTTCCTCATTTGGAGAAATGCGATATGTTGGAAGCATACATTTTATGTCGTAAAAATTCAATAAGGACTAGCGAATATTATGCTGAACACTATCCTTTACGACAGCAGCCAGATCGACGTTATTATCGAAAACTTTACAATCAGTTTAGACTGCGTGATTGCTTATTTGGAAAGAAAAGAACAAAGAAAAATATCGTCGTCAACGGAGAAGTAGAAATTACAGTGTTAGCATATTTCGAAGCCCATCGTGAATTTTCCATTAGGGATGCTACTAAAGAATTGGCATTAAGTTTTCATCAGTTCAAAGAATTTTGAAAAAGCATAAATATATCCCCTTTAAGTTCAGAATCTCTCAAACGTTACAGCCAGGAGATTCCGCCAGGAGATTAGCTTTCTGTCATTGGTTTGTTAGTTTTTGTGATGAAAATTTGAATGGAGCACAGTGTATTTTATGGAGTGACGAAACAAATTTTCCAAATAGAGGCATGTTTAATAAGAAAAATAGTCACTACTAGTCTCAAGAAAATTTTTAATAGTTCGTCCACATGCTGCACAAGTTCGATTTAGTTTTAAGGTTTGGTGTGGATTAATTGGTTCGGTAGTCGTTGGTCCACTGTTCTACAATGGTACGTTGACAGGAAACATATCTGGAATTTATTCGTAACGTTCTAGAGGATTTACATGATAACGCCAATTACCTGATGCGCCAAAATTAATACTTTCAGCGGTCGGTGCTCCTGCACACAACTATCACCTAGTGCAAACCTACCTCGACACCATCTTTGCCGAAAAGTGGATTGGTACAAATGGTCCAATTCAATGGCCAGCACGCTCCCCTGACCTCTCACCTTTAGACTTTTTTCTTTGGGGATACTTCAAAAATGAGGTGTACAAAACGCGATACGACAACGTGCGCGAATTGCAAGACAAGGTCAGAGAAGTTTTTCGCCAATTAGATAGAAGGACAATCTTAAGAGGCACCCAGAGCGTACTGAAGCGGGCACGAACCATTCTCTCTAAAGTTTCTTACCCACAGCAAAATAAACTTTCTGTCCGGTACCGACTCACGCGGAGGAATTTGAAATAGCGTTCGAAAAGCACGCTGTGCTGTGACAACCGACTCATTGTTGCGAATGAACGCTTCGACCGCATAAGCTCTGTGCTCGTTCATTCACGCCATGATGGCGACTGGTGCCTACGTGCCGAATGCAACGTAAACTTCCCCTTCTCCTGCGTCGACTGCTGCTATCCCCACTACTCTAAGTGTCTCCAGTTACTTACTACCGAGCATCGAAAATAGGGAGGTTATTTTGCCGCACCCTGTACAATATAAGAATATAAAACGTATTTTTTTAAATACTAAACGTTGTAACCAAATAACACCGAAAGAAACGAAACCAGAAACAATCCCTTATCGAAGAGAATAGAAAATATACCATCTCAATAACCATAAATACATACAATATGCCTGTATAATAGAATGTAAACACGAGAATACGCTTGGGAAATTAGCGGATATAATTTTTTAAGCGATTATTTCAACGAAGTCATCGAAATAATATATAAATGTATATTCCGTGTTACACGCCACTGTTGAATTAAATTTATGAAGGAATATACAATGTACTATTCATAACGACGGAAATAACAACTGCTCGACGAATGCAATCGAGCAAGCAAATAATCGAGCTGTTATAAAATGCATACTATACCTGAAACCGTCACAACGTTTTATTGGAGCAATTGGTTATTCAACCGCCTCAGTCCGCTCTCTGCTAATGAGGAAAGTTTGTGAAAGCCCGTTACGTTTCTGTCAAATTTGGTAAATAAAATTACACCCGTTTTCGCTGTTGCAATTTACACGTCATATACTATTGTTAGCCTGGCCGTTTATTTAAACATTAAAAATAAAATACATATATATCAGTGGTAATACACAAAATGAAAATAGAGTCTTATAATGATAGAAACACCGTTCGTTAGTCGATCGAGTCACTTCACCCTTTCTTTACGGTGGTCCTCTTGTGACTGCCTTCCCTTGCATAACCCCACTCCTCGCGTCTGAGGGTTTTGCGGCTAACAATCGGCCTCGCTACTTGAGGAATCGTCCTCGATTCCCGCGAAGGACTCACACCATGGTTTCATTAAATCTGTCGCGTAAACTGATCTGAATGGGCGTTGTGTCCTTTGAGCTCCCTGTAGGTCTGTCAGCAGATATCTATCGTTGTTGAGAACCTCTGTCACTTGGTAAGGTCCTCTGAACAAAGGTCGGAGCTTCCTTGATTCACCACTCGCTTCTGGATCTCGACGGATAAGGACTAGATCGCCAATCTGGTATGAACGCGCAGGTCTATGACGTTTGTCAAACTGCTTCTTCTGTTCAGTCTGCGCACGTTGTATCTCGACCAGAGCTTCCTCTCGTAACTCGTCCGTATTGATAGGTTCTTCTTCCGCCAATGCTAACGTGAGTTTATTTTGCAAGGCGTTCCTAGGTTCGAAGCCAAATAGTAGGCTGTGTGCCGATTCCTTGTCGTCTTGTTTCCAATACTGTTAATCGAGTACTGAATTTGCCTTAAGTTGACATCCCAGTCACGACCGTCTTCTCGATTATACGTCGTCGTGATAGCTGTCATCAGAGTACGATTGTATCGTTCTACTTGCCCATTAGCACGAGGCGTTGCGGTAGTATTCTTGATATGCGTAATGTCGTTGGCGGTGCACAATTCTTCAAACTTCTTGGATGTGAAAGCGGAACGTCTGATATCAGTCTATGCGGAGGTCCAAATATACCAAAGGTATCCTCCAAGACTTTAATCACATTGGTCGTTTTCGTGTCTTTGACTGCTTTTAGACAAATATATTTCGTGACGTTATCTATGTAGGCCAGAACATACGTATTTCCCTTCAAACTCTTTGGGAAAGGGCCCAAATGGTCGATGTGTGCAGTGCGAAAGGGTACAGGTACTCTCTCAACGTTGTGTAATTCCCCTTCCTCTTTTCCGCCTCTAACCTTATGGTAGGCGCATTCAATGCACGAGTTCACGTAACTCTTTACCTTCTTTGCCATTTTCGGGAACCAATAATGTTTCCTGCGTGTCTGTAGCGTTTTGTCGAAATTAAAATGTCCCATATCGTCGTGACATCCTTTCATTATGGTAGGCGCATTCAATGCACGAGTTCACGTAACTCTTTACCTTCTTTGCCATTTTCGGGAACCAATAATGTTTCCTGAGTGTCTGTAGCGTTTTGTCGAAACTAAAATGTCCCATATCGTCGTGACATCCTTTCATAACTCTCCACCGTATATCCTTCGGAACTACCCATCTCATTTTACCTTCTACGTTGCGGTACAATCGGTTCCTTTCTACTTTGTAGTCTGTGTGAATCTGTCTTTCGGCATTATTCTGAGGATTGCGTTTTAGTATTTCGCAAATCCCTACCAGTTTTTCGTCCTGAAGTTGCATCGTAACCAACCAATCTTCTTCGTCTATACGCAGTTTCAATACGTTTAGCGTAGCCGTGGACACTTCTTGAGCGTTTTCGTGAGGATTGCGACTCAACGCATCAACGTGTGCCATTGAACTTCCGAGTCGATATTCAACTTCAAAATCGAATTCTTGTAGTCTAAGAATCCATCTGGCGACTCTCGGTGTCAATTCTCGTTTTGTCATAATCGTTTCCAAGGAGTTACAGTCGGTCACCACCTTCTTCCCAGCAAATATATGTGGAAACGTTCAATTGTTTCTAACACGGCAAGCGCTTCTAGTTCGTAGCTGTGATATCGCTCTTCGACATCAGACGTTTGTCTACTGAAATAAGCGACAGGTTTCATGGGTTCGTTCTCTAGTTTCTGGAAAAGTATTCCGGCAAGTCCAATATTGCTGGCATCAGTATGAACTTCGAAGTCGGCTGCTGGATTATATAGTGCCAGTATCGGACGTTGGCTCAGCTCACTCCTTATTCTTTGGAAAGCTTCCTCTTGAGCGTCAGACCATAAAATTTAAGGCGTTTTTTTAAATCTATTTAAAAAAATTCAAAATTCAAATTCAATTCAATTTCCCATTTCTGGTCCTTACGTGTAAGCAATGTCAATGGTTTCATTATCCTGGAATAATCCCGCACGAACTTTCTGAAGAAACCAGTCAGTCCCAAGAACTGTCTTATGGTATGAACATTTTCAGGTCGTTGAAAGTTGCTCACAGCGCTGACTTTTGTCGCACCTGGTCTTACCCCATCTTGATTAATTTCCATTCCCAAATAGTCGACCTTTTCCATTAGGAAACGACACTTTCTCAAATTTAACGTTAAGTTCTCTTCGCGTAACACATTAAACACGAGTTCTAATTTCCTAAGTCCCTCTTCAATTGTCGCACTTGCTATTAAAATATCGTCCATGTAAACACTCACAACGTCCGGTTCTAGTCTCGCAAAAATCACTTTCATTACGCTGTTGAACGTACTCGGCGCATTTACGAGCCCAAACCCAACTCGATTCAGCTCGTACACTCCATCCGTCGTCACAAACGCAGTTAAATGTTTACATTCTTCAGCCTCTGGTACTTGATAATATCCGCTGGACAAGTCTAAGGTCGTGAAGTATCTCTTTCCCGAGAGGTGATCGAGTTGTTCTTAAATGTTCATTTCCACTACGTATTCCTTTTTGGTAATTGAATTTAACTTGCGATAGTCTATACACATTCGTTCGCCCCCGCCACGTTTACCAACCAGGACGACGGGACTTGCATAACTAGAATTGGATGGACGCGCAATCCCAGCATCTAATAGTTCTTGAACAGTTCGATTCACAATATCACGTTGCGCGTACGGCAAACGATACGGTCGCGAACACACTGGTACAGGCGAAGTAAGCTCGATCTTCATTTCCAATCGATTCGTCAATCCGATATCGGCGAATCCCTTGGCAAAACACATCAAGTTGTCTTCGATGAGTTTTTCTAACCTTCTCTTCTCATCGCGTGATAGATGATTATTCACCTCGTATTCATTCATTGGTTTAGTTTCTTCACGTTTTTCCTCATTTGGGATTTCAGTCATTTCTTCTTCTTAGTCCGTTAACTGTTCTGCATTCTCTTGGATGTCACCGCATTGGTTTTGATCGTCTTCTGTAATATTCTCATCATCTTTGTCTTCATGACTCATTACTTGTATTTCATAACACTTTCCTTTCAGTTCCTCATTCTCGTTCTTGATCTTCTCAATTTTCAATGCATTCCTCTCTTTGATGATTCGAATTTCGAGGTCGTCGAATACATTTCTGCCAATGATCATGGCGTCATCTTGACATTGGTCCGGCACAATATGTATCTCTGTTTCAAATTCAATTCCGTCTACGTCGATTACATATGTCCCTTTTCCTAGAATTTCATATTTACCACCTCCGAATGCCTTTAATTTCGTATTACACGGTCTGTATTTGCACTTTAAGTTGCCTGCATCGCTTTTCCTTAAAGTGGCTACATCACTGCCTAAATCCAAAAATGCGACTATCTCTATGTCATTTATTCTTATTTTCTTATGATATGGATCTTTAAGAACATTAACTTTCGTTATTTTACTCACGGTTTTTGGGCTATTAGTACAATCCTTTGCGATGTGCCCAATCTTTTCACATTTAAAGCAACGAGTCTTTCTTTGTGGTTTCGGGCATTTGATAGAAATGTGTCCGTATTCATTGCAATTAAAGCATTTTCTTTCCGCCGTTCTGCTTATCGCATTCTCGCTTGCAGTCGGTCGACTCACAGGTATCTGAGGCTTTCCAACAATATTATGAATGCTCCTTTCATAATTCTTTATCTTGTTCAACAAATCTTGTACGTCAATTGGTCCGCTAATCGCGAGTAATTTAGATAATTCTCTGTCGTTTATTCCTGCGATAACATATTTACAAATAGCGCTGTCACTCAAACAGCCTTTACTTGCAATTGCTTTCATACAATAAATATAATGCTCATGCGATTCATCCATTCGCTTCTTTCGTCTACTCAACTTAGAATGTATATAAGCATCGTCTACGGCAGTTGGAAAATCTAGAATTAATCGTTCTTTAAATGTACTCCAATAAAAAATTTTATCCTGTATTCCTTCGAACCACAATTTTGCGGCTCCGTTTAGCTTGGTGATAACATTGAATAACAAAGTGTGATCGTCCCATTTAAAAATGGTCGCTAAATTTTCCGCCGTTTTTAACCATTGGATGCAGTTAAGGTGTTTAGCTTACCTGGGTTAAATTCTGGTTTTACTTGGTGTGCGTTCTGATGGTAATGGACATGTGCTTCTTGAGGCCCGCTAAGTCTCCTTTCTCGTTCTAACAACTCTCTTTCTCGTTTTATTAACTCTCTCTCGTGTTGAAGAAGTCTTCGTTCCTAATCTATTTGGTATCTAGCGTCTCTTTCACCACTTGCCTCTTCCGTTCCGTCCTGCGTCTTTGAATTTGCCGCTGAAGCCCTTATATCTTCTTCAAATAATTCGATATTCCTATCTGAAGTCGTCAGTGTCAATGGCTCGTCCATGTTGTGGCCCGATTCGCATGCGTCCATTTTCTTTTGGTACACACTTATGTACGTTGCCTTCACTAAATATTTAAAATAAAATTAAAATTAAAAAATTAACGTTTTCTTTCACTTAAATGTTTGTCACACTGTGTATATGTCCGTTTATTCGCTTAAATATTTTATTTTAAAACCCCTAATAAATATACTTCAGCTTTCAGTTCTTTCATCGGGTATTTTTAAAATTAAAATATTTCCTTAACGCTTATTTCTTAATTCAGTCCGAATCGTTTTTATTTTGCTTTTAAAATTGCAACATATATTTTCTCACATTCGGAATAACGCGACAAAAAAACTAATGCTTTCTATCATATAGTACATACATTCGCTCTGTCTCTATTCCACTACCGTTGTTTCCGTCGTCCCGTATCACCATTCCCGTATGTATGTATACGTATACTCGTTCGCTTCTTCGTCGTCCTCTTCGTCGTCCTCTTCGTCGTCCTCTTCGTCGTACTCTTACACCGTTCACGTATGGATACGTATACTTGCTCGTTTGGTCCTTCTTGCACGCACTATCATCAGTTTCCGTTTTCTCACTCTTACGTTCGCACTTTGGTAACCACTGCTTAATCACTATTTGTTCTTTATCTCGCCGCTGTAAATGTTCAAATTATTACAACATCTACCGTATTCGTCAGATTTGGCCTCCAGCCTTTGGTTTCCAAAATTAAAAAAAAAAGCTCGGTGGAAGACGATTCACGTCGAACGAGGAGGTCATCTCCCACACAGATGCCTATTTTGAGGATCTTCCGAAATGCTACTTTTTGAACGGCTTAAAAAAGTTGGATAAACGCTGAGAAAATTGTGTACAGCTAAAAGGAGATTAGTTTGAAAAATTTTAAAAATATTTTCGAAAATAATTTGTTTTTCTAAGAAATTATTGAACCACCCTCGTATCTACTTTAGCTATGAAAGAAACGAGTTAGAACACAAAAAAAAATTTTCAACGTAAGAATCATTAACACAAACACACACGTACCAACGTTTCTTTAATAACGCTATGCCTTCGAAAAAAAAAATGATATTAGTAATTACACAAAATACGACCCCACAGTGTCTTCCACGTTGTCAGTCGATAAAAATCGACGCCCAAGCTTGAGTTTTGGAAAGAGATAATGTGCATGTTGCAATTCGTCAAAGCTGCATTCATTGATTACTGCTTGAACAATTCGTGCCTCATGCACCCTGCAGCTGTCGTGCAGAAGCAGAGTTTTCTGAGCAAAATTGTGGGATTTTTTTCGCGTATAGCAGTGTTCAACTTTTTAACTGTGTCCTTGTAGACATTTCTCGTTATTGTAGTTCCTCTTTGAATATACTCAATTAAGAGAATCCCATTCCGCGTCCCAAAAAACTGGTCATTACTTTTCCCGCAGAAAATTGCGTTCTTGCCTTCTTGAGCGGTGGAGAGTCATTATGAACTCATTTCATGAACCCTTGTTTAGTGGGAGGATCCCAGTGGTGTACCCAAGTTGCATCCCCAGTTACAATTCTATTTAAGAAGTCTTCATCTTGAGATAAAACAGTCAAATTCTTTTCACAAGTTTGTCGTCTACACCATTTTTGTTCGGGACTGAGCAGCCTGAAAATCCATCGTGCCGACATTTTGCCCATTTCCAAATCTTCGTATAGAATTTTAAAAGCACTGGTTTCTGATATTCCTATTACTCTAGCAATATCTGAAACTTTTACTTGGCGGTCAGTCAACACCAAATCTTCAACTTTGTTGATGATTTCTTCAGTTCGTGCTTCCAGAGATCTTTCACACTTTGGATCATTACGAATAAATTTTCTGCCCCAGTTGAACTGCTTACACCAAAATTTAACTTGGAAATAGAACGGGCTATTTTCCCCATAATCTGACACCATTTTCTTATGAATATTCTTCGGGCGTTACTGCCTTCTTTTGATAAAAATTTCATAACGCGTCTGTGTTCAAGTTTTTAACGAATTAAAAGTAACAAATATTAAACGATTCCAACCAAACTTAGAGATGACACTATAAAATGTCACAGAAACTTGACGTAAGAAAATTGTCACGATAGCATATTGTTTTCATAGCTAAGTAGGTGACATAAAATACTGCCCTCGTATTTTGTTAATAATTCCAGAATAATGTGTTTTTGTTCCCACGCCTAACGTTAAATCAAATTGAAAATAATACACAAGTTGATAATGGTTTCCTTCAGCTCAAATAAGATAGTTATTTATGATTCAAGGCGCTAAAGTCTCATGTTTCATTACGAATGTGTGTTTGAAATGAAGCACATAAGCAATGAAAAATAACTTTAGTGCCCAGGAATTTTAAACTTTTGACGTTTCGATTTTTAGGTGTTGAAAATGTTAATTGGGGCCAACTTGTTGGAATTTTACAAAGTAGCAGTTGAAGTTGAAGTAAAATCATTTGAAGTAAAAGAACTTGGACAACCTTGATTAAATTTATTTTTCTCTTTAGAGATGATTCAACATAGCCTTCAGCAATAGTTGAACTTTTCCAACTACCATGCTGCTCTAAAGTTAAAAGTGTTTGCTAAAAGAGATGCTGATGTTTTTCGGAGACCATACCCTGCATAGGTTTTAGGGTTAGGCCTGGCCGTTTATTTAAACATTAAAAATAAAATACATATATATCAGTGGTAATACACAAAATGAAAATAGAGTCTTATAATTAGTGTGGACCAATCCGGAGCGAAAGCAGA
This sequence comes from Melolontha melolontha, assembly GCA_935421215.2. Lineage (NCBI taxonomy): Eukaryota > Metazoa > Arthropoda > Insecta > Coleoptera > Scarabaeidae > Melolontha > Melolontha melolontha. The sequence continues at coordinate 14,571,256 of OW285236.1, forward strand.
GGCGTGACTAACGAATTGGTTCACGATTACTTAGTATGTTGTTCACGGTCATCGTGTGTACACGTATAATAGCAGCAGGAAAGTATATTCTGTGTATTTAATAATGTTGCACAGCTATGTTCGATAGAAGACGCAAGAAATGAGAGTATTTTAAGTAAGTTTGATAGTCACGCCTCTGCTTTCGCTCCGAATTGGTCCACTCTACTTATAATGATAGAAACTCCGTTCATTAGTCGATCGAGTCACTTCACCCTTTCTTTACGGTGGTCCTCTTGTGACTGCCTTCCCTTGCATAACCCCACTCCTCGCGTCTGAGGGTTTTGCGGCTAACACTATATTGCTTAATATGCATAATGACTTGAGCAGACCAATTTCCGTGCGCGCCATGTGCGCCGATGTGAGGATAATTTTATTGCATCAGAACTAATATAAAGCATTCAGTATGTGTTTGGTACTTGCTTAGACTTAATGTAAGTGTAAGTATACGTAATAAAATGTCGTCGACACGTAAATCAAGAAAACGACCGTTGTCAGACGAAGTGAATAAGTTTATTATGGATTTCCCGGACTTAATATATGATGGCTCAAAAATTAAATGTTTAGTGTGCAATACATATCTAATGTGTTGGTCAAAAACACATTGTAAAGAACACGTAAGCAGTTTGAAGCACAATAATAACAAAATTAATCGACAACAGTTTATACATGAATTATGTGTAACTATGATTGTGTGTACACTGCCGTTTACCTTGTTAAGTAATGATTCATTTATTTCATTTTGGAATAAATACGCGAATCGAACATTACCGAGCACGACAACGTTACGATGGAATTTACCATCGGTGCGTAAACAGGTTGAAATAAAATCAAAGCCGAACTGAAAAATAAAAACCTGGTTATGTGTGGACGAAACAACTGACAGCAAAAAGCAATCTGTAGTTAATGTGATGACGCGTAATATGGAACCACATCAACCAACGTTTTCAATTTTATTAGCATCCAGACGACTAGAACAATGTAATGCCGAAAAAATTTCAGAGGTGCTATTAGATACTTTGGAAAAATGTAAACTTTCGAAAGGCCAAGTATTAATGTTTATGACCGATGGTGCCGCAACCATGTGTTCTGTAGGTCGGTCTCTTATAAAATATTATCCTAACTTGTTACATATTACTTGTAAACTCCATGCTGTACACCTTGTGGCAGAACAAGTTCGTAGATGTTATCCAGAGGTAGGATGCTTTAATATCGACTACAAAGGCAGTATTCCTGAAATCTCCAAAACGTATTCGGAAATTTCACGAATTGTGTCCCCATACCCCTGAGCCACCACAGCCGATTCTGACACGTTGGGGTACATGGTTATGGGCAGGGTTTTACTATCATGAACATTTTGAAAAAATTAAGGACGTGGTTTTATCATTCAATCCGATAGAAAGTGCAACTATCAATACAAGCCAGAAAAAAAGATGCCCAGATTAGAAGGATTTACAAAGTATTCGTGAGAATTACTTGGGACTAGAAGAAGCAATAACAAAATTAGAAAATTCGTCGCTGTCGTTAGAGAAATCACTGCAAATCGTTAAATATGTTCACGCACAACTGTGTGCTGTAGAAGACGCAAAAAGTGAAAGTGTTCTAATTAAATTTGTGTTTTAGACAGAAATGCAGATTTTGACACCTTAACACGTATTAGTGAGGGCACGTCTACAGATGCGTTAAGTTGCTTAAAAAAGTATTTTGATTATGCGAATATAACATCACTAGATGTAGAATGTTCGTTTTCCGAATATAAACATATTTTTTCCTCACGGCCGACATGTTTTTCAGAAATAACCTTAGAAACGCACCTGATGTTGAAAATATACAATCGAGTTTCTCCAGTTTGTCAATTCTTGGAAGACGCTTAAAACGGTAATTGTTTTTTAAATCCTCTGTCGTGCACACAATCATTGATTTCATACATTTTCCATTTTATTTATAGGTACATACAACGCTGCTATAATATGTACTATTCTTATTTTTCGTGTGTTTATGCATATTACTTTAATAGCAGAAAATCAAATGTATATTTAATTATTTCTGATAGAATAACTGTCTGTACTTCTATACTTATATCGGTAACAAGCTCATGTTGCGTCCATATTCTATCGCATATTTTAATATATTAGAAATTACACTCCCATACCGGCGCTCATGGCGCGCACGCAAATTGGTCTGCTCTAATAATGACTGTTAATGAATAATGACTATTGATTTCTTCACTGCAAAAAATAATCTTATTCTGTGTAATATTTGATAAATGAAACGTTCATTGTATTATTAATCATTCTTAAATTGATGATAAATTATTATGTTTGACAACTTTTAAGATATAAATGAAGATAAATTTACAACGAATGTAAATGTAAAGCAAAATATTGTATGATAATAGAAAAAAATTCTTAAAAATGAGATATTTCACATTTCTTTTTCTAAGGTAACGAAAAAAAAATAACAGAAAAATAACATTTTACATTTCTATTTATTTAAATTGATGGATTATAAAAAAATAATTTAATGTAATATTTTTATGTTAAACTTTGTTTAACAAGGAAATTCATTGATGTGAGATGTGAGATCGTTATTAGTAGAAGGGTAAATGAACTTTACTGCTGTAATTTTATTGAAACCTTTTTTTCTAATGCAATAAAGGAAAAGACATATGGTGTGTAATACCTATAAACAAGCTGTCATCGGATTCGTAAATAATTCTTTCTTACATTGTACAGTATTGCTGTAGTATATATGATATAAAGATATATTTTGCTTAAATTAAATCCTTTTAAATATATTGATTGTATAATATGTGTATAATTGGTAATTAAAAAAAACTTGAATATCTTTATACATCTGTGCAGCTATTTAATATATATAAACGATTCCTGGAATTTTAATTTAAATCGTGTCAAGTATTTAGATTTTTTATCTTTGCAAAATATTTTTATTTTAAATAAAGTATTTTGCAGTACAGTAGTACCCCCATATCCGCGGGGGTTTGGTTCTGTGGTCTTCCGCGGATACTGAAAACCGCGCACAGTAGCGAACGCTTTATTTTCGAGTACAATATGAAATATGAAGCAAAGTTAAAACAATGAAACAAGAAAAAATAAGTTATATAATATTTATTTAAAATAAATAAACAATAAATCAATAAATATTCTTGTGCTGTGGCACAAATAGAATTTAAGTTTAATAAATATATAAGTTCATACATATGTACATATAGTACATATTTACATACACAACAAGAAAATATACAACAAGAAAAACTTTATCATCGTGAGCTACATATTCCTCCAAATCCAAGTTAGCAGTCGATTGTTTACTTAGATCCGAAGCAAACGATGTTGATGGCTGTGAATTATCGATAGTTTTGTCGACTTTTTCAAAGAACATTGTTATTGGTAGTTGTCGTTTTTGTCTTTTCATTTCAATAAACAAATCCTCCAAAGGTTTCAAGGCTTCTGTTATAGTGCGAGTAACTTTTATACTGCGTTCCATTATTGGATCATATTCTACTATCTGTTCTTTTAATGTTTGAGCAGTTCGAAATATCGCTGAAAATTTTTCAAGCGTCCATGCTGGCGGTTCTTGTTGACCCTCATCCTCATCGTCACTTGCTTCTGGAGAAGATTTCACAAGGTCTTCCAATTCCTCGTTGGTGAATACTTGATCCTCTTCGTTTATGTAATCACTGAGTTCCTCTTGGGTTATATCGTTAAATCCTTCTCCATCTATTTTCTGCGCTATGTTAAATATCGTTGCTAGATGTGAATTAATATCATGTGTGTCTTCAGAACTAAGAACGATGTCATTCCACAGATTTCTCCAACATGCTATTATCGTTTCTGACTTTAATTCCTCCATCGCTCCTTTGATAAATAGAATTGCGTCAGCAATTGTAAATGACTTCCAGCATTCCATTCGCCCGATGTCAGAGCATTCGTTAGCCATTGTATACAGCATTTCGAAAACCTGTCGAATATATATGGCTTTAAAGCATCTAATGACACCTTGATCAAGGGGCTGAAGCAATGAGGTCGTGTTAGGTGGTAAAAGAAGCACTTCAACATTTTTATCTTCTGTGCCTAGTGGCACAGGATGCCCAGGAGCATTGTCTAGTATCAGCAGCACTTTAAAAGGTAATTCTTCCTTTTCCAAATATCTTTTCACTTCCGCAATAAAGCATTGATGAAACCATTGTGTAAATAGAACAGCCGTAACCCACGCCTTTCGATTTGATTGCCAAAACACAGGCAGGCAAGCTTTACCTTTGTATTTAAGAGCACGTGGATTCTGTGATCGGTAAACAAGTCCGGGTTTAATCATATGACCAGCTGCATTTGTACAAAATATCAAGGTAAGTCTATCCTTAATTGCTTTAAAGCCTGGTGCACTCTTTGCAGTCTTATGAATATAAGTCCGTTGAGGCATTTTTTTCCACATAAGACCAGTCTCATCGCAGTTAAAAACTTGCTTAGGATGATAATTCTTTTCTGCAATAATTTGTTTACATTTTTCTGGATACAGGGCAGCAGCTACATGATCAGCCGACGCAGATTCCCCTGACATTTTATTATATATTTTTAGATTAAACCGAGTTTTAAATCTATGCAGCCACCCCCTACTTGCTGTGAATGATTTTCCTTCCTCTTCAGTATAATCTTGGGTCTGCATATCTTCATATAAAACCAACGCCTTTTGTTGTAGCACTTTGCCATCGATAGGAATATGTTTTCTTGTCATATCTTCCACCCATAAATTTAAGGCATTTTCTACCTTAAGTAACACTTTATTACGTATTGTGGTTGCTACTTTTGCAGTTTGGGGTGCACTAGAAAAACTAGCTCGAATCTTATCTTTGTTTTTTAACACTTCTCGTATCGAAGATTCGTTTTTATTGTATATTTTAGCAACAGTTGCAATAGATTTTTTTTCTATTTCAATCTTATTAATGATTTTTATTTTTTCACTAATAGTGAGCATTTCACGTTTTCTTTTTTGTTTAGAAGCCATTTTAAAATGATTTTCAAATTTACTTGCTTTATTTAAAAACTATTGCAAGCACTGTCTTGTCCGATAATTCGAATAGTACTAAACTCATAGTTAACAGGAGCGTTTTATGTACAAGTAAAAGCGAGTGGCACCTTAAGCACGTTCCAACTTGTTTAACTTATCATAAGAGAGCGCCGAATTCAGGGGATGACTCATATATATGACGATATATCGACAAATGCTCATATAACTTTTATATTTATTGATATAACGCGTTTTCTACTCATCATAACTAAATCGCGGATGACTGAAACCGCGGATACGGAGTCAGCAGATAACGGGGTACTACTGTATTTGCATGTTCCAAAGCATACAGTCACTCGTTTTGGGTCCATTGGCATCTCAATTGTTACGTGTGGATTTTTTGTAGCCCAAATATGATAATTTTGTTTATTCAAATAACCTCTGAAGTCAACATGAGCTTCATCGGAAAAGATGATTTTTTGGTAAAAATGCTCATCCTTCAACTGATTAGCGGCCCATTCGGTGAAGCGAAAACGCGATAGATGGTCCACTGTCTTCAATTCTTGAACCAATTGGATATTGTAGGCCTTCATACTGAGGTCTTTGTGCAAAATTCTTCGCACCGTGCTGTTACATTCGTAAATTTTCTTTTTTTATTTATATTGTTCCTGTCGAGTCACGGTATATTATTTTTCATTTGCGAGTTTCATTTCATTTAACGCGTACGTATCGCTCTCTGATTTTATTATTTCATAATCGTATCGCTTCCCTACCGTTTCGGATTGCATCCCGTGTATAGAGGCATTTGTTCGAAGAGAGTTAACGAATCCAGTTTTATTAACGATTTGGCGGATCCCAGCGTAGCACGCCAAACATTCTTTACCGTTATTTTAAGTTTAGAAGCCTAAAGGGGAAAACCTCCCCTTTTCTGGCATTTCAGTGCGGCATATCCCATACGAACCTTCGGAATAAATAAACTACCCCTGGCGAAGAGATATCCAAACACCTGACACCTTATTCGTAAGTGCCGACGGAAACGGTTCTCAAGTGTCAAATAGACGACGAAAATCGGCATTCTTTAGGGGCCTGCATCGTCCATTGTAACTTCCATTTCCGGCTGATTGTACGTAGATACCAACCTGTGGGCGAATTTCCAGTGATCGAGGCCAAGTAACAAATGAACTAGTATGATTTTCTTAATTGCTATTATATTTACCGTCTTGAAGCACTAATATGCATAATTTACCATTTTTAAGCATTGATATTCATAATTTACCTAAGTTTGGATTTAATAATAAATTGCCTGTCCAATTTTAATTAATTTTAATTAACGTTTCGAATTTAAATATTCAATCTTATTTGGAGGAATTATGTAACATATATTTTGTAAGATATTTGAAATCTAATTACGATTTGGAATTTCGATTTATATTTAAATTTATATTTCAATTTTGGTGGTTAATAATTTTAATATAATATATCTTTTTTTGCTGTATTTGAATTATTTTAAATTTCTATTCATATTGGTACATACATATATTTTTAAGTAAAACGTTCTAATGCGTTCTACTGCTTTCGCGTAGCACTTAGAAACTTAATATTTGCGTAAGGTGGATTCATCAGGAACATTTCGACCAGTATATTTTTGGAGAAATGTTTTGAAGGTGGGATTGTTAAGTTTATTTAATGGAATATTTGCCGCCATTAAAGTTTCACAAAGTTCTTCGCTAAAACTGTCAGTTTCCAACGGGTCTGATATCAGTGTGTGTGCGATGCTAAAGTGACGTTTTACGCGCGATTTCTTGGAAATATTTAACGATATTTTACAGACTTTACAGACTACAGTAACTTAAACAATGTTCTAGATCTAAATAAATGAAAATTAAAAATGTATGCGTAAGAAGTATGTAATTAACAGTTAAAACAATGAAAAAAGAAACTAACTCACCATTCTGTATTTATCTTACGAAATATAAACTAATAAATAAAATAAATTATGAAAACACCTCCCGCTTCTATCTACGCCCATGAAGAAAGGAATTTAACTGTAATATTGAAGTAAGTGTGTCACAATTCAACGACAAAAAACAGATGCGCGGTTAACCGAATAAATAGTGCTATTCAAAAACTGCGTGTTGTACTTAGCGATGTTATAGACTATTTATATGGTCCAACGTAATTTCGACCTGAAGCGTCCAGTCTCTAGTTAATAACGAGGGCGTCAGCGTCTGTCCAAGGTGTTCTTCGCAAGAATTTTCGTTATTTTATTGCCACACCTCGTATACGTTCATGCAAAAACAATTCTGAGAGAAAAATGAAAATGCAAAGTACCCAACTAGTGATTAGCTGAAGGTACCTGCAGATTGTCGAAGGTAATAATTCACGAGTATATTTTTGCTATCGTGGGTGAAAGCGAATAACAGTTTTTCCTATATACGTATATTCAGCGCTAACTCGATGCTTGTACCAAGATTTTTTAAGAGTCCTCTTCCTATTCATGATATAAATGAATACTGAAATCTGGTAATTAATCTGTTAGTGCATAAATTACAGCAGTAATGTTTAGTTTTAAAGTACGTTCAACTACAATAAGTAAAATGTATGCAATAAATTATTATTCCACACCTAAAGGTAAATAACATAAACGGAAATAAGCATTTTAATAAAATTACATAAATTATGTGATAATCTAAACTTTTACCTTTGATATAAAATTGCGTAAAAATTTTCCAAAATGGAAATAAAACGAATAGTTAATAAATCTTCACTTTATTAATATACTTCATGTCATGGATATTGCAACACTAAAAAGTGCGAAATTCTTTATCAAGCTTAGCAGAAACGTATAATTATTAAAAGGTAAGAATTGATTATAATTTCATAGAAAAGAAACCAAAGATTAATACAATTTAATTTAATTTTTATTAGTAATGGGTTTGGGCACTCCTATTAGCTACACACTCCCTCTTTTTTCGTAGTATTGATGTCAGTAGGTGGTATGTAGAGAATACAATCCCGAGCATGTTTTTCAATTCCGGGATTACGGGATTTTTGAAGCGTTCTCCCGGGATCCCGGAATTAATCCCGGGATTAGATGTGGTTTCTAATTGGGCTCAAATGAAAAAAAACTTAAGTAATTTCTTAAAAATTATTTAATAATATTGTTGCACAACACAATACACAATATACTAAAATAAGGAACAAAAAAGACGATACAAAAAACTATTTAGAATTTCGAAAATACAATCGCAAAAATATCAAAGCATCCCATGTTTGACTTCCAAGCCTGCTTCGTAGTTTATTGCCAACATAAGCAGCAACTGAAAACGCTCGCTCAGGTTCTACACAGGTTGGAGGAATATACAATAGATATTTATATGATAATTCTAAGAGATATCCACGAACTCTCCATTTTCGAACAGGCTAATTTCGCGTCTAATACTATTTACCAACCCCGATTCATTTTGTACTTCAGGATCTGGGGATCCATGCTCTTATTAATTTCCGGCTGTAACTTTTCGTTTAGTGTCAATTGGGGTCGGGAGGTTTGTTGCCTTGGCTCATCATCTGTTTGTGATCCTCTCCTTTCTTCCTCTTCCGTGTCATCTCGACTATTTAGTCGTTTAACAATACTCTTTATTTGCGCCCTCACTAAAGACCTGTGTAGGAACTGGAAATAAGTCAAGCCATTCCAAATCCGATAATAACTGATTTTCATCATCTTTTCGTGGATTTTGTAAATAATTCAACACACCAGTTAAATCATCATTTCGTCGTTGCTTTATACGTTCCAGTAAGGATGTTTTCATTTTATTGGCGAGTGCTGAGTTTTTGCTAGACAACTGTTTTATAAGAAATTTCAAAGCGGCATCAGCTGTGCATAAATTAGCATCTCTTCGACAGATTGCTTCTACTGTTAATTCAATTGGGATCAGCACATCAACAATTTTATTTACCAACTCAAAATCAGCATCTTCTAAACGGATTGGATGATTGAGATCTATAAGAGCTTTTTGAATCCAGGTTTTTAAAAGAGAAAATCGTTCCAGCATGGTTAAAAGACTATTCCACCTGGTTTTACAGTCCAAAAGAAGTGAACAGCTCTTTTTCATGTTCAATCTTCACATATTTTTGAAGTACTGTTTTATTTCTCAATGGTGATCTTTTGAAATATACTACAACTTTGCGGATTTTCTTTATCAGCTCATTAACGTTTTAATCTTTCGTTAACTCCTGGTATGTGTTCTCGCGCAAGTTCATTTCGTGACATTAAGATTAAACCTAATTCTGGAAAGTCTAAGTCTTCTAAATTGTCATCATCATCGCTATCGTTCATATAATCAGCAGTCACAGCTGGTTCATTTATAGTATCATCTGAGTCTGAGGCAGGGCTGTCTTGCCTGTCTTGAAAATAATTCTTTATTTTATAAAGCACATCACAGACGGCCAAATTGGTACCATGTGCGACGAGACACAGTTGTTGTTCAGTGCAAACAAGCTGTCCCTCCTTTATCATAACGTTCGGTCCATCGGTTACAGTAGCCACGATATCAGTTTCCAGGGAAATATCAAATTTACTTACACGCTCTTTCTATATACGAAGACAATTTTCAGGCGTCATACTTCAATGAATAGGAACGAGTCCTAAGCTCCAAATTTTTTATATGAATGAACGTTGACAGCCATGTATCGTTTATTGGACGTTGTTGTCCACTCGTCGAAAGATAGACTGAATCTTTCACCTGCACTTTTCAAATGTTTTAATTCTGCAGTTACTTGCTTTCTGATTTTTTCACTGTAATTCATAACACGCTTTCGAATTGTGACGGCTGATTTTGGTAAATTCGTGTAAGAGCAATTTTCTCAAATCGTCTGAAGTTATGAATACGCTGAATCGAAATCCATTTAATGCAATCATTCTTGCCAAAACATCATCCAGGCTATAGTCGGCACTTTTAGTAAAATAATCTTCTAACTTTCGTTTAGCTGGCGGCGGTGCTGTGTTCAGATTTTCAGAATCTTGACTTGTTGAAGCTGTTAAACGATTAACGTCAGCTAAAATCTTAGTGTTATGTTTTGATGACAAATGTGTATGTAATCCCTTAGTCGATCCACCCAAAGTCTTGAGAATTGCAGGGCATCGCTACATTTAGCACGATACCCATCTTTCGCAACTAAAAAATAACTACACACTGACGACGTATCACTGTTTTTTTTTTTAATGTTGAACAAAGTCTCCCGCCATTTAAAATAACTTTTTCAGATAATTAACTTTTAAATTTAAATGACGGAACCTGCGTAACCTTGTGGCTTGTAGAATAATTCATGAAAAAAGTAAATCCTAATAAGCGTATTTATACTTTCGTACAGGGAATCCCCGACATATTATAACAGGTGATCGGGTGATTCCCCTGTTGGCCCGTTGGGGAATTACTTTAACAGTATTGTATTGAAGTATGCCGGGCGGAGAAGTCCCTTCTAAGTTACATATTATTTGGGCTGTACCTGTGTAGTTCTTTTATCGTACGGCGTACCTAAGGTTGATTTTTGTCTTTATGTAATAAGTGCCCTTAATATAATCTAGGAAAGGTCATTGTTAAGACGCAACGGATTACGGAATGCAAACTGGCAATCCCGAAAATCCTGAGATTAGCCAAGTACAGTCCCGGAATTTACGGGATCAAAACCCGGACGGGATCCCGAGAACCCGGGATTTGGGATCCCGAGATTGCATTCTCTAGTGGTATGTCCTCTTGAGGTTTAGTGTCTTCAGCAACCTGCAATTTTTGCGTGGGATTCGCTAAGTTCAATGATTAATTAAATTACGACATTATACAGAAACCTACGTATTTATTAACAATAATAAATAAGATTATATAATTTTTTGAACCTAGAAATGGTGAAACCGAGAGAAAATTCTTCGAGATAAAAGAAAAATTGGCCAGAGGTTACCTTAAGATAGGACATTTCAGGATTTTAATTAGCAGATTCCTATTTGCTTAATATTAAAACTAAAATACTACCAAAACGGATACACCAATGATAAAAAACTACATTTTATTAAAAAAACATCGTAATATAATAATTCCAACTTCATTAAACAGAATAATATCCATATCTACAACTGAAAGAGAACAAACAGTTAAAATAATTTGGTATATTTGTTTCACAAAATGTATTTAAAATATCTCTGACATATGTTTCGACTTATTCAGTCATTCTCGAAGAGTCATGTAAACTAAGTAAAAAGTATACTCCTACCAATATTTATGCGTTATTTTTTGAAAGGGTTTATTACAGCATCGATTGTGGGGGTGTTTGAAAAATCCAACTGCGTCTTTGTGACCTGTCTGTTGAGATTTATGGCTTTTTTAATTTCTAAAATTTCTAAGAAGTCAAGCCTTTTACCCTTATTACAAGAGTGTAAAAGTTTGAAATTATTAGCATTAAACAAATGAGAATTTTGAATACAGTGTTCCGCGAATCCCGTAACCATATTGCCATGTAGAATAGAACTTCTATGTTCTTTGATACGTTCTTTTATAGAGCGTCCTGATTGGGCAATGTATACCGCGTCACAATCACTGCAAGTTAATTCATACACCCCTGACTTATCACGCAATTCTGTTTTTCCTTTATTGTTAACTAGAATATTACCTAAATTGCATTTATTTACTAGGATGACATTTAAACCTAACTTATTAAGTATATTAGAAACTTTATTGCTAACCCCAGGTATATAGTTTAAGGTGTGAAACGCTTTGTTAGTTTTAATATAAGTATGTCCGGAGTAAAAATTTTTCTTAAGGATAGCGCGTTGTTTTTTGTAAATCATTTTGTCTAAGAATTCTGTTTTGTACCCGTTGTTTCTAGCTATAGTTTTTATGGTATATATTTCTTTTTCGAAGTTCTCATTATTTAGAGGGAAGTTAATCAGTCTGTGTATGAAACTGTGAAATGCTGACATTTTTATATTCCACGATTGGTTTGAATTTGCCGGAATTACTGTATCTGTTGTAGTGGGTTTTCTAAAGATATCAAATTCAAATCGTTTCTCAACTCTTGTTAATTTTAAGTCTAAAAAGTTAATCGTTCCGTCTACCTCTTTTTCTATTGTGAATTGTATTTTATTATTAGGGGAATTTAAATAATTAAGAAATTGGTCCAGCTGTCTATCAGTGCCCGACCACAAGCACAAAATATCGTCTACATATCTGCCCCAAAAGGAAATGTATTTTAATAGTGGACTGCGGTTGAAATTATTAATGTGTTTGTCTTCAAAATCTGCTAGATATAGTTCAGCGAGTAAAGGGCTAAGAGGGCTACCCATCGGTAAACCGTTGGTTTGTGTATAAATTTTTTTATGAAATTTGAAATAATTTTGTTTAAGACAAATATTAATTAGGTTAAATAAAGTGTTCTGTAGTTCGATGTTCGGATAGATTTTTGAATGTGACTCTTTAAAATAATTTTTAGTTCATCTAAGGGGATAGAAGTGAACAGGCTTTTTATATCAAAGGACACTAGTTTCATGTTAGAGGTTAACTCAATATTCTTTAATTTGTCTATTAATTCCAAGGAATTTTTTACTGCTTTGGGCGAAATGAAATTTATTATATCCGGTAAATGTTTGTTTAGTGATTTACATAATTTATAGGCAGGGGCGTTAATGTAGGACACCACCGGTCTTAAGGGAATCGATTCTTTGTGTAACTTTGGAAGACCATTAAATATCGGAGCTCTAGGGTTCATTATTGTTAAATAAGTAAGTGGCAAAATATCTTTAACATCTTTTTGCGCTTGTCTGATTTCTTTTTGGTATGTGTGAGTAGGGTCGGTTTTAAGTTACGAGAAATCGTCTGTATTTAGTAAATTGTACATTTTGTTTGAATAACTTTCTTCGGACATAATGGTTACCGTGTTGCCTTTGTCTGCCTTGCATAAAATTAAACTATTATCGGAAATCTTATTTTTAACTTGTTTTACAATATTGATATCTTTAGATTTGTTTTTAGGGTTGATATTATTGCTGATTGTTTTCGCGATATTGTATCTTTCTAGATTATCTAAATCTTTAGTGATTGAATCTGTGTTAGCAGCTAAAGTTTCTATATCTTTATTACTATAACTATAAGGTGAAAATTTCAGACCTTTTGCTAATAAAAGTTGTTCATCGTTCGTGAAGGTAGTTTGTGATAAATTAATAACTCTCTTATAAAAGGGCCTAGTAAGGGTTAGTTTTTTGTCAAAATTGTTAACAGAATTGTGTGACTTACGTTTCATATGTGACAGTTTCTTTAGGTGTCTGATGTGTTGTTGATGTACTTCGGAGTTGACATATTCTCTTATTCGCCTATCCAATATTTCGAATTAAATGTAGTTGAAGATATGTAGCATTTCTGTGTGTATGAGTTTCAAATGTAGACCCAAATTGTCTCTTCTGATGTACCATTTCTTGATTTCTTCTTTAATCCAGAGTTGTACCGATAAACGAACTGCTTTCTGTGCTTCTTGAGACTGATTATGGCATACTATTTTCATGAATTTCGGTTGTGTTCCTGTTTTCTGGCACTGTTTTTTAAACCATATGTGGTTGGAGGACTTTTTCAGTTTCAGGAGAGTTTTTTGATATAAAACCGTTAACTTTGCTTTACTTGCCTTTTTAATATAATGTATAGAATTCACGGTTCAAACACCCCCACAATCGATGCTGTAATAAACCTTTTCAAAAAATAACGCATAAATATTGGTAGGAGTATACTTTTTACTTAGTTTACATGACTCTTCGAGAATGCCTGAATAAGTCGAAACATATGTCAGAGATATTTTAAATACATTTTGTGAAACAAATATACCAAGTGTTTTATTTAGTAAATTATTCATTATGTTTCACCAAGAGCCAACCGTGAATTCTATACATTATAAACAGTTAAAAGTCAAGGAAGGAACCAAAATACATACTAACCGGCCAATAAGAATAACATCCGAAAAGAATTCATAGACATCGAGATTCTACACACAAATTGAAGGAAGATTTTCACTTAAAAATCAAATGAAATAATACAATAATAGGCTTAAATTACTCAAGATGGGCTCAATTTACAAAAAACAGGTAGAATAACAAAACATAAATGGAATTTAATTGAAATTTTGAAAAGTATGACTAGGATTTTTGAAATTTGTATAATAAAGTAAAATATAATGAGATAACATTAGCATAAATCATTAATATTATTATTATAACATCAAAATACAGTATTAATTCAATAATAAACTGAAATTTTGGAAAATTAGAAAAATTTTGACAAATAAATGAAAATGTTTAAAATACAAATATTAATTAAAATAATTACCTGAATAGTAATAGAAAAAATAATTTTCAATACTAATAACATCAAATTCCAAAAAGGCATTCAAGAACTAAGAAGAAGAGGTACTGAAAACTTCGTATGGCTTTGTTTGTAATGGTAATGTTATAAAACCCAGAGACCGAAAAAAATTGGGAACTGATTGTTTTGACACCGATTAGTAAAAGCGTATAGTTTATTTCAAATTATAAGAATATAGCTTTAAACGGCTCTAATGCTTTTATTGCACCACCTTCTGTGATGATAATTATTATACCTGGTCTCCTTATTGAACGGGTACGGTTTACCTATTTGCAATGTATGAATCTAGGGGCCGTATTGACTATAAATTAGGGCCTTATAATATAATAATAAAACGCTGTTAATTTCAAGTATATAATAAAAAATATCTGTACATTGGGTTTATATATAAAGAAAAAATTACAAATCGTGTGGCACATGTGTAGTGGATACATATAGATATATAAAGCTAATTTATTTGTAATGCACAATAAAATTTTTTTGTGTCACCGCATTTCATAAATCATCTGTGATTGAGTCGTCTTGCAAATCGGTGTCTGTGTCTGAATCGTATTGCAAATTTATAATCAAAGGTGCTACGATTTTGTACATGCGCATATATTCGTCCTCTTTTGCTATTGCGTGTTTAACAGCATCTTTCCAATTTACAGCAGTTATATGTTTCATAGCATTTTTTATGTGTGTTACACTGCTTTCACTAAATTTCGGTGTTTGATTTGTTCGTCTTATGGTATTTTTCAGTTGGGCCCATATCAATTCAATGGGATTGAAAATGCAATGGTATGGTGGTAAACGCAAAATTGTATGTCCTGCTTCTTTGGCTTTGTTATCCATATAATAATCCTTTAAATATTCTTTTGTCTTCATCACCTCTATTAATTGTTTTTTTTTTGTATAATGATCCTCAAAATATAAATCATTTGACAACATAATTTGAAACATACTTGGAGAAGATACATTCACAAATATATGAACTTGTATTGTGTTCTTCACACCCCCATTTTTAATATTTTATATTTAAAAATACTTTTGTATTATAAATCATTTGCTTCTAAAAATGTTTTAATATCTTTCTTATTATTACATTTTGTAGGAACTTTGGTTTGCTGTCGAGAATTATACGGAGCGTTGTCCATCACTATGACACTATCATTTGGTAAATTTGGCAGCAAAGTGTCACAAAAAAATTCTTCAAATAAAGATGCGGTCATATTTTCATGGTAATCTAAACTTGAGGATTTAACATTTTTAGCAGATAATAGCGGCTGTCCGATCCATCCTTTTTCTGACCCAGCATGAAGAATGATTATTCTCTTCCCTCTCGAAACCGGCGCGTCCAACTGACACATACTTGAACTATCCACCCAACCTTTGCAAATTGTGTCATGGGTGTTATACCACGTGTCGTCTAAATAACATATTAATCGTCCCTCCTGTTTATACCTTCTAATTGCCGTTAAGTATTCATATCGAAGTTTCTGTAACCTCTGGCTTTCCATAATTGTGCGATGTTTGTCTATAGTGCCACACTTAAAACCAGCTTTCTTTAGCGTCCGCCACAAGGTTGCTTTAGAACACTGAATATTTATAGGCTTATCACTGATTCTTTTATGTAAGCAGTCAAGTGCAGATACATCATTTCTTCTGTAGAAGGAGAATACTTGCTGCCGAAAAGTATCAATTTCATACTCTTCAATTTTTCTCGGTGCTCCTTTGTCACTTCTTTGCTTTCGAGGCCCTGCGTTATTTTTAATTTTATATATTGTTCCAAAAGGCACCTTGGTTAATTGCGACGTTCGTTGAATGTTCTAGGTTTGTAGTTCGTTATTTTCTTCCATCAGGGTATGATAGACATTGAAAATTATCTGTTTTGCATCTTCTGATATATGCTTTCTCTGTCGTGCTCCAACAGCATTATCACTATCCACATCATAATCACTAACACTTTCAGCAAAAGGTCGCCACCTGTTCGTTAAGTAAAGAGAGAAAAATCAAATATGTATACAGCAGTAAATATTAACAATAAATGATAAATAGACTCAATATGAGATGTAATATATACCAACTCTCCTAACTATATTTACTTAAATTTTGTTTAATAAATATAAGCACTTATTTCATCTAAATTGTCATTTAAGGACTAGTTAACTATATATAATAACTATATATTCAAATTAACAACTGTTGGTACTTATATTATTATTAAATTTTATTTAATCTAAATTGCAGTAATTACAATTTACTTAAATTTCGTCATTACGGACCTCAGCAGTTTGTTTGCGTAAAAGATAATCGTATTGAGCAGCCAGGTAGTTATTGCCGCAAGAGGTGAAATAAAAGCATTAGAGCCGTTCAAAGTTATATTCTTATTCTTTGAAATAAACTATACTGTAGAAAAGGTCAAATAGGGTATACGTACTTCGTATTATCCAAGTTGAAAATATACACGGACTTCGTGTAAAAAAATAGTGTCAATCGAGAGTCGGAGAAGCTAAGTAAATACAAATAGCCATTAAAAAAGTTAGGTACTGCCTAAGCAAAATAAACACAAATATTAAATAAAAAAGAAAATTACCAGAAGAAGAGAGAGCCATCTGTCATCAAGTAAAATAAGGTCAGATAAACGCTAATAAGAAAACACCTATTTTTGTAAATATCAAATCATTAATGTAAAAATAAGAATATAATTCATAAACCAAATTCAAAATTAAGTCATGGAATTTCAAATACATTAGCTGTTCTTTGTTCT
Organism: Melolontha melolontha; assembly: GCA_935421215.2. Lineage (NCBI taxonomy): Eukaryota > Metazoa > Arthropoda > Insecta > Coleoptera > Scarabaeidae > Melolontha > Melolontha melolontha. The sequence goes on from OW285236.1 coordinate 14,588,455, forward strand.
CGTTAATTGAGGATCCACGATCCCAATAAAAACAATTTTAAAAGTAATAAATAAACACCTGAGAAGAAAATAAGGTACGAGCCCATATGCCCACGACAAACGAGCTAGTCCAGGAAAAAAATAAATTAAAGAACACCACGTCCACTTATAATTATCCTATTTAAAATACTAATGATATAATATTTAATATATTTTGTAAAAATAAAGACATCTTTAAAAGATATAAAAGTTTTGTTTATTTTATATTATAAGTAAGAGATATTTTAAAGGTGTCAGGCGGGCACGAAATACATACATAATAATATACAACAATACATGGCGGTCTCAAAACAATCGTGGAAAATTAAAATTTCACCTTTCCATAATTTAATAGATAGGTTTACCGAACATACCATTACATAATTCAGAGTATAATAAAGAAATTAATATAATTAAAACGGTACCAACAAAATAACGATTATACCTCCAAAACATTGATAATATGATAAAACTATTATCAGGATAAAATAAAACAAATTTTAATGAATTTCACTTTTTAATTGACACTGCAACGATCGTTTCGCTCCAACCTGAGCTTCATCAGACATATAACTGTAAAGTTATATGTCTAGACATAACTAAACTATGAAAATTATACGTTTGTGACAGATAACGTCACTGTCACCAACCATTAAAAAAAGGATGTCCGTCGTTAATGAGGAAAATTTTGAAGGGACGTTATAATTCTACTGGGCTTTTCTCTATTTCTATCGTAGAAAAAATAGAATTTACTACTTGAGATGAAATACTATTTTTTTCGTTCGTTCGCTTCGCTCGTGGAAAATTTTTCAGCTCACGAGAAAAACAGTAACGTGTGTTCATTTGAAAAGTCAATCTAGGTTACTTTGAAATTTTGATAGAATAAGACGCAAATATATTAGTATGTGCTTATTGTTCCGTAAACGTAAATCCAAATGACATTTGATAATGTCAATCACAAATATCAGTTAGTGCATAAAATAATCGTGCGTCGATTCTGGTTTAAATAAATTGCTTCCCAGTTTTAAAATGGCTTTCACTTTAGAACATAAATTTTTTTTAGTCCAGGCTTATTTTCGAAGTGGTAATAAAATTGATGGTTTATGGGATTATTCAGTTCAAGATTGCATGGTAGAATTTCAAGTTGAGTTTCCACATTTTGTAATAGATTATATACAATTTAAGAATACTTTGGATAGAACTTTAAAACTTTTTTCTGAAACTGATAGTCTCTTAAGAAAATCAGGCAGCGGAGTAGTTAAGAAACGTACACCTCAAGTTGTCAATCGTGTTGAAGAAATAATGGAAAATGAACCACAAACATCTGTTCGACATTTGAGTCAACAAATAAACCTTTCTGTTGGTACAACTCACAGGTTATTAAACAAAGATATGCAACTTTATCCATACCGTGTCACAGCAGTACAAGAATTGCTAGAAATTGATTACTCACGTAGACTACAGTTTTGTAATTGGTTTGTAAATATGAACAATAAAGGAGAACTTTCGCAAAGAGTCATCTTTACTGATGAAGCATGGTTTTATAAAACGGGATACCTAAGTTCACAAAATACAGGGTGGGGCACAGGAACCGGATGTTTTTAGAATGCATAATATTCGACCATTAGAAAAGGAAAGGGCATTTGACAGGTGGGGATACCTTCCCTGACTCAAAGCATTTTACTGTCAGTTACTGTCATGGAGCCGTGAACACTAGAACAGCGCATATTTGCATATGATTCTTTCGTTAGAAGTGGTGAATCAGTGACTACGGTTCAACGTGAATTTCGTCGGAGATTCAATATTAATCGAAATGACTCTGTCCCCACGCGTAACACAATCCTACGTTGGGTTCATAATCTTCGAACACGAGGCTCGATACTCAAAATAAAACCGCTCGGATCCCAACGTACAGTGCGCACTCCAGAGAACGTTGACAGGGTTAGACAAGCGATACTGCGATGCCCACGCCGCTCTGCTCGGGCTCATTCGGCCGGACTGCGAATCAGTAATCGTACTGTAAGAAGGATTTTACATGGTGAATTACATTTGCATCCATACAAAATAGCGGTTGTGCAGGAATTGAATGAAAGGGATTACCAGCAACAAGTGAATTTTGCCCAACAAATGCTTACACTTTATGAGCAGAACGAAAACATGTTGGTGGTAATGAGTGATGAAGCTCATTTCCACCTTAATGGGGCTGTCAATAGACAAAATTGTCGGTATTGGGCTGCCGAAAATCCTCAAGAGCTGCATCAAAAACCGCTGCACAGTCTTAAGGTTACAGTTTGGTGCGCTGTGGGGAGGTTTGGCGTTATCGATTCCTATTTTTTTGAACAAAACGATGTTACCGTTACTGTAACATCGGCGCGTTACATTAATATGGTGAACACCTATTTTATCCCTGAATTGCAAAGAAGAGGTTTAGATCCTCTACAATTATGGTTTCAGCAAGATGGAGCCACGGCACACATCGCCAGAGCGTGTATTGCTGTTCTTCGTACTCTGTTTCCTAATCATCTCATTTCGAGATTTGATGATGTTTTATGGCCTCCTCGGTCTCCCGACTTGTCCACATGTGATTTCTTTCTATGGGGGTTCCTCAAGTCTCGTGTTTACGAGGGTAGACCTCGTACGTTACAAGAACTGAAGGAAGCGATACGTCAACAAGTTAATCTAATTCCTAGAAACCTGCTGGAAAGAGTGGAAATCAATTTTCGTGAACGACTACAACAATGCGTAAACGAAAACGGACATCACTTGCCTGAAGTAATTTTCCGCAAATTATGAAATGCTAAATTCTTGCGTATGTAATCCTACCAATAAATTTCTTTTTCCATGGTCGGGAGTAGAAATCAGTTTCTATGACATCAAAATTAAAACAGAAGTAGTCGATTATTCCCAAGGGAGTATAATGCTCCCAAGGGAGTTTACATTATGGAGAACGTTTGTGATTCATGCAAAAAAAAGATAACATTGAAATTATTTATTGACATTTAAATTAAATGTTACATTTGTACAATTTTCAAAATTAATATTAGAAGGAATATTACTTTCGCTTACATTTACAGTTTTTGTGATTGCCCTAGTAGTGGTATCTACTAAAACCTCATTAGCAATTTTGGCCTTATTTTCAATGGAGTTCTCGACATAACCCTCAGCGACTGTCGTTGATTTCCAACCAGCATGACGCTTTATTGTCGTGATATCCACACCAGCATCTGCCAGTAATGTCGCTGAAGATCTTCGTAAGCAGTGACCAGTATAACATGCAGCATCAGGTAATTTTAAATACGAAGCTACTACACTCGGAATTTTTCCCATGGTATTCTTGCCAACTGGCTGCGAACTGCATTTTCCTGCTTTGTAGTACAAAAAAAGGCGCTTATGCTTGACGTGGGGAGGACGAATGGACAGGTATTTTCGAAACAACTCAAGCATATTTTCCACATCGGTAACCACAAAGGTTCGTGGAATCTTTGTCTTAGTGTTTGGAATTTTTACAATCAAGGAAGAGCCTACATCCTCAATATCATCTACAGTTAAATTGACTAGTTCATCAGTTCGACAAGCTCCGGCAATCCCCAGAATTAATCCAACCTATAAAAAATCAAAATACTTAATAATTGAAATACCTAACAACAAAAGTAATCTTACCTTAATCATTAAGAATTCTTTATCATCTGCACTTGATAGAAAACGGTCGATTTCACCCTTTCTCAATATTTTCGATTTTGTCGCTTGATATCCGTCACCGGTTCTTTTCAAAAATGCGATCAGCTTGGGAAATTTGCTTATATCTATGTTGTCGTAAATTATCAAGCATGACTTAACCATAGAATATTGCGCCCATAATGTGGAAGACTTGTAATTCTTTGCATTTTCACTGAAGTATGCCAACAAAACATTCTCGCTGTATACTTGAACATTTTTCTCGGCTCACCACTTTTTGAACCGATTGTAGGCTATATCGTATAAAGATCTTGACTTCGTAGGCAGCAAATTGCTTATTGCAATATATGCAGCCTCCACAATCTCTTCCGACTCACAATTATTCATTGTGCACTAAACAAACTTTAAACTAAACCAAACTAGCACCTTAATTTGACAATTCTTTTTGTTTGTTTATTTTGTAGTTATGACAATAACTCAACGACTACTAAATAAATGCTCAAATCCGAATACAATAATTCTGGTGCTACTTACTTCATAATGACAAAATATGTGTTTTTAAGTTAATGAGACCGTGGAAAAAATAGTATATACCATTCGGGAGAGATGCTATTTTGTCCTCGGTGCATTGTAGCCCTCGGGCTTCAAATTGCACCTCTGCCAAAATAACGCATTTCTCTCCCTTATAGTATAATATACTATTTAATGCATAAACTGACGATTTTATTGTTATTTCAAAAACATCCGATTGCCGAAAATCCACATGTAATTAATGAAGAATCGCTACATCCAGAGAAAATTGGTGTTTGGGCGGCGATAAGCCAAAGGCGAATCATTGGACCAATATTTTTTCAGGGAACGTTAACTGCTCAAAGAGAAATTATTTAAGAGAATTTTTTGATGAGCGTATAATTAGTCGAAATACTGAAATTGCCTGGCCTGCACGTTCATGCGATTTAACACCTTGCGACTTCTTTTTGTGGCCTTATCTAAAAAATAACATATTTCGAACACCTATATTGAATTTGAATGATATGCCATAGAGAATCGAACAGAAATGCATGGAAATTAATAACAATCCAGTAATGTTGCAGAATGTCATCAGAAATTTTGAACGGAGGATTTTAAAGTGCATTGATCTTGAAGGCCAACATTTGTTGTAGTTTTCAATAAATACCTATTAGTTGTTATTTATTTGTATGTATGCAACTGTCAAAATATACGACTTCGTAGGTTAAGTAGTAAATTTTAATTTACGACATACTTCAAAATGTTCTCAGTAAATCACATGCTACTAGATTGACTTTTCAAATGAACACTTGTTATTTTCATGTGTTGTAAAATATACTATTATATTCCGAAAATACGCTTTGAACGTCGCAAGACGTTATAGGTGGAAATCTAAATTTGCTATTGAAATGTGTTCGAAACATATTTTTATACCACAATTTTTATTCACAATTTATATACCTACCAAAGGTTAAAATATCAAATTGTAACATTTTCTCTCTAAAATGAGACTATTGTGGCTATTATGCCTATAAAACAAGAAAAAAAATACTGTTTATTTCGTTATGTAACAATACAAATTGCATCTAACGTGAGAATCGTGCCGAAAAGAAAATAAACAAACAAGAAAGTTCCTTTTTTACGCAATTTATCTATCATCTCGACAGGACTGTCATTTCCATTGTGAAACGAAGCAGGTATGTCTTTCGAATTCGCAATTTTCCCGTGCTCTCTAAACAGTAGAGGTTTATCCGCATAAGTGCGATGAAGAGTAATTGGTGGGGCGCTTGCAGAAGTCATACCATCATCATCCATATGTGTGCACATTTGCCGGTAGCTTTTCTTTCCTCGCTTCACCCGTTGTTTGCTCCTCGTTTTCTGTTAACAGTGACAACTGACGGGGTGCAAGGACTCTAGTCGTTTTGTTAATTTCGGAAACTAACGCGTAAATCGTTAAGGTCTTTTGCTGATTTAGTAGAGTATTTAAAATTAAAAAAGAAAAATTAAAATGGATTGTTATCGGGAAGACAGTTTTGACTATTTTTTGAAAATATAAAAAAATATTTTTGTGCAAACTAATCAAATATTAGCAGTGGCTAACAACAAAATATAAATAATTTTATTTCTATTTGAATTAATTGTGAATTAGTGCAGTGAAATGGATTTAAAACTTAAAGTATTCGATCTGACTTGCTAGAATCCTCTCGAAGTAAATAAACTTATTGCATTTAAAGAATACAGCGGTCGTGACCGATGTTGTGCAAACCTTCATTAAAAACCGATCCATCTATTTTTGCGTCGACCTTACAAGGTAAGCCGCTTTTATTTTATTTCTTGTTTGATTACGTATCAGAATCTGGGCTTCTACGTTTTAATCCAATACAAGTATCGAATTTTATACGTTTAGGACCATAATAAATAATAGATGTGGCAAATTAGAATGTCACTGACAGTATTTTAATAGTTTTATAAATATTTATGAACGTAAAATTCGGAATTTTAACATTTAATGTTGATTTTTTAATTTAGTTCTTGTCTTTGCTTTTAAACATTTAAAATAAAAATAAAAAAAAAATACACACCAGAATATGTTATGATTTTACATTAATACAGTTTTATTTCTTTAGAAATTATTGTTTTTTTAGACAATATATTTCTATTTCTTATCCTGGTGAAATTCAATAATTAAATCAAATAAAACTGGAATAGATTGGAAAGTTCAGAGAATTTTTGCAATATAAAAATGGTGATGTATGTTATTAATGAAAGAAATATACTTATGTTCAAAATTAAAGCACCACTCAAATAATTCGATATAATTTTTAAAAAATTGTTTGATTGGTGAATTAATTTTTAAGATCACGAACAAAGTAGATATACATTACAAAAATCTGTATCTGTACACATGGACATACACACTGTATTTTCCAAGGACACGTGTTTCTGTATGTTTCAATAGACATCGTCAGTTTGGCTTGTGAAGTAAAGTTAGCTGGAACGCCCTCTTTAATACCCTGGTATCAAATAATAATTGTTTTGTATTCGCTGTTATTTTTCTATCTGTTTACTTTGTCATAAGTTATAATATCTTTGTTTTATTAAATTATAAATTTTTACAGTTGGCAATAAAATGTTGCAGTAAAGTGTCTTTATCGAATTCGCCTGTTACTCGTCTCGGATCATAAATAGGGACCGGACACGAGAGGCTCATAACTCATTCCCACGGGCGTACTATTGAAAATTTGTATTTTTAAAGAGTTTTTAATTTGATTTATATAACTAACAAATCGGAGACTGTGGCTTATAAGTGAATAATCAAATTAAAAAACCCTTACCACAATAGAATTTAATGATTCTAAATACGTATTTCTACAACCACGTTGTCATTTCAGTCTATTTAACTCCTTTGGTCTCCGATTTGTTAGTTAATATGGCTACCCGGCCAAAGGAGTTAAATAGACTGAAGAAGACAACGTGGTTGTAGAAATACGTATTTAGAATCATTAAATTCTATTGTTGTAAGGGTTTTTTAATTTTATTACTCACTTATAAGCCATAGTCTCCGATTTGTTAGTTAATACGGCTACCCGGCCAAAGGAGTTAAATAGACTGAAGATGGCAACGTGGTTGTAGAAATACGTATTTAGAATCATTAAATTCTATTGTGGTAAGGGTTTTTTAATTTTATTACTCACTTATAAGCCATAGTCTCCGATTTGTTAGTTAATACGGCTACTCGGCCAAAGGAGTTAAATAGACTGAAGATGGCAACGTGGTTGTAGAAATACGTATTTAAATCATTAAATTATATTGTGGTAAGGGTTTCTTAATTTTATTATTCACTTATAAGCCACAGTCTCCGATTTGTTAGTTAATATGGTATTACAAATAAGGGGGTGCTAGGTATAATAATAATAAATTATTCTAAGATAAATAATAAAATTATATTTTAGTTATTTTGTAATACAATAATTTGTGGTGTTGGTGAAGTATCATCAAAGGTCCAGGACGTGCGTGATGGTGGTTAATTAAAATAAATATACAACAACTTAATACATAAAATAAAACACAGCGGCGTCCTTAAAGTTTATATTTATATTTACATAATAAGGATTTGAAATTCGTATATTTAAATAAAAGAAGTTGATGTATGTGAAAGTCATTAAATTAGTAATATATACACAAGGGGCGATAAATTAGTAATCGAGAAATTAATGTAAAATATCTGAAATGGAAAGGTGAAACAGTAATAAAACAAAGTACTATATGTACACGAGGAGCGGCAATAAAGTAACTAAAATTAACACATAAAAATACTCTGAAACGAACGTTAAATGGAGTAGTAAATTAAGGGTTAATTAATTACGATGAATATAAAACAATCTCTGTATAGAACAATACAGTTACCTTGAGTTGGCAGCCACGTGGTCTGAAGATATACTCGTACTCGTACAAGTATATGTAGAGCGGTGTTGGCCGGTGGGATAAGAAATTAATTAGTGTAAATTAATATGAATTCGCTTAAAAGAATAACATATATAGAACAATACAGAATTACCTTAGAAGCGGAAGAACACCTGGTCGGCGTGACATCGTGACTTGGACAGTACACGAGGTGTGTGTGTAACCTTCGGAGGCACTAGCGAAAAAGCCCTGATCGTTGTTCGTATCGAAAGAAAAATATTTGAAACGGTCGGTTTATGATCTATCGAAGAGGGGGATCGATATCTTGAATTATAGTTAATTAAAAGCGCGACCTGAAGACGTCGTCTGTCAATGTCATAATTATTCTTAAAATAACCCTTGTGACATAAGCTTCCTAACGATATCAAACATCATATATAAAAGAAGATGTAAATAATATTAATTAAGAATTTAAAAATTGGAATGTTCTAGAAGAAATTCGACATTAACGTTAGGGTTCTGAGAGTCAGGTAGAAAGAAGGGTCTCGGTCAAGAAGATGACAAAAGAAATGCTTTCTCTTTCTAACGAAAATGAAAGTTTGTACAAATGTAAAAAAAAATGTCTTAGTTAAATATAATTTAAATGAGATATTTAAAGACGAAAGAATATGTGTATTTAAATAAATGAATTAAAATTTCTATATGCTAAACGTAACAATGGCTACCCGGCCAAAGGAGTTAAATAGACTGAAGATGACACGTGGTTGTAGAAATACGTATTTAGAATCATTAAATTCTATTGTGGTAAGGGTTTTTTAATTTTATTATTCACTTATAAGCCACAGTCTCCGATTTGTTAGTTAATATGGCTACCCGGCCAAAGGAGTTAAATAGACTGAAGATGACAACGTGGTTGTAGAAATACGTATTTAGAATCATTAAATTCTATTGTGGTAAGAGTATTTTAATTTTATTATTGATTTATATAATTGGAAAACAAACGCGTGGTAATCTAAAAAATAGGAAATATAATTTTATTTGTTCATTTTGTAGTTCAAGTTGAGTAAAGTAGTATTAATATTAACTAGCAATACTTTCTCAAGGTTCTTTTCTATAAAATTTTGTTACGTGCTCGTGTTTTGGTTGCAAATTTCTTCTTTTATTTTATTCCGTTATGTTTATTTTGAACCGAACTGTAGTACTTTCGCTTGCGTGCGTATATCTTTACATACAATAATTACGTATTAGTTTTTCTTCGTGGTGTTCCTCCCCTCTCGATTCTCGAGTGGCGATAACTTCTAGAGAGAAGAGTCTGAGATCGCTATCGATAGAGAGAAGATCGATGGTTGTCATTCGTCATTTGTTTTGTAACGGCTTATTGTAGGGCCTGATTGCTATAAGCAGTATTCTGGATTTTTTTTGGCAGCCCTCTTGTTTTAGCGAGGTTTTAATTTAGTCGCTACAATTTTTAATTGTATCTACAATTACCCGACAGGGGATTTCTGGATGACGATTTAGCCGATTGACTTCTCTGCGATACACTATATTGCGTTGTAACCATCAGACATTATCCTGGCACGTAATTTTGTAATTCATTTATTAATTATACTTTTTTTATTCATTCTTTTTTTTGTCAAGTGTTCTCGATAACAGGTGTCTTTTCCTCTACCCACGCAAATGTCGTTCACAGTAGGAAACCGACGACGCGCACGAATATCCCGCTTGCAGGAAGGAGACGGACACAGCTAAGACTTTAAAATATTACTTTATTAATTTAAACTAAATGTTTTGCAACTTTTGTTGAACTTTTTTTTTTATTATGCCATTTTCTTTGGAATACTTTTCTTTTGACATTTACTACGAGATGGGGTATCCCTCGTTACCGCACCGCTACCGTTTTCTTTTCTCTTTCCCTTCTCTTGAGAATACCTTGTCTCGAGTTTTGTTTAAGTTCTCCCGATTTTTTCCCGATTTTGACGTTTATCTTACTTTTGGCCATATAGGTCTCTTCCTAAGCTTGTTTTTGCCTGGTCTCTCTGAGTCCGGCAGCTTTGTGGCTGCTAACGTTCATTCTCTTTGTTCCGGACATTGATCGGATTATTTTTGTTTTCTTTTGTGATTGAAGGCTGCACCTGCTGGGTCGGGGTTTGCCTGCGTTGTCGCCCTTTCGTGGGTTGCGTTTCCGGATTTCTTTTCTTACTGCCTGTCTTTTTCCACCCACGAATCGAGAGCATGAGGGCCTCACCGTTTCCGCATTGCCGCAACTCTCGATTCCCTTCACCTAGCTTTCTTCTTTTGTTTACCTGCCTCACTTTTCCATCATTTCAATTTTCCTTACTCAAGCTTTTCTCTACTCTACTCTTATTTTCTGCTTTACTTATTTTCCGTCCAGAAAGGTGTACTCCCAACTTGGTCTCAGTCGGGGCATTCCTCCCTCACAGCTAGTTGCCGTCCTTTTGTTAGTTTGGGCCTACTACACCCTCGATAAAAAAAGGCTCCTTTTCTTTTAATAAAAATCCATAAATTTCTTTTTACGGACACGCAACAATTTGTTCTCTTTGAATGAAATACATCCTTGTAGATAGAAAACGTCTTTTCTACATCGCAACTGGTTATAGGTGCATACTGGAAATATTGTTTAATTTCAGCGTATTTAGCAGCAATGTTATTAAATCTAGATTTCTATTAAAAACTGTGTTTAACCCTTGCCGAAGGTCACATCCGCAGTTACATTAGTATTTTTCAAATTATTAATAGACACATCTAGTATGATTAATTCATCATTTAATTTGAGATTCTGATTTTCAAAATAAGTGATTAGTTTTGGCAAATTTTTAAAGTGTTCCTGAAGAAAGAACAACTAATTTTTTAAATTTGGAATTTGTATTAGTTCCTTGCACTCAGAAATACTTCGAGCGTCGTCATTTAAACATATAACGAAACTTTGTAAACTATCGAAATTCTCTGCATAAAAATTAGTAGCTTCCAACCATGTTCCTCCATCTAGTTATTACTGGAGAGGGAGGCAGTGACAAAGATGGAAGTTTTTTCCTGTAAAGAGCTACTCTCAATTACGCTTTTCTGAAAACTTTTTTAAAAGCGGTTACAAGTCTATCAACTTCCGGAAAGGTGTATCTGATGTATTCACAGATTCTTTGGAGAGCATGTGCTACACAAGTAATGCAGCATATTAGGATATGTTTCCTTTAATAGTCGTCCGAATGAAGTATTTGTTGCATATTCTCGTAAATGGTTTTAGTTACTGTTTCCGCATCAACTGTATTTATAACTTTTGTTACTATTACATATGCGTTATATGGAATAGAGCTGGATGTAGTACATCAGCTATAACATTTACCACACAGCGTGCTAATATATCGACAGTTTCGTTGGCACTTATCCATAGGTACTGATTTCTTCTAATGCGTTCTACTGCTTTCGTGTAGCACTTAGAAACATAATATTTGCGTAAGGTGGATTCCTCAGGAACATTTCGACCGGTATATTTTTGGAAAAATGTTTTGAAGGTGGGATTGTTAAATTTATTTAATGGAATATTTGCCGCCATTAAAGTTTCACAGAGTTCTTCGCCAAACTTGTCAGATTCCAACGGGACTAATTTCCGTGTATGTTTGCGATGCTAAGTGATGTTTACCGTGCGATTTCTTGAAAGATATTTTACAGACTTTGCAATAAATTTCGGAATCAGCTTTAATCTAGACAATTATTCTCAAATAGGGTCTTCTGAGATTATTATATATAAGACTATACATTACAGTCTGGAATTGCAGCCGCTATTTGAGCTCGTAAGACTCGTTTTGTTGTGAATCACTTAATTTTCTGTGGTCTATAGATATGTTCTTGCCCTCTTCACAACTTTTCGCCATTCTTCCCTAGTTAACATTAATGCTCTCCCTGCTACGGTCCCCAGGTCTTTGATATCATCCACTACTTGGTCCTCCCACCTAATTTTTGGTCTACTTCTTGTTCGTGCTCCATATGGCTTCCATCTTGTAATTCGTCTCAACGTTGACCCTTCTTCTCTTCTGTTGACATGCCCATACCACCTTATTCTCATCGATTTAATAACTCTTACTATGTTTTCTCTCTCCAATAACTCCTCTATCTCATGATTCGTAAGGATTCTATAACCACCATCTTCTTTCTTTGGTCCACAAATTCTTCTGATTATTTTTCTTTCACATGTTCTTAGAGCATCTTCATCTTTCTGTGTTAATCTCGTTGTTTCTCCAGCATATGTCACCACCGATCTAATGGCAGTTTTATATATTCTTATTTTTCTGCTGATTTTCTTATTTTTAATATATTTCTTGTATCTATAGTATGCTCTGTTCCCTCTTTTAATTCGATGTTTCACCTCGTCTGTTTTCTGATTCTTACTACTTATCAGGGATCCTAGGCACTTAAATGTATCCACTTTCTCAAAATTGTAATTTTTCATCGCTACATCTTTGCTTTCCCCAATGTTTTCTTGTCTTGCGATTATCATATATTTTGTTTTGACTTGATTTATCTCAAGTCCTCTCTTCTTTGCTTTCGAGTCGAGTCTCAGCAAGGCTTCTCTTAGACTATTTGGATCTCTTGCTATTAATGCTATATCATCTGCATACGCTATTATTTGCAATGATTTTTTAATAATCGTCCCTTTAAAACCACAATCTCTTATAATTCCTTCTACAGCTATATTGAATATTGACGCAGATAATCCATCTCCCTGCCGTACACCCGAATTAAATTCAAATTCTTTTGATACATCGTCCTGCAGCAAAACTGCTGCTATGGATCGTTTCATCGTCATTTTCATTAGTCTTATCAACTTTCTAGGTATTCCTAAATTTTCGGCATCTTTGAAGATCGCATCACGTCTCAGGCTGTCAAATGCTTGCTTAGAATCAATGAATAATATTAGAAGTTCGATGTTTTGTTCATAGCATTTCTATATAATTTGGTTTAATATATATATATATATATATATATATAGCATCGATAGTTGATCTTCTCGGTCTAAATCCCAGCTGATATTTTCCAATGATGTCCTCTGTCGGATTTTTCACTTTTTCATATATTAAGGATGTCACTAACTTGTAACATACACTCAAAAGTGATATTCCTCTATAATTTTTACATAGCATTGGATTTCCTTTTTTGTACACTGGAATTATTAATGCACAACTCCATTCATTTCTCTTTCCATATCTGTAGGATTAATTTATATATTTGTTGTTTAAGCTCATCTCCTCCGTGTTTTATCAACTCACTGCATATTTCGTCTAGGCCAGGGGATTTTCTTTGCTTCATTTTTCCAATCATCTCATAACATTCTTCCTCAGAGGGTATCATTTGGTCCTCATACTCTTCTATGCCAAAGGAATCGCTATATTCATCTTTCTGTAACTGCTTATGTTTATTTAGTAGCCCTTTAAAGTATTTCTCCCATTCTTCACTATCGATATTCGCAGTCAGATTTCTCATGTTTTCTTTTCTTACTTGTTGATATAACTTGTTGTTGTTATTGCTATAATTCTCAATATCATCCATCATTTCGTCAATCCATTGTGTTTTCTTCCGCCTTACCAGTTTCGTACCTTCTCTTCTCTTTTTACTATATTCTTCATAGTCTTCTTTCGCGCCTGTATTTAACAATTTTAAAAACTTAAAAAAGGTATATAACCCCTTACCACAATTATTAATCGTATCCTAAATACGTATTTCGACAACTAAGTTGTCATCATCAGTAGGTAAATCCACTAATCAAGGTGTCGCACATGGGGCACAGTAAAGCTAGAACACCGCTTACGCAACAACTACTTTACACGGCGTCCACGTATAGACTAATTTGAACATGCAAATATATCTAACGAAAAGATCGACAAACTTACCTCTCTTAGGGAAACGGCATTCACATATGTTTATACTCCAATTTGAAATATATCTAACGAAAGATCGACAAAAATTACCTCTCTTAAGGAAACGGCACTCAACATGTGTTAATACTTCAATTTAAAACGTCGACGACTCTTTTATGGTTCTAAGAATGAAAAGCGACAAGTGAAGGGGATCGGTGCTATATTACCGTTCATGGAGTGTTGATTGTTTTTAGCGATATGAATGCTTTCGTAGGCGTCAAGATCGCGGTAGTTATTAAGAGCCCTTTACAAGCTTTAACCCTTTAATCAACACATTGTGTAGTGTACTTAAAGCATGGTTGGCAACATTAGATTTATACGGTCTATTGTATTTAATATGTGATATGTGTTCTTTAAACCGGGTTATTATTGGTCGTTTTGTTTGGCCTATATATTTCAAATTACAATCATCGCAACTAATTTCGAATATACCTGATTTCGAATTAAAATTAACTCTATCTTTAGTATTCCCTAGGAGAGTTTTGATAGTATTTTCGGACCGAAAGGCAACTTGGAGACCTCTTTCCTTCACAACTTTATTAATGTTTTTCGTGATGGGGTGGTATGGTAAACACATGTACTTTTTCTCCTGGTTACATTGAGATATCAAACTTGTGGATTCGCGGATTGTATTTTTTATTTTTGTTTTTCTAAGTAATTTATTGATTATTTATGTGTCAAAGCCATTATATGTCGCGATATTTTTAATGAAATCCAGTTCTATTTCATATCTCTCTTTTGTTAACGGAAAATTTAGTAACCGATTGACTAAGAAATTAAGGAAGCTGTCTTATGTTGATAACTATCATTTGAATCCGCGACGATGAATCTATTAACATTGGTTTCTTTCCGGAAAATGTCGATTCTATTTTATGTTTATTCCTAATCAGTAAAGTATCTAAAAATGGTATCCTGCCTGTGTTCCTTTTCCACCGTAAATTTAATCGTCGGAAATTTCAAATTTAGTTGATTAACGAACATGTCTAATTCGCATTTCCGTGTATCAAAAATCGCGAGAATGTCATCTACGTACCTAATCAAGACTCTCGGGGAATATTTAGCGTTATTTTTAAATTCTACTTCAAATTGACTCATGAATAAATTGGCTATGAAAGGAGATAGGCAGTTACCCATTGTTGTGCCTTGTTTCTGTTCATAAAATTTTTCTCCTACTTGGAAACAATTTTGCGTCATGCACAGAGTTGTCAATTTCATGTATTCTTTTATTTTTGAAGATTCAATGTTATTCTTGTGGAGCAAGCTTTCTAAATATTTCATAGTCTCTGGAATAGGTACCGAGGGGAATAAAGACGTTACATCGAATGAAACTAAAATTTCCCAGGCTTCCAGTTCACAATCTTTAATTAATTTAACAAATTCTAAGGAATTACTAACTGACAAATTTTCTGGTTTTACGGGTAAATTCTTAAATTCATTCACTAACCATTTGGAAATCAAGTAAGTCGGTTAGTTGATACCTGAAACGATAGGTCTCATCGAGTTACCTGGTTTATGTATCTTCGGCAAACAATACATTCTTGGTACTATAGGATTACTAACATTCAATTTATACTTTTGGGTAGAAGTTATTAAAATTGGACATTTCTTTAACGTGGCTTTTGTGCCACTAATCATTTTATGTAACGGGTTTCTCTTGTCGATAAATAGAGGTAAGTTTGTCGATCTTTTCGTTAGATATATTTACATGTTTAAATTAGTCTATAAGTGGACGCCGTGTGAAGTTAGTTGTTGCGTAAGCGGTGTTCTAGCTTTACTGTGCCCCATGTGCGACACCTTGATTAGTGGTTTCACCTACTGATGATGACAACTTAGTTGTCGAAATACGTATTTAGGATACGATTAATAATTGTGGTAAGGGGTTATATATACCTTTTTTAAGTTTTTACTTAACCACAGTCTCCAAAGAAAGACTTTTTTTAACCATTTTAGTCTCATTTCTTTCTTCCTCTTCATTGCTCGTTTACATTCAATATCAAACCATCCATTCCTTTGCTCTGCTTGTTTCCTTCCTAATACTTTTACTGCTGCTGTTGTGATACTGTGTTTTATTTTGCTCCATTCCGCTTCAATATCTTCATTTTCATACCTTTCCACTAGTTGCACTTCCATTTCCCTCTCATATCTCTCCCTTACTTCTTTTACATCCAGGTTTTGTATATTTCATTTTTTCCTCCTTACTTTCTTTCTTTCATTTCTAATTATTCTTAAGTTTATTTTTGCAATTACTAGTGATCTGTGCCGACATTTGCACTTCTATAAGATCGTACATCTTGTATCATTTTATGTCGTTTTTTACTAATTACAACATGGCCTATGTGGTTACCAGTTGTTTGCCCAGGGAATAACCAAGTTACTTTGTGTTCCTTCTTGTGTTTGAATCTTGTGTTCATTATATACATATCCATTCCTGCCGTCAAGTTTCAGCATCGGCTTCCATTTTCATTCGTTAGATCGTGTATTGTTTCTCGTCCAGCTACACTGCTCAAGTACTCTTCTTTGCCTATCTTGGCATTGAGGTCTCCTATTACCATCTTCATTACCATCATTACTTCTGAGATTGTTCCTGGATTTTCCGAATTTATTGTAAATCCTCGAAGTTCAGTAACACTGAAAATAATTTCAATTTTATATTACACATCAACTTTAGCTTGGGGATGCAATTTCGTTGTAACTGGGATGCAATTTATGTGTCAAACTCTATACCTGCCTATTTTGGAATGCAATTTCAACTGAGCGGGTATTTTTGCTACACTACAAATATACTAACCGGCATTTCGTTGTCTTCTTCAAAAAAACTCCTCCAGTCATGAAATAATTGCCGAAATGCTAATTTTTTATTTAAACAAAAATCGACTCTTGCTAGAATTTATCGCATTGTTACGGTAAATAAATCACTAATTTTTTAAACAATATATAAGCATGGCATATGTAAATTAAAAATACCGTTTCAGAAATCAAATAAAAAAACCGTTTCCTAATAAATTTCTGCTGAAAATGCAATTAAAAAAACCACTGCGTAAAATACATCCAAATTTTACTATTTACAATAATTATTTCGATGTAACCAAGAATTAGAAAGATCAACCGTTCTGCGAATGCTATCGGATCGATTCAAAAAATAGGCGTTAATCAGGAATTAGCATAGCAATAGGTCTATAGTATCGCGATATTTACACGAATCAACGAAGACATTAAAAATAGACGAGATGGAATGTGTAATTTCCCGTCTAATTATGATGTAACGCTTGCAAGACCAACACAAGATGAAGGAACGGAAAATAAAACGATATCTGTATGCAAAATTATGCAAGTAAGCTATAAATTTATATCGCGATCTGTTATTAGTTATTATGGCAGTGGAATAAGTTGGACGATCGTGTCGCGAGGAAATGATTGTAGCAATGTTTTGATTTGTATGAATTTATTGGAAAATGAATTTTGTTTTAATAGAATTAAGTAAAAATAATTTATACACGCGAATAAAATAAAATATTAAATTTAAAATAATTTATTTAATAATTAATTACGTACCAAGTCAGTAAAGTGATTCTTTATTGAACGAATCTGAGATTATGATTAGGGACCGGATATGAGACGACGAAATTACGATGGACCATATAAATAGTCTACAACATCGCTAAGTACAACACGCAGTTATTGAATAGCACTATTCATTCGGTTAACCGCACATCTGTTTTTTGTCGTTGAATTGTGACGCAATTTCTTCAATTTTACACTTAAATTCCTTTCTTCATGGGCGTAGATAGAAGTGTGAGGAGTTTTTATATTTCTTTTATTTATCAGTTTATATTTCGTAAGATAAATAAAGTACGGTGTGTTAGTTTCTTTTTTTCATTGTTTTAACTGTTAATTACATAGTTTTTTAACTGTTAATTACATAGTTCTTCCACAAGCATTTTTAATTTTCATTTATTTAGATCTAGAACATTGTTAAAGTTACTTTTTCAGATATGATATGGAACAACGTCGAGAATGGCATTGTGAAACAATGGCGAGTTGGATTAAGGGTCATACTGATTGTATGTCCATTGCCAGTGATTCCGAAATTATTGCAGAGTCTGTAAAATATCGTTAAAAAGTTACAAGAAATCGCACGTAAAACGTCACTTGGCATCTCAAACACATACACAGAAATTAGAACCGTTGGAAACTGACAAACTTAACGAAGAACTCTGTGAATCTTTAATGATGGCAAATATTCCATTAAATAAACTTAACAATTCCACCTTCAAAACATTTCTCCAGGCGCGGCTCGTGATGACGTATTTGGGAGTGCTAGTACAATGATGCGAGTGCCTCGTGTGTTTTAGGTGTTCACTGAGAAAACGTTACAGTTAGTACACGAGAATACACGAAGCACTCATATCATTGTACCGGGTGCGCCAAGTTTTATGTCCACCCCACTTTTTGACCTTTAATATTATAGGAAAGGAACGCAATTTATACAGTATACATAGTGGATATTAGCCTTTCGAGAGTGCATATTAGTATTTTAATATTGTTTGTAGAAGGCCGTAAAATGAAAAAAAACTGCATTTACATTAGATTTACAAATTTTATTCGCCACGTTATGATGGCTATTTCAACTTCTAGAACTTAAGATTCTAATCATAATTGAAAAATATTAATTAGATTTCAAGTAAATCGTGGTTTTACACATTGGATACACATTTTAAAATTCAATTTTTTTATTCACATCAAATGTTCAAAATGCCTTCCTTCCTGTTCGATGCATCGTCGAAGTCTCCTTTTAAAATGTTCTAACACAGTATCAGCATAATTAATTTCCTCAAACGCCAACCTGATTCTTTTCCTCATATTTTCCATTGTTGTTGGTTCTTCTCTGAAGACCATTTGTTTTATAGTTCCCCACAAATAGAAATCAGGCGGCTAGATCTGGAGACCGTGCTGGCCAACTGAAGGGGCCACCCCTACCTATCCACCTCTCTCCAAATTGCTGATCCAATTGCGCCCTTGCAATTTGGCTGAAATGGGGAGGTGCGCCATCTTGTTGGATCCACATACCTTAAATCAGCAGAAAATAAAGTAAAATGTTTTTGAAATTATTTAATAGTTTGGTTACTTACGTTGTCTTACGTCCAGAGGTATTTCCTCTAACAATTGTCCCAAATTTTCTTGCAAAAAATTAGCATACGTGTTCCCATTTAGATGCCCATTCAAAAAAAGGGACCCACTAATTTATTATTAATCACCCCTCCCCAAGCATTAATGGACCAGTAATTCTGCGTGACTCTTTTTCGCATCCAATGGGGATTTTCTACTGCCCAATAGTGCATGTTATGTCTATTAACCTGTCCATTATTCTTAAAGGTACACTCATCAGTGAAAAGGACGTAATCAAAAAAGTGTGCATTCTGTCTTAATTGCTCTTCAGCCCACTGACAAAAATTTACCCTATTTTCATAATCTTGACCGTGCAATTCTTGGTGCAGTTCTATGTGATAGGGGTGATAGGCGTATTTCTTTAAAATGCGACGCACACTTGTCGCACTAATGTTGGTTTGTTGACTTAAATCGCGAATGCTTATATGATGATTATTTTCTACCGTATTAAGAACTCGCGCTTGATTTAATTCATTAGTAATAGGTAGATTGTTGTAAATTTTCTTTTTGTGCGTCACAGTTCCGGTCTCTCTTAATTGCTCAATTAGCCTGATAAAAATTTTTCGGTGTGGATGTTCCAGATCGGGAAATCTTTCCGCATACACACGTGCAGCTTCTGAAGCATTTTTCAGACACTCTCCAAATAACATGAGCATTTCAGCTTTTTCAGCGACTGAATATTGGAAAGGCATGATTAATATAGGAGGTCGAATCACTAAAGAAAAATAAGGTAGTTGTTTTAATGTATCTAATAATTGTTTCCTCAACTTACCTTCTTAAATGTCTGCTTCTATAAAGCGAAAAAACCCGTAATAACCTAAAAAATTATTAAAAATTAATTAAATTTCAGGATAAGAAGCTTCATAAACATTCAATTTAGTATGTGGAATGTGGCCACCCTCACGTAATTAGAACTTTCGATTTTAGGGGTGGACATAAAACTTGGCGCACCTGGTACTTGCACCCCCAAATACGTCATCACGAGCCGCGCCTGCAAATCTCCAAAAATATACTGGTCGAAATGTTCCTGATGAATCCACCTTACGAAAATATTATGTTTCTAAGTGCTACACGAAAACAGTAAAACGCATTAGAAGCCAACTTTCAAATCAGTTACCTATAGATAAGTGCCGACGAAACTGTCGATATATCAAGACGCTGTGTGGTAAATGTTGTAGCTGGTGTACTACATCCAGCTATTCCATATAACGCATATGTAATAGCAACAAAAGTTATAAACACAGTTAATGCGGGAATAGTAGCTAAAACCATTTAAATTTCAAATTTAAAAAATCAGTTGTACTTACTTCAGGAACGCTTTGGAAATTTGCCAAAACTAATCACTTATTTTGAAAATCAAAATCTAAAATTAAATGATGAATTAGCCAGATTAGATGTTGCTATTAATAATTTGAAAAATACCCCAAGTGACTTCGGATGTAGCCTTTGGCAAGAGTTAGACACAGTTTTTAATAGAAATCTAGATTTAATAACATTGCGGCAATTGTGTATGGTGACAATGCCTCAGAATCTAACTGCTAAATACGCTGAAATAAAAGAATATTTCTAGTATGCACCGGGCGATAGTAAACTCGGCCGCTTAACAGAACATGTACTAATCCCGCAGGTAAACTGGGCCTGCCAGAAATTTTCTTTCATAATCTTCATAGGTAAACTCGGGCGGTAGATACGTGGGCCGCCCAAATACTTACCTGGTATTTTGACCCTAATTAGAGATTAACATTATTTCATCGTTTCATATTTTTCAATAAAAGGGATTATGAAAACAAATATCAAAAGTTGATAAGTGCACCTATCTATACGTTCTATTGCTTAGCTAAACAAAGTCATTACTTAAATCTGTGTCATACTATGTGGCCCATTAAAAATTTCCTAGAAATATCAACAACCCCTTCTAAATTTCTAAATAAACATGTAACAAACATATTTCGTAGAATTCTATACAGATAGAATGTTATCAATTCTATTGGTTTCATTATAAAGGCGTGGCGTGTAAGTTTCCTTCTTTGTTCTCTTCAAATAAAATATTATTTATAAAACTGCAGTTGAAGTTTCATTACGTACAATGCAGAGTGTTAAAGAAATAGTTAGTCAACGAAATAAAGTTATGCTCTTGGAAAATAACTATAAGTTTTCTTTTAAAGAAGAAATCAAAAGCGGCGACAAAAAGTGGAGGTGCAAGACTGCCAAGTGTCTAGCAAATATTTAAACAGTGGGTCCGGACAACACAATATCGAAATCGAATTTAATTCATAATCATTCGGCATGTGACATTCGCAACATTCAAAGACAAGTGATTACAAGTGCAGCAAAACGTAAAGCTGTAGAGGATATTGGCAGTCAACCAAGTAAAATTGTACGTTCCCTTATTGCCAAGGAAGATTCAACAAGCATTACCACAACTGATCTGTCCTATATAAGGAAGAATATATATAACGCAAGAAGAAAATTACAGCCAGTACTTCCCAAATCAAATCAAACCAAGAAGTTCACAGTTCACTTAAACCAGAGACGCAATTTTTGACCAGCCGTAAGGAAGAATTTCTTTTAGTCAACAGCGAAAATTCTAATATATTAGTGTTTAGCTGTTTTACAAATTTAAAACATCTTTGCTTAAGCCAGAAAATTTATGTGGATGGTACTTTCGACTACTGCACAAAATTTTTCTTGCAGTTGTTCACCATACATGGCTGCTTTAATGGTCATTATGTACCGTTAGTGTTTTGTGTGCTACCAGACAAAGCAACAGAAACATACAAAAAGTGTTTCGAATTTGTGACTGAAAAGTGTATCGAATATTCTCTGTCGTTTTGTCCCACCGAAATTGTAGCAGATTTTGAGATGGCTATCCATAATGCAGCTAAAATAATTTGGCCACAAATAACAATAATTGGATGCAGATTTCATACAACGCAAGCTTGGTGGCGTACAATTCAAAAACTTGGACTTTCAGCAGATATAAAGAAAGAAGCGAGGTTGGAAAATGGATTGGTTATTGTTTTGGATTGTTGTTTACGCAAAACTTTAAATTCTCCTCACCCTTCTGTATTCGTTTTTATTGATTTTCTAATTCATTTTCAAAATGAAATATATGTAAAGTTGCAAAGTATTCACCAGCCATATGTACCTAATTCGGACACTCGGAAAAGGCAAAAATACCTTCAAAACAAAATTAATGATTTCAATAATGGGAAAGTGTCAACGTTAGAATTTCATAAGTTAACTTCGCATTATTATAGTTACACTATGTAACTATCTAATATTAAAATATATTTTGAATTTGTATATATAAATAAATTTTTATGATGTCATATGCATTTGTGATTTTATTTAACAAAATTAGTATATAGAGTTATTGAGGTAACCTCAGCCGCTTTAAGTGTACTATTCGGCTCAAATTACTTATACAGCTTAAAACTTATTTTGACCGCGGAGGATTAAAATATCTAAAGTGGCCGAGTTTACCTCTGCCCGCTTGGGGGCGGCTTGGACTATCAGGCCGGGTTTACCTATGCAGCTTAAAACTCATTATGACCGCGGAAGATTAAAATACCTAAAGCGGCCGAGTTTGCCTCTGCCCTATGCACCTATAACCAGTTGCGATGTAGAAAGGACGTTTTCTATCTACAAGGCTGTATTTCATTCAAAGAGAACAAATACTGAAGAAAACCTTGAGGAAGTATTGCTAGTTAATGTTAATACTCATTTACTCACCTTGAACTACAAAATTAACAAATAAAAATGTATTTCGTATTTTATAGATCACCACCCGTTCGTTTTGCAATTATATAAATAAAATTGAAAACTCTTTCAAAATACAAATTTTCAATAGTGCGCCCGTGGGCCTCTCATGTCCGGTCCCGTAATCTTATTTTTCCATCCATCAGCATCAACCACCATGTCTAATCGTTCCAACAATAAATTTTTGACTTTTTAAAGTTGGTTGAAATGAAAAACTGGGTTGAGCGTTTGAAACTTGCATTTGGTAATGAAGCGCCATCCAAAGTAACTGTGTTTCGTTCGTTTCAAGAATTTAAAATAGGTTTGATTTCGCTTTGTGATGAGAATTATCCGGGAAGGCCATGTTCTTTAGTAACTGTTGAGAACGTTGAAAAAGTGAA
Source organism: Melolontha melolontha (assembly GCA_935421215.2). NCBI lineage: Eukaryota > Metazoa > Arthropoda > Insecta > Coleoptera > Scarabaeidae > Melolontha > Melolontha melolontha. The sequence goes on from OW285236.1 coordinate 14,611,796, forward strand.
AAAGTTAATCGAAGAAGATTCGCGATGCACTTATGATACGATTCAAACAACACCTTTGGCATTGGATCCGCAACAGTTAATACCATTTTACACGATCATATTCGTATGAAAAACATTGTTACACGTTGGGCGCCACATAAACTCCATGATTTCCAAAAGGCAGAGCTTGTAAGTAACGTTCGGGAAACGTTACAATTCTTAAATAAAGGGGTCATTGCATTATTTTTAAAATACGAGGTGCATTCAAGTTCTAAGGCCTCCGATTTTTTTTCTAACTAACTACTCACCCGAAAACTATGAAACTGGTGTTACTTCTCGACGTAATCTCCCTACAGACGTACACATTTTTCACAACGTCGACGCCATGATTCCATGGCCGCGGCGAAGGCTTCTTTAGGAGTCTGTTTCGACCACTGGATAATCGCTGAAGCAATAGCAGCACGGCTGGTGAATGTACGGCCACGGACAGTGTCTTTCATTGTTGGAAACAGCCATAAGTCACTAGGAGCCAGGTCAGGTGAGTAGGGAGCATGAGAAATCCCTTCAAAGATGTTTTCACGAAGAAACTGTTGCGTAACGTTAGCCCGATGTGCGGGTGCGTTGTCTTGGTGAAACAGCACACGCGCAGCCTTTCCCGGACGTTTTTGTTGCAGTGCAGGAAGGAACTTGTTCTTCAAAACATTTTCGTGGAATGCACCTGTCACCGTAGTGCCCTTTGGAACACAATGGGTAAGGATTATGCCCTCACTGTCCCAGAACATGGACACCATCATTTTTTCAGCACCGGCGGTTACCCGAAATTTTTTTGGTGGCGGTGAATCTGTGTGCTTCCATTGAGCTGACTGGCGCTTTGTTTCTGGATTGAAAAATGGCATCCACGTCTCATCCATTGTCACAATCGACGAAAAGAAAGTCCCATTCATGCCTTGATTGCGCGTCAACATTGCTTGGCAACATGCCACACGAGCAGCCTTGTGGTTGTCCGTCAGCATTCGTGGCACCCACCTGGAGGACACTTTTCGCATTTTCAGGTCGTCATGTAGGATTGTGTGCACAGAACCCACGGAAATGCTAACACTGGAGGCGATCTGTTCAACTGTCATTCGGCGATCCCCCAAAACAAGTCTCTCCACTTTCTCGATCATGTCGTCAGACCGGCTTGTGCGAGCCCGAGGTTGTTTCGGTTTGTTGTCATACAATTTTCTGCCTTCATTAAACTGTCGCACCCATGAACGCACTTTCGACACATCCATAACTTCATCACCACATGTCTCCTTCAACTGTCGATGAATTTCAATTGGTGTCACACCACGCAAATTCAGAAAACGAATAATTGCACGATGTTCAAGTAAGGAAAACGTAGCCATTTTAAGTATCTAAAACAGTTCTCATTCTCGACGCTGCCGCTACAATTCCATTTGCCGTACAGTGCTGCCATCTCTGTGACGTATTGACAACGAACGCACGCTCATTTTAAAGCAATGCACATGCTTCTATCTCTTTCCAGTCCGGAGAAAGAAAATCGGAGGCCTTAGAGCTTGATGTTCCCACTCACCAAGAGAGTCATGTATGGGTCCATGAAGACGCACCAACCTCAAACGATATAAAAAAAACTGAGGTCTGTGAAGAAAGTATTGTACGCAGTTTCCTTTCGTAGTAGAGGTTTAGTAAAAGCAATTAAGCTGGAAGAACAACGTACAGTTACAACTAACTGGTACATCACAAAATATTTACCTACTGAATTAAATCAATCAAGATTCGCGGATTACTGTTACACCAGGACAATGCATCGTTACACACTGCACTGCACTGTAAAACTTATCGAACATCCGTCTTATTCGCCTGACTTGGCAATGTGTGACTTCTGGTTGTTCTTCTACCTAAAAAGGAACTCACGTGGTCGATGTTTCGAGTCGGTAAACGTGAATGACGAAGCAATTCATCAATTTTTTGGTAGTATTCCGAAAGATGGCTGGTTGGAACCGTTTCATTTGTGGAAGGCTCGATTACAAAAGTGCATTGATGCTGGTGGGGAGTACTTTGAAGATGAATAAATTCATTTTCCCATACTACTTGTGGTTTTCTTGTATTTAAATAATTCCAGCGTGCTCCACGTATACCAGTATTTCAGTATTCATAATTTTACACAATGCAAAAGGCATATAAATTAAATCAAATAATATTTCGTAAAACACATAACTATTACGTGCTTTACAAAGACTCACTGGTCAGTGCCTGTCACATGAAACATTTTGTCGACTAATTAGCATAAACATAAACGTGAAAGGATAATGCATAATAACTCAAAGTAATTCGATACGACTGGTTTTGTGTGGAAGCATTTCACTGTAATTTATTTTGCTAATATTGAGACAACAAAGACACAAAAACAAATCTTTTACAAACGAATGAAAATTGACTACCAACAATAACGAATAAATACCAAACAATTAACTTAAATAATTTGCTGTCATCAACTGCACCAATGTTTATTACCCATGAACTTGCTATCAGTATTTTATTGCCAAGTATATTATATATAATAATCAGTTTTATTGATCGTAAATCTATAATATATCGTAAATAATAAATCATTAGTAATAAATAGAAGATAAATTCCATGAACACCAAGAAGTAACCGCAACGGGAAATTTCTTATCTCCTATTGTCATCGATCTACGAGATAATTGAATTGATTCGGCTTTTACTTGATGAAAATCCATAATTCAAAATGGAAATAAAACGTTTCATAGTTTAATCTATTCTTTTTTATTAATGTGCAGAGAGCGGACTCGAGCGATTAATAATTCATAGCCCATAAGCGTCTGCCTTGTATTTGCAATAGGTTTGTTTCTGTAAGCGATCCGTGAGTTTCGAACAATTTGATACGTGTGGCCACCTGTATAAGTGGCACATACCTACATATGCAGTTAATATGTATCTGTCAATGCACAACAGAACGAATGTAATAAGCGGTTTGGTAACTGGCAGCAGCTACTGCTGAAACAAAAGTAATGCTGACAAGCGAATTGCGTATCGAATTTTGAATAAAAATAATTTACAAAGAAAAAACTCAAAACTATGTATTTTTTGTGAAACATTGGAAGTGTAAAACATTACTATGAACAACTAAAATTTGTTCAAGGTGTTCCTGCGTTAAATTAGTTCTTTTAGATGTTAAAACGTCTTTAAAAATAGAAAATGGCCGTTCCACATCACAACTGGTGATGGATGCGTGATTAAAATGTTGCAAAAGTGCACCATACTTCGAATATATAGATTTTTCAATCGGCTCTGTGCAAAATTCATATAATATATTCAAATTTGGATTTCTGCTAAATATGGTATCAAAACTTAGCTTATTTCCAAATTCAAAAGGCATACTTTTCATTCGATCGATAACGGTTACTAAGTTAACTTTCGCCTCTTTTAGGTTGTAAGTAATCGTATCTGTAAGACACTGGAAATTAGCTTTCATAAAGTTTAGCTGGTTTTGTAATTTTCAATTTGTATCAGGTGTTTACAATTAGAAATGTTTTGCGTATCATCATCTTGAAGATGAAAAACAAAGTTTTTTAATTCAACCAAGTGTTGTGAATAGAAAAATGCTACTTCTAGCCATGTTCCCCACCTAGTTAATACAGGAACTGGGAGTAAAGGCAAATTTGGAAGTATTTCTCTTCACAAGCGTCCCGTATCGTTATGTTCAAATTATAGGAGTGTAAAGTAGACTTCATTTCAAGTAACAAAAACGCAAAACTTGTATATCCATTTTTATTTGCTTCAAAGTTACAGATTTATGAATTTGATTGTCAGATCATGAAAAAAAATGTAATCCCAAAGTCAATACAAACTGATTTTATTTAAAAAAAGTTATACGATTGAATAACAGGCCTGTGATTGGTAACGTCGCATAATAAAATGTTATCCTAAAATAAATAAACACGTGTCGTTGTGCATACAGTAATTTTTTGGAGATCTACAAAAAAAATACTGGAAATTGATTTATGATAAAGAAGGTTCTTACTTATTTCGTAAGTGCTGAACCATGAATATCATACAATAAACAAATGTTCAGATGACTGTTAACGTTGCATTTTTTAATAAAGGATTACATTACGTTTCAGTTCTTACAACAGCTTATTAGTGAGTACACACGTTTTCTTTATTCAAAATGCGCTTACCGATTTTCTTCTCAAGAGTATGCGGACTAGCATTTTGTGTATGGCTACTGTAACGGCAGTCAAGCAGTTATTGAATACCGACATCGACTTCCCGATAGGCGCATTCCTCATTACATAACGTTTCTGGAAGTACACAGACAATTTCGGGAATGCGGACTGCGTGATTCTCTTTTCGACCGAGGAATAAATTTGCCAGCAGACTTAGAGGAAGAAGCAGTAGCTATTGTTACAAGGGATAGAACTCTCATTGTACGTCGAATCGCTAGACAACTAGGAGTGCCACGAACGACAGCTTCGTGAATTTTAAAAAATGAGGGCTTATATCCATATCACAATCGCAGAGGGCACGGTTTACTTAGACTGACCACTATGCTCGTCTAGTTTATTCTACCTGGATATTAAGACGGCTTCATTTTAATTTCTGTCTGGACAGATGAATCTACGTTCAGGAGAAGTGGTGTTACAAATCTGAGAAACCTGCACAGGTTGTCATCAGAAAATCCCAAAGCTATACGCCCATCTAAATTTCAACATTAATTTTCTATTAACGTTTGGGCGGCCGTAATCGATGACTTGTTGATTGGTCCTGTCGTTCTTCCTGGGAGGTTAAATGCGGACAATTACCTTCAATTTCTAATTGACGAACTGCCAGCTCTTTTAGAGGATGTCCCACTGAATGTTCGACGAGACATGTGGTTTCACATGGATGGGGCACCACCACATTTCGGAATTGCTGTCCGACATTGGGTTAACGTCAATTATCCAAGATGGATTGGTCGAGGTGATCTTGTTGCATGGCCACCCCTTCACTTTTATTTATGGGGGTACATGAAAAAATTAGTATACGCGCAAGTTTCGAACACAAGAGAAGAGTTGTTGGATCGTATTCACCTGGCTGCCGAGCAAATCCAACAAAACAAGTAAGAAATTCGGATAAGTACTTCTTCTGTTGGAGCCTGCATTCAACAAGGAGGTGGACATTTCGAAAATATTATTAATTGAACTTTTTTAAGAAGTCTTTCTTTGGAGACTGTGGTTAAGTAAAAGCAAATAAAGGGAACAAGTTAGTAATTATGGACAAAATCGACTATTTTCAAAGAGTTAGAAATTTAATTCCGTATTTTAGGTCCGTATGTAGAAATTAAGAGAAATCCGTTGCTTAAAATGATTGGTGACACAAAAGACGCGTTAAAGAAATGTCCAATGGTAATAACTTCTACCCAAAAGTATAAATTAAATGTTAGTAATCCTTTAGTACCAAGAATGTATTGTTTGCCGAAGATACATAAACCAGGTAACTCGATGAGACCTATCGTTTCAGGTATCAACTCACCGACTTATTTGATTTCCAAATGGTTAGTAAATGAATTTAAAAATTTACCCGTAAAACCAGAAAATTTGTCAGTTAGTAATTCCTTAGAATTTGTTAAATTAATTAAAGATTGTGAACTGGAAGCCGGGGAAATTTTAGTTTCATTCGATGTAACGTCATTATTCCCCTCGGTACCTATTCCAGAGACTATGAAATATTTAGAAGGCTTGCTCCACAAGAATAACCTTCAAAAATAAAAGAATACATGAGATTGACAACTCTGTGCATGACGCAAAATTGTTTCCAAGCAGGAGAAAAATTTTATGAGCAGAAACAAGGCACAACAATGGGTAACTGCCTATCTCCATTCATAGCCAATTTATTCATGAGTCAATTTGAAGTAGAATTTAAAAATAACGCTAAATATTTCCCGAGAGTCTGGATCAGGTACGTAGATGACATTCTCGCGATTTTTGATACACGGAAATGCGAATTAGACATGTTCGTTAATCAGTTAAATTTGAAATTTCCGACGATTAAATTTACGGTGGAAAAGGAAAACAATGGCAGGATACCATTTTTAGATACTTTACTGATTAGAAATAAACATAAAATAGAAATCGATATTTTCCGGAAAGAAACCAATGTTAATAGATTCATCATCGCGGATTCAAATCATAGTTTTCAATATAAGACATCTTCTTTTAATTTCTTAGTCAATCGGTTACTAAATTTTCCGTTAACAAAAGAGAGATATGAAATAGAACTGGATTTCATTAAAAATATCGCGAAATATAATGGCTTTGACATAGAAATAATCAACAGATTAATTAGAAAAACAAAACTAAAAGTAATCTCAAAGTAACCAGGAGAAAAAGTACATTTGTTTACCATACCACCCCATCACGAAAAACTTTAATAAAGTTGTGAAAGAACGAGGTCTCCAAGTTGCCTTTCGGTCCGAAAATATAAGGTGTCCCAACAGGAACTTGGCGATTTAAATTCCAAATAACATGCGTAGTATTTAGAAATTCAACGATTTATTAACGTAAACATAAAATAGAAACCCTAAAATTATATGTGGAACAAGGTATCGGATAAATGTCCACCGTGACTTCTATTGCACACAGCGATTCTTTTTTTAAAATTTTCAATGACTTTATCACACATATGCAAGTTAATCTCGCCAATAGCCGCACGAATGTTATTTTTTAATTCATAAATTGTCTGTGGATTATTTGTGTAGACTTGATCCTTAAGGAAACCCCAAAGGAAAAAGTCCAACGGTGTTATGTCGCAGGATATTGCAGACCAATCCACGTCACCATTACGAGAAATCACACGGCGAGGGAATTTCTCCTGCAGTAAATTTAGAGTTTCCCTGGCAGTGTGACAAGTGGCCCCATCTTGTTGAAAGTAAAGATTGTTGAGGTCCATATCTTCCAAACGAGGCCATAGAAAGTTATTCAACATCTGTCGATACCGCTCCCCATTTACAGTTTCTGCTTCTCCATTCTCATTTTCAAAAAAGTAAGGTCCAAGAACACCATTGGCCGAGAAACCGCACCATACAGTGACACGTAGTGGGTGCATGGGTTTTTCAATAATCTCTCGAGGATTTTCACGCCCCCAAATGCGGCAGTTTTGTTTATTTACGTAACCCCCTATGTGAAAATAGGCTTCGTCACTGAATATGATTCTCTTACAGAATTCGTCATCAAAATCAGTTTGCTCCAAAATTCAATTGACAAAGATACGGCGGTGGTGATGGTCCCTGGGCTTCAATTCTTGTGTTAACTGGATTTTGTATGCGTGTAGCCGAAGGTCTTTTGTTAAAATTCGTTGCAGAGATGATCTTGAGATTGCCAATTGCTGTGACCGATGACGAATTGAAGTTTTTGGACTTTCGGTAACACTTTCATTCACCATAGCGATATTTTCAACTGACCGAACGTTACGAGGACGTAGTGGTGTCTTTACATCGAGAACAGAACCAGTTCGCTCAAATTTTGCCATTAAATTTCTAATTGCCGTATATTGCTGGGAATATGATTCTGATGAAAAACAACGTGTAGTCGACGAATTATGATCGTAATGGAACGACCATTTTCATAATAAATTTGAACAATTTGGATACGTTCTTCAGTCGTGAAACGTTGCATGATGACTTTTACAAGTTTATAGATGACATATACCAAATATTAGGTTGCTAAGTTAACTTATTTGAAAATAATGTGAAATTTAAATCACCAAGCTGTTGGGACACCTATTACTATCAAAAGTCTCCTAGGGAATACCAAAGATAAAGTTAATTTTAATTCGAAATCAGGTATATAAGAAATTAATTGCGATGATTGTAATTTGAAATATATAGGCCAAACAAAACGACCAATAATAACCCGGTTTAAAGAACACATATCACATATTAAATACAATAGACCGGATAAATCTAACGTTGCCTACCATGCTTTAAATACACTGCACAATATGTCGATTAAAGGGTTAAAACTTGTCAAGGCCATTAATAACCCCCGCGATATTGACGCCTACGAAAGTATTCATATCGCTAAAAACAAACAGAATTCTATGAACGGAGATAAAGGACCAATCCTCTACACCTGTCTCTTTTCATTCTTAGAAACGTAAATAAAAAGGTCGTAGACGTTTCAAATAGAGTATAGACACATGTGGGTGCCGTTTCCTTAAGAGAGGTAATTTTTTGTCGATCTTTTCTTTCGATATATTTGTATGTTTAAGTCAGTGTATACGTGGACGCTGTGTAAAGTTGTTGTAAGCTGTTGTGTTAGCTTTACTGTGCCCCATGTGCGACACCTTGATTAGTGGTTTTACCTACTGATGATGACAACTTAGTTGTCGAAATACGTATTTAGGATACGATTAATAATTGTGGTAAGGGGTTATATACCTTTTTTTAAGTTTGAACTTTGTTAAATAAAATCAGTTTTTATTGACTTTAGGATTACATTTTTTTTCAAGATCTGACAATCACATTCATAGATCTGTAACTTTGAAACAAATAGAAATGGATATATAAGTTTTGCGTTTTTGTGACTTGAAATGAAGTCTACTTTACACTCCTAAAATTTGATCATAACGATACGGGACACTTGTATAATAAGTTGTTTTGCCAAAAAACATGTAATGAATAATAATATTCGCTCCATGTAGGTGGCGCCGAAATTTATATAATGGTTACAACGCTTAATTTAATCGACAGTCGTAATAAAATTTCGTCGTAATTGAACCTAGGTACTTGTGGAATTTAAACTAAAAAAATCATTCAAAAATATATTCAAAATAAAACAGACAATTCAAATATTCAAATATAATATTAATATATATCAAAAGTGTACGCATACCAAACAGAGCGTAGTAAACTAAATTATTTTTAAACATTACACTTTCGATTCTTAAACATTAGCTTCATTATTTGTACAAGAAAAATGTAATACAGAATACATACATAAAAATCTTTACAAGAATGTTTATTAACGAAGATATTTCACTAACTAAAAACGTGTTATTTTGCTATTTACCTTGTGTAATTTATAACACTTTAAGAATTGTTTTTGCTGACACGTTAGCTGACACGCTGTTTTCAGATGACTTTTATCTCGCCGTGTTTTTTTTCACGTATCTATGTGACTTTTTTTTATAGTTCAGGATGTTCTCTTCTAAGTAAATTTTCGATTACTGATATCAAATTATTATAAAAGAGATATCATAAACGATATTACAAATACAAAATGTTTGATTGAAAAGTCAGTTTTCTGTTGAATCGCCTTCGTACATATTTTTGAAAATTAAGAATTTCAAAAAACGACGTTGTACACGATCAACAGGAACTTGCTGCCATTTATACTGACGGAACCAATCGACAGATGCACACGCAGAAAAATATATTCTTGGACCAAGTAAATTTGCTTCAGGTCAAGTAAATTTTAGCTTTCGATATACGGTATCGTAAGTAAATTTATTCTTCGTTCAAGACAGTTATTTTCTTGATTTAATATTCTTGAGCGGAACATATTTTACTTTATTTTTTGTTCAAACAGAAACAATTTAATATCAAAACAAGTCAATGTTTTCCTTTGGTTTGAGAATAAATATATTTCAAGTAACCCAATATTTTTTTTGAATCAACCATCGAATTGAAAATATGTGGAAGTTAATTCTATTGCGACAATAAATATTTCAAACAAATAGAAGGACTAGCAATGGGAGCACCTATATCGAGCGTAGTAGCCCAATTAGTATTAGAACACATCGAAGAAAATGTTATTAAATCCCTAAAAATCAAACCAACTTTTTTCAAAAGATATGTCGATGACTTCATAATGATGTTACCAGAAAAGGAAATAAGTAATGTACAAAATAGCTTCAACAACTTCCATCCAAATTTAAACTTTACCATTGAAATTGAAAAAAACAACTCCATAAACTATTTAGATTTAACACTAATAAAAACAAACAATAACATACAAACAAAATGGTACACTAAACCAATACATCCGGCAGATACGTAAACTTTTATTCAAACCAACCCCTATGCCACAAAAAAAAAGGTGGAACGGCGTTAGTGGACAGGGCTTTAAATCTCACCAATCCAGTTTTCAGACCAACAGTACTGAATAAAGTAAAAACTATCTTAACAGAAAACAATTATCCACCACAATTTATACAAAACATTATAAAACAGAGACTTAATAAAATATATAACAAAACTAAGTGCCAAAATATAAATAAAACAACCAATGAATTAACATATATCCTACACCCTATATAACTGGATTATCCGAAAAACTAAACAATTTAGTTAAACCATTTAATTTTAAAATAGCACATCAAAGCGAAAAAAATCTAAAATGCCTACACACAAAACTAAAAGACTCAACACCAACACTTAAACAATCACATACAATATATAACATACCCTGCAAAGACTGTGACAAAGTATACATAGGCCGAACAAAACAGTTACTACAGGAAAGATTAAAAGGACACAAATACGCAAAAAATCAGACAGCTTCAAAAAAACACCAGATAACATTAAAACACAATTTTGATTTTGAAAATACAAAAATAATGACCAAGCAAAAAAATACAAAGGCTAGGGAGGTATTAGAAATGATTCACATTTTCAAAAATAACAAAACAATCAACGACCGAAACGAGATTGATGGACTTTCAAAACTGTATTATCCGCTCATTAAACAATAGAAAACCCCACCCATACAAAAAAACAAAAAGATTGTTTTTTTCCCCATTGTAAACACACTGTATTTTCCCGAACACATGGCCTGACCAAACAAATTTTAAAAACCAAATAATATAAAAAAATTTCATTTCTATAACAAGACATTTAGTTACACTTAAGATTCCGAGATACGCTGTTCGGACCCTGTAGTGAAGGGTCGACATGTTTCCGACCATTCATATTGCATTGGGCATGTGTTTTAACACGAAATAAATTCGTGAGTTTTATATCCTTTAAATTTTAAATTTTAACTTTCTTTACTCTAATCATTATTTTAATTTTAATTCATTCATATAATGTAAATATAATTCTTACCTTTCGTTTGGAATTTTTTTTAGTTCTAAATCACTTGAAAAAGACTTAATTATATACAAAAAAGTCGAAACGTCGTTAGTTAAATGAATTGAATTTCAATAAAGGTCGTTAAACCAAAAAAAAGCTTATTATTTTAATATTATGCACACGGCCAATAAAATAAATAAGAAATAAATTTTAATTCTTATTAACACTAAATATATATATATTGTTGTGAGTCAACCTACCCTCTTAATTAATTCTTTTACTAATAAGTTTTCAGTTTCAACAATGTTATATCTTGAATGTTAAGATTTGTAAAGTATTTCTTTATAGTAAGAATTTTGTAATTTTGATATTATTTCCCATATTTTATTATCTGTTTGTCTTATGTGAATTTCATTTACAAGATTTGTAATTGAGATTACGTGAGTGGATTTTCTATAATATTATCTTTTAAATTATTTTAGTAACCTTTGCACGAATTTTCGTAGAATATCTGATTTTTACTTTTACAAAATTGCTGTTAGGAGTCTTGACGACGAAAAAACATTATTATTGATTATTATTTTTGACTGATTGAAAGAGATCTTTATCTGCATTTTATAATTTGAGTCTTTTTATCAATATTCCATTTATATTCCTATACAAAATGCTTATGGACGTATATTGTACATAAGGAAATGTTTTAATAAGTATTCTGGATGTATTAATCATATAAGGAGAATTTAATCATACATTTGAATACGGAAGATTATATTTATATCAAAGGAACACTCTTAAAGAAGAAATCAGTTTTTTTTGAATCATCTTGGAATAAGAAGAACTCATCTGGATCCCTTATTGAACATAACCTGGTGGTTTACTCTGCTAATTTGGATTATTAGCAACGCAGCGACTAGGATATTATCCAGAAATTTGAATCGAGCAACGGACATTCATTCTTGACGTATTAGATAGAAATTTTCCTGTGAACTTCATACAAAGAACATATTGAAAATTGTGATCTCCAAAATTTTAACATATTCTTCAGGTATTTAAGTGTAATTGTTATATAATAATTTGTTAAAGATATAACATTGCTTGATATCACTTTTCTATACACGTTATAAACTCACGTCATCTCAAACGTCATTTTCCTTTATATTTATATGTCAGATTTGATAGTTATATTTATATCTTGTGATAATTGATATAATTTCATTTAAATATATATTTATACATAAATTTGACGCTTTCGTATTATTTCATGTATTAGTAGAAGTCTATTTGTGTATGGAGAACTTACTTTTAGACCCTTGAGATTAAGCAGAATCCTTGCAATTATTATTTTTATATCTGAAGTTTTCGAGCTAGCATTTTGTTATTTCATTTTATTTTTCATTTATTTTTATTTCTCAGTATTCCGCGTGATTACAATATATATCTATATGTTTTCTTTTAGGTTTCCGCGGGTAGTAGTATGTGTTTTAACTGGATTCCGGTTTTCTTCCGCGTTTCCTCTATTTGGTCTTCGTAAAGACGGTGCTGGTGTCTGGACGACGTTTCGGCAAAATTACATTTGCCATTTTCAGGTCTGCGATAACTGTCTGCTTCTGCTTCTGGTTACAGTTTACGATTAACCAGAAGCAGAAGTACTACTAAGTATTGAATCATTTATAAAATAACTGTAGTCAATAAAATTAACTTTTTTTGTATAAGAGACGTAGCAGCACTTGATGTTCAATCCCAATTTACAGTTGGAGCACCATTGGGAGAGAATGTTCAAATGCCTGCAAATGCAACACGTCGTCCCATGTTTTGGAGGAATATATTTTCAGATCATCTGCATATCCAAGTAGTGGGCAAGACAGAGATGATAATAAATCATTTAAAAACAAGATAAATAAGAGAGGACCCAAATGTGAACCCTGTGGGACTCCAGTTAGAGGAGAGAATTCAAAGGATGTATAACCGTTGTAGAAGACATAATGAAGTCTACTACTTAAGTAAGACTGTAGAAGAAGAAATAGGGAAGGACTTAACCCAAATGCAGACAATTTCGTAAGTAAAATTCCATGGTCAATCACATCAAAGGCACTACTAAAGTCCGTATATATGACATGAACTTGACCACGAATATCGAGATGCTCACTAATAAACTGACTAGTAGTCACAAGATTCGTCACTGTCGATCTTCCCCGCATGAAGCCGTGTTGAAATGGAGAAATGTAGGATTTGGTGTTGTGGTGCAGACAGGAACAAATTACACTTTCAAATACCTTAGAAAAATTCGTCAATATTGATAAGGGTCTAGAGTTGTCAACATGCGCGTTGTCACCCTTTCTGAATACTGGACTTATCCTCGCTTGCTTCCAGATAGTCGGAAAAGTAGACCTTTGAATTGCCATGTTAATAATAAAAGTTAGCGATTTTGCAAGGGCAAATCTTGCATCATGCAAGATAAAGCTGGGAATTGAATCATCACCCGCAATATTTTTTTGCTGGAATTTTGCCATAATACTAAGTACTTCGTCTTTAGTTAGAGATGCTAATGTAAAAGGAGTATAATTAATGTTATAGACTGTTTGTATGGTCCATCGTAATTTCCGCCTGATGAGTCCGGTCTCTAGCAATAAAATAAACAATAATTGGATATTAATAACTACCGAAAGGTTATAAAATTATGAAAACGTCTAATATGCATGTACGCTCTATAAGCTTATGTAATACATATATTATATTTTCCTAATATTACACTGTCTCATAAATTAGTGCATTTTCTTAAGAAAAATACACTGAAATTAGAAAAATATTTACGCATACGACCCAGTGCTAGTAACTGTATTTTTACCAAATTTTAACCAGTAATAAAAATAACGCTTTGAATACTAAAGAGGTGATATTATTCGCTTATTACAAAATTCAACACATAAATTCGTGTTCTACGTGTTCCGATATAGATTACAAATTAAAGACCATAAATTATTCGCATAAAACACTTTTAGTGGAACGGCGAGTGATCTTGAAATAAAATTCACCCACCAAGGTACACAGCATTTTTTTTTCCTTAATTACACAGAAAAGAAAGTTATTATGTTTTGTCTAATAGACTTCGCCGGCGCATATTTCCTGTTCACATCGTTATTGTAATTACTATAACACATTCTTCGAGTTGAATACATTAATATTAAACATTGTTAATCGCTCATATGATTGTGTATTTTTTAATTAGCCGAACACTTCCTTCCTCTTCCACGAGCAAACGGCATCAACCGCATAAAATGTATTTTCAAATAATTACAAATTGTATCCACATGTTATGATTTAAAAACATACATTTTAATTGCTTTTATGAATTTATTTATGTAATATTAAGGTGCAGAATAATATTTGGAAGTTGTTTTCGAATGATTATGTCATATATAGTTCGTATTATAATATACAAGGTGTGTATAAATTGGCCGAACCACTACACGTGGCGACATTCTTGGTCAAATTTTGAGTCCAAAATCCTAATACGAAAATGTTGTACCATGCTCCATATCTTTGCACGAGGTTCCTAAAGTTCGGACATTCAGTCTTGAAATAAGCATTATTACTCGATATTTGTTGACAGAAAGAGCTACAATTTAGAAGAAAGAAGAATTGTTGTTATCCTTTCGTTAACGTTTTCTTGTTGATTTTAAAGTTTGTTTTTAATATTTGTTTATTAACTTATTTTGACGAAAAACACATCTGACAACGTTGTAAAACAATAAGTAGGCAGCCTAATGTTGTTCTAGTCAAATACATTACTACTGTCAAATTTTGACACTCTTGTAATCTACCTATTTCATTCGACTTGCTTATTTTTCGTGTTTATTTGTATAATTTTGTTTAGTTTTCTGATGGATTTCAATTCGAACAATTATGTAGGTAATAATTACATTTCTATCAAGAAGATGTACAAAAATTAGTTAATATTATCAAAAATTTTTAAAACTTTGTAATATTTTCGTAATAAATATGTAATCTAAGAAACCAATTTTATTTCGTTTGTTTCTTTTTTAAATTTAAAATGTATGTAAAAATGTTCCGAAGATTATAACTAGCACATGCGTGTTCAATGTTGCCAAATGTATATTTCTTTCAAATTAATTCTGAAGACAAAGGAAGCCTGATACATCGTTTTAGGATTAGGACTTTTAATTCAAAATTTGACCAAGAATGCCGCCACGTGTAGTGGGTCCGCCAATTTATACACACCTTGTATAATAAAAGATGCCGATTATTTGCTAACAAAAACAGGGCGGGAGTAATTAGAGTTTTGGTCAGATGGAGGGTTTACCCACCTAAGCGCGTTGAAAATTTTAGTCCAATATAAGTGTATATTATACCGGGTGCGGCAATAGTGTGTCGGCGGAGCTTAGCATGAAAACTAATAAAGTTGTAGCAATGAAATTTTACGTACATATTGTTATGATTTTTTCCCCGAAGACAATTTTAAAATTTATAATTAATTTATGTATATTTATTTGTCCAGGTTACTATAGATATGTTTTGAAAATTATTTAAATTTTTATGCTGGCACACTTTAGTTGACTGTGACTATACATTTTTGTATGTTGATTTTGTTTAGCGCAGTTCCGGATGTCCAGGATGAGGATCGACTAAAGTCATATTCTGATTTATTCGTACTTTATATGTCCGGTTTATTTTTCCGGCACAGATTGATTTGCATTCAAGTGAGAGTGTTGTCTGGAGATAAAAAACTTCGTTTTTATCTTTTATTTAATCTAAATTCGGATTTCTTTTGTTTAGTGTTTTGTGCCTTAATATGTCATTATCGTAGTTATACGAGTTTTTCTTTTTCTCGTATTTTGTTGTATTTATACCTCACTTGCAATCTCTCTAATTAGTTTTTTTTTGTGTGTGAAAATTTTACGCTAGCGTAAGTAATTTTCTAAATATTTTATTTGATTGCTTTTCATTGTAATTTAATTGTAATTTGGATGATTTAGATTTATGAATTTATATCTACTTTAGTTTAATAGATAGATGGTGAAGAAAACTATCATTTTTTATATGGGAGTTTTTTTATTATCACGTTGTTCTAGAACATTTTGAAATTCAGGTTTGGAGGAAAATTTATACTCGTATTAGTGCGCATGAGTGAATGTTATTTACGTGTTCGGCAGTTGGATCTGTTTACGGTTGAAGTTGGGGTTAATTAAATTAATGAAATTGAAAGTTTTCTAAACAATCTATTAGGTTTAATTTTGCTCGGGTTTCAATTGAGGTTTTCATTGTATGCGTGTTAATTATCATACAATCTTTTTCCTCTGGGCTTCTGTATAATGATGCATTAGCTGACTTTACATTCGGTAAAGTTTTTTTAAATTTTTTTTTAAATAAAATATAAAGTGAACTTGTGTATTTTTACTAATTCTTAAAATTTTCCACATTCCTTTACGTTAAACCCTGGATGAAAAGGAGTGTCATATAAAAGAAAAAGCTGGCTGAGTTCAAGTTCGGACATATTGTGGTGAATAGTGAACTATCCTTCAATTAAACCCACTATTCACAGCAATATGTAGTATGCTACATTGCATTTTCTATTTTTATTTATGTATTTTCAGGCTGTTCCAAATTTCCGCAACCACATTCATTTTTTTTTAAATAGATTTGTTATTATGATGATAGCCACCAAAATTATCTTTGCAATGATATATGACAATGTGCACTTACAACTGTTAGTTTTGGTTTTATTGCAAATTTTGTTAAAATCTTGACAGTTGCAGCGTCTAACATTTTAAGTCTTTGCCTGAAAATGGGTGCAGTGCCTCATGTAACTCTTTTGTTACCGATTTCTGGACTAATACGTTATATGTTTTGAGAGTGAACAACGTATCAACATATACAGGGTGTTAAATATATCGTGCCAAAGTTATCGAAGTTTAAAGGCTATTTTCTCTTTTTTTTTAAATTGAACCTATAATTTTTTTGTTAGTCAGCAAATTCCTTGTAAAATTGCCGTTAAAATGGTACCAATAACATATTTCTAGTATTTTCGAAGTTATAACCTTTTAATGGGATATATAGCAAACGCCAATTAAGTTGGCGCGAGGAGTAGTAAGTTCGCGCAGGATGGGAAGTAGTGGGGAGATTTGTATTGGTATTACATCAAATGTCAGATAATTCTAACCTCTGAGCGTGTATCACTTTATGATCCCTAGCAAAGACATTATGTTCCGTCAAACGTCAATGACAAATGTATTCTGACAATTACTTGAGTAGTGGGGGTGGACGTTTTTAAAAACGGCTTCTGCGCACCCCCTCCTCGCGCTAACTTAATTGGCGCTTGCTATACCTATATTTATAATATTCAATATGCGGTGCTGTATCTAATAGTTGGTTGGTTAGCCATGAAATGATATCAAACAAAGTAACTTTTACAAAACACCTGTTTTTTAATTCTTTGCTATTAGTTTTAGAATTACATTTTGTAATTTTTCCATAATAAAACAAAATTAATTTAAAATGTGTTCATTCTGCTCTACACATGCTCTTAATCGCTTCTGCATCGATAGACTTACATTTTGAGCCATGTCGTTTTCACTTAATTGAAGAAAAGCGTTTCTGATTCGTTGCTGCATGTTCTCTGCCGTTGTAGGAGGTGTTTCGTAAACTATATTTTTTACAGTAGGCCACAGAAAGAAATCACAAGGGGTTAGATCTGGTGACCGCGTTGGCCAGCTTATAAAGCTTCCTCTCCCAATCCACCTATTGGTGAATACGCTATCTAAATGTGCTCTTGCAGCAGCACCGTAATGTGCAGGTGGACCATCATGTTGGTACCACAATCTCCTTATGACGTTATCTGGTAGGCCTTCTAACAGCAATGGTAAATTATTTTGTAGGAAATTTGTGTAGATTTCACAATTTAAAGTAGTATTAAAAAGAATGAACCTATAATAGTATTTTCTATGATGCCTGCCCAGGTGTTAACACTCCATTTTTGTTGGTATAAAATGGGTATAAAATGAGGGTTTCTAGTACAAGGACAATAAAATTAGTAATTTTATTGTCCTTGTACATCAATTTTATTATTTTTTTCAACTCTACATTTTTGTCTCCGGAAGAAGCAACAAATTTGTTGCGAAATATAGGGATACTTAATAAATGAGTTTATTAATTGACAGACCGCTTGCCCGCTTTTAATTTATTTTATTCTATATATATATGGTAGATTTAATTAGTTGGCGGTTTAAGGTCTGGTTTTACTTAAAAATGCATATATTTAAAACAATCTTACATGTTTCGGCAGGTGATGCCTTTCTCAAAGAATTTAAAATATTAATGACAGTATATTAATTAAATGTACGGTAATGGTAATGGTAATTTTATTTTATCTCTGTCGTTCAATTTAATTTTGTAATTTACGTTTAAAATTACAAAATTAAATTGAACGACCAAATAAAAAAACAAGTTCGTTAAAATTGAACGTAGACGTTCGAGAAATCGTTCTACGAACGGGAAAACAAAGAAACGAAGGTCAAGCAGGTTTTTCGTTAAGGGAAAACACCTGAGCTCTTGAATGACGAGAGATTAATTTTTGACAAGTAACTAGATCTATGAAATTTTACAAATAATAAATTGTAAATTAAAACAAATGAATATAATAAAAGCTTAGCTGTGGTTCCAACGTCGATCGGCCTTTATTTTCCTTCCAGGAAGAAGAACGTCGCTGGCGGGAAAACTCAGGCGATGGTACAAGATGTTTAGTCGTCTAATAACTGTGTTTTTTTCCTGCCTGTCGGTCACACCATCTAATTAAATTAAGGGAACACAACGGCAATAAGAGAAAAGAAAGTTACAGAAATAGCTCTATACGTACCAAGTTAGCGCTCGATGGTGATAAAAATAAAATCAAAGCGTCGATTGAGTAACGTATTACAGACGGAATACTTTACCTAACACTATTTATATCCTCCCAAGGAGTTATCACATAAAGCGAATAATTGTAGAAATATTCGATCGATTCAAAATCCCCATACAGGGCCGTAATTACAACAAGTAAAAAAGTACGGCTACAACGATCGAACTTAATGTTAGGTAAAGAACGTTTCTCGTTCGTATATACTTTATGACTTAATGGTATGTATTCGCAGAAATTGGAAACCGAAATATTTTTACCCTTGTTTATATAAGGGATACATAAATTACATAATTATATTATACATAAAGCACAATTGACAAAATATTCTAATCAAAAATAGGAAATAAGTTCAACAGTGGGGAGGAATTAAGCTCTGTTTTGTCATTTAATAATTTATTTTGAAAATTTTTGTTTATTAATTTCTATTGCTTCTAATAAATCTAGTTTCTTACTTTTCTTATCTTCGTGTAGGATCTTGAAATTATTATTAAAACTATGGCTTTCTTCAATTAAATGGTTGGAGTATGATGAATCTGTTTTCCCATTTCTAAACGAATAATAATGTTCGTATACGAACATTATTATTCGTTATTATTCGTTTCGTATTATTCGTAATAATAATGTTCGTATACGAACATTATTATTCGTTTAGAAATGGGAAAACAGATTCATCATACTCCAACCATTTAATTGAAGAAAGCCATAGTTTTAATAATAATTTCAAGATCCTACACGAAGATAAGAAAAGTAAGAAACTAGATTTATTAGAAGCAATAGAAATTAATAAACAAAAATTTTCAAAATAAATTATTAAATGACAAAACAGAGCTTAATTCCTCCCCACTGTTGAACTTATTTCCTATTTTTGATTAGAATATTTTGTCAATTGTGCTTTATGTATAATATAATTATGTAATTTATGTATCCCTTATATAAACAAGGGTAAAAATATTTCGGTTTCCAATTTCTGCGAATACATACCATTAAGTCATAAAGTATATACGTTTAAGTAAAATGTTTGCAGTACCGCTCTGTTATATCTAAAGATACCGTTGTACGGTGAAACAGCTGTCATATAGTTATTATTAAATAAAGTGTAAATCTAATACAACAGTGTTTGTGTTTTTTTATCATTAAAAAACTTTTTTAATTTTACAAATTTCGAATAACTGGACAAATGTCACCTGTGGAAATGTAAATTGCTGGTGAATAAATTATTTTTAGCGTAATCCAACATCAGCAACTTGTACGTAGTACCACGTTGGGGTGCTTGATTAACCTTAGTCTCCTCGCCCCTCACGTATCAGGGTGCTAGTGCTAGATTTCCCCTAGCCTCATGTTTCAATTAAAGTAAGTGCTCAAAATGATGACATTCGACTCTAATGCGCTTATTAATCCGCATTTCAACTGAGAAGTGTATCTTCGTGAATTTCAGCACGAGCATTTCTGATTCGCTCGATCATATTTTCACGTGTTGTTGGTATAGGAAGCGCCAATTGAGTTGGCGCGAGGAGGGGGTGCGCAGAAGCCGTTTTTAAAAACGTCCACCCCCCACTACTCAAGTAATTGTCAGAATACATTCGTCATTGACGTTTGACGGAACATAATGTCTTTGCTAGGGGATCATAAAGTAATACACGCTCAAACACGAGAAGAAGTTTTTAATGTTTACAATTATTTTTATAAACATAAAAGTACAAAGAGGGGTACGATTTACGAACCCTACGGCTGCAGCATTTTACACCATTTTATTTATTTACACCTTTTGGTTAAAAATTTTACCCTAAAACACTCAGTGGGCAGCAACAGCGAAAATGATAACACTGTTATTTTCTTAACTCTGAAAAAATTTGTTCAAGTAGGTTAATATCTCATAACAATAATAATGATAGTACCCTTTGATGATATTTTAATTACAAGTAAATAATAATAATTTAATTGTTTCAGGGCAGTTAGCAAAGAGGTGAAGGAAACAGAAAAGATGCAAATATCACCTACGAATCTCTCTACCACAAAATTAGAAGAAAATATTGCTGCTTACGTGGCTGGTTTTGTCACAAAAAGAATAAATAAAATGATCAAGCAGTGTGATGTCTGCATAGAAAACATATACACGAGAAATACAAATGACAGCCATTTAAAATTTACGACAATGAAAGAGTACAGTGCAACAAAACGATTGAACTATATTAATGCTAATTTATTCACCTCGTTAATACAAATATATAGTCAGACAAAATCTTTATTGCTAAAAATAATATATAAACAATTTAAACATTATTATTCGATTATTATATTTTAATGAATCAAATGTTCGAAATTGGCCCCATTTTGTTCCAGGCACATTTGACACCTTCTATTAACTCCAACTGCTGCGTTTAATATAAGATTTGGTGGTATTTCATGACATACTTGTATTATCCTTCTTACTAAATCATCTCTGGTATCAGGTGGAGTCAAATAGACATGATCTTGAATGTAAGATCACAGAAAGAAATCCAGTGGATTCAGATCTGGCGATCTAGCAGGCCATCGAATAGGTCCGTAAGTGCCCATCCATCCGACTCCAAAATAATTATTTAGAAAATCAGTATTCATTCGTGCATTATGGGGTGTGGCACCGTCCTGTTGGAACACCACCCTGTTTAACTCAGCAAGTGGCAACTCATCTAAATAATCGCCTAATTCATTGCGTAACAAATTATTATACTTTTCTTGGTTTAGATTACCCTCCACAAAAAAGGCCCTACTACTCTATCGCCTAAAATGCCACACCATACATTTACACTGAACCGATTTTGAAAATTGAGTTGCATCACAACATGGTTATTTTCAGTGATCCAATGGCGATGATTATTTCTGTTGAATACACCATTTTTCCCAAAAGTGCATTCATCTGACCACAACACACGACGATAAAAAATTGGATCTTACCTTAGTTTATTCATGAAAACCGTGCAGAATTGAACCCTTCGTTGAGGGTCGTTTTCACCGACAGCATGCACCTTCCGTGGTTTATAAGGAAAGAACTTGTGCTTCTTCAGAATGTACTGAACTGTAGAATGTGATACCTGCATGTAGTGAGCAATTTCTCGCGTAGACGTATTAGGGTTTTCTTCCACATAGAGCAAGACACTTAATTCTAAATTTTGATCTTGAATTACACGTGCATTTTTTTCGGTTTTTTGAATGATCCAAAATTTCGTAAATTTCGCACGAGCCTTCCAAACTTATCGGCACTTGGACGCAGTCTGTCAGGAAAACGATTTCCATAAAGTCGCAAAGCAGCTGCAGAATTTGTTCCGCATTCAAAATATGCTTGAATCGCATCCACACATTCGCCATTATCCATTTCAATAACAAAATTTAGAAATAAATCGTTGAAAATGTTATAATGAATGTGTGACTGACAGATGTCACAGCTCTCTTCGAAAATTTGGAATGCACTTTTATCGTTTAATATGACTGCTTGATTTTTAAATTTTTAAAATAAACACTGTAAATGTTGTTGTTGACCCACCGCTCACTGATAACATTGGTTTGTAATCCTTTATGGGCTATATAGTATTGAATGTAAGTGATTTTAAAAGGTACACACATTTGCTGGTAATAAAATGAAATAGAGTATTTAAAATGCATTTAAGAAATCTCTGTGTTCGGAAAAACCAGAATAAATCGAACTAAAAAAAAAACCTATAATTTCTCGTTTTTTTTTCATACAAGGATATCGTTGGTTAGTTTCATATTCAGAAAAAGTAATATATTTGAATAAGGAAAAAAAAAGTATAGTGCAATTTAAAAAAACACAGTTTGCAGCTGTCTGTCAAAAACAAGGTGTAAAAAAAAATTCAAAGCGGATCACGTTACAGTGTTTTTAAAACGATTTAGTTCGACGTATAATTTATTACATTCGGATAAAAAATAAAAAAGTTACAGCACGAAAGGTTTTTCATAATACACCCGGTATAAACAAGGGTAAAAATATTTCGGTTTCCAATTTCTGCGAATACATACCATTAAGTCATAAAGTATATACGTTTAAGTAAAATGTTTGCGGTACCGCTCTGTTATAACTGAAGATACCGTTGTACGGTGAAACAGCTGTCATATAGTTATTATTAAATAAAGTGTAAATCTAATACGACAGTGTTTGTGTTTTTTTATCATTTGATATGGATTTACATCAAGTAAAGGCAGAATCGATTCAAAGTTTTTTAAGACTAATTTTGATTACTTACAAAGAAAACGTATTTTTTATTGCACACTATTGCAGAATCGCATGCATAGGTTCTCAGTGCGAGAAATTGAAAAATTTAATTGCATCGATTACAGCGCCATCTATCATGACTTGAAAAAAAATGTTTCAAACAAATCCTACTTACTTTTTCCAGTAAAATCGAATCTGTAATAAAATATATAGGTACCTATTTAAGATTTCAAAGTGTCAAAGCCCCATCTACATGGAGGAAAAGAGAGGGACTAATTCCAGCACTAATTTATTTATTTCCTCCATTGAATTATTAAATTTTAAGCCTGGACATTTTTTCATGAACTGCTTATTTTTAGAGATACATATTTGAAAGTTTCAAGTTAAAAAATACACCCGGCTTATTAATTGACTTCATTTTGAGAGATTTCGTTATTGTGTCTTTCCCTATTTTTATTTTGTTGGAGACTTTATATATTAATCCGCCCTCGTAAAATGAAGACTATATTACAATTTGAACGCTTTGAGCCGTGGCCATGTAATTATTTTTAGAAAATTGTGTCATGTTAAGAGTATTACTGCCAAAGAAATAAATACATTTCTCCTAATAGAATCGTGGGTTTTGCTTGATTAGTTTTTAAAATTCTTATTGATTGGGCTTACGAGAACCTAGATAATACAAATGTAATTATATGTTTTAGAGAAAAAATCGATGTCAAAATGTTTTTTCTCCAGTCCAACTTTCTTATTTTTTTTTCATCAATTTCTTTCGGTTAATGTCGGCGTGTTTAATGAAGCAATCATTTACTGAAGAAACTTTGCCGACAGAAATTCGATTATAATTTGCTAAATTGTGAGAAATTCTTAAGTCAATGATATTACCCACCATATAGATTTGCGTGCTGTATTGGAAACGACACACGGAAACGCCCCGCAGTTACACGAAAAAAAAGGAACAAAGAAATTCATTCTAACAAAGGTCTTTTAACTGACAACGTGAAACGGCAAAACATAGATGCGTGTTGAGTCTTATTAAATTATCGTTTGGCTCGTTTAATAACACATCTTCAAGAGCATAATTATATACGTGAATTGCACATTATCATGTGTGGTATAATCGAAGAGGCATTACCTTGTCGCTTGTAGTGATTGAAAGAGATGTTTGCGTTTATATATCGCGAAAATACGGCTGGCGTATAACCAGGTATCGATTTGTTGTTGATATACAATGCGTTTTATGCGTGTGTGTAGGAATGAACGCTTACAGAATTGCTAGACCCTGCTAATTATGTAAATATTCTTTTATTTAATAGTTATGACACGACATGACGGTTTTGTATTCCCAGAATGTAGTATTTTTACTATAACACACGTTTAAACCCATAGTTTTGTTATGCAAATGCTATTTATATTGTTGAAATTTTATGTTTAGTTCTTTTTTTATATGTTCCTAGTACTTCAGCTTCTTGCCTAGTACCATACCTAAGTATTTGTTTTCATAAGGAGTTACCCTTCCATTATGATCAGTAATCGAGGATTGTTTGAATTTTTTTATTGGTATAGTTGATATGGGCGCATACGAATTCGGCAGCGATAGTAAATAGATTAACGCGGGGCATAACCGAACTAGGCACCATCTACCTCCGCGTTAATCTCTTCCTAAATTGAGCAGACAACTCCAAACTAGATACATTTTAAATGAATTTATATAAAAAATAAAGAGCATTTCTTAGATGATGTAATAGATGTTACAACAGATTTTTCAAAAGGTAAAGAAAAATTCGTTTCGATGGTGTCATAGCCAACTACGACCCCCATAAGAAAAATGAAACTTGACCATTGTAGCTCAACTACTATAGCAGTATTCAAAAATCTAAATACACTACCAGATTCCTATTAAAAAAGTGCCTTAAGGAAGTGCTACAAAAATAAATGAGTTATTAAAGAAAATCGAAAACACGAAAATTCACTTTTTTTGCAATAGCGCTCGAAGTACGTTAAATATACAAAGCTAGTGTGTAGGGTTTGGTACAACTTTACCTCTGGAGTATTTGATCCTATTTAACCAAATCTCTATCTTATAATAAGCGAGATCCCCATGTTGAGAATGAATCTGTGGACACACTGTATATATACAGGCTGATTCAAATTAAGTGCGCACTATTGCTATCTCTGTTATTATTGATTCTAGAAAGTAGGTTAAATTAGCAAAGTATTGGTGTTTTTAACACTGATTAGCATGCAGTTCATGAAAAAAATTGAATAACGCATTTTCGAGAAATTTTGAAATTTATAATTTTTTTAAATGGAATAGCCTGTATATTTTTTAAAATTCTGGATGCTAATGTTCTTTGTAATATATAGAGAACGGACACGCTTACCACCCAGTGCAGTACTGGCGAAAGGCTGTATTTCTAAAATATTTAATTTTATTTATATAATTGGAAAACGAACGGGTGGTGATCTATAAAATTACGAAATACATATGTATTTGTTGAAAAGTTGTATTTTTAAAGTTTTTAATTTTATTTATATAATTGGAAAACAAACGGGTGGTGATCTATAAAATTACGAAATACATATGTATTTGTTGAAAAGTTGTATTTTTAAAGTTTTTAATTTTATTTCTATAATTGGAACATTTTTATTTGTTCATTTTGTCGTTCAAGTTGAGTAAAGGAGTATTAATATTGACTAGCAATAGTTTCTCAAGGTTTTCTTCTGTCAATTTTGTTCTCTTTGAATTAAGTACATCCTTATAAATAGAAAACGTCCTTTCTACATCGCAAGTGGTTAAGGTGCATACTGGAAATATTCTTTTATTTCTTCATATTTAGCCGTTAGATTTTGTGGAATTGTCTCCATGCATAATTGCTGCAATGTAATTAAATCTGGATTTCTATTAAGAATTGCTTCAAACTTTTGCCGAAGGCCACATCCGAAGTCACTTGGAATACTTTTCAAATTATTAACAGCCACATCTAATGTGGTTAATCCGTCATTTAATTTGAGATTTCGATTTTCAAAATAAGTGTTTATTTTTGGCAATTTTCCAAAGTGTTCGTGAAGAAAGTACAACTGATTTTTTAAATTTGGGATTTGTGTGAGCTCCTTGCACTCACCAATACTTCTAGCATCCTCCTTTAGCAGTGTTACGAAATGTTTTAGACTATCGAAATTCTCAGCATAATAACTAGTAGCTTCCAGCCATGTTCCCCATCTAGTTATTACTGGAGTGGGTGGCAGTGACAGAGATGGAATTCTTCCCTGAAAAGAGCTACTCTCAATGGTGCTTTTCTGAAAACTTTTTTAAAAGCTGATACAAGTCTATCAACTTCCGGAAAAGTGTCTCTGATATATTCACAGATTCTGTGGAGAGCATGTGCTACACAAGTAATATGCAGCATATTAGGATATGTTTTCTTCAATAGTCTGCCTGTTTTTAACATATACGCAGCACTATCACTGACAAATAAAAGCATTTTTTCTTTGTACTTGGCGTCCGAATGAAGCATTTTTTTGCATATTCTCCTTAATGGTTTCAGCAACTGTTTCCGCATCAACTCTATTTATAACACTTGTTGCTATTACATATGAGTTAAAGGGAATAGTTGGATGTAGTACACCAGCTACAACATTTACTACACAGCGTCCTAACATATCCACCGTTTCGTCGGCGCTGATCCATATGTATTGATTTAAAAGATGGCTTCTAATGCGTTCTACTGTTCTCGTATAGCACCTAGAAACATAATATTTGCGTAAAGTTGATTCATCAGGAACATTTCGACCAGTATATTTTTGAAGAAATATTTTTAAATGGAATATTAGCCGCCATAAAAGTTATACAGAGTTCAGATGTGTTTGCGATCCTAAGTGATGAATTTTTGACGATATTTTACGGATTTTGTAATAAATTTCGGAATCACTGACAATGGACATACAATCAGTATGGCCGTCAATCCAACTCGCCATTGTTTTACAATGCCGTTCTCGACATTATTCCATATCATGTCTGACAAAGTAACTTAAACAATGCTCTAGATCTAAATAAATGAAAACTAAAAATGTGTGCGTAAGTTATTGAAACTGAACGAAATTCAATGCACACTCTTTCGTCGAAGTAATTGGTAGAAATTGATTCAATCAAACGATATTAAACAGAATCTATCACAAAAATTACGAAATAATTAACAGTTAAAACTATGAAAACAAGAAACTTACTCACAGCACTTTATTTATCTTACGAAATATAAACTAATAAATAAAATACATTATAAAAACCCAGCTTCTATCTACACTCATGAAAACACTTTAAAAAACACTATATTCTCCGAATACAATAGCTGGCTTGTCCATTGTTATCGCGGCGAGACCAGGTGTCCGAGTAAGTCACACAAATACTTCATTGAATTACGCCGGGATGTACTGAGCGACGTTATACACAATTCCAATTGCCGATTGCGTTTTATGGAAATTGCATCCGTTCTCTAGTAATATAAAAGTTTCAATACACTATTGTCCTAAAACGAATAATAAAGTATTTACGGTGGAATTTAGTTGATGTCAAAGATACTCTTTCATTCTGTAAAATCATTAGTAGGCTTCTTTCACTTTAAACAGAACAAATAGTATGATGCCCTTTGTAAATGTCAATAACGTACTGAATATAAATCTTTCGCACGTTTAGCTATTAAAAATATATTTTTTTTATTTTGTGTTGTGTTCATTAGTTCTCTATTTATTTTTCTAAACATTTTGGTTTTACTTTCGTTGCTTAGTGTTTGACAATATTTCACTATGGTATTTTCTCATTTGGAGAAATGCAATATGTTGGAAGCATACATTTTATGTCGTAAAAATTCAATAAGGACTAGCGAATATTATTCTGAACACTATCCTTTACGACAGCAACCAGATCGACGTTACTTTCGAAAACTTTACAATCAGTTTAGACTGCATGATTGCTTATTTAGAAAGAAAAGAACAAAGAAAAATATCGTCGTCAACGAAGAAGTAGAAATTACAGTGGTAGCAGATTTTGAAGCCCATTCCGAATTTTCCATTAGGGATGCTACTAAGGAATTGGCATTAAGTTATTCATCAATTCAAAGAATTTTGAAAAAGCATAAGTATATCCCCTTTAAGTTCAGAATCTCTCAAACATTACAGCCATGGGATTCCGCCAGGAGATTAGCTTTCTGTCATTGGTTTGTTAGTTTTTGTGATGAAAATTTGAATGGAGCACAGTGTATTATATGAAAAATAGAGATTATAGAATTATATAGAATTATAGAAAAATAGTCACTACTGGTCTCAAGAAAATTTATTAATAGTTCGTCCACATGCTGCACAAGTTCGATTTAGTTTTAACGTTTGGTGCGGATTAATTGGCTCGGTAGTCGTTGGTCCACTGTTCTATGAGTACAATGGTACGTTGACAGGAAACATATATCTGGAATTTATTCGTAACGTTCTAGAGGATTTTCTTGATAACGCCAATTACCTGATGCGCCAAAATTCAGCATGACGGTGCTCCTGCACACAACTATCACCTAGTGCAAACCTACCTCGACACCATCTTTGCCGAAAAGTGTATTGGTACAAATGGTCCAATTCAATGGCCAGCACGCTCCCCTGACCTCTCACCTTTAGACTTTTTTCTTTGGGGATACTTAAAAAATGAGGTGTACAAAACGCGATACGACAACGTGCGCGAATTGCAAGACAAGGTCAGAGAAGCTTTTCGCCAATTAGATAGAAGGACAATCTTAAGAGGCACCCAGAGCGTACTGAAGCGGGCACGAAAATGTATTGAGCAGGAAGGTGACACCTTCGAGCAGTATTTATAAATTATACATGTACTTTCTTCTTTTTAATTTAATTTTGTAAGCTGTAATATGTTAAAATAAACATTAAACACAAAATATGTATCTGTTTTGTCAAAAGTTAGCGAAGCAATAACAATATTTAGAAGGAAATAGAAACTGCTATAACTACTTTATTATTCGTTTTAGGACAATAGTGTATTGGAACTTTTATATTACAAAGAACATTAGCATTCAGAATTTTAAATAATATACAGGCTGTTCCATTTAAAAAAATTATAAATTTCCAAATTTCTCGAAAATGCGTTATTCATTTTTTTTTCATGTACTGCATGCCAATCAATGTTAAAAACACCAATGCTTTACTAATTTAACCTACTTTCTAGAATCAATAATAACAGAGATAGCAATAGTGCGCACTTAATTTGAATCAGCCTGTATATACTAGTATTAACATACATGTATTACACTGTTATTGTTTTTATTGTATATGTATTGTAATATTACTTGGCAAAAATAAATCTTACAGATGTTAACTCGTCTTAATTATAACAATATAATTTCTAATAAATAAAACACACATAAGATGTTTTAGATTTACACTTTATTAATAAAATAACGACAGCTGTTTCGCTAACACAGTAGCTTCTTCAAATTCAACTTAAGACTAAAGATACATACAAGATACAGCGTTAATCAGGTAGTTGACCCAAGTTAAAATTCTAGGAACTATTACATTTATATTTTGCTTTTTGAAAACTATACCATGTGCTACTTGTGTTAGGTTTAAGTACAAAAATATAGTATAAGCAACTAAGAAACAATATTTCAATGGGTGAACAGATTTAACAGTGGGGATCTGTTCATCCATTGAAATATTGTTTCTTAGTTGCTTATACTATATTTTTGTACTTAAACCTCACACAAGTAGCACATGGTATAGTTTTCAAAAAGCAAAATATAAATGTAATAGTTCCTAGAATTTTAACTTGGGTCAACTACCTGATTAACGCTGTATCTTGTATGTATCTTTAGTCTTAAGTTGAATTTGAAGAAGCTACTGTGTTAGCGAAACAGCTGTCGTTATTTTATTAATAAAGTGTAAATCTAAAACATCTTATGTGTGTTTTACTTATTAGTGATATGGATTTACATCAAGCAAAGGTCGAAACAATTAAAGAATATAATTTCTAGACAACATGAAATATTTATATGTATCTTTATTGTAGTTTAGAATAAGCCAATATCTATTTTAAATTATAATAATTCTTATGTGATAAATTTAAAATAAACTGTAACTCCTACGTTGAGTTCTAAATCATTCTCTAAAATAAGAGAGTTTATGAAGCGAAAAGTTTATTAAATTAATTTTATTTAAATTATATTCATAACGAGGTAGATTTAAAGATTCACATTAATACTTCTGTAAATAATAATTTGCTTACCCAATATCAATTAAATTAATTAGAAATATTGTAGTTTTATGAAAAAACATAATTTTCACAATTATAAAGTTTTTCAAAAATCACCCCTAATACCTCTGCCCTCGGAAACACTTACGCCCCTGGCACTTTTTGTTCGGGCAGCTTTGCGATGATTAAATGTTTTCACTATACCTTCGACCTTTTTTTTTTCTTTGGCGTTATACGGCGTAATTATATACCTTGTAACAACAATATGCATTTTACATATAATCCGACCTTTAGTGATTATTCACTGGAATAATATTTTCCTAGTCTAGTATAATTAAACACGACGATTATTATCACGCAGGGATAGATTCCCGAATACTGGGGGGTTAAAATAAAATATTTTATTAGATTCTCAACAGATACAGCCGTTAAATTTATTTTTAAATCCCGCGCAATACACGTGGACTCCTCGAAGCCGGAAAAGATCACTGTCGCTTTATTAATTATTGTTTGCCGACAATTGTGTGTGTTTAGCGGTTTCTCGAGAGAGCTTTGTTGTTGTTTAAAGGCATTAGTATTATTCCGAGCCGAACAGACTCAACTCACACTTATTCATGTTCTATTCACAGGTTGAAATTTATTAAACTCATGCGACTACATGAAAACAGGTGCATTTACATACATTTGCAACTACGCCAGTCGACACGTCCGCCTGAATAGAATGTACTTACACGTTAGTACTAAATATCCGTGAAAAAGTTTCTTCGTGAGTATCCAATAACCAATGTATTTATTTGTGATAAATGTTGTCGTCAAGAAAATATTTTTGAATGATAATATAATGGTGTGAACCCGCTAAATTAATAGTGGGCTTTAAGATGTATCATTAAGTCTTACACGGATGTGTATAAATAAAGAGAAGCAATAAGACACCTTATTCCATAACTTAAACGTTGCTATTGCGTAGTAATTTTAAAGAAAACGCCGTAAATGCTGCATTTTAGCCTTTGTATCTTGTTTCCACATTTACGGTAAATTCTAAATGTAAATTGTGGTTAATAACTTGCCTTATCTCCTTTTAAACACTGTTTTATTTAAAATATTTGGAAATTTGATTAGATATACAATTTTTAAATTACAATAATTAATTAAATGAAGAAATACACTGTACAGATTTTAGTTTCTAAGTATTTATTGTATACCACTACAATATTGTTTCACCGTACTACGATTTCATCAGGTGGATGAATGATGACTTAACAATAGAATATAGGGTTTATATAGCTTATAGAAAATTCAAGTCATTATAAATTTAGTTAGAGGAGTGGGGAATTACATAGATCAGCTTGGTCATTTAAAGCTTGGCCTAATTTTTTATTACAAATGAAACAAATATGTACAGGCTGATTCATTTTCGGCCCTCACCATGGGGATCTCTCTTATTATTGGAGATAGAGTATAGGTTTAAATTTGGCAAAGTTGTTAAATTTTGTGTTTGTTATAAATCCGTAAAGAAAATAGACCTGTGACAAATGACCTTCGTTATTTAAAAGAAAAACGCGAAAACCCCATTTTCTTCTTTTACCTGTAGCACCGACATTTGGCCTTGTAGAGAAAAAATAAAAACACATCCTTGTGGCCATTTCTAAACCTCTATCCAGTGGTGTACTCTAAATTTTTATACGACGTTTCGTTTCTTTCTGCCCATCATCAACTATCTAATTTCTTATAGGCGCCAAATTGGATTTAGACATCTTCAGAAAGAGTTTTTTTTCTGATTTCAACCATGTACCACATGCTGACTAAAGTTTTTGACATTAGGTTTTATTTGAAAGAATAAATTATAAGATTAAATAAGGTAGCCATGGAATTTCAATCTGTCAAACATTTCATTTATTGTTCATTAATAATACAAAAATGTCATACACTAACGAAGAGAAACGAGATATGATAAGTATTTTTTATTCTTCGAAACGAAATTCAACAGTAGCGAGTACAAGATAACAAAAACATTAATAAAAATACATAGAAAAGTAAACAATAAACAATTACAGTAAATGTTCAATTATCTGGCCATCTTCGGTAATGTACAATTGGGCAAGCCTTCTGGCATTTTGTACTGCCCTTTGTATAGTTCTTCTAGGAACTGCATCGAAGGCATTCTGAAGTCTGTCTCGTAATTCTTCAATGTTTTGTGGCGCATCTACTTTATAAATATTATTTTTAACATATCCCCATAAAAAAATCTAGCGGACTTAAATCAGGTGATCTCGCAGGCCATTCAACAACTCCCCTATTTCCAATCCAAGGGTTTGCAAACTCTTGATTTAAGAAATTTCTAACAACAGCTGCATTGTGTGCTGGTGCGCCATCTTGTTGCCACCATAAATATTGTAATTGATTTAATGGGGTATTGTCATCAAGATAGTCAGATACATATGTACGTAAAATGTTTAAATATCTTTCTCCATTTAAATGTTCTTCATACATAACTGGTCCTAAGAAACGATTTGCCAAAATACCCATCCAAACGTTTATTCCAAAACGATGTTGTGGTCTTCTAGCCCTGTTTTGTCGGGGATTTTGTACTGCCCAATAGTGCTCCGTATTTCTGTTGAACATTCCAGAATTTGTAAATTTTGTTTCATCTGACCAGATGATTTTGCTTAAAAAATTTTCGTCATTTTCTATCCTTCCCATTAACCAATTACAATATTCTAGCCTTCTAAAATTATCTCCAGGTAGTAAAGAGTGACCAACATGGATCCTGTATGGTTTAAACCTACTTTTATGTAAAGTTCTCCAAACTCTGGACTGGCACAAATTTAATTCTGACGCTACTTCGCGTGTAGAAATTGATGGATTATTATTTATCTATAAAAATACAAGATTAACATGAAATTTGAAAACACACTTTTAATTTACCATTTGTAAAATATCTTGTCGATTTTCATTTAAATTCCTGTTGTCTTGACCATT
The DNA here is from genome assembly GCA_935421215.2 of Melolontha melolontha. NCBI lineage: Eukaryota > Metazoa > Arthropoda > Insecta > Coleoptera > Scarabaeidae > Melolontha > Melolontha melolontha. The sequence goes on from OW285236.1 coordinate 14,645,190, forward strand.
ACGCGGCTTAGTAAACGATTCATTCTCGACCAAATTCCTGTCGAGATCTAGAAAAATGGTACGATGAGGCTGTTGTCGTTCTGGATATAATTGTAGATATCTTGTCCTCGCTACTGTTGAATTTCGGTTCGAAGAATAAAAAATACTTATCATATCTCGTTTCTCTTCGTTAGTGTATGACATTTTTGTATGATTAATGAACAATAAATGAAATGTTTGACAGATTGAAATTCCATGGCTACCTTATTTAATCTTATAATTTATTCTTTCAAATAAAACCTAATGTCAAAAATTTTAGTCAACATGTGGTACATGGTTGAAATCAGAAAAAAAACTCTTTCTGAAGATGTCTAAATCCAATATGGCGCCTATAAGAAATTAGATAGTTGATGATGGGCAGAAAGAAACGAAACGTCGTATAAAAATTTAGAGTACACCACTGGATAGAGGTTTAGAAATGGCCACAAGGATGTCTTTTTATATTTTCTCTACATGGCCAAATGTCGGTGCTACAGGTAAAAGAAGAAAATGGGGTTTTCGCGTTTTTTTTTTAAATAACGAAGGTCATTTGTCACAGGTCTATTTTTTTACGGATTTATAACAAACACAAAATTTAACAACTTTGCCAAATTTAAACCTATACTCTATCTCCAATAATAAGAGAGATCCCCATGGTGAGGGCCGAAAAGGAATCAGCCTGTATACACATATCTGTATCTGTACACATGGACCTACACCTCATATTTCCCAACGTTAATTTCAGCCAAAGACACATGTGTTTCTGTCTTACAGACGTCATGAGTCTTGATAATGAAGTGGCAGATGAAAAACTCGTGACATTTGACGGACAAAAAAGACTATGCCTAATGTTCTGATGCCATCTAATAGAACAAAATTTGCTATGTTTCCGGAGGACGAGCCATTAAACTTCACTAAATTAGCTAGACTGATGACGTCTTTAGACAGAAACACATGTGCACAGATATAGTTATATTTTGAACAGCTGTTTGCTATTTGATTACGGACGATTCGATCATTCGGTCGGCTGCGAGAGGCGAGAGGAAAAAAACGCGTACAATTGAATCAGAATATACTTATGAATTCGGTAGACGGTGAGATTCCAAATATCTCTGGGACTATAACTTTACTGCTTTCTAATTACTGGATAGTCGGGAATTCTGATTAAAGAATATTTCGGGGAATATAACGATTACCAATAATTCAGGAATTTATAATATAATGAATAATAAATCTAATACGGGTTGATTGTTAGTAACTCATAATTTCTAAATAGTTATCTCTGTTACTGAAGTTACTATTAATTTGGGAATTTCTGTAATACGAAACAGGTTGCTTTTTTGCCTTTATTTTTGACAATAAAATCATCTACTTTTGAATTATGCAGCTTTCTTTAATGCAAAGTTTTATCTGTTTGTTTCGGTGTCAGTAATACAGGCTGGCTCAAAATGACCGAAGGGGATTGAGTTCATTATAACTTCTTATTTAAGACATAATTATTCAATTTTTTTAAATTTTAAATACAGTATATTAATGGAGAATATTTTTAATTTAATTATGAAAAATTATATCTCGCAAGTGGTGGCCATTTTCTGCTTCGCATATTCGTGCTCTTTCCAAAACATTTTCCATAACCTTTCGCAAAACTTCAGGTGTTATGTTGTTGATTTCGTCGCGTATATTATTTTTTAATTGCTGTATGGTTTGAGGCTTATTAATAATAGACTTTTCTTTTCAAATAACCCCAAAGGAAACAGTCTGAAGCGGTTAAATCCGGTGAACGCGGAGGCAAATTAAAATCGCTTGTACGGGAAATAATTCGTTCACCAAAGATGTCGCGTAAAAGAGCCATTGTGTCCCTCGCAGTGTGCGCTGTGGCTCCATCCTCTTGGAACCATACTTGCGGACGGTTTTTCACGGCTGGCCTTAAAAAATTTTCCAACATTGTCCGATATCTAACACCAGTGATGGAAACGGCGACACCGTGTTCATTTTCCAAAAAAATATGGGGCAATTATCCTACGAAACACCGCACCAAACGGTACACTTAAGTGGGTGTAATTCTCGCTGTTGAACTACTCTTGGATTTTCCGTAACCCATATCCTGCAGTTTTGCCTATTAACGAACCCATTTAATTGGAAATGGGCTTCGTCGCTCATAATTAAATTATGAATAAAATCATGATTTTCTTCTGCTTTTTGACGAAAATAAATTGCATAATCAAGTCGTTGCTGGTAATCTGTCTGTTTCAATTGTTAGATAAGCTGAATTTTGTATGGAAACATTCTTATTGTATGCAAAATTCTCTGCAAAATTCTCTGCAGCGACCCTCTTAAGAGGCCAAGTTGTGTCGAACGTCTCCTGGTTGATGGTTCTCCATCTTCCCGAATACTCTCCTGTACCCGTTCAATATTGTCATCCGTGTGCACCGTTCGTCGTCTGCCGGCACCAGGAAGCTTCCTTACTGCCCCTTGTTCTCGAAAATTTGCAACCAGACGGTTTATTGTTGACTCTGAGGGTCCAACCCGCACAGTAAAATAACGACGATATGCACGCTGAGTCAAAACAATGGATCGTTGATTTGAGAAATAAAGTTCAACGATTTTGGCACGTTGTTCAATTGTGTACTGTTCTATTTTAAATTCCCCAAGTCTTCTTTACAAAATACTGAAAACAAAAAAAAAATTATAATAAAAAAGTTATGAGGAATTAAAACCCCTTCGGTCATTTTAGGTCGCCCTGTACTAGAGATATATGCTTACGGTTACTTTTCTCTTTCTTCTCCCTCGACCTTCCCTTTAGATGCAGAAGACTTCTGAATTTAACGGATGTCACGTTTGTACTGAAAATTTGCGGAAACGGTTTGTACGAACGCAACATAAAACGGCGTCAGAATCTTTATATAGAAGAAGGTAGAGTACGGAGTAAGACAACTAATATCTTCTTCGCGAATATAACTCTTCTAATTATGCCTCAACTAATATCAATACACAAGCAGAAGAGAAACAGTTTCTTAATTCTTCGCTAAAATCATATCAGCGTCGAACTAAGGTTGGAGGAAAGGTCGGAGTATCTCTAGTATTAATCAGGAAGCCTCGAATTGTCAGGCTGAATAATTGCCTACACTGTGAAATTTTGGGGTTTTTATTTGGAAAATATTGAACAAAAACGGTCCTTATTAGAAGGGGTTCCACTGCTACGAATATCTAGTGGAATATATCCACGCCGGCGTGAACATTTAGAAGGGGTCGGATTATCTTCGCGTTCACACGTAGCAATCGTACGAGCCAAGTTAAATTACATAACATTCTTAATAAATATATTTACATAAATATACAATGCTCTCCAAACTTAAGAATTTTTGTGCTTTTAATTCTGATTGAATTAAAAAGTGAAAACATTTCTTAAACATAATCTTAAGTTTGAGAGCAAACTTCGTTACGCACCTCTTATATTTTTACAATCGACCACTAGATGGTGCTATTGACATATGTAATCACTATATTCTTAAAGTTTGACATTTGTCAATGAGAAATTCGCGTTAGATTTTAAATTGAATCAGTAGTTTGTTGACAGTGACAGTTTTAAGACAGTGAGTTTATAAAATAATGGAGATTATTCGAGAAGGTTTTCTTTGGATGATTTTTTACGATTATGAAAAAGGCCTAACTCCACAAGAATGCATTATATCGCTTCGGTCAACTTTTGGTAATGAAGCATCATCAGAGAGACAGTTTACAATTGGTTTGCAGAATTTCGTCATGGTCGTGCCTCAGTGAGTGATGAATAGAGTGGACCAATTCGGAGCGAAAGCAGAGGCGTGACTAATGAATTAGTTCCCGCGTGCCCCATCGCACATACGATTACTTAGTATGTTGTTCACGGTCATCGTGTGTACACGTATAATAGCAGCAGGAAAGTGTATCCTGTGTATTTAATAATGTTGAAGGAGCGTACAGTAAAAAACCGGCTATCATCAAAGTTAGTCAATAGGTTTATTGAGAACCATCTTAGTTTATCTTACAATGGAGTAAATGTAAAATGTTTATGTATATATATATATATATATATATATATATATATACGAAGTTATTATATATATATATATATATATATATATATATAAACCATTTAACAAAATCAAATTTGCAACGCCACGTGCATAGCGCAAGACATAAAGATAGAGACACTGGTGCCGATACAAAATACGAAGTGTTCTTATTTGATTTGTGTACAATGATGAGAAATAACTTTGGACACGCACCTTATGTTAACAATATTTCATCGCGCTTCTCCAGATTTTCAAGTCACGGAAAACGCATAAGACGGTAAGTTTTTTTTTAATCATCTAATTACATACATTTTAGATTTTATTTTTTATACGTATCATCGAGAACGTTTCATAATCTAGAAAAACCTTCTTACATTTTTTTTGTATCGAACATAATAACAGCACCGTTCGTGATAGTATATCTCTAGATATTAATAATGTTTCGCATGCGGGAACCAATTCGTTAGTCACGCCTCTGCTTTCGCTCCGAATTGGTCCACTCTAGTGATGAATCACGTTGTTGTGATTCCAAAATACATCGATGCCGTACGGAAAATAATAGAACACGATCGACACGTGACTTACAGTGAGGTAGAGGCATCTCTTGGCATATCGCAGACTGCAATTCATTAGATTTTACATGAACATTTATTTGTTGAAAAAATATGTCCGAGATGGATTCCACATAACTTGACTGAAGCACAGAAAGTAGCTCGTGTCAATTGGTGTAAAGAGATGCGCAAAAAATTCAACGTAGGAACCGCAAATCCGTATACAACATCGCCATATTTGACGAAACATGGATATATGCGTATGAACCAGAAACCAAGCAACAATCTACTGTATGGGTGTTCCAAGACGAACCGAACTCCACAAAAGTTGTTAGTGCAAGGAGCACTTCCAAGAAAATGATCGGTTGTTTCTTCGGCTGTACAGGACACATCGCAACAATTTTTAGATGATCGAAAAACTGTTAACGCTGAATGGTATACTGTAATTTGTTTGCCAAAAGTTATAGACGAAATCAGGAAGAACAATCGACAACGTCGCATTATTCTTTATCACAACAATACAGCACGTCTAACAGTTGACTATTTGAAGGAGAAAAGTGTTGAAATAATGTCCCATTGCCTATATTCATCTGACTTGTCGCCGATTGGTTTCTTTTGCTCCCAACTGTGAAGCAAAAAATGCGTTGACAGCGATTTTCAACACCTCCAGAAGCAGTCGAAGACTTTGAAAACCATGTTTGTGAGATACAACCTTCAGAGTGGAAAAACTGTTTTGAGAACAGATGTAGAAAATACGTTTTCTATCTATAAGGATGTATTTCATTCAAGGAGAACAAATTTTACGAAAGAGAACCTTGAGAAAGTATTGCTAATTAATAGAGCAGACCAATTTCCGTGCGTACCATGTGCGCCGATGTGAGGATGATTGTATTGCTTCAGAACTAATAAAAAACATTCAGTATGTGTTTAGTACTTGCTTAGACTGCATGTAAGTGTAAGCATACGTAATAAAATGTCGTCGACACATAAATCGAGAAAACGACCGTTGTCAGACGAAGTGAATAAGTTTATTATGGATTTCCCGGACTAATATACGATGGCTCAAAAATTAAATGTTTAGTGTGCAATACATATCTAATGTGTTGGCCAAAAACACATTGTAAAGAACACGTAAGCAGTTCGAAGCACAATAATAACAAAATTAATCGACAACAGTTTATACATGAACTATGTGTAACTATGATTGTGTGTACACTGCCGTTTACCTTGTTAAGTAATGATTCATTTATTTCATTTTGGAATAAATACGCGAATCAAACATTACCGAGCACTACAACGTTACGAAGGAATTTACCATCGGTGCGTAAACAGGTTGAAAATAAAATCATAGCCGAACTGAAAAATAAAAAACTGTGCTTATGTGTGGACGAAACAACTGACAGCAAAAACAATCTGTAGTTAATGAGATGGCACGTAATATCGAACAACATCAACCAACGTCTTCAATTTTATTAGCATCCAGACGACTAGAACAATGTAATGCCGAAGAAAATTCAGAGGTGCTATTAGATACTTTGGAAAAATTTAAACTTTCGAAAGACCAAGTATTAATGTTTATGACCGATTGTGCCGCAACAATGTGTTCTGTAGGCCGATCTCTTAGAAAATATTGTCCTAACTTGTTACATATTACGTGTAAACTCCATGCTCTACACCTTGTGGCAGAACAGGTTCGTAGATGTTATCCACAGGTAGATGCTTTAATATCGAGTACAAAGGCAGTATTCCTGAAATTTCGAAAACGTATTCGGAAATTTCACGAATTGTGTCCCCATATCCCTGAGCCGCCAGAGCCGATTCTAACACGTTGGGGTATATGGTTACGGGCGGGGTTTTACTATCGTGAACATTTTGAAAAAATTAAGGACATGGTTTTATCATTCGATCCGAAAGAAAGTGCAGCTATCAATACAAGCCAGAAAAAAGATGCCCAGATTAAAATGGATTTACAAAGTATTCGTGAGAATTACTTCGGACTAGAAGAAGCAATAACAAAATTAGAAAATTCGTCGCTGTCGTTAGAGGAATCACTGCAAATTGTTAAAGATGTTCACGCACAACTGTGTGCTGTAGAAGACCAAAAAGTGAAAGTGTTCTAATTAAATTTGAAAGTGTTTTAGACAGAAATGCAGATTCTGACACCTTAACACATATTTGTGAGGGCACGTCTACAGATGCGTTAAGTTGCTTAAAAAAGTATTTTGATTATGCGAATATAACGTCACTAGATGTAGAACGCTCGTTTTCCGAATATAAACATATTTTTTCCTCACGGCGGACATGTTTTTCAGAAATAACCTTAGAAACGCATCTGATCTTGAAAATATACAATGGAGTTTCTCCAGTTTGTCAATCCTTGGAAGACGCTTAAAACGGTAAGTGTCTTTTCAAATCCTCTGTCGTGCACACAATCACTGATTTCATACATTTTCCATTTTATTAATAGGTACATACAACGCTGCTATAATATGTACTATTCTTATTTTTCGTGTGTTTATGCATATTACTTTAATAGCAGAAAACCAAATGTATATTTAATTATTTCTGATAGAGTAAATGTCTCTACATCTATACTTATATCGGTAACAAGCTCATGTTGCGTCCCTATTCTATCCCATATTCTAATATATTACGAATTACACTCCCATACCGACGCTCATCGCGCGCACGGAAATTGGTCTGCTCTAATAATTATTAGTGATGATGTAACAGTTCCTCTTTTTTAACCCTGTTATTGGCGTTATATTAACAATGCCCCGGGCTTTGAGGAATTCGGAGCTGCTGCTTACAAATGGATAACTTTGGTGTTGAAATGCTCAAACGCCAAAGTTATCATCAATATTGAGATATAGATTGATAGTAAAATTGAGTGATTGATTTTCCTCAATTTTGATTTAATTTGGGCGCCAAGAGATTAACCCCTCTAAGGTTTATAATTCAATTTATAAAGTTGCCGGTTAGCTAAAATCTGCGTAGATATTAAAATGAGAACTCTATATTAAGTTGGTAAGTTGAAATTGTACTTACGCCTTCTTATCTCAAGGAGTGGATGAAATCCTAAGGTGAAACTATGGAATCCCTCTTTTTTTTATTAATTATTTCAATCAAATCTCCTTTGATTAATCGGTTAACTTATAATGAAATTTATAGTATTTAATTTGAATAAAACAAAATATGTTATAAAACCTATATATATATATATTGACAAAAAACATATTATTTACTACATATAATCCTACAACAAAATTTTCAATTGTTACTTTAAAATGGTAATTCGAAACTATACATACATATAGAACAAAATAAGATACATTTTACATATACTTTAGACTGTTTTGTCTGATCAGATCTTTATAAACAGTAATAGTAACAACTAACCTTGATATCAAGACGCAATGGCCATATCACTTCACCTCATCGCTTTCTTAGTAGCTAGCGCACTTTAACACAAAAACCGAGCTTTTCTTCACGCCTCAAAGTGCCTGGAACCCCAAACAGAAGCTTTGATGTAATCAAACGTGGAATTTTATGGGTCGAACGAGTTATTTCACTTATATGTGTGAACTAACTAAGTCACGCTTTGTACTTATATGCTTATATTGCGGTAACCCTATCTTTATTATCACTTTATGGGGTCTGCCTGTGTGACTTGCTTCGCTACCCAAGGCGAAGTCCCCCTTTTTTCTTCCCATTCTTCGTTCGTCCTGATTACTCTTTGTTTTCGCGAATTCCCGCTTACTCCGACTAATCTGGATCATTCTGGTTCTGTGTATGAGGTGATGCGGCGACTCTGATGAATTGTGCTTATAATACTAAGTCATTTTATTCGAGTCCGTACATGGCTAACTATTCACATTACTACATAAAATGACAACTTAGCATAAAACTGAAACGACCGACACATTTGATATTATTATTGTGAACTAATTTCACAATAATGCTTAATGTGTGGAAGAGTATTAACACTTATACAGTGTTACTAAAATTTTAAACAAACCAAATCCTAATATTCATTATAATTTATACCGTGTGATAGATTAAGTTTAAGTATTATTTAGACTTTTACTGACTGATAGCAATTATTTTATTTTAAAATAAGATGGCTGTAATGTGTCCCATTACAATGAAGGAAACGACGAAGAACTATTAATATGTATTGATTTTTAAGAAAATTGCTTTAATAAAGATATTTAGCTTAATAATTAAAATATAATAGCCTGCTCTTTAATTTTTGGGATCTAACACCCTTTTTCGTATTAGTTATTTGTTTTGTATAACACGACAATTTTTTTTAACCTAACTTTCGTGTTATAAGGGAGTCACCTGTGGTTTATTTTTGTCTTTGTAGATCAAAGTAATTGGTTGTTGCTTTGTTGTTCGCCGCCTTGTTTTGTAAACTAGGTTTTTGTTCGAAAATCTTTTGATTTAATCTAAATTTAAATGGAGTTTCAATATGTCAATCCATTATTAAAATATGTGTTGTATTTCTTGTGATTAAAATGTAAATAGGTGAAACAAAATACTCCGCTTCTCTAAAATATATGCAAAATTAAGATAAAAATTCCTTTTTAGATGTTAAGGTGTCCAACTTATTTTTTTAAAACATTTACATTAATTTTAGGTTTAACTTATAGAGCGAGAATTCTGGAATTTCTTTACGCAAATGAAATTCGAAATTGTACATGGATTTCGAATTAATTTAATAGTATAGGTGAAAATATCTTAAAATTTCTCGTATATATACATACATATTAGGAAATTATCAACCCACGCAGTTACATTTATATTCATTGGAATTGTATAATAAATTTACATCTTTTGCCAGAAATCATCGTAATTACGATCGAGGGTTCTAGTGATTTATAGGTTCAAATTTTAAACGTGTCGTTAGATACTAGTGTTATAGCATATACAGTACTTTAACCGCGGTTTAAAATTATAATAGGCATTCGTCTATTTCCATGTAAATAATCATATGTGTACTACTAATGTTTTTATTAATTATTCAACCAATAACTATGACAAATCGTTTATTGTGAATATATAAGTGTGTTTCATAATTGTAAGGTATGCGGTATAGAGATAATGGTTTTTAGGTGATATATCACCGTAACGAATTGAATATATTCCTTTTTTTACAGTATAGAATCATCACTGCCTCTATAAATTACTATTGGCAGTTTGACATATGTAATATTTTATATATTTTATGAGTTTGGAAAAGCTTCACGATATTTTACACTCGTAGTTATAGCATGTTAAATACACTCGTCGTCAGGAAAGATGATCCCTGCGTCATCAATAAACATTGTATGATTCAAATCAGTACTTCGGCGTCATATTAAATACTGTAAATTGCAAAATGAATATGGAACTATAACTTCGTTTCCGGGCCGAATATATTAGACAGTCGGTCGAATTTGTAGGTTATATGAACATATATAAACGAATTACATCTTAAGTTATATTAAAATTACTATGAATTGAACAAAGCTGCGTAAACAGCAATTCAAATTATACTATAACACCACTTGAAAAATAAAATGAACTATCAAGAATTTACAACATTTAAGTCAACATATAAGATTATGTAATTCTTTAATCATTTTAATGAATGGCAAAACCAAACAGTTTCAAGTTAGTGTAAAAGCATTATTACTGGAATTGTAATCTACAATAGACCAGAGTATCTAGTTTGTATAACTGTAATTACTAGAGAACGGACGCAATTTCCATAAAACCCAATCGGCAATTGGAATTGTGTATAACGTCGCTCAGTACATCCCGGCGTAATTCAATGAAGTATTTGTTTGACTTACTCGGACACCTGGTCTCGCCGCGATAACAATGGACAAGCCAGCTATTGTATTCGGAGAATATAGTGTTTTTTAAAGTGTTTTCATGAGCGTAGATAGAAGCGGGGTTTTTATAATGTATTTTATTTATTAGTTTATATTTCGTAAGATAAATAAAGTGCTGTGAGTAAGTTTCATGTTTTCATAGTTTTAACTGTTAATTACATCGTAATTTTTGTGATAGATCCTGTTTAATATCGTTTGAGTGAATCTATTTCTACCAATTATTTCGACGTAAGATTGTGCATTGAATTTCGTTCAGTTTCAATAACTTACGCACACATTTTTAGTTTTCATTTATTTAGATCTAGAGCATTGTTTAAGTTACTTTTTCAGACATGATATGGAAGAATGTCGAGAACAGTATTGTAAAACAATGGCGAGTTGGATTGACGGTCATACTGATTGTATGTCCATTGTCAGTGATTCCGAAATTGATTACAAAATCCGTAAAATATCGTCAAAAATTCGTCACTTAGGATCGCAAACACATCTGAACTCTGTAAAATTTTTATGGCGGCTAATATTCCATTAAATAAACTTAGCAATCCCACTTTAAAAATATTTCTGAAAAAATATACTGGTCGAAATGTTCCTGATGAATCAACTTTACGCAAATATTATGTTTCTAGGTGCTATACGAGAACAGTAGAACGCATTAGAAGCCATCTTTTAAATCAATACATATGGATAAGCGCCGACGAAACGGTGGATATGTTAGGACGCTGTGTGGTAAATGTTGTAGCTGGTGTACTACATCCAACTATTCCCTATAACTCATATGTAATAGCAACAAGTGTTATAAATAGGGTTGATGCGGAAACAGTTGCTGAAACCATTAAGGAGAATATGCAAAAAATGCTTCATTCGGACGCCACGTACAAAGAAAAAATACTTTTATTTGTCAGTGATAGTGCTGCGTATATGTTAAAAACAGGCAGACTATTGAAGAAAACATATCCTAATATGCTGCATATTACTTGTGTAGCACATGCTCTCTACAGAATCTGTGAATATATCAGACACACTTTTCCGGAAGTTGATAGACTTGTATCAGCTTTTAAAAAAGTTTTCAGAAAAGCACCATTGAGAGTAGCTCTTTCAGGGAAAAATTTCCATCTCTGTCACTGCCTCCCACTCCAGTAATAACTAGATGGGGAACATGGCTGCAAGCTACTAGTTATTATGCTGAGAATTTCGATAGTCTAAAACATTTCGTAACACTGCTAAAGGAGGATGCTAGAAGTATTGGTGAGTGCAAGGAGCTCACACAAATCCCAAATTTAAAAAATCAGTTGTACTTTCTTCACGAAAACTTTGGAAAATTGCCAAAACTAATCACTTATTTTGAAAATCGAAATCTCAAATTAAATGACGGATTAACCACATTAGATGTGGCTGTTCATAATTTGAAAAGTATTCCAAGTGACTTCGGATGTGGCCTTCGGCAAAAGTTTGAAGCAGTTCTTAATAGAAATCCAGATTTAATTACATTACAGGAATAAAATTAAAAACTTTATAAATACAACTTTTCAACAAATACATATGTATTTCGTAATTTTATAGATCACCACCCGTTCGTTTTCCAATTATATAAATAAAATTAAATATTTTAGAAATACAGCCTTTCGCCAGGACTGCACTGGGTGGTAAGCGTGTCCGTTCTCTAGTAATTACATATTCACTGTTATGACAGTATTATAAATATTATCTTATAAAAATGTATATTTGTTTTAAAAAATAAACAATTTAGTTACATCAAATATATTTCAATACAATTTTAAATTTTTAAGGGACAGTTCTACAATACACTAACCCAATTATATCATCGAATAACCCTAGATATCTCTAGTTAAACGTTCTACAGTGCCTAATTTTAAATAAAATTTGGAATATATTGCAGTATAACTTAACGCTGACATAATAGATAAGTTGAGTTTTGCACAAAGGTCGGTATAAATATTTGAAATCGCAGTATGCATTATAAACAAAACATATTCATACAAACTCATTTGCTGTGAAATGTTTTCTTTTGGTTCGAAATTATTTGTTGACTGCTAGTAAATTAGAACTTGTACGATTGCAGAAAGAAATTTTGAAAAAGGAACATGAGATGGAGCAAGAAAAAAAAGTTTAATAATTGAACTTTCAAAAATTAAATTAGAGCATACAAAAAATTTTACTTGCAATAAGTTATCGATTTATTATAAGAAACATATAATATATACAAACAATAGTTATTTTATTTATTGTCTTCATTAAATTGTATGAATTTGTTTTGTGTATATTAAAAATTTTTAAGTTAACACCAGAAGATTAGAGCCAATGGGCACCAAATCAAATAAGGCAGTCGAAACACAATTTCATTAGTGTATCGTGCAAAAACTTGCTACAAAAAGATGAAAACATATTCAAATGTATTTAATTGCACATACATTTTTTTATACGCATTGTATTTTTAACAAATATAAAAATTACAACGAAAAAGAATACGCAGTAAGAAAAAGGAGCCAATTAAAAAAAAACTTCAATATATTAAATTGTCAATGTAACGGGGAATTATAATTGTGATTTTATATACTGCTTATTCACAATTCACAACCAATGTGTCCAGCTTCGATATTCAGTCGGTTTAATTTCCAGGATGAGACTGCTTTTCCCTCATGGTTCCAATCGGAAAAGTGGAAAACACAAATAAATTAATAAATAGTTGAGCGCCACTCAAAATTTATTTGAGAAAAAATATGATAATGTTTTTAAGTTACTAGAAAACTTCTTGAAGTAACGTTAATTTCAATGACACACACAGTATAAAATAAATGAAATTTTAATACAATAATAAAAAAAATGTCTTTATAAAGCATAAAGATCAATATTGCATCATTAAACAATATTTTTAAGGTAAAATTATTATATGAAAATGACTGGACCATATAATTAAACTTCTTTATTGAATGCCGATCAAAGTTACAACTAATAAATTACAAAAAAGTGTTTTAATTTCTCCCACAACATTTAACGTAAACAAAATATCTGACAGACCGAACAAACTCTAAACGCATGTGCCAACAACATGAAAAAAATATGCCCTTGACTCCAACGTGCAAAATTTAAAGTTATAGAAAATTCTTTACTTAGAAATTTTAAGAAACGTTCTTTGTCATCTAATTCAACTATTAGGACAATAGTGCATTGAAACTTTTATATTGCAAAGAACATTAGCATTCAGAATTTTTAAAAATATACAGGCTGTTCCATTTAAAAAAATTATAAATTTCAAAATTTCTCGAAAATGCGTTATCAATTTTCTTTTTCATGAACTGTATGCTAATCAATGTTAAAAACACTAATACTTTGCTAATTTAACCTACTTTCTAGAATCAATAATAACAGAGATAGATAGTGCGCACTTAATTTGAATCAGCCTGTAGATTCAGCTTTTTTTTGAAAATTCTACTTCAAATAGAATCATAAATAAATTAGCTATGAAAGGAGATAGAGTAAAATTATTTTCGGATGAGACTGGCGCAGAGACACATTTTAGTAATTAGAAAGTTACTCATAAATGAGAGAAACTCATAAATGAGAGAAACAGCTAGTAGTATAAATCCGTGTACTATACGAGCCACAAACGTTTATCGATTATTTGTCAGTCGGTACCAGATCGGTGTGTTTCGTAGTGGTGTTGTACGTACATTGAGAGTTTTCCTATTTGTAATATTATTGTTGTGTTTTATCTATTAATTAATTTTTTTTCAAAGCTATTCAAGAGTAAGAATGCATCCTCTTGTAAGTAGAAATATACTTATCATAAAATTCCTGAAAATTTAGTTGTATTTATTTACACAGGTAAAAGGTCTCATATGGCAACAAACTCTGTCCTGGAGGAAGTGAGCCCTTGTTCGAAAAAGAGAAAAGTTATTCTTGAACAATCTTGCGGAATAATTTTTAATGTATATAACTATTTTAAAAAACAAGGTGTGATAGGTAAATATATTTACAAATTAGGTGGATACATAATATTTAACCTGTAATAATATTACTTTTTTTTAAATCAAATTCAAAATTAATATTTATGTTGTTCATCATTTATAGGTCAGCTGCTAGATACAGTTGCAGAAGCAACAGGTATATCTAGGAGCACTGTAGGTCGAATAATTAAAGAATGTCATGCTGTTGAAACAAGAAAAGTAAATTCATTCTTATCATAAGTAAAAACACAAGAGCTTTTTTTTTGTCGGATAAATTTCTCTTTGTAACGAAATTATTTTGCCAATCAGTAATTTGACGAGAAAAACTTACATGAAAAAATCGCGAGACCGAAAGGTCGAGCGATTTTTTCTAATGTAAGTTTTTCGAGCGAAATTACTGATTGGAAAAATATTGAGTTAAAAAGAAATTTATCCGATTGAAAGAAAAGCTCGAGTGTTTTTTGGCAAGATAAATTAACGACATGAATAAAACTTTTTAAATTGTCTCCATATTGACGATTTTGTATTTCTTGTGTATTGCGGTATTGATCTTTTGATATTTGTTGAAATTTCCCCAAATCGACTCGTACATTTTACGTTCAACGATACTTAATAGTTATTACCTGTCAGCTGCCAAAATAAATTAAGTGATGCAGGGCTACTAGATATGTAACAGGAAGAAGCATTTTTATCGGAGGAAGAAGCATTTTTATCGGTGATAAAAAGCTATGTAGGTTTTTATCGCTGTCAAAGTGACAAAAATGTCACCCGCAAATGGACATTTTTATATAGGAGTTAATTTATCGACAAAAATAAAACCATCAAAACTATCACCAAAATCTACTGTCGATAACTGTGGGGAAGAAATTATTCGCAGAATTATACATAATTTTCATGTGACTGAAAAGAGAAGACCCACAATAAAAGCCGTTTATAATAAAATTCACGATGATGAAGGAATCGGTTTTGCAGGAGGGCTATTATCTTTTAGGAAATTATTGCTGCGAATAGGATTCAGGTACTTTTTTTTATTATTTTCAGTAATATCACTCTAACCTTTTTTTTGCTAGATGGAAAAAAACTACTGATAACTGTAAAATTTTAATGGAGCGGTTTGACATGAGAGAGCTGAGATGTTCTTACATCCGCAAAATAACAAATTAGCGTACCCAAGGACGTCCAATAATATATACAGGTATAAAAAGCATTTAGAAAATCTATTTAGTACATATTTTAAGTACATAAGTAATTTTTAGATGAAACTTACATACATGCAGGGCATACATCTCCTTTTGGATGGGTCGATCAATCTAATGAAGGATTAAAGTGTCCAATTTCAAAAGGGAAGCGTTTAATAATTGTCCATGCTGGTTCTGCAGAGGGTTTTGTTAATGATGCGTTATTAATTTTCAAATCAGGTCAAAAAAGTGGCGACTACCATGACGACATGAACTCCATAAATTATAAAAAATGGTTAGAAATATCTTTAATTCCTAGTTTGCCTGATAATTCTGTGATTGTTGTGGATAATGCCAGCTACCATAATGTTATGTCACATAAACATCCAACATCAGCCAGTAGAAAGTGTGATATGATACAGTGGCGAAACGAAAGGGGCATAACTTACGATGCAAATTGTACTAAACCGAAGTTGTACAATTTAGTAAAACTTCACAAGCCAAAACATATACAGTACAGCATAGATGGTATATTTGCAAAAAAAGGCCACACCGTCCTGAGATTGCCACCATACCACCCAGAACTAAACCCGATTGAAAAAATCTGGAGCATTGTAAAGAATCGGGTTGCATCAAGAAATGTTACATTTCATATAAATGATGTTGAAAAATTGGCGAGAGAAGAATTTTCAAACATCAAGGTAGAGGAATGGTCAGAAACTTGTCGACATGTAGAAGGTGTAGAAAAAGATTACATTATGAAGGAGCACATAATGGATGATTTTTGTGAAGAATTTATTATTAATGTCAATAATGACTTTGAAGATGATTTCTACGATTTTTCAAGCGATGAAGACTGAAGATTTTAAATGTTTCAAAATATATTATATTAATTTTGTCATCAGCGAAAATAAATATTTGATTATACATTGTATGTATGTATATTTGTTTTAATAAATACAAAAATTTTACTAGGCACATGCTAGTGTATTTATCTTCTTTTAATGTCTCTAAAGTGAGATTTTGGTTAGGAGTAAAATTATAATGAGAAAAACCAAAATTAAGGTTAATGAAAACCATATTACAAAATATGGATGAATATAATAATAATATAATTTGTAAATACAAAGACTTAAATGTGAAAGCACTATAAAAAGAAATATTTCATTGTAAAATACAATTTATAAAAAATTTGTTACATAATACCTATTGATTTAATAATTATTTTATTCTTCGCGAAGTAATAAGTTTATTTAAAATCGACAACAAAACATAATTATTATGGTTTAATATAACTAAATATTATTTAAATTTAAAACTGCCGCCTATATTGTCAAGACTGCTCAATGTTTTTAATGTGTTCAGTATTTTGTAACGTCATCGCTCGCGCATCTTCAGTCTCATCCGAAAGTAATTTTACTCTAGGCAATTACCTATTGTTGTGCTTTGCTTCTCTTCATAAAATTTTTCTCTAACAAGTGGATATTTCTGGGCAATAAATTTACTCTGACAGATACTAAGAGCTAAATGTACCGCATTATTTTCTTTTGTCTCCGTACGTCCGAGAAATCAAAAGTAGTTTGTTTAAATGAAAGCTGTTCGTTTGCAAGTGTAACTATAATTGTTAGGAAAGAAAGTTATGCTTTAAAACATTTATTGAACTTCAGATAAAATAATTGTGTGTACAAACTAATAACACAAATATATGTGTAACAGAACTGAAAGTGCAAACGCTAGCGATACATATTAACATATAATAAAGACGCTCTCTCTATTTTAAATAAAGTAAAGCAAATAAAATTAACTCGGTTGTACGTACAAAATGGCCTGAGAATTAATTTTGTTTGCCATGTATTTAATTATACAATTTTAAATAAATTACAATGGCAGAAAACTATTTATAAGCTTTTCTTGAACTAGATACTAATCAGTATGGTAATAATTTACCTCTTCATGCAAGTATTTTTTCACACAAAATACAAGGTGGATTGATATACAGTGTTAGTAAAAAGTATGAAACCCTCGAAGTATCTCTGCAACTGTTCATTCATTTAAATAAAATTGGGTATACCTTTGTAAAATGATTCAAGGATTCTAAAAATAATATCAGATTTGCTGTGTCGCTTCCGGTTATACCGGAAATAGACATTATACAATTTCTTATTCTAAATGAAACACCCTGTATATTTTTACATTTTTGAATGCCTTGTTAAATTCTAGATACAGTAAATCTCCACTGTTGAGATCAAAAATATTATTTCCTGGAAATAAGTTTATTAAATTCATTAGTAACATCATAAGCCATGAATGAATTGATAAAATAGATAATTTCCAAAAACAAGTCCTTTAAACTCGGGATTTTACAATTTATTTATTTTAACAAAAAAAAAAACAAATGACTAGATTAAATGTTCAAACCATCACATTTATTCTTTTATTGAACATTAAGTGCACTAATGAATAACACTGGTCAACAATTTTTTTTTCTGCTGACTAGGATCTGAAACTTGGTTTAAATTAATATAACGCTAATGCCAAATATGAAACCCATTCGTCCCTATCACGTCAAGTTTGCTTTCTACGACACTTCTTGTTTTCCGATTTAAAAATTCTTGAACATCGTTAAGTCAATACAGCAAATTCTTAGTTGTTCAAAGGATTGAATTTCATTTATCTCATTAGCATAATGTACACTTGTACCTGATAATATTTAAGTACATAATGAGCTAATTAAGTAGTAAATAATTATAAAGAAATGCAAGTCTATTAAGCTATTCCTATTCATTAAGTGATTATATTAGGGTTTAATGAGATTTTATTAGAAAGTATTGATCACTTAGGACTATTTAAAAGTAAACAAGGGTGATAATATAATGTTAGTTACATGTTAGTTGTTAGGGAAGAAACTACAACATGTACTACCCGAGGATGTGTAAATAGTGCCGATTCGTTCTGCTACATTTGTGGCAACTTCACCGTTCTCAGTCAAATCTCGTTAAGAAAATGTATTTAGCTTATTTTGACGTAAAACTTGCTGATCAGAACAAGTTATGGGCTCTACATAATGTGTATAAAATATGTGTAGAAAATTTGCTGCAGTGGAGCAAGGGAAAACGTCAGAAATTGACTTTTGGCGTTCCAGTGATATGGGGTGTTTGATCCCGTAAATCCCGGGCTAATCTCGGGATTTTCGGGATTGCCAGTTTGTATTCCGTAATCCGTTGCGCCTTGACAATGACCTTAGCTAGATTATATTAAGGGCACTTATTACATAAAGACAAAAAATCAACTTTAAGTACGCCGTACGATAAAAGAACTACACAGGTACAGCCCAAATAATATGTAACTTAGAAGGGACTTCCCCGCCCGGCATATTTCAATATAATACAATACTGTTTTTTGTATAGCTTCAACAAGTCAAGATTCTGAAAATCTGAACACAGCACCACCGCCAGCTAAACGAAAGTTAGAAGATTATTTTACTAAAAGTTCCGACGATAGCCTGGATGATGTTTTGGCAAGAATGATTGTATTCGATGGATTTCCATTCAGCGTATTCATAATTTCAGACGATTTGGGAAAATTGCTCTTAGCGAAATACGCGGATTTACCAAAATCAACCGTAACAATTCGAAAGCGTGTTGAATTACAGTGAAAAAATCAGAAAGCAAGTAACTGCAGAATTAAAACATTTGAAAAGTGCAGGTGAAAAATTCAGTCTATCTTTCGACGAGTGGACATCAACGTCCAATAAACGATACATGACTGTCAACGTTCATTCATATAAAAAAATTTGGCGCTTAGGACTCGTTCCTATTCATGGAAGTACGACGGCTGAAAATGGTCTTCGTACATTGAAAGAGCGTCTAAGTAAATTTGATATTTCCCTGGAAGTTGATATTGTGGTTACTGTAACCGATGGACCGAACGTTATGATAAAGGTGGGACAGCTTGTTTACACTGAACAACAACTGTGTTTCGAACATGGTATCAATTTGACCGTCTGTGATGTGCTTCATAATATAAAGAATTATTTTCAAGACAGGCAAGACAGCCCTACCTCAGACCCAGATGATACTATAAATGAACCGGCTGTGACTGCTGATTATATGAACGATAGACAATTTAGAAGACTTAGACTGTCCAGAATCAAGTTTAATTTTAATGTCACAAAATGAACTATCGCGAGAACACATACCAGAGTTAACGAAAGATGAAAACATTAATGAGCTGATAAAGAAAATCCGCAAAGTTGTAGTATATGTATTTAAAAAAAAATTAAACAGTACTTCAAAAATATGTGAAGATTGAACATGAAAAAGAGCTGAAAAAGAGTATTGTTAAAAGACTGAATAGTCGAGATGACACGGAAGAGGAAGGAAGGTCAGGATCACAAACAGATGATGAACCAAGGCAACAAACCTCCCAACCCGAATTGACGCTAAAGGAAAGGTTACAGCTGGAAATGAATAAGAGCGTGGAATCCCCAGATCCTGAAGTACAAAATGGATTCATTTGGGGGGGGGGGGGGGGGTGGTAAATAGTATTAGACACGAAATGAGCCTGTTCGAAAATGGAAATGGAATTAGTGGATATTACTTAGAATTAGCATATAAATATCTATTGTCTATTCCTCCAACCAGTGTAGAACCTGAGCGAGCGTTTTCAGCTGCTGCTTATATTGGCAATAAACTACGAAGCAGGCTTGGAAGTCAAACATTGGATGCTTTGATATTTCTGCGATTGTATTTTCGAAATTCTAAATAGTTTTTGTATTGTCTTTTTTGTTCCTTATTTTAGTATATTGTGTGTATTGTGTTGTGCAACAATATTAATAAATAATTTTTAAGAAATTACTTAAGTTTATTTTTCATTTGAGCGCAATTAGAAACCACATAGTCTTACGCTTCAAAAATCCCGTAATCTCGGGATTGTAAAACATGCTCGCGATTGTATTCTCTACTCACAGAATGTTGAAGATGTTGGAGAAAATAATATTATAAGTTAACCTCTGGTCAACAGAGAAAAAGTAAATTTTTCACCCTTTCACATCAAATTGGGTCTTATGAAGCAATATGTTGAAACTCTAAATTTGCAAGGTAGCTGCTTCCAGTACATATGTGAAAAGTTTGCACGACTAAGTTCGAAACAATTAAAACTGGGGTATTTGATGGACCTCAAATTAGAACTTTAATGAGAGATCCAAATTTCATCAACTCTAAGAACGAAGCTGAGAAAGAAGTCTGGATTTCATTCACGATGATCGCGAACAATTTTCTTGGAAACAAAAAAGCCTGCAATTATAAAGATCTAGTGCAATGAATGCTTAAAAAATTTCACCGCCTAGGTTGCAACATGAGCATAAAGCTTCATTTCCTTCATAGTCATCTTGATAGGTCTCCCGAAAATTTAGTTCCTGTAAGCGATGAACAAGGCGAGAGATTTCATTAAGATTTAATAATCATGCAAACTTGGTACCAAGGAAAATGGTATAATTATTGTGTAATATTCTTTAAACATCTTGGTCAATGATATTGTTGAATTATATTTCATTATTTTATTGTGCCTTGTGAGGCTTACTTACATTTTTGTACCATTTTGTCCGGTGAATTAATTTACTATAAGCGTTGTTCACTTATATGCTTAATGATTTTTTCTTCTTGTTTTGTTTTCTTGTAGGATGTTATTAAACTATTTATTGTTATTTTTATATTACTTGGTGTTTTATTATTATGATAACAATTTTCCACGTATGTACCTGCGATTTGGTTAACTTACTGTCAGCGGTGTCTGTGTTCACGTACCGCCTCAAGAGTATAAATATGGTGGCGCCTATTATAAAAAAGAACCTCCCTTAGCTCGCTTCTTAACTGAGCTGGTCTCTCAGTCAAAGATCTCCGGGGTAATCGTGATATTGAGGTAACTTAGTAAATCAGTTAGGTTTTATGTTTGTGTAGGAAAGGCGCGTATAACAAGTAATTCAAGTACTTTCTTTGTTATAATTTTGAATTAACATTCTATAAAAGTTTAACCATACTTTCTTTGAACTTCGTTCCATCTTTCTTTTTGCATGTTATATGACCAATTTTTTTCTTCTGTTGGATCTTCTGACAATGTGTATTTGCGCGAATCAGAAATTCCATAAACTGACTTCATTTATGACTTTACGGCCTCACAGTATTCTTGGGTATTTTGTAAAGAAAACGTGACGTGTTTATTTAATTCTTACAAACCGTAATGAGAGCGTCTTTTGTTTCTAGCGAGATGGCAAATGATTATCGCTTGCTAAACATAAAAAAATAGGGAATTAATATATTATGAGTTTTATATTGCAAAAAAAGACTTATAAATGAAGCAAAAATATTATTTAAAGTATTTTTTATAATATTTTTTTTTTGTTACAGGTTACGTAAGTTAGTTCTTAATATGCTGACTTCAGCGTAGCTATTAGGAATCGGACTCTGAAATACTAGGAGAACTTGCCTCGTAAGTAGTCTTTTATGTTTATTATTAAGAACTAAACATGTTAATTGCGTATTTGATGATGGACGTTTATATTAATTTTTTTTGATTTCTTGATCCGAAATGTCTTCAATTATTGTTACACAGGGTTAGGCAAATGCATGAACCCATTCGAATACAAGGTGGGGCAAAAGTCCCGCTACCATTTTGATTGCCTATAACTTTGTTGAAAGAAAAGATAAGTAAGTTCGGTTTTCATAAAAAGTTTATTTGCTCTTTACATTTTTTTTCGTTATGATTGGAAAATTATATCGGCTAAATGGTGACCGCGATTCGCTATGCAACTTTCGGCTCTTTTTAAGGCATTTTTCATGACATCCTGCAACATCTCAGGCTGAATTTCTTCAATTTCTTGACGAATATTCTCTTTTAGATGTTGAATCGTTTGGGGCTTATTCACTTTGATACTTTTTGATTTTAAAAAAACCCATAAGAAAAAGTCAGGTGCAACTAAATCCGGAGATCTGGCTGGCCATGCTAAAACGCCATTTCGCGAAATTAGTCTTCGTGGAAAAACGTCATTCAATAATTGAATTGTTGAACGAGCTGTGTGTGCTGTGGCCCCATCCTGCTGAAATCAAATTTCCTCTAGTCCTTGCTCTTCCATTTCAGGCACAAGAAAATTTCGAATCATGTCTTGGTACCGTTCACCAGTAACAATAACTCCAACACCTTCGTCAGTTTCAAAAAAATAGGGACCAATGATGTTTCCAGCATGAATACCACACCATACAGTTGTTTTTTGTGGATGACGTTTCATGAATTAATTGAGGATTCTGTGTCCCCCAAAACCGACTGTTCTGTTTATTGACGTGGCCACTGAGAAGAAAATGGGCTTCATCGCTGATTATAAATTTAGACGAAAAATCTTCAATTTCATCAGACAGCCTTAGGATTGCATTACTGTACTCAACTCGTTGATCATGATCTCTCGGTAGCAATTTATGGACTAATTGAATTTTGTACGGGAACATTTTCATATCAGTTTTCAAAATTCGCCTTAAACTGCGTGCAGACATGTGTAACTGGGAACAACGTCTCCGAATTGATGTTTCTGGAGACTCTGCAACACTATCGCGCACCAGAGCCACATTTTCAGCGTTACGAGACGTCCGTTGTCTTCCGGAACGAGGCCTGTCTGCTGTCGTACCGTACTGTCGAAAATTCGCATGTAAACGATAAATTGTGGATTTGTGAGGCACTGGACGATTAGTATATTTTTGACGCAATTTCCGCTGAGTGGCAATAATGGAACGATTATTTTCAATAAATATTGTCAATTTCTGCTCGTTCTTGTGGCGTATATTTGTCCATAATAAAATTTGGACGTCTAGACAACACAATGGTTAAAGCTAAACTGAACTAAATGTCACATAACCAAGATGGCGCGCAATCAAAATGGTAGCGGGACTTTTGCACCACCCGTTATATCTGATATGGCTACTTAGATTTTAATAAGATGTTACGTGTTCATAGATAATTCATTATTTTGTAGCAAATTAGCGTCTTCCTTTATTTTATTCTGTTCTATTTATTGTGAATTTACCTCTAAGGTCATCGGCTTACGGTCATTTATCTGTGGGCATGATTGCGTATTAGCTTCCCTCGTTATTTTTCCCTCTCCACTTCGATTACCGAGTGCGAGATATTCTTCGCAGAGATGTAAGACCGGCACCGATATCGAGGAGTCGTGATTCCACTCTCGTTACTTTACAATCTAGGTTACTTTGAAATTTTGATAGAATAAGGCGCATATATATTAGTATGTGTCCCGAAATGTAAACCCAAATGACATTTGATAATGTCAATCACATTTGTTATTTATTTGTATGTATGAAACTGTCAAAATATACGACTTCGTAGGTTAAGTAGTAAATTTTAATTTACGACATACTTCAAAATGTTCTCAGTAAATCACCTGCTACTAGATTGACTTTTCAAATGAACACTCGTTATTAAGTAACACGTAGTTTTAATTGGAAGTATCAATTATCCGTACTGGGACTTTTTGTTGGACGAGAGGGTATCGTTTCTCACTAACGAGATATAATAGTTGTGTTATAAAAAACTTGTAGAACAACTCTGGTACGTAATTTTGAATTAATTTATTTCATTTAATTCTTTTTTATTCGTTTATTTGCCTCTTTAGATGGGTTTTTGTATGGGCGACTGAAGTCACTCCGTTCGTTGAAATATCTACGTCTCTTTTTTTTCTACGGTGTGCCGTAAGAGATCGCACATTGACTTGAAGCAAAGGGCAATTAGACAGAGCAATCAAGGCTAAGTACTCACTACGTAGACGGACCATCAAACTAAGAGTTTTATATTTTTGTTAATTGATTTATCATTCTCTTATTTATCGATCTATATTACGTTCAGTTAATTTAAGTTCACGTAATTCACAAGATCAAAATCATAATTTAGCTAGTAATTAATGTTCAATCTATTTATACGTTATTGAAATATTCAGAAGTAGTCTTTCTGTATACATATTCAATTTTTCTTTACTTAATTTAAAAGAATCATTGATTACTTTTTTTTCATTTGGTTTGCTATTTTTAAACGATTTAATTTATTTCACGAGTACAATGTAATTATACACCTATTACTCTTTAACAAAAAACAATTTTTGCATTAAATATATGAAGATCTTTTCGTTGAGTTTTTCTTTGTTGTTTTGAACAAAGTCGAAACCGTGCGCAAGGATATGTGAGTTATAGTTGCTGACACAATACTATCCATTCAGCATTGCCAGACGTTTTGACTCTGTAGTTTCACTTATTTAGCCGGATATACGTGGAGTAAGATAAGATAATATTTAATATATAAAGTGGGAAATGCATTAGTAGAGCAGAGTTATTAATATAACTGCACGCGACACAGATCGCTAATAATCCTCAAGTGTAATTTAGTTTTAATCTATATTGTATTATATTGTCAGAAACCGCAAACAAATAATTTTTTTAAAATTTCAAACGCTTCCGAAATTTAACTTGTGTTTCTTATATATACACGTTAAAATCAAATTTAGTTTTCTATTGTTATTAAATTTGTGATTATAAATTAAGATTTACATTTTCTCTATTATTTGTCACGTTAATTAATTATAATCATTCGTTCCTTTTTTTTCTAAATATTCTAAAACCGCAAACTTCTGCTTAATTTATTTCAATCTTCAACTTCGTAAATTTTAACTTAGTGTATTTTAAAACAACTCCAGATATATACCAGGTCTGCCCAATAGATCTAGCTTATAATTTTGTATTTATAAATTTGAACCAGATAAATGAGTATTTTAACGGAGTTTTAGTTTTTTGGGTAGAGTGGAATTTTATTTCATTCGCATCACTTCACGAAAATGCAATTGATTTGCACAAAATTTGCCAACTACGTGGACAATATAATATCTGTTTTTAATGCAATTTGAGACACTTCCCGACGATTCGAACTTCAATCCCTGAATAGTTCAAGGGTTAAGAGCGTGGTCTGGTAAACCAAAGGACGTAGGTTCGAATCCTGCATAGGGTGAATTTTTTTTTTCAGTAAAGAATTCAAATAATTAGCGTCGTATATGTAGAAAGCATTTATTTAATTTCTTTCAATATATAAATTATTATTTCCATATTATCGACATAAACGTGAGGAACTAATTAACTGTTAGTCCTAATATAATAAAAATTAATACTTAATACTTCTTTGGTTTCTATGCCGATAAAGTAAAGAATATTATTATTATTAATATATGTAACTAAAAATTCAGTGTGCACATCGATTCATAATATGAAAATAAATTATTAAAAAATACATGATTTAAACGGTGTGGACAGTTTTAATATCTCACACTTATTAAAATACAAAGCTAAATTGATATTTGAGCACCAATATTCTTTGTTCACAATATCGGTTTATAGAATAGGGCTGTTATTGTGTTGTTGATTTGAGAGAACAGCTTTAAGTAATTGACAAGAGACATTATTAGACTCGATCCCATCTAAAAGATCGTTAATGAAGAATTAACTTGAATTAATTAATGTAATTTAAAAAAATGCTTGGTAATGTGCGCAGATTTTATTAAATTCCCTCTGGAATGTCTTTATACCGTACAGAGACAAAGATTGCTCTAAATGCAAAAACGAAGTAATTTTTTTATGCATCCCAGTGTTACGGAATTAATTATAGGTAATTAAAGATATACTTAAGCAATTACTATTAGTGCGTAATTATCCCAGTACCAAGAATAAGTGTTTACAGGTAACAAAATAATCGCCTTTTTTAAGTCGCATTTATAATCTAAGGAATAGATATACGTTTAAGTTGAAAAAGTTGTTTGTTGCATTATGTGTTTGCTGTGATTTTCTTCATTAACATCGCTGGAAAACTACTTCAAATTACCCTGAAGTAATTACATGACACGTGTTGTAATACTGATAGGGAAACAGATGGAGAGAAATGATTTAAATTTCTTTCATATTTTTGTTTATGGTTTGGATTTTGATTTAACTAAATACCTGGTAAGTACTTTTATAGACCTCCTGTGGCGAGGGCTTAGTGAGGTCGGATTCTCTACGTGTATGAAAATTCGGGGGGCTGTAGTTTTGACACTAAGCCCGTAGTTCACACAAATACTATTGGTAAGTTTGACATTGAGGGCTAATCCTATATGTATTTTCGACACTACACAATAATTTTCTTACTGCATTTGTAAAATTAAGCATGATATATTGTAATAAGAATAAGTTTAGAAAGTGAATAAAATAAAATAAAACAATTGAATTCTGAATCATTAAAAAAATTAAGTCATTATATGTCAGGGTGAGTCGTGAAGAATTGACCAAACTGTAGGAGTGTATTCTACAGGTGAAAGTAATGTAAAAAAACTCAAATGTTGCTATCCGATTTTTATTTGTTTTCTAGTTATAGCGTACATAATTAAAAATAAACAAAATTTCATACATTGAAGTTTTTGTATTTTATTGGTATTATCGTTCTTTATAATATATTTTCAAAAATACCGCCATTCATTTCAAAACATTTTTTACATCGTCTACCAAGGGCGCTGGTTGCGTTCCTGATTGCGTCAGGTTGATGTTTGATATTGTCAGCAGCATTCATAATCCGTTGAATTAGTGCTTCACGAGTGTCCACTTTTACTTGATATACTTCATTTTTTAACCAGCCCAAAAAAACAATAATCGAGTGGCGTGACGTCTGGAGACCTAGGAGGCCAACCAATGTGACTACCACGTCCAATCCAACTCCCTGGAAACCTTTCAGCCAAATGTTGCCTGACTGCACGAGCGTAATGTGCAGGCGCTCCATCATGCTGGTAGAAGATTTGGATTCTGATGTTTATGGGAACATCCTCTAGCAGTCCGTGCAGTTCATTTTCTAAAAAATGTAAATAGGTGTCTCTCGTGAGGCGGTTCTCAAAAATGTAAGGACCAATTAAAAAACCATCGATCATACCACACCACGCGTTTACCGAAAATTTATGTTGAAAGTTACTTTCGACTGTTGCGTGCGGATTTTCGTCTGACCATACATGCTGGTTATGACAATTATTAATACCGTCACGGGTGAATGTCGCTTCATCCGTAAACAGTATACGCGATATAAAACGAGGATTATCATTTATTCATCGACAAAATTCCATACGTCTACGATTATCATCTCGTTGTAGGTGCTGTACTCTTTGCACATGGTACGGACGTAAGCCATGCTCGTGGAGTGTTTTTATCACCCTTGTTTGTGGAATGCCCAATTGAATACTAATTCTCCGTGAGCTGGTAGTTGCGTCTTCTTCTACTACACCCAGAATATCTTCTATTTCTTGTAATTGTTGTCGACTGCCTCGTTCAGATATTATGTTTACACTGGGAAGCTTTCCGGTCGTGCACAATGTGTTGAATACACTAATAAATGCAGTTTTATTAGGATGTCTGTGATGTGGAAACCGTTGACGATATTCATTAACAGCAGCTGTAGCATTCCCATCACAAAATCCATAAACAAACATCATATTAGCATATTCTAAATTAGAATAAGTGTGTGGCATTTTAGTTTGTTACACTATAGTCGTACAAACGTCAAGTCAATGTCACAATACCCGAACACAATGTTATAATTTACTCCAAGGTATAGGGAACATTTTTTATGATGGCAACGCCCTCACTATATCAACGATGAACTAGAGGTAGTGACATTAGACGCATTAGGCATACAAACCACTCTACACTATTTCTCGACTGCTTTCAATGTCAATACCGCTAGTTCGGAAAACCACGAATAGGTAGCGCTTCAGCTAGGAAGACTTCCCTATAATGAATTGCTACCGGGGCTTCACTGTTTTTACGAATACATACATAAACATTGTATACTAAATCTACATTTTTAATTACGCTATAACTCGAAAACAAATAAAAATCGGATAACAACATTTGAGTTTTTTTACATTACTTTCACCAGTAGAATACACTCCTTGAGTTTGGTCGATTCCTCACGACTCACCCTGTATATATATATATATATATATATATATATATATATATATATTGTTATGATATAAACAGCTCAGTTATTCCAGCTATCTGTAAATGAAAGGGTAAGAATTAACACAAGAAATACACTCAATTGAATAGCTGCATGTGGTCGACTCAACTTGTAAAATTAGTGTCGAAATTTTAATAAATTAATATCACGACTACTTTGTATGTTTCAGATTAAATTATATTTATTTCAAAATTTACTTTTCATATTTTTAATTTTCATTTTTGTCATTCAAGTCAATTACGCGAAATTAAAAAAGATAGTTAATTTATTTACATTTGAATTTTATATCGATACTAATTGAACACGCCCACTTTTCAAATCATAAGAAAAACCCGCGAACAGGTTATATTTGTATTCGATATTGTAACATAACCTAACATCAAAAAGCAAGTCACATATACCTGTTAATTAATTGAATCGATTCTGCCTTTACTTGATGTAAATCCATATCAAATGATAAAAACACACAATGTTGTATTAGATTTACACTTTATTTAATAATATTTAATAATGACTATATAACAGCTGTTTCACCGTACAACGGTTTCTTCGGATATAACAAGCGGTACTATAAAACATTTTACTTAAACGTAAATATTTTTTATTTTATTACTTAATGGTATTCTCAGAAATTGGAAACCGAAATATTTTTACCCGCCTCTTTTAGTAGGGATACATATAGATAACATAAATTATATTATAAGTGACACATATCTAACAAAATATTTCAATCAAAAATAGGAAATAAATTCAACAGAGGGGAGGAATTAAGCTCTGTTTTGTCATTTAATAATTTATTTGAAAATTTTTGTTTATTAATTTGCATTGCTTCTAATAAATCGAGTTTCTTACTTTTCTTTTCTTCGTGTAGGATCTTGAAATTATTATTAAAACTATTGCTTTCTTCAATTAAATGGTTGGAGTATGCTGAATCTGTTTTCCCATTTCTAAACGAATAATAATATAACAACATTATAAAACAGATTGCAATCAATAATGGTTATGACCCGAATATAATAGATAAAATAATATCCAAAAAACGAGAAACTAAAGCAATACAAGATATATATCCGATTACTAAAGATCATGACAAGAAATTTAAAATTATTACTTACCTAGGCAGACAAAATAAACCATTGGAAAAACTTTTAAGAAAACAAAATATAAACATTGCATATAAAACCAACAACCATATTAGTAACTACATCAAAAACAATAAAAGTAAAACAGCACATCACAATAAGTCAGGTGTGTATAAACTAACTTGTGGCACATGTACTAAAACATATATCGGGCAAACAGGTAGAACGTTCAAAAAGCGCATATACGAACATTATTCGTTTAGAAATGGGAAAACAGATTCAGCATACTCCAACCATTTAATTGAAGAAAGCCATAGTTTTAATAATAATTTCAAGATCCTACACGAAGAAAAGAAAAGTAAGAAACTCGATTTATTAGAAGCAATGCAAATTAATAAACAAAAATTTTCAAATAAATTATTAAATGACAAAACAGAGCTTAATTCCTCCCCTCTGTTGAATTTATTTCCTATTTTTGATTGAAATATTTTGTTAGATATGTGTCACTTATAATATAATTTATGTTATCTATATGTATCCCTAATAAAAGAGGCGGGTAAAAATATTTCGGTTTCCAATTTCTGAGAATACCATTAAGTAATAAAATAAAAAATATTTACGTTTAAGTAAAATGTTTTATAGTACCGCTTGTTATATCCGAAGAAACCGTTGTACGGTGAAACAGCTGTTATATAGTCATTATTAAATATTATTAAATAAAGTGTAAATCTAATACAACATTGTGTGTTTTTATCATCTGTTAATTAATATTTTAATTTTGTCCTTCTATCTAAATCAACATTTTATCTACAATTTGATTATTATAAGTAATTGTAATAAGTAAAAATCAAGACAATTTTTCTTTCTAATAAGGCTTTAAAAAAGAAATAAATGATAGTTAGCGTGGGTGCAGAATTTTTACACGAGTTGCCTTAAAAAGTGATACTCCGTTCTCAAAAATTAATTATATACCGAAATACCAGTGTTAAAAGTATAAAAATATTGTGATAATCTATGTGGTCCTAGATTAGAATATATTAAATCCTTTCAATAATATAATACTGTAATATGCAATAAAAGAAAACACCAAATTAATCAAATAAACTCAATTTAATACACATAAAAAAAAACTAAATAATACAAATAAAACTTAACAATTTGAATTTCTCCCCAATATAATATAATATAATATAATATAATATAATATAATATTCTCGATTGCGAGTGCCCTCAAATTCTGAACAAACAACTAAAAGATAATGGATAATAAGCTAATTCAGTTTGTTATTAAAGTTAAATACTCGAACAAAGGTAATTAAATTTCATAAGTGTATGTAACAAACAATTTGTTAATTTAGATTATGCCCATTAGGTGAAAAGGAAGAATTTAGTAAGGTATTCAATACAATCGATGTGATTTAGCCTCAAAATGGTATTAGTTCTCTATATTAATAATTTCGGATTCTCAGGGTAATTGAAGGTAGGCCTTGATTTTAATTATCAATCAATTAGTCTATGTAGAATTCTAACTCAGTAATACTATATATTTATATTCTTATAAGTGTTAAAAATACAGTGAAGCTGTTCGATTTTTGGTTAATAATAATAATAATTCATAGAAGAATCTCTATCTATTGGATAAATTCTACCTTGTCTATGTGCACATATATATTCGTAACAGTAGATATCTCGGCTTGGCAATATGGTCCTTTGGGAAAGTGCTCGGACAGGTTACAGGATTTAATCTACCGATAGGTTAATCAGCACGACTAATCGGATGGCTTATAAATAATGGAATTAAATAAAAGGATAAGAAGGGATGCTATATCAGGATAAGGCTCGATACTTGTCTGTCGAGGATATCAATCGTTGTATAAGCACTTAGAAATTCAAGGTAATTTGAAACTCCAATGTAGTATACATTTTTAAATGGAAATATTCTTTATTATTCAGCTTCAGAATGCGTTTTAAAACATAGAAATCGCCTTAAAATTCTTCAAAAACGCATTATGAAAATTAATAAATGTGGCTTCGTTTATTTATTTATTAATTCTGTTTTTCGTTAACAACCAACTTCTCTTGTTTTTCAACGCCTTAACTACTTCGGAAAATATATCCGCTCGAAAGGAAAAGGCGTGTACAATTAGTAATACCACATTGAACCTTTGATTTAAAATTAATAAGCAATAATACGAAGGTTTTTATAATATCTTATAATAATTTAAAAACATGTTAATTAATTAAGTGACATTTAAAAAATTGCAAAATGCCAATTGGCATAAAATAGATTACCCTGTTTATGATATTCTAAAATAGATGGCGCGATCAACATATTTTTAGTAATATGAAATTTAAATATAATTTTAAATTAGAAATATTAACAAAAAATTGTTTATATACACATAATAATAAGCAGAAGGCTGAACCAGCTTAATATATATAAAAGGTGTAAATAATTCCAGCGCAACATTTGAAGCACTTTTTACGAGAATAGGATCAGATAGCGGCAAGAAAATTGCGAGAGCATCTTTTGGTTGCCGAGAGTCGACATCATAGCTACATACCATAATAAACTTCTACATACCTGCACCATTTTAACCCAAGAATACCTCTGTTGATCCTGTTCAGCTGAATATCCTGAGTAGCCGTAATCCTTCTTGATACCTTAACGCTTCCCTGCCAGACACAGGTTAATTTAATTTAATTCTCTTTGTAAAAGCCTAATTAGTAACTTTTTTCTTAACAAATCAAAAACTACAAAATAATTACATCTTGGTTTTACTTTTAAATATATCACCATTTTGATAAAATTTATGAATAGAACATTACCCATTAAGATTTTGTAGTACTTACCATAACAGTGTTTACTTATTTATATTACAACAAACTTTGCTTTATTATATCACTAGTAACATAACCATAATTTCACACGTGCATAAAGTTATAATTCCTTGTTTTGCCGTTAGTCAAGTTACTTATTATTGTATATATTATAGATATCTTGCGTGGAATAAATATTTTATATTTATTATTTTAAAAAAGTTCTTTTATTTATCTATGCGTAGCTAAAATATCTTTTTGATATTATTAATTAATTTTTTATCAGTTTTATAGGAGTATAATATCACCGGCGATGAGCCTGAGAAAGGGTCGAATTTGTTCAGTATCTTAGTCATGCTCTAACGACATCTATTTGTAATCAGAGATACTGCGTACTATTGGCTGGTAAACCAATATTACATGTTCATATTAAAAGCCGCCCAGCCCAATCTAATAGCTGAAGTACAATTATTCACTATTAAGTACTTAGTATTCACTTATTATTATTTCTTAGCTTCTCAAACACTTCTCAACTCATAAACTATATATCATTAGTCGCCCGAACGTGGAGGCGTTATACATTTCATTAGTCGCCCGAACGTGGAGGCGTTATACATTTCATTAGTCGCTCGAACGTGGAGGCGTATCATCAGCTCGTAAACCGTATATCAATATATATATAAAGTGTTCATTTGAAAAGTCAATCTAGGTTACTTTGAAATTTTGATAGAATAAGACGCAAATATATTAGTAACACATACATACTAATATATTTGCGTCTCATTCAATCAAAATTTCAAAGTAACCTAGATTGACTTGTCAAATGTTCACTTGTTATATATTGAAGGAATTTCGTATTTTCTTGGCCGTGGTTATTGTAACATAGTGACATTTAAGGGGGGAACATTGAAGTTGGTATCAGAAGTTGACAATATATCATAAAAGCTGACTGTTGTATTATTTGCCTAGTAGTTACATTTAATAGATAACACATTAATAGATAATATATAATAATAATATAACGCCTACGAGCACACTACGTTACATGGTGGCAGCTGTAAAAGTATATAAATATGAACTTAAATCCTCCTACAAATTTGGACAAAATGGCGACAAATTATAGAAAATTACTGGATAGCGGCTCAACTAAAAGAAAAAACAGAGGAGATCCAAAAAGCAATATTTTTACACATATTAGGAGAAAAGGGTGTCGATATATACAATACATTTACCTTTATGGAGGGAGAACAAATAACAATTAAAAAATTATTGGACAAATTCACTCAATATTTTCAACCTTTTAAAAACGAGACGTATATTCGGTATCTATTTTTTTCGTATAACCAAGAAGAAGGTCAAAGTATAGATGAATATGTTACATCATTAAAACATAAGGCAAAGGATTGCAGCTTCGGATCTATCAATGATTCATTAATACGTGACAGAATTATTTGTGGTATCAAAAGTAATGACATCAGAGAAAGGTTACTTAAACGGAAAAACCTTACTTTAGCTGATTGCATTGATATATGTAGGGCAGATGAACAATCAAAACCACAAATTAAGCAAATGAATGTATATGAAAGTTCTGTGGCTGTTAATGAAATAAAGAATAAAAGGAAACATAAAAACTATAAACACGAAGGTAAGGAAATACCAACTAATATTAATAAAAAATGTTGTAGCAAATGTGGAAGTTCACATGATTATGGAAAATGTCCAGCATGGGGAAGAAAATGCAAAAAGTGTAAAAAACCCAACCATTTTGCTTCTTGTTGTAAGAGCCATAGAAGTGTACAATATATAGAAGAATTAGATGGTACAGAAGATGAAATAAGCAATGCATACACACTAGATATTGGTATGATTAAGGTTGCTGGAAAGGCAAGTAAAGCAAATTAATATTTATGCTATCACTGAAAATAAAAACAGGTGGTATGAAAACATATTTGTTGAAAATAATATAATTAAATTTAAATTAGATAGTGGAAGTGAAGCAAACATTATATCCATAAATTTATACAGTCAGTTAAAAACTAAGACTAAAATAGAAAATACCAAAATGAGATTATTAACATATTCTAATGATAAATTAAATATATTAGGATGTTGTAGTCTAACTTGCTCATTTAAAAATAAAGCAATAAAATGCAAATTTTATATAGTTAGTGAAAATTTACAACCAATACTAGGCTTAGATAGTTGCTTAGAATTAGATCTGATCAAACGTTCAAATACTTTAAATATAAATTGCTTAAATGAGGATCCACTACAAATATTAGATAAACATAGTTCAGTATTTAAAGGACTAGGCTGCTTCAAAAAGAAATATAGAATTCAATTAACAGATGATGCAGTACCTCAAATATGTAGAACTCGTTGTGTACCTTTAGCACTAAATAAACAATTAAAAACAGCATTAGATACTATGAAACAACAAGGTATACTTAAGAAGTAGTAGAACCTACAGATTGGGTTCACTAATTGGGTATTACTAAAAAAAAAGACGATACAATCAGAATATGTATGGATCCTAGACCATTGAACAAATTTGTAAAAAGACAAAGACTGCAGTTACCCACAGTTCAGTCAGGTGCTAAATATTTTACAGTTTTAGATGCTCTAAGTGCATTCCATCAAATTCCATTAGATGGACAAAGCTCAAAATTGTGCACCATAACAACTCCATTTGGTAGATATATGTATTGCAGGTTACCATATGGGTTATCCTCAGCAAGTGAAGTTTTTCAAGATGCCATGAATGATCTGACAGATGGATTGGAAGGGACCATAGCTTGTATGGACGATATAGTTATCTATGGTAGGACATTAGAGGAACATAATAAGAGGGTAGAAAAATTATTGAAGAGAGCATCAGAATTCAATGTTAAATTTAAGAAAGATAAAATTCAGTTAGCACAAAATAAAGTTAGATTTTTGTGTGACTTTATTTCTAACAATGGTAGAACACCAGAAATATCTAAAATATCAGCAATTTTTAATATTAAAGAACCTAATAATAAAAAAGAATTACAAACATTTTTAGGCATGATAAATTATATAGGGAAATTCATTCCTAATGTTTCCCAAGAAACAGCATCACTCAGATTACTATTAAAGTCTGACACAGAATATATTTGGGATCAACCACAGCAACTAGCTATTGACAGATTAGAAAGTTTGATAACTAAAGCGCCTGTTCTGGCATTTTTCAATCCAGCAGTACCTGTAACACTTACGACAGATGCAAGCCAGTATGGTTTGGTTGCAGCTATATTGCAAGAAGGGAAACCTGTAGCATATAGTTCGACATCACTAACAGAGGCTCAAATGAGATATTCTCAGATTGAAAAAGAATTGCTAGCTATAGTAGTGGGGTGCGAGAAATTTCATTATTATCTGGCAGGAAGAAATTAATGTGATTACAGACCACAAACCACTATTAGGACTTATAAACAAACCAATTGATACCTTAACACCTAGATTACAGAGATTAGTTATTAAGTTAATGAGATACAAAGTAAACCTAAAATTTTGCCCTGGAAAGCAAATGGGTCTTCCCGATACTTTATCTAGATATCCAGAAAAACACACAATATCGACTGACTATTATGATGATTATTCCATATGTTCAATAGTATTAGCATCAAAGAAAAAGGAAGAAGAATTAATAAAAGACACTTTAGAGGATGAAGAATTACAACAAATCAGATATTATTTAAAAAATGGATGGCCTAGGCGTTTCAGCTCTGTAGAAGTTCAGGCAAAACCTTATTTTCAATGCAGGGATGAAATACATGAATTTGGAAATTTACTTTTTAAAAGAAATCAGATAATAATTCCAGCAAAACAAAGACCAAATATTCTGAACAATCTACACAATGTACATCAAGGAACAATATCGTGCATTAAAAAGTTTTATATCCAGATGTGCGGCATGTCAAACCTATTCTAAAGCAAACTCCAAAGAACCAGTTCAACATCATGAAATTCCAACATTACAATGGGAAAAGATTGGCGTAGATCTTTTTAAATTAAATAAACAAGACTTTTTACTGATTGTAGACTATCACTCAAAGTTTATAGAACTATTCAAGTTAAGCATCACTAATTCTAAATCAATAATAGAATCCTTTTTAAAGAGTTTTCAAAGGCATGGACTTTGTTTAAGTTGTTTTTCAGATAATGGTCCACCATTCAATTCACAAGAGTTTAACGAATTCCTTAAAAACCTTGGCATATCCCATAAAACATCAAGTCCCAATTATCCTCAATCAAATGGTATGATAGAACGCCATATACAAACTATTAAAGGACTTCTGAAAAAATCACCTACAATTCACTCAAGTATGGTAGTCCTTGAATATAATTCCACTCCTAAGGCGAATTTACCAGCACCAGCCGAAATGCTAATGGGTAGAAGAATACGAACGATTATCCCGATTTCCAGAAGAGCCATGAAACCATATTTTGACAATGAAAAACCAATAGAAATATTAGCAGAAAACCAAGTCCGACAAGAAGAATATTGGAATGATAGTAGAAGAAAACTTAAACCGATAGAAGATAAAAACGTTCTTATGTGGAATAATACCCGATCATGGACTCCCGCGCAAGTAGTAAAACAAGATGAAGACAATTCTTATAGGTTGAACACTGAAAACGGAATCTATCGAAGAAATAGACTACACGTTAGACCAAGTACAAGCACGTTTAATGAAGAAACAAGAAAAGAAGCATCAAGCTCTGATGATCCTTCACATACGTTTGATGCAACACCAAAATCTAATAATAATCAGAACCAAGAAAGGTCCATAGTCAAATCAACCCCAGTGAAGATTCAACCCGATTTGGACAAGCGGCAAAGAAGAATACCTTTAAAATATAAGGATTATGTTATGTAACTCATTATACATTTATGTAGAAAGATGTAAAAAAAGGGCATGTAACATAGTGACATTTAAGGGGGGAACATTGAAGTTGGTATTAGAAGTTGACAATATATCATAAAAGCTGACTGTGGTATTATTTGCCTAGTAGTTACATTTAATAGATAGCACTTAATATATAATAATAATATAATGCCTACGAGCACACTACGTTACAGAATGCCAGATAAAGAAGATAAGTGTTTCTTGGGAATGGCGGCTGGGTAATTAAAACAATATTTAATTTTGTTTACGTTTCGGTTCTGTATATAGAGCCTTTTTCACAACTGAAATATTTATTTAAATTTTAGAAAGGTGAAAGTAGTGTCATATAAATGTACGTACATTATATTGTATTATTTGATTACATTTCAACAATAACTAACTGTGTTATACTGACTGTCTAGTTTTAATTTCAAAATAAAATTAAAGTTCTTGGTGACCGTGTCTGCAATGTCTGTTTATTATCGTTTTTTTGACGGGTGGTATGTAGGTAGTGTCACACATACGGGAGGAGGGTTACTTTAATCTGTTCTCGGACATGTGTTTTTTTAAAAATTTTTATAAATTTTTTTTATATACATCCATTTTAGTGTGTTTATATTGTGAATATACTGGGTTGTTTATATAATTGGCAGATATATTGTCGGGAGGTTGTTTATATCTGTTCTGTTATTAATGGAATTTTTGTTTTTGTATATGGATACTTTCTAATATATTTCTTGCCTTGTTATTTTTTTCTGATGTAATTATTGAAGTTTTATCGAAATTGAAAGTGTGTTTTGTTTGTGTTATATGTTTCTTTAGGGCTGCACTATTGCTTGAAAATTTGTGTCAATTTAAGCGTTCTTGTAGATATTGTGTTATTTGGTCGATGTATACGCCTTTGCAGTCGTTGCATGGAATTTCATAAATAACGTGTGTTTTCTTTAATGGTGGTATTTTGTCTTTTAATTTAGAGTGTAAGTTTTTCAGATTATTGAAGTTTTTATGGGCAACTTTTATTTTATATGGTGTTAAGATTTTGTTTATTTTTTTGGCAGGTTGTTTATATAAGGTATATAAGGTAATATCTTTTTAGAAAAGCACAATTTATCTATCGTATATTGGTAAGAGGGACGATCCGGCAAACCGTAGACTTGGGTTCAAGTCCCAACGTAGACAAAATTTTTAAAATAAATTTCGTGTGATTTGCGTTGTAATTTGTAGACAGAAATGTTTACATTCACATTTACCTCGCAAAATAACATACTAATTTGAAAATATTTAAAATATATTTAATATAAAAGTCGAAAATTCCAAGAATTTATCAAATGATATATTAAATGAATGGCTAAGAAATTATCTACATATATTAATAGCTAAGGTGTAAAAATTAGCAATTTAAAACTTTAAAAACTGACATCTGCTTTCAAACATCTGAATTATTAACATTGTCGCATTATAAGGTGATTCTAATAAACTGGAACCAAGGTCTATCGTAGCTTAATGGGTTAGAGCGACGGTCCGGCAAACCGTAGACTTGAGTTCAAGTTCCAGAGTAGACAAAATTTTTCAAATAAATTTCGTATGATTTGCGTTGTAATTTGTAGACAGAAATGTTTACATTCATGCTTGCCTCGCAAAATAACATACTAATTTGAAAATATTTAATATAAAAGCCAAAAACTCCAAGATTCTATCAAATGATATATTAAATGAACGGCTAAGAAATTATCTACATATATTAATAGCTAAGCAGTAAAAATTAGGAATTTCAAACTTTAAAAACTGACATCTGCTTTCAAAAATCTGAATTATTAACATTGTCGCATTATAAGGTGTTTCTAATAAACTGGAACCAAGGTCTATCGTAGCTTAATGGATTAGAGCGACGGTCTGGCAAACCGTAGACTTGAGTTTAAGTTCCAAAGTAGACAAAATTTTTCAAATAAATTTCGTATGGTTTGCCTTGTAATTTGTAGACAGCAACGTTTACATTTACTAATTTGAAAATATTTAATATAAAAGCCGAAAACTCCAAGATTCTATCAAATGATATATTAAATGAACGGCTAAGAAATTATCTACATATATTAAAAGCTAAGCAGTAAAAATTAGCAATTTCAAACTATCAAAACTGACATCTGAATTATTAACATCATCGCCTTCTAAGGCTTTTCTAATAAACTCGAACTAAGGTCTATCGTAGCTTAATTAGTTGGATCGACGGTCCGGAAAACCGTGACTTGGGTTTAAGTCCTAACGTAGACAAAATTTTTCAAATAAATTTCGTATGATTTGCGTTATATATATATATATATATATATATATATATATAATATTTTCGTGACCTTGGAATGATATGGTAAACTTAATAAGTCGGCGATTAAAGGTCTGGTTTATTATTTCAAAGTATATATATTTAAAACAACCCTACATGTTTCGGCAATGGCATCATTGCCGAAACATGTAGGGTTGTTTTAAATATACATATATACTTTGAAGTAATAAACCAGACCTTTAATCGCCGACTTATTAAGTTTACTATATATATATATATATATATAATTATTTCGTGACCTTGGTATGATATGGTAAATTCAATCAGTTGGCGATTTAAGGTCTGGCTTTACTTTAGAGTATATATATTTAAAACAACCTTACATGTTTCGGCAATGATGCCTTTATCAAGGATATAAAATATAAATTTATATTTTATATCCTTGATAAAGGCATCATTGCCGAAACATGTAGGGTTGTTTTAAATATATATACTTTAAAGTAAAGCCAGACCTAAAATCGCCAACTGATTGAATTTACTATATATATATATATAGGGATAAAGGGATACCTGTATATCAATCCACCCTCGTATATAGTCATATGAAAAATAAAAATAATCTGGTTACAATAAGTTTAAATATGTTAATTTTAAACATTTATTAATATAATTAATGAATCATAATACTCAACGTTATCTATTAGATAACGTCTACCTTAAGTATTTATCTTCTGTGATGCTTATCATTAACCTAGTTAATTTGTAAACAAGACAAGTTTATAATATAATGTTAATTGCTCTCTCATATTGATTTTTTCATACTGTACTCATAATACATACCATGATAATATTATCTATACTGACTGATAAAAAACCGTGAAGCTGTTTAATCCATTTGGAATTGTTTGCGTCTTGTTGAAGAAGCATTGAAACAAGAAA
The DNA here is from genome assembly GCA_935421215.2 of Melolontha melolontha. Lineage (NCBI taxonomy): Eukaryota > Metazoa > Arthropoda > Insecta > Coleoptera > Scarabaeidae > Melolontha > Melolontha melolontha. The sequence continues at coordinate 14,685,939 of OW285236.1, forward strand.
TGAAGGCCTTAATAATTATTTTCGACAGCCCCTATGAGCCTTATTTAGTTGGTGAAACAGTGGCAGGTAGAATTGAATTTACACTTACTAAATCGAAAAAAGTTAGAGGTATGTACACATATATTTTAATACGCGATAATCTAATTTGGGATTTGATAATTTTTGCCATTTATTTATTGAAACAGGTATAATTTTACAAGTCAAAGGTGAAGCGAAAGTAAGTTGGAAAGGAAAAGAAATAACATATATCAATCAAAATGGACAAGAAACTAAAACAGACCAGATAACTTATGAAGGTAAAGAAGAGTATTTTAAGGTAGACAATTATTGTTTAGGCAGCAAAGAAAGTAAGTTGTAATATTGTTTTTATTTATTTTTTAACTAATTTTGGCTACACATTCTTTTAAATATAGATCAAGGAACGACATTATCTGTTGGGAAACACGTTTATCCTTTTTCCTTCGTTTTACCAATCAATATGCCTTCATCTTTTGAAGGCAAACATGGCTATATACGCTACACCGTAAACGTAATTTTAGAAAGGCCTTCGAAGTGGAATCAAGAAACTAAAACGACCTTCACAGTGATATCACCATACAGTCCTAATCTCCATTCAAACTTAGAGGTAATCCACCATGAATAGAGAAGGTTCATTCGAATAATATCGCACCGACGGCTTGTCCTCTCGCGTGTTTATATTTTGTCAGCCGCCGCCGGAATACGTTGAGTTCACTGTACCGAGTTGCGCTGAAGTTTTCACTTCTTTTTTGTTGGATAATAAAAATGCACTTTCAACGATAATTCTTTAATTGTATCCAACGTTCAATGCATATAATTTTGATTTGTATTAGTGTTTGAACTCTTGCTTGTTGATGTGTTGTGATTCGAATGAATGTTTCTTAGTTGTTAGGATGAGTTTTGTTCTGTTTTTAAAAATACTACAGGCAGGGTAGTAGGGGTAATTTGCCATACCCCTACAAAATATATATGTAATATTGCGAACCGTATCGATTGTACGGACAGATGATGACATATTTCGAGGGAATTTTGAAGGAATTTTGGTGGACAGTACCTTCTAGCAATAATACCCGGCAACATACTTATTAAAATATGCTTATTAAGTCCTAATCATAAATCTAAAGATAAAGTTTAGATTAAATTTTATTTAGTATAAAGTTCACTGCATTTTATTTAAGAAACGTGAAATTATGAATAGATTGTGTGTGATTAAAAATAGGGTATTGGATACGTTCTGTAACTGAATCATAAATAAAGGTGGAAATAGTCTAATAAAAAGGGCAATAAACTTGTAAATACAACGGATATCGATTCTTAGAATAGGGGTAAAGGTTTACAATTTGCCTATAAATAGATTTACGTTTTGGAGATTTGAGAAGCGTAGCCTTTGCACTTGCAATTAATGCATCTATATCTGGATAACATCTACGAATAGTTTTTGCCAAAAGATGTAAAACATGGATTTTATTCGTAATATGTAATAAGGTGTACAATGGATTTTTTTAGAAATCGACCTACAGAGAACATGTTTCCTGCACCACCACTCACAAACATTAACACTTGGTTTGTTGAAAGTTCAAACTTTTCCAATGTATTTAACACTAACTCTGAAATTATTTCCGCAGTACATTGTTGTACTCTTATGCAAGCTAGCAAAATTGAAAGTGACCTTTGACGTGGTTCTATTGTACGTATTATCACATTAACAACCGATTTTTTTACAATCTATTATTTCGTCCACTGATTACCACTTTCTTATTTTTCAATTCGGATTTAATTACACGTACAATACATTCACGGAGGGATGGTAGTAAATTATGTAATCTTTTCCGCTTAGGTAACGTTCTTTTACCGCAGTGCTTCCAAAATAAACGAAATGATTCGTTGTCTACTAAATTAAACGGTACATGATACAATATGAAAATTACACATAAATGAAATAAAAATGTCTAGCCTCTTTTTGCGATTATGTATTACACTATTTACGTGTCTTTCGCAGTGAAATTTTCTGGAACACTTTAGCAGTATATAACTCACTTTACACTTTATTATACTGTCATTGTAAAATAAATCCGGAAATCCCTTTATTAATTTATGAACTGACTATTTGTGACGTTTTTACGTGTCCGTAACGCTCAACGCATAGTAACGTTTATTTTGTATTAAACTAGCATTCTCTTTATTATATTTTGCTCCGTTTCCAGCGAACCTACCTGTATATGTATCGATCGTCGTTTATTTATATAATATATTTGGTTTCTTTCAAGTATTTTTCTTTTTTCCTCTTACTCCGGTTCTTGTTTTTTTGGAAGTATGATACTCTCTCCCCGTACGCAGACGTAAGTTCTTGCCGATTTTGGGCAGTTGTGTCGGTTCTTCGATCACCGGTGTCTATAAATGTGGCTTAAGTAAATTTTATTAAGTAATTACGGCCCCATCCTGGTTTTACTTTATAGACACCACAATTAGTCGCTGAGCGATATCTCCTTGAGAGGATTTGGGTGATTTATAGGAGAACACGTCGACAACTAACTACACAGGTCTACAAAATTAAACTTTTTGACAGATGTTTTTATTTTGAAAACTGATTTTATATAATTTTGGTAGGCTGATTTCAAAAATACTATGCATTTATTTGTATCACGTAAGGTTCTTTTGCAAATATTAAATGAAAAAAAAACGATATTTCTAAAAAAAATTATTTGTTTATTGAGTAAAAAGGTGGAATACAATTTAAAAAAGTGGAAAAAAATACTTTACTCAGTCTTTTTTAAGTGAAATCTTTGTCTTTTTGCCAGAAAGCTGCGTTGTCCGGACATTCGGTTGTATGTTTTTAAGGGCATATCCCGTTTTAACATCCAGCAGTAGTCCGCCATCATCGTTATGCTCCATCTGCCTTGGTATCGCCGTTCCATTTCCTTAATGTCTTGGTGAAACCTCTCTCCCTGTTCTTCGCTAACTGCTCCAAGATTTTCAGGAAAATAGTTCAAGTGTGAAAACAGGAAATGCGCTTTCAAACTCATATTACAGCCTAGACGATGAAAGTGTTGTAACATATTTTGAACAATATTTTCGTAGTTTTCGTCCTTAGAGTTCCCAAGAAACTTATCAATTACTTCTTTTAATGAAACCCAGGCGTTTTTCTCGACATTGGTCATTGTGTTTTGAAAATCCTTGTCTTTGCATAATGTTCTTATCTGCGACCCAACAAAAATACCTTCTTTTAACTTGGCATCGGATAAGGCTGGAAATGTCTCGCACAAATATTTAAAACACTGTCCATTTTTGTCTAGGGCTTTAACAAACTGCTTCATCAAACCAAGTTTGATATGGAGAGGAGGCAGTAAAACTTTTTTGGGGTCAACCAAGCTATCTCTTAATACATTTTTGCTACCAGGTGTAAGGCTTGTTCTAGGGGGGCATTCTATTTGAGTCCAATGTCTATCCCTTGCTCGACTATCCCACTAACAAATAAAGCATGAAAATTTTGTATAACCTCCTTATTGTCCTAGTAGCATGCGCAGCAGTTTAAGGTCACCACAAAGCATCCACTGATGTTCTTGGTAGTTTATTTTCTTTAAAAGAAGTTTTCATACGTTTCCATTAAATGTACCGAATGGGCAACGGGAACCGAGGCCAGCTCGTTACCATTGTGCAATAAAACCCCTTTTAAACTACGCTTAATTGAGTCAATAAACAGGCGCAATTCTTCTTTTACATACGGCACATTTCCTAATTTTGAAATTAAGTCAGGAATATTGTTGCAATACACTAGCGGTCCGTCTTGAGTAAAATATTGACATAACTCTTTTTCGCGATCCCGTTAAAAACTTGATGTGACGCCAGGTGCCAGTAAATGTTTCTCACGAAGTCGGGAGGCTAATAATTCGGATGCATTCTTTGGATGGTGCAAATCTCTAATTAAATCATTTAGTTCGCTCTGGTTAAACACTTCGGGCTCTCTGAAATCTGGTGTGAAATCTGAGTCATCTGGGTCGCAATTAGATTCCTCTGATTCTGACGATATGACGTTTTCTAGTGCTTTTGGGGCGGTAGGTATCGGTACATCTGGTCCATGAGGAGCTGGTCGAATAGCAGAGTCAAGATTGGGATACACAATTTGTTTCTTATTTTTTCTGTTGAATCTTTGAACATTACACGAACAAAAATAACAATCATCACTGTGATTTCTAGGCTCTCGCCATACCATAGGAACACCAAAGCTTAAACATTTCTTCCTACCTTTTTGCCAGTTTCTTAATGCTTCAATGCAAACAGAACAAACAGTATGAGGAGCCCCGGACTTGTCTTGGTCGCCAATTTTTACACCAAAATAAGCGTGGTATATATTTTTCACAAACGAAGTTATAGTTTGCCTCTGCTTTACTACGACATAACTACCACAGATATAACAAAAGTTATTCGGATTGTTCACACAATGTCTTCTTTCCATATTTATACGTTCTAGAACACTTAAAATACGCAACAACGAAGACAACAAGCGCGCGGACACAGTAACACGACGACTAACACAACCAAACTGCACATAAGCAGGTTTGAACGTTGTATTGACGCTTCTACGCCGACTCTGTTGCTTTGCTGAGAAATCTAATATTAACCAGTGTTTCCAAATCACATTTAATTACATAAAAATCAATTCATTTAAAAATCATGCCTAACATGGAACAAACATATTCTTGTCATAGGTATGTATATTAATAAATTAACATTTTTAAGATATAGAGCGCTATAAAAAAAATTTACGTGATAGAGCAAAAATATGGCGTTTTTTGGAACAAGGGCCCCCAAACATATACAAATTAGCAAACAGCTTTCAAACATCAAAATCACTGTAGACCTGTGCTATTAGTATTTTGCAATTCCATCGAAAGACACGTTTCGGTACGTTATTTGAGTTTCTCTTAATGTTATTGGTTTATTTTGCTGTTTAATTTCTTAATTTAAGTGGTCCTACCTAGGGACGAACAATAACCACCAAGTACTGTCCCGTTTGTTACGCCGCATCGAAGGAAACACACCAGGAGTCGCAGGACCTTACATATAAGCGTTACTTGTCGTTAATTAACAAACCGGGATTTTATTGGTTCCATTGCCGCACATTTATTCCTAAAGATTTTTGTTAGAAATACATTGCTTATTGTCAATCTTAACATTCGCACAGGTGTTTTTCTTGAGGAAGAAATAACCTGTTCCGTTAGTCTACTTTTTTTTTCTTTTTTTGGATTCGCTATACAAAGAGTTCAATGCTATTTTATGCTATTATATTTTTACGTATTTTTATTAAAACTATTTATACGCGTTGCATATATTAAATCTTACGAGTTTAATTTTGAGAAATTTTACTCATTTGAAATTTAGTAATTAGTGTAGATTTAGTCCGCGAATTCTAGTTTTTAATTTAACGGCGACAGCGCAAGCAATCCCCGACCCAGCAGGTGCAGCCTTCAATAACAAAAGGGAACAAAAATAATCCGATCAATGTCCGGAACAAAAAGAATGTGAATGTGTGCCTCTCATTTCTTCTATTATGGACCAGTTGCGAGATGCCAAATTTCTCAATTCTCTCGACATTAAGAGCGCTTATCATCAAGTGCCTATCGCTGAGGAATCTAGGGATTTTACTGCCTCTGTCGTTCCCAAAGGATTATATCGTTTTAAGGTCATGAGTTTTGGATTAACCAATGCCCCTGGTACTTGGCAAAGGTTAATGGATTCTAGCTTGGGCCCTGAACTTCAGCCCTCCGTTTTCGCTTATCTTGATGACCTTGACCTTGATGATCTTGATGATGCGGCGTAAATTCGGTGGCGCCCTAGACCACCTGTATAGTAATTTTCGTTGGTATTTACCTCTGGGTCTCCCCACCCTCTGGGCTGAGGCAGTCTTAGGAGCCGGGTGGGCCGCTGAACGTTGGCAGAAACCGGAAGGTGGGCAATTTCAGTCGCCCGAGACCGGGTCTTTTCCGGTTGCTTACTTTTGTCTTTTGCCTATTAGTTTTAGCAAGCTGGTCGTTATAGGGCGTAGCAACGTTATAAAATTATTATTTATCATTGTAAACCAGCCAACTGTACTAAACTGTATGCGGACGGCGACTGACGAAATATATATTCACGTTAGGACACGAACCAGCCGTGGGATGTTGCCCGAATGAACCTCTCTAATAATACATGGAGAAATTATTATTTTTTTAAGCAACAAGTAATAGCTTCCGACCGGAGATTTTTTGGTTGGGGATACTGTACCAGTAGATCTTTCGAATATTTAATGATGATACCAAAATCTAGTTTCGTACCACGAGAAAACATGCCAGTCATAGTAGAAATTGATAATCATTCGAATGTCCTAATTTCAGAAGTTGTTTTGAAATTACAGCAGGTAGTTTAGAATTAAAATTACTGTTTGACACAAATTCAATTTAATAAATATTGGGGGGAAGAAGCAGGGACGATTACACAAGAGATTTAAAATTGATGTAAAACTGAAGGAACGTAAACATATTGTTAGGTTACTACATAGATAGTTTACAATACGTACAAAAATAAAGCACTTACTTTTTCAGTGAAGTTATAATTTAGAAAAAAATCATCCAATTCGAAATTTGTATAATGCTAACCAAAGTTTCAAATAATTAACTTTATTATTAATTGAAACTACAAATAATTGTAGGAAAGTGAATTTTACAACAAAAGATATTTAAAATTGTCATCATGAGCAACATATACAATATAATACTTTCCATCAGGTGGGCCTTATCTAAAACGAAAAGTTGGAGATGTACCAGAACTCTGATATTCAAGTGAAAAAGATCAACTACTTCAAAACTAAGTTATATGACAGGGTATCCAAAAGAAGACTGATTGCTTGATGGACGGGGCTTTTATGGTGCAACGTTCTGCCGCTAGGGGCGTATAGAGTACCATTCACAGCATTCAGTAAGCCAAGCGTAGTCGCTAGAAAAGGTTGAGTTCGATTTGTGTAAATTTTTTAGTGACAGTTGTTTTGTGTGCTCGTCGTTATTGCAAACGCTGATTCCTGTGAACAGCGCGAGATCCTAAAGTTTTACTTCTTGCTCGGAAGAACTGTCACAGAAACTCTTGAAATATTAAGAAAACGGCCTACATGGACGATACTATTGGGAAAAGTCATATTTCAGTGGTTTTCTCGTTTCAAAAGAGGCAAAATATCAACTGATGATAAATCTCGCTCTGGGCGTCCTTCCACGGCCAGAGTCTATGAAAATGTTGGAAAAATTCGCGAAATTATCCTGGAAGATCGACAACAGACCATTAAAGAAGTTAAGAAATTGTCTGGAGTGACTTGAAGTTCAATTCAGCGAATTTTAACTGAAGATTTGTGGATGAAAAGAGTGGCTGCTAAATTCGAGGCTCGACTGCTGTTTGTCAATAAAAACAAGGTCGCGTGGAAGCAAGCATGCTGTGCTTTGAAAGAAGAGTTCCGAAATGACCTGAATTTTTTTTTTCCAAGGTCATCACAGGTGACGAATTATGGAGCTACGGTTACTACCCCGAAACGAAGCAACAATTAAGCCAGTGGAAGACTTCAAATTCGCCACGGCCAAAAGCAATGCTGATTTGTTTTTTCGATGTGAAAAAGTCGTCCATTCAATGTTTGTTAATCAGGTTCTCTACATGGAAGTTTTGAAATTTTTGCGCAGTTTGCAGCGGAACAAAACTGATTTACGACAGGAATCACGCCTCTTATCGTTCTGGAAATGGCTTTTCCACAACGATAACGCCCCAGCTTACACAGCCCTGTTTGGGCGCCAATTAAAAAAAAGCGACATGACCTTTGTGCCCCGCTATATGCATTCGATATTGCCCCCGCGACTTTTTTATTTCCCCGAATGAAAAGCGACATGAAATGAAAGCGTTGGAGGTATTGTTGGGCATCACAAAAGGCGAATTTGAAAAATGTTTTGAGTAATGGAATAAAAAAATTGAACAATTGTATAAGTGCCAGTAGAGAGTACTTTGAAGGGATTGAAGGTTTTTGTTTAAAAATTAAGTAAATAAATTAAAAAAAAAGTTTAGTTTCTTTTGGGTGGCCTCTTGTAAAGGGGGCGCCCCGGAATTCTCGCATATTTAAAAAACTTTACTAAGGTCAAATAGTAAGAGATGCATTATAATTTCCATGTCAAGTCGCCTGATATCAGTTTGTTAATTAGACATCAGTGTAATTTAGTTTGTAGTAACAGTAGAACTCGTTACGTTTTATAAACAATTAATTTTTGAAAGTTTCACCCACAAGCGAAATTTAACTTCTATTTAATTTTAGTCGACAGCGTATCATTCCCAGAAACCATTTCGAACAATCAAACACGAAGAAATAGTGTTAGAAAAAATACAATTAGGACAATTAGGTAAACGCATTTCTAATACTTGGACACAGGTTTTAGTTATTCCATCAGTACCACCGTCACTCTTACAAAATTGCACAATAATATCTACAGAATATCGCCTATTGGTAAGTTTCTTTATATAACCGAAATATTTTACATATGGAAATGCAGCACATTTTATGCAAATTAACTTCTTTACATTCTTTAATTTAAAAAAAACACAGTTGTAATTGTAAATATCGAAATTATTATATAAAAAAATAATAAACTCTCGGGAATTTGTGTAGTTGTTTGGGTTATTGCTGCTGTTTGTAGGATTTTAATAATCCGACGCTTCGGCAGTTAATCTACTACCGTCTTCAAGGTAGCCCTGAGAAAGGCTGCTTCTTGCCAGCACTTGGAAGCACAAAGGCAGTCCAAGCCCGCAGAAGGCGTAAATCAGCGATGCACATACCGCGGCCCACTGTCGATATTTATGCGGCCCGTCAACGAATTTTAAAAATTGTTCGAAAAACTACAAAAGTAGGTAAAAATTCATTCAAATCAATATTTCTTAACTTTTTATTTTGTTCTAACTTTTGTAATTGTTAGTAAGATATGTATCTTTAATTATCTACTACTTTCTACGTAGGACAGGTATGCTCCTCGTCCGTTTCAAGCATATTGTTACGAGACTAGAAATCTGTCGAACCAACTAGATTACTCGAAGATTCGCGAAACACGTCGGTATTAGCCCCGAACAATGTGGTAGGTTCTCGATGTTAGGTAACTCGTATAAATACAACGCATGGCCCGCTATCGGGGCAGTTAAGTTTTAACTACGGACAAGTGAACGTCATATTGTTTGAATCGTAATATGTGAAGAATAAATATTTCGTCGTTCGAACTTGGCATCTATCTACGTAACAATATAATATCAATTTTGATATGGATAAACCAGACCCCAGTAAAAAACGTAGTCGTAAGGTTGAAGATGAAAATCGAGAGTTTCAAGATATTTGGACCGAAAAATACTTTTTTTATTTCATCGCATAACTTAATATGCAAGAGTAGTGTTTCTATTCCGAAGGAATATAATGTGAAAAGGCATTATGAAACCCAGTATCATACTTTTACCAAATTAACCGACGAAAATCGAACGCAAAAAAAATCCACTTTACAAAGGGAACTAATAGGCCAGCAAAATATGTTTACAAAACCAATTCAAGATGCTGAAACAGCTACTGAAGTTAGCTTTGAAATATCTCGAATAATAGCGAAAACTTGTCGGCCTTTTAAAGATGCTGAGTTTGTTAAGCAGTGTTTAGATATCGCCGCAAAAAAAATGTGTCCGAAAGATGCAAAGAGGTTTGAGAAAATTCAACTAAATCGGATGACTCTTCAAAGAAGACTTACCACATTAGCAGCTAATATAGAAAAGTTTTAGTATTTCTCTATAACACTCGACGAATCTACAGATATAAGCTCCACTGCTCAACTCTTAATATTTTTACGAGGTGTAACGCAAAATTTTGAAGTGAGTGAAGAACTGGTTGGTATGAGTTCTTTGACAAGTCAAACTAAGGGGAGTGACATGCTCAAAGCTCTTCTGGAAAAATGTTCTATAATGGATTTGGATTTAACGAAATTATCTGGAATTACGACTGACGGAGCACCTTCAATGGTTGGAAGTAAATCTGGGATAATAACTATACTAAAAGAGTATTTACAAACTAAAAACATATATACCAAGGAATTAATGCAGTTTCATTGCATTATACATCAAGAAGCCCTTTGTTCAAAATTATTGGGATTTGAAAATGTGATGAAAGTTGTAGTACCTACTGTAAACTTTATAAAATCACGAGGTCTCAATCACCGACAATTCACACCATTTCTCGAGGATATTGAAAACGAATATGGTGGTCTCCTGTTTTACACTGAAGTAAGGTGGCTAAGTCGTGGGTTGTCACTAAAGCGGTTTCTTAACTTGATAGAAGAAATCAAAATATTTTTGGTGGAAAACAAAAAAGGACGTCTCCGAACTCGACAACACTGATTGGCTGTGTGACTTAGCGTTTCTTGTAGACATCACAAATCACTTGAATGTCTTAAATACGCGACTCCAAGGCAAAGATCAATTGATTTCGCAGTTATACTCTCATGTTTCGTCCTTTCAATGCAAATTGACTCTTTTCAGGACACAAATCAATTCAGCCAATTACAGCCATTTTCCGAACTCCAAAAAAATTATGGAGAAATTCAATAAAACTGATGTCAATTTTGCTTATGTTGAAAAAATTGATATTTTAATAGAAGCTTTTCATGATCGTTTTCTAGACTTCAAAAAAGTGAAACCTCTATTAGACATTTTCAGCAATCCTTTCAACATTTCTCCCGAAAATGCACCGGAATCAATACAGCTGGAATTGATAGACATGCAAAATGATGATAATTTACGAAACAAGTTTAATGAAGGTAATTTACTCAACTTTTACCGTTGCGTTGATAAAACCGCTTATAAAGAGTTGCGAATAAATGCATTGAAATGCGCAAGCTTATTTGGATCGACGTATATTTGTGAGCAAACGTTTTCAGTGATAAAACTTAACAAAACAAAAAATCGAAAATTGTTAGGTCAATGCAATGTCATGCATCAAAATAATAAAACATGAAATATTACATTGTAATGATTAGATTACATTACGATTACATAATTACCACAAACATTTTTGAATGTTCTGTTATTTTTATCATTTGTAGTAATTCATACTATTTAAAAATAAAAATATTGGTGTTAATAAGTATTCTTTGTAGTGGCCCGTCCTTGGCTTATAATTTACCCGAGTGACCCCTGTTCCCTATAAGTCTGTGCATCCCTGACGTAAACAGTGAAAACTGCCGGTAAAATGATGCACTTAATTTTTTTTGATAAATAGGGCGTTATTTATGATCATATTGTACCTAGAGCTGATACAGTCACTGGAGAGTACTATTCTAATGTACTCAGAGGAACCCTAAAGGCAAAATTAAACAAAAAACGACCGCTTTATCAAGACATCGGTTGAATCCTGCATCATGACAATGCAGATCAGCAATTTGTCAACGAACACCTGAAGAATTGGGTAAGAACTGGGTTGGAAAATATGGTTTACCCTCTCTACTCACCTGAGCTTGCTCCATGTGACTTCCATTTGCTTCCTGAAGTCAAAAAAGAATTGAGATGTCGAAAATTTAAGTCGAATTTAGAGTTCAACAATACGGTGAAGAGTATACTAAATAGACTTTAAAAAATGTTTTTTTCAGATGTTTATGACAAGTGGACAAAACGATGGGACAAGTGTATTTCACAAAAATTCTACTATAGCATCAGTCTCATTAGTTTCAGATATTTCCTCGTAAATAAAATGATTATCCGACATTTTTCATGTTTTGCTTGTGTTGAAAATATACAAAATATCAGGTTAGTTTAATGATTTTAATTTTATTAGCCGAAGAGTAAGTTTCTCGCTATAAGTTTATAAGGCAAACTTACTCCTTTTGAGGTCCATTAATGGTTCCACAGGTTTTTTCAAAATAATTTTGCTTCGAGGGTGCTACCTACTTGGGAAGCTGGCGCAGCGAAGGCGTCTGAAGATGGTCGAGATAAAAAAAAGCTGTAGTTGTATCGCACATCGTATGGGAGCTTCTATTTATTATATATGACCTTAGTCAGTGGAGACGGCTGTCGGTGACTATAATAAAAGTTATAAGGTAGCGTCACTCAGTTTTGCTTACGGAAGCTCAGACTGAAAACTGAGAAAAGAGATTGCGATCTTCGCGGCATGCACATACAAACTACTCAAACTCACGCTATATATCCAGACTTACTAATTACCTACGTACTAACCCCAAAATTGGTGCCTAGGATACCTGAAAAGGAAATTGCTACGGGGAGTGCCAAAACAAAGAAAAAAAACTTATGAACAAATAATTCGTATATATAAAGGGAAATAAATGATTATAATAAAATTAAGTAAATTGATGTATTATATTGAAGAATTGACTAAAATAAAATAAAGAAATATTAATCAATTGAAATCTTCACCCTGTATAATTATACCGACTGTATGTTAAGGTAAATATATATATATATATATATATATATATATATATATATATATATATATTGTTGTGGTGCAGAGTGACTCCTTCATTCCAGCTAACTGCGAAAGGAAAGACAGAAATAACATGTAATAGAATGGTTAAAATTGGCGAAAATAGTTTGTAAAATTAGTATCGAAGTGTAGATAAATTAATATTACGATAACTTTGCATATTTCAAATCAATTTACATTTATTTCAAAATTTACTTTTTAATATTTATTTAATTGTCATTTTCATAATTTAAATCATTAGTGCGAAATTACGGATATCTAATTTATCTACATTAAAAATTTGTATCGATACTAGTTAGACACGCCCACATTTCAAATGTAAACTAACCCGCGAAACGGTTATTTTCTTGTCACACATAACACATAACCCTACATTTAAATATCCTGGTCAACCATTTGAAAATTATTATTTTAATTTTGTTCATAAGTTGGAAACAATACATTATTTATATTTATATTATTATAATATGTAATTTGAAGTAAAATTCGAGGCTATTTCACAAAAGTAAAATAGGCTTTGTATGAAATAATTGCCATCGAGCGTCGGTTATAAAATTTTGATTAGAAGTGATAAAAAAAGTGTGACTCAAAATTTAAAATTAAATTAAAGAAGAAATACCTGAGTTAAAAAAAAGTGACCACAAAAGTTAAACAATAATTTGGGGCTACTTTTGTGATATATTTGAAGGTGAAACCAGCGAAGTACAGTTAGAAATCAAACTTAGCATCTTTCGATTGAACACCGGTCCGAGGAGAGATCTCACGCCGTAGCAGTACGCTCATAGCCGGTCAAGCAAAATTGAAATCTCCGCACTCCGAAAGCACGACGAATCGACCAATCTTCATCCATACTATCAAGATTCCTGCCTTAGACGATAAAAAACAGGTCTTATTAATAAAAATTATTTCGAATAAAGACTCTTTGAAAACAATTTACACTTAAAATATTTTTCTATAAACCTAATTGAAATCCTCATAATCTTACTTGAAAATTACATTTAAATATTATTGATTAGTGTGAAAGAACTTTGATTGGATGAAAAACCTGTAGTACTTACCTAGATATAGTTATTATTTAATTCATAACGTTACTCACTTAATAACATTATAACCATTAAAACGTAACCCTATTTAACGTCTTGATTCACACGTGTACGCAATCATATACTATTATTTGTCGTTAGGTACGTTACATGTTATTGTGTACAGAAAACTTATTTATAATAAACTTTTGTATACATTTATTTAAATCAAATCTTTTATTTATGTATGTTTAGCTGATGAGAACTAGGTTATTTGTTTTACATTTCACTACCATACACTTAGGGGAAACATATCGACGAGGAGCCTATAGACAGTCAACTTTGCTATAAATATTCATACTCACCGACACCTAGCCATAACCAGAGATAATACATGTAAGTCGCGGATGATCTACATTGTGTATTCTATATAAAGGCGCCCAATTCAAGTATTATTCTTATACTATACAATTAACTAATATTATCTCTTATTATCAAATTATTATTATTGTATCCTTTAGATCATTCAGCATCTTTTCAATATATATATATATATATATATATATATATATATATATATATATATATATATATACAGACTGTCCCGTAAAAAACGCCAACATTTATTGTCCGGTTTTATTTAAACAAAAAGTAAATTTAATACCATCAAAAACACTATAAGATAGCAGTGTTTTATTTGTTTTAAATTGTTTTCATTAATGTCAAACGACAGTCAAGTTTTTTATTTTAAATGGCAACATATATATTTTTGGCTATATGCGGATTGTATTTTTTTTTCTGAATTCAACGATGTATAACATGTTTATTTTTGATAAACGTTTATTGCAAAAAAAAAACTTTATAAATTTCATCTTTGTCTTCCATTATTTATAAATATTCGAATGTGTCATGAAACATTTGAAATGTAAGTATTATAAATATTATTATAAGAAACAAAACACTTTACAATAAATGTTGAAATTGCCCGCCACCTTGTTTAACACATATCGCACATCTCCTAATAATAAAAAATAAAAAAAAACTTTATAAATTTCATCTTTCATTATAGTAGACTTGGCCCAGTCCACTAGCATTATGTCAATGTGCCTTAAGTGTCAGTTTGACTTTATTAAGTTTTCTGTATTATCCTGTTTGAACGTTTTGCCGCAACAAAAAGCGTATTTTCGTTAAAAATGAATAACAATGAATTAACGGACATGTTACAAGTGTTCTTTGAATGTAATAAAAATCGCCTTCAAGCAGTTCGTCGGTACAGTGCTCGTTTTCCGGACAGAGAAGTTCCAGGTTCGAAAATATTTCAGAGAATTGAAAAGAATTTAAGAAATTATGGATCATTTACCAAACCAAAAACACAAAAACGGAAATTCTCCGAAGATAAGGAATTAGATGTTCTTCTTGCAGTACAGCAAAATTTACGAACTTCGATTCGCGAAATTGCACATAATATTGGGGTATCAAAAACTACAGTTCATGGTATTTTAAGAAAACACAAACTTAAACCGTACATAGCTCGAAAAGTTCATGCATTAGAACAAAATGATCCTGGCCGAAGAATCCAGTTTTGTCGTTTTTATTTAAATGCATTAGAACAAGACCCGAATTTTTACAAAAGGATAATTTGGTCTGATGAATGCACTTTTAGCAACAACGGTATTTTTAATAGAAACATACATCGACAGTGGAGTGCAGACAATCCGAGATTTGTAATTGAAAATAATTTTCAAAGACGTTTCAACGTAAATGTTTGGTGTGGCATGGTGGGTTTGGGTGATCAATTAATTGGGCCATTTTTCATAGATGGTTGCTTAAATCAAGAAAAATACTACACTTTATTACACGAAAATCTCCAAAACTTTTTAGATGAATTACCTTTGGCAAATTTAAATAGAATATTTTTTCAACAAGATGGGGCTTCCGCGCACAACGCCAGAGTAAATACTGATTTGTTGAACACCCAATTTGGAAATAGGTGGATAGGAACATCCGGTCCTATCGAGTGGCCTGCGCGTTCACCGGATCTTACGCCCCTCGATTTTTGGTTGTGGGCTTATCTACAAGATCGAGTTTATTTAACAACTCCAGAAAATGTTGACATTTTAAGACAAAGAATTATTAACACTTGTCAAGAAGTACCTGCCGCTTGTCTTTTAAATGCGACCTTTGGAGTAATTAGGAGATGTACGATATGTGTTGAACAAGGTGGCGGGCAATTTCAACATTTATTGTAAAGTGTTTTGTTTCTTATAATAATATTTATAATACTTACATTTCAAATGTTTCATGACACATTCGAATATTTATAAATAATGGAAGACAAAGATGAAATTTATAAAGTTTTTTTTTTGCAATTAACGTTTATCAAAAATAAACATGTTATACATCGTTGAATTCAGAAAAAGAAACCAATCCGAATATAGCCAAAAATATATATGTTGCCATTTAAAATAAATAACTTGACTGTCGTTTGACATTAATGAAAACAATTGAAAACAAATAAAACACTGCTATCTTATAGTGTTTTTGATGCTATTAAATTTACTTTTTGTTTAAATAAAACCGGACAATAAATAACGGAATTATGAATGTTGGCGTTTTTTACGGGACAGTCTGTATATATATATATATATGAATATATATAATCAAAAATTAATTAAAATTCGGGTAAGCTGTCAATTAAAAAACTCCTTTATTAAATTACCCTATAATTCGCGACACTTTGTCGCTTCTTCTGGGGTAACTACAAGATTAATGAGAAAAATAACAAAAAATAAATAAGAGTATAAAACAGTAGTAAAAATACTTACAAAATGTAGAGTTAAAAAATAATAAAATTGACGTACAAAATATAAAAATGATTAGATATAAAAAATAAAGTAACTATAGAAACAAGCCTTAAGAACTTTTAAAAAACATATATATGAAAAGTTAAAACATGAAAAATAAAAAATATAATGCAATACAAATTAAAACAACATATGGCCCAAATAACAAAACAATTTAAATCGTCAACTAACAGTCAAACCCAGTATATTAAAATAAATTATACTAAGACCATTAGTATCAGATCTATAATTTATGTTATTTGTGTCCCTGTTGATGTGGACCATTTCTAAAAAGGTTCTTTTTTATGGTTATTTTCAACGTCTAAGATTTTAACGTCATAACACCTTTCTTTCTAAATAGTAATGTTGTCTACAGGATAGCATGTTCGGATTGTTGTGGCGTTTATATAAGTCAGACATCACAGTGGCTAAAACAGCGCATTACTCAACATAAAAGTGATGTCCGTATTGGTAAGAGATCTTGTGCATTGGTGGACCATGCACTTGATCGTGACCATACTTTCAATTTTGTTGACGTTAAAATCTTAGACGTTGAAAATAACCATAAAAAAAGAACCTTTTTAGAAATGGTCCACATCAACAGGGACACAAATAACATAAATTATAGATCTGATACTAATGGTCTAATGATGAAATTTATAAAGGTTTTTTTTAATTTTTTATTATTTGGAGATGTGCGATATGTGTTAAACAAGGTGGCGGGCAATTTCAACATTTATTGTAAAGTGTTTTGTTTCTTATAATAATATTTATAATACTTACATTTCAAATGTTTCATGACACATTCGAATATTTATAAATAATGGAAGACAAAGATGAAATTTATAAAGTTTTTTTTTTTCAATAAATGTTTATCAAAAATAAACATGTTATACTCGTACATCGTTGAATTCAGAAAAAAAATACAATCCCAATATAGCCAAAAATATATATGTTGCCATTTAAAATAAAAAACTTGACTGTCGTTTGACCTTAATGAAAACAATTGAAAACAAATAAAACACTGCTATCTTATAGTGTTTTTGATGCTATTAAATTTACTTTTTGTTTAAATAAAACCGGACAATAAATAACGGAATTATGAATGTTGGCGTTTTTTACGGGACAGTCTGTATATATAAAAATATAAGACGAAATTCACCAAAAACTTTAATAAAACGAATTACTTGATATCGTGTCTCTGTTCGTCGAAGATGGTAATTAATTCCTCAGGTCGATCGCTGTTCGGGGAATTAGGCGACCATAAACTCTTCAGTAAGAAGCTATTTTTTCCGTTTACGAAAACGAAATGGAATGCCGCGCAAAAATCAAGGTTAGGTTATATTTTCCTCAAACCTCCGTAAGTCGCAAACGGCAATTCGCTGTTCCAAAAATTAGAATTCACCCTTTGACATGTTCAGTTTATCAACGATGTATTAACTTAAGGTCCAAGATGCATGAATTGACTTCCATTAAGAAGACGTACACTCGTAATTTTTTAAACGACTTTACACTACCAAAGACTGTGTGCTAATCCTCAAATCTCACCCACGTGTCAGCGGAAGGGGTGATATAGTTAACAAAGTTAACCACAGACAGCGGAACAAGTATCCGAATGAACGTATTTAATATAAGATACCGGGACTCGTCAATAAATAATGAAGACTATTAATCGACATTAAAAAGGGAAATTAAGGCATAACAAGGAATTTTAAAAATAACCAAAATTACTTTTTCTTAGTATTACGTTAATCTCGCAGTTTTAATTTAACTTTTGCTCAAGCAATATACTCTTCCAAAAGCTTACCTGTTGGAATAAAGAAGTTAATTAGACCTTTACTTGCTGCATTTCCCCTAAAAAAAACCTTTTTAGGTTTATTGTTACTTGTGCTTCTGCTAAAAAAATAAATATTTTTAAATTTTATTTTCAGTTAGAAATTACCGTATCCTACCATCTGTATCTTACCACCTTCACTTTATCAACACCAATAACTATAGGAACGGTACCACTAAATCGTAGATTGTTGATTTCAAAAGCGGATCCGAATGAATCGCCCGATTATGAAATGGCAACTACATCAACTCGTAATATACAAAGTAATAATATTGTTCCGGAAATAGCCGGTAAATATCTTAAATTAATTCATTATGTTTATATCTAACTAGCTGGACCCAGCAATGCGTTGCTATTGCTATATTTCAGTATATATACACTCATGGAAAAAAAATACGGGCACCGAAGCAAATGTCTGTTAGTACAAGAAGAATTTTACTTTTTTCTTTTTTATTTTTAACAAGACATGAAACATTATCTACGAAGTAATGACAAATAAAAAAAAGGTACTTAACATTTTATTCAATAAGATGTCACGAAACAGTAAATTGTGTAAAATGAACAAAGTCATTGGTCTTATGTAATTTTTTAGTTTTGATATCAGGTACTATAAATTATATATAATGAATTTGACATCTTTAGAAAACCCACTACAACAGATACAGTAATTCCGGCAAATTCCAACCAATCGTGGAATATAAAAATGACAGCTTTTCACAGTTTAATACACAGACTGATTAATTTCCCTCTAAATAATAAGAACTTCGAAAAAGAAGTATATACCATAAAAACTATAGCTAGAAATAACGGGTACAAAACAGAATTCTTAGACAAATTGATTTACAAAAAACAACGCGCTATCCTTACGAATAATTTTTACTCCGGACATACATACACAAAAACTAACAAAGTGTTTCACACCTTAAACTATATACCTGGGGATAGCAATAAAGTTTCTAATAAACTTAATAAATTAGGTTTAAATGTCGTCCTAGTAAATAAATGCAATTTAGGAAATATTCTAGTTAATAATAAAGGAAAAACAGAATTGCGTGATAAGTCAGGTGTGTATGAATTAACTTGCAGTGATTGTGACGCGGTATACATTGGCCAATCAGGACGCTCTATAAAAGAACGTATCAAAGAACATAGAAGTTCTATTCTACATGGCAATATGGTCACGGGATTCGCGGAACACTGTATTCAAAATTCTCATCTGTTTAATGCTAATAATTTCAAACTTTTTCACTCTTGTAATAAGGGTAAAAGGCTTGACTTCTTAGAAATTTTAGAAATTAAAAAACCCATAAATCTCAACAGACAGGTCACAAACACGCAGTTGGATTTTTCAAACACCCCCAGAATCGATGCTGTAATAAACCTTTTTAAAAAATAACTCATAAATATTGGTAGGAGTACACTTTTCACTTAGTTTACATGACTCTTCGAGAATGACTGTAGAAGTCGAAACATATGTCAGAGATATTTTAAATACATTTTGTGAAACAAATATACCAAGTGTTTTATTTAGTAAATTACTATAAATTATACATTTTTGAAAAGGGAAGGAAAACTTCTTTTCGATGGTGCCATAGCCAACTATGACCTCCATAAGAAAACTGAAACTTGACCATTGTAGCTCCACTACTATAATGGTATTCAAAAATCAAAATACACCACCAGATTCCTATTAAGAAAGTGCCTTAAGGAAGTGCAAATTAAATTTGTCTTACTTTAAAAATAAATGAGTTATTAAAGAAAATCGAAAAAACAAAAGTTCACTTTTTTTGCTATAGCGCTCGAAGTACGTTAAATAATCAAAACTAGTGTATAGAGTACAACTTTACCTCTTGAGTATTTGATCCCACTCAGGCTTTACTAATACAGGCAGTGACCAATAGAGAAATGGGGCCCTATTTATAGTTTCCTGAAATAACGAAAAAGCATAATATTAAGGGTTACCAAGCGCACTAGATCCTGCGTTGTGGAAAAATGAGTGTGGATCCTCGCATAACATATTCAGATATTTACATATTTAGATCCTACTAACTAGTAAACATCTACAAATACAAAGTACATAATTTTCCAAAAGTTTATGAATACATATTCATACGTGTTGGTGGTTTAACGTTCAAGTCGCGCACAATTCAGCTTTAATTTATAATCTTGTTAGCGGGGACCATTACAATGTCTTGGATAGTCTGCATACGATCACTGACAAATGTATTTCGAATGTTCAGCCTTTGACGTTTTTGGTCGAATAATAGCAATCAGGGTAGTAGCTATCTTGCTAAGAGATTTTTGCTATATTTGTTGTTGAATGGGCATAATTAACGATTATGCCCATATTCAATTTCGAAGTTGTCACTTCAGCCTCGGGTGAAAACTTGTTAAACATACTTTCAGTGACAGCTGGCGGAGTAGGTAACAGGTTGTAACTTCGGAAAGTAAATTTTATTTAATACTCCGTCCGCCATCATTAACCTAAGTATGCGTTTCCGGTGGGTCTCTTGTTAGAGTAATAAAATTTATTGTACATGTCTAAGAAAGGAAATCTTAACAATGTATATCAAAAGTAAATCCTTTGTTCACTAATGGATTTTATGGTACATACATATTTAGGAATCGTGAGCCTATTATACATATTTAATTAACAATGGGAGTTATACTAAGGGTCTATTGAAATGGTTTACTAATAACCCTAGGCAATAAATAAGCAGTCCGATGTATAAAGCAATAAATAAATTTGGCAAAAGATGCCGATTATTAAATTCTAGCTAATAAATAGATTTGCAGATGAAAATAATTTTATAATTTGTATGTACTAATAAAAATATATTATACAGTGACTCGAAAATGAACGTTAAATATTTATAAAATTTAAAATGTTTATGTTTGAACTCTAGTATTGTTTGACGTCATAATATTTGGGTTATTACTTTGGGGAAATTGTGCCTATCAGCAACAATACCCAAGGGTTACGATACTTTCTTCAAGATTTAATCTTAACCAATAAATAATAAAATGTCATTACTAATTAAGTATTAGTAGTTATCAACGGCAGACTATGTGCCCCACACTGTTAAATTTAATAATACACATAAGGTGTATTAGATAAAAATGTAGATTTTACAAAATAGGGCAGCTTTTTACCAATACTGAAGATCCATTGTACAGATACAAAGAGCACTTTAACTATGCAAATATAACATCTCTCAACGTCGAACAATCCTTCTCAGTATATAAACATATTATTATTAAATTTGACAGTGTGGGCACATAGTCTGCCGTCTTTAGTTATCACTAATCTAAGTATGCATTTCCGGTTGGTTCTTTGTTAGAGTAATTAAATTTATTGTACATATCTAAGAAAGGAGATCTTAACAATGAATATCCAAAGTAAAGCCTTTGTTTACTAATGAATTTTATGGTACATACATATTTAGGTATACTAAGGGTCTATTAAAATGGTTCATTGATAACCCTTTCAAAAATATTTCACCCCCCCCTCCCATCTTCTAATATGTGGTTAAAAATATGGAAAATTGTAACAAAAATTGAAAACCTCCTAATTATATGTATTTATTCATTTTTTTTTTAATTTTCAGCTTCTACCCTTTCCACAAACAAATTTTATAATACCAAATCAATCCGAGACTATGATGATAACGAGCGCACAACATTTTTGCGATAATCACGAAGATTTTTCACCGTATTATCTTGTATATAATTTCAATAGTACTGAAAATATCTTAAAATTACCAATTTCTTCAAAAGTTTATGAAGAAATATTAAATATATATATATATATATATATATATATATATATATATATATATGTATAGGATAAAATAAATTAAAAGCGGGCAAGCGGTCTGTCAATGAAAAACTCATTTATTAAGTATCTCTATATAGCGCAACAACTTTGTTGCTTCTTCTGGAGATAAAAATGTAGAGTTCAAATAATAATAATAGGTAGTTTTTGGAGCGCTACTTGATACATTCTCCATCAAGTAGCGCTCCGAGAACTACCTCTCGAAGATAGAAGCAGCGAGCCTGCCGAAAGCTAGTAGAAACTAGTCCGTTCACGGACTCCTCAACGCGGGTCAGTTTCAGAAATTCAGTCAACACACACACACACGCATATATATATATATATATGAGGAAGGTCTAAATACAAGATCGAAACGTCACGAAACCAAAATAATGTTTTTCTACAAAAGGACACCTTAATTTTACACAAGTGTAGTAAGAAATTAATATATAGTGCTATTTACCATCAACATACATGTTGAATTCCACCATACATATATATATATATATATATATATACAGGCTGTCACACAAAAAACGCCCCACGCTGTAACTCTGTTATTTATATTTCGATTTTCATGAGATAGATACCAAATGAAATGGCTTGATGAGTAGTATGTTTGGGGCTACATTTCCTTTTTTCCACTGCCATCTTCAATTCCTAGCGATTGTCAATTTTTTTTTTCAAATTGCTCGGTATATATTTTTTTGCATAATTGAATAGAGATTTTTTTCCTAAAATCATTGATGTCCAATACATTCATTTTAATTGAAAATTTAGAAGAGAAAAAAATTAAAAAGTTTCCAAACATTCTCTTAAAGTGAATTATTATACTCAAAATAAAATTGTAGTATGTCACTAAGTTGATTGAAATTCATGATTTATTTCAAAAATATACTTGCTTAGTACAGAAAAGTCAAAGATGTCAGTTACATATGCGTAATGCGTTATTTTTTCATCGCACACTACAGTATAACACAAGTCACGAAGAGCATATATGGACAGTGTTTTAATACTTTTTTTCTTCTAAATTTAATTAAAATTAATGTATTGCACATCAATGGATTCGGGAAAAAAATCGCTATTCAATTATACAAAAAAATATATACCGTACAATTTGAAAAAAAAATTGACAATCGCTAGGAATTGAAGATGGCGCTGGAAAAAAGTAAATGTAGCGTCAAACATAGTACTTATAAAACCATTTCATTTGGTACCTATCTCATGAAAATCGAAATATAAATAACAGAGTTACAGCTTGGGGCGTTTTTTGTGTGACAGCCTGTATATACAGTATGACTGAAGTTTGATTTTGATTTTTTTGGGGGATATATTCTAAAAAATATAACAAATAAAATAGTAAAAATTTGTCTAATAAAAATTGTCTAGAAACGCCAAAAAAAAAATTTATAATAGCCCAATGTTTTCAAGTTTCACTGTACACATTTCATACATAAAAGGTCAGTAACCGATGAGTGGCCTTAACGATATGAAGCTGTGTCAGGGCCAAGTTTAAGATGTGTGAGACTCAAGTAACATGTGATAGAATGAAATGTTCGGTTTGTTTGTTTTTTCGCTAAATTTATTTATATATATATATACAGTATGACTGAAGTTTCATTTAGTTTTTTTTTTTGGGACATATTCTAAATAATATAACAAATAAAATAGTAAAAATTTTATCTAATAAAAGTTGTCTAGAAACTCCAAAAAAAAATTATTTATAACAGCCTAATGTTTTCAAGTTTCACTGTACACATTTCATACATAATAGGTCAGTAACCGATGAGTGGCCGTAACGATATCAAACTGTGTCAGGGTCAAGTTTAAGATGTGAGACTGCAGTTTACTTGGTACATGTGATAGAATGAAATGTCCGGTTTGTTTGTTTTTTCGCAAAATTTATGGGCGGGAATAATAGATAACTTTATCGTCGGCCCGTTTATTCTCCCTGCTCGTGTTAATGGCCGAACTTATTTAGAATTCTTACAATATAATTTACAACCGCTGTTAGAAGATGTCCCCTTTAATATTAGATATCGGATGTGGTTTCAACATGATGGTGGCCCGGCACATTTTACACACACTGTTCGTAGACATTTAAATAATGTGTATCAAGATACGGGAGCAAAATGTCCTTCATCGTGTCAACGAAACACTCATTCGACGTTTGGAGTTGTGTGTGCGAGTCGGTGGGGGAAACTTCGAACACCTGTTCTAGACATTTAAAGTACCTATTAACTATCCTAAAAATATCGTTTTTGTTACTATTATTAATTTATATATTTTTTTTTAATTAAAAAACGTTATTGTTTTTAAGTTTGTTTTATGTTATTTAAGTTAACAAAAGGAAACTTCTGTCATACTGTATATATATTCGATTAAGAAAACAAACTTGAAGCTTGAAGGTAATTGCAAAAAAAATGTATGCGTGGAATATATAAAAATGTTTTTTTTTATTTAAAAAAATATATATTTTGAGGTTGTTTTGTATTTTTTTTACATATTTGCAATATAGTCTTACTAATAAATACTGCATGTATAAAATGATATTTTCAATCTACTAATTTATGGAAATCATTGTTTGCCAAAATTTTTGTTTTACTTAATAAATATACTTTGCTTTTCTATTAATTTAATTATTCCCCTTTTAAATGCGTAAATATATCGTGTCTTCAAAAACTTTCCTCATTATTAGACTCGGCAAAGAGGGGCAATTTCCAGTGCAGTGCCGAGAGCATCGTAAAGAGGAGAAGCGCGCGGTACGGAAACTAAAGCGTCCGTGTCAAAGCACACTTGTTCAGTATTAATTATTCCACTGGTCGTTGTGAGTGCATGTCAATACACACATACTTAGAAAATGTCCCATTTAAGTACGTTTCGGAAACTTCAGATCTCAAGATTTCTGTATTGAATGTGTAAGTAAATATGTATGTAAATTAATGAAATAATATTGTAAATAGGTCTAAATGATTTATCGGAATCATCACAAGAGCTTCTGGAGAGGTTATATCCAACTCCATAGAGGTAACGTGATCCTGTATATAAAAACTACTGCTCCATTATTAAAGAAAAAGAGAAAAAGTATCCATAAATATAATATAATCATGTACTCATCTTTAATTTAATTTTCATTTTAAAACACAAAATTTTGAATATATCTAAAATAAATAAATTCTCATATAATTTAAATTGACAAATACTGTAAAAGGAATATATTAAATACTATATCAAGTTTGTTTCCAAACGAAAATATTAAGCAAAGCAATTCCATTTTGATGTTTATAATCGAACATTTCTATACAAGAAGTCATATTGTAGCAATTCTTTCATACAAGTTTGTATGATCCCTTTGTTTATCACTGCAATTGTATAAATATAGATGCTCTGAAAAAGAAATATATATAAAAAATAATATAATAACTAGAGAACGGACGCAATTTCCATAAAACGCAATCGGCAATTGGAATTGTGTATAACGTCGTTCAGTACATCCCGGCGTAATTCAATGAAGTATTTGTTTGACTTACTCGGACACCTGGTCTCGACGCGATAACAATGAACAAGCCAGCTATTGTATTCCGAGAATATAGTGCTTTTTAAAGTGTTTTCATGAGCGTAGATAGAAGCGGGGTTTTTATAATGTATTTTATTTATTAATTTATATTTCGTAAGATAAATAAAGTGCTGTGAGTAAGTTTCTTGTTTTCATGGCTTTAACTGTTAATTACATCGTAATTTTTGTGATAGATCCTGTTTAATATCGTTTGATTGAATCTATTTCTACCAATTATTTCGACGTAAGAGTGTCCATTGAATTTCGTTCAGTTTCAATAACTTACGCACACATTTTTAGTTTTCATTTATTTAGATCTAGAGCATTGTTTAAGTTACTTTTTCAGACATGATATGGAAGAATGCCGAGAACGGCATTGTAAAACAATGGCGAGTTGGATTGACGGTCATACTGATTGTATGTCCATTGTCAGTGATTCCGAAATTTATTACAAAATCCGTAAAATATCGTCTAAAATTCGTCACTTAGGATCGCAAACACATCTGAACTCTGTAAAACTTTTATGGCGGCTAATATTCCATTAAATAAACTTAGCAACCCCACTTTAAAAATATTTCTTCAAAAATATACTGGTCGAAATGTTCCTGATGAATCAACTTACGCAAATATTATGTTTCTAGGTGGTGTACTAGAACAGTAGAACGCATTAGAAGCCTTCTTTTAAATCAATACATATGGATAAGCGCCGACGAAACGGTGGATATGTTAGGACGCTGTGTGGTAAATGTTGTAGCTGGTGTACTACATCCAACTATTCCCTATAACTCATATGTAATAGCAACAAGTGTTATAAATAGAGTTGATGCGGAAACAGTTGCTGAAACCATTAAGGAGAATATGCAAAAAAATGCTAAACAGGATACCTGCAATCTGAAAAGAAAAATTCAAGCAGCCAACTTGCTAAAGAGAGAAAAAAAAGGTAAAGAAAAGGCTAAAAAACAATTAACTCATATATTATCAAATTTAAAGAAAAGAAACCAACAACGTTAAATGAAATATATGGTATTCAGTTATATCCTGTCCAAAAATATGATGACCCTGTATATAATGTCACACTGTATAAAAATATGTAATTTAAACATTACAAAAAAAAGAAAACGGATGATTTTATAAAAGAAACTGTGCATAATATGCAATGAAAGCACATTAAATGAATATCCAATGAAATAGAGAACTATGATATATACCGTATGGAAATGTAGTGAGTTAATGGCCGAGACATGAACGACACCCCACCAGTACACTAGATAAAAGAGAAGTGTGGTTTATAACTAGAGAACGGATGCAATTTCCATAAAACGCAATCGGCAATTGGAATTGTGTATAACGTCGCTCAGTACATCCCGGCGTAATTCAATGAAGTATTTGTTTGACTTACTCGGCCACCTGGTCTCGCAGCGATAACAATGGACAACCCAGCTATTGTATTCTGAGAATATAGTGTTTTCAGTGGTGTCGTGTACGTAGATAAAATAAATAAGTTTATCGTATTTCGTAAGAGAAATAGCACGTACATTCCTTTTCTTTTCATTTAAGCAACATCTTCCAATTATATTCACATAAGTGTGCATAAAATTTAGTTATTTAATTTCGTTTAATTGGATCTAGAATATTCTTACTTTTTCAGACAATGGAAGAGCGTCGAGAATGGCATCGTGAAACAATGGCGAGTTGGATTGAGGGCCATACTGATCGTATGTACATTGCCAGTGATTCCGAAATTTATTGTGAAGTGTGTGAAACGTTATTGAAAAATTGCAATAAATCAACCGTAAAACGTCACGTAGGATCGTTAAAGCACGAAAAAAAATTGAACCCGTTGGAATCTGACAACGAAGAACTCTGTGAAACTTTTATGGCAGCTAATATTCCATTATTTAAATTGAACAATCCAATTTTGAAGACATTTCTGAAAAAAAATACTGGTCGAAATGTTCCTGATGAATGAATCAACTTTACGCAAATATTATGTTTCTAGGTGCTATACGAGAACAGTAGAACGCATTAGAAGCCATCTTTTAAATCAATACATATGGATAAGCGCCGACGAAACGGTGGATATGTTAGGACGCTGTGTGGTAAATGTTGTAGCTGGTGTACTACATCCAACTATTCCCTATAACTCATATGTAATAGCAACAAGTGTTATAAATAGAGTTGATGCGGAAACAGTTGCTGAAACCATTAAGGAGAATATGCAAAAAATGCTTCATTCGGACGCCACGTACAAAGAAAAAATACTTTTATTTGTCAGTGATAGTTCTGCGTATATATTAAAAACAGGCAGACTATTGAAGAAAACATATCCTAATATGCTGCATATTACTTGTGTAGCACATGCTCTCCACAGAATCTGTGAATATATCAGAGACACTTTTCCGGAAGTTGATAGACTTGTATCAGCTTTTAAAAAAGTTTTCAGAAAAGCACCATTGAGAGTAGCTCTTTTCAGGGAAAAATTTCCATCTCTGTCACTGCCTCCCACTCCAGTAATAACTAGATGGGGAACATGGCTGGAAGCTACTAGTTATTATGCTGAGAATTTCGATAGTCTAAAACATTTCGTAACACTGCTAAAGGAGGATGCTAGAAGTATTGGTGAGTGCAAGGAGCTCACACAAATCCCAAATTTAAAAAATCAATTGTACATACTTTCTTCACAAACACTTTGGAAAATTGCCAAAACTAATCACTTATTTTGAAAATTGAAATCTAAAATTAAATGACGGATTAACCACATTAGATGTGGCTGTTAATAATTTGAAAAGTATTCCAAGTGACATCGGATGTGGCCTTCGGCAAAAGTTTGAAGCAATTCTTAATAGAAATCCAGATTTAATTACATTGCAGCAATTATGTATGGAGACAATTCCACAAAATCTAACGGCTAAATATGAAGAAATAAAAGAATATTTCCAGTATGCACCTATAACCAGTTCCGATGTAGAAAGGACGTTTTCTATTTATAAGGATGTACTTAATTCAAAGAGAACAAAATTGACAGAAGAAAACCTTGAGAAACTATTGCTAGTCAATATTAATACTCCTTTACTCAACTTGAACGACAAAATGAACAAATAAAAATGTTCCAATTATAGAAATAAAATTAAAACTTTAAGAAAACAACTTTTCAACAAATACATATGTATTTCGTAATTTTATAGATCACCACCCGTTCGTTTTCCAATTATATAAATAAAATTAAAAACTTTATAAATACAACTTTTCAACAAATAAATATGTATTTCGTAATTTTATAGATCACCACCCGTTCGTTTTCCAATTATATAAATAAAATTAAATATTTTAGAAATACAGCCTTTCGCCAGTACTGCACTGAGTGGTAAGCGTGTCCGTTCTCTAATAATAATAAACTTTTTATTTCCAATCGTGTAATATTTTCTTTAAACAATATTTTGAGTAATTACCCAATTAAAGACGCATATAATCTGTTTGTGTCTTACGTTATTGTGACCCCCTCTGAAGATTAAACGACAACGTGTTCTTCGATTGTAGTTTAGCCCGTGCTATTTTAAGAAACAACATCTATACATTAAAATAACTAATTGGTGAGTTTACTGAGTAAAGTGTTTGGGGATTTTTCCAGTAAGAGATAAGTATACATGTTTGTGATTGGAATTAATACAACGTTATTAAAATAATCATTTTATTTAATTTATTCAAATTATTAACATTTATTTATACATTAATCGCTTGTATTTAAAGCCACTACATAAATAAAGCCAATATAAATTCAATATCTAATTTCTCAATTCAATATCACTCACTCATATCATTTATATTCACATATTATTTACTCCCCGGTTACAGTATACTGGCCAAAAACCATAATTGATATCTAAAAAGAAAATACATAATTTGTTTCCTGAATGTCTTTGGCTCCAAGGACTTGTAACAATTCGGAATAGAATTCTACAGCTGGTAGAAGGATCTTTCAAAAAGCGTCAATCTGTGTTTTTCCGTTGTTACTTTAAGTTGTATATAATAAAAACCTTTTTATGTATTGGTGTTTTTTTTAATAACAAAACGTAACTTACTTTTTATGAATCGCCCCGTATTATATTATAATTTAATGTAATGTAACTAATGTATCATAAATTCTTAAATACAATTTGCAATATTTTTTTCTTACCAAATAAAAATAATTCATATAAAGTTTTAATAACGATTCAAATAATACATAATTTTATCTTAATATCATCACGATTTCTTTTAATTTTTGCGCAATTCGACGAGTCACGTCTAATAACTGTATAATACTTTTGGATAAATTATGTTCCTCACATAACCTGTCCCACATATTCGTGTATCACGCTGATCCCGACTGACCAACAAAGATTAACCTACTATATACGTTGGGTCTATGTAAAAAAATACGCCTCTTAATGGCATTAATAATTTCTCTTTAGAGAAAATATAAAATGAGTTTTTTTTGCAAATATGAATCTAAAATTAGTCAATCATATTAGTCTATCATATTACTCGATTCCATGTATTAGTGTAGTTGTCCATTTTAATAGCTTCTATTTCAATTTGCTTTGCAGTTTCTCTTTCTTTTTTGAAAATGTTCGTTTCAGTAAGGTTTTAAAATCATAATTGTATACTGTGTGCATTTTTTAACTCGAAACTTTCAAATGTCTCGAAAAATAAGCAGTTTACGATAAAATGTTCAGATTTAAAATTTTATAATTTAAAGCAGGAATTACATTAGTGAATTAGTTCTTCTCTCTCCCTCCTTGCAGCTGGGGCGGGGATAATTTTGAAATCTTAAATACGTAGGAACCCGTATATTTCATTACAGATTAGAATTCTACTGGAAAAAGTACATAGAATCTACTTGAAACATTTTTTTCAATTCATGATAGATGACGCTGGCTGTAATCGATGGAATTACGATTCTGCAATTCGTTTTCAATAAAAAGAATACCACGAAAAATGACTTATCAACAAAATACTATTTTCATAACCCAGGAATAATAAAGGAAGGAATAATCCTTTTTCGCATACTGAGTCAATGCGATTTTAATTTGATGTGAAAGTTGTTGAATTGATTTAAAAGGTAATCTATTTTATTTATTGATATACATGTTATGGTGTCGTCTACATATCTTTTAAAGAAGATGAGGTTGTAGTGTAATGAATTGCTAATATTATGTTCCAATGCCAGATTTGCACTAGGAGCAGCTAAAGGATAGCCCATGGCAATACCAAATGTTTGATTGTAAAAATAAGTTTTATATTGAAAATATGTGTTGTCGAGACAAAATGTATACCTCTCAGTGGCGGCTGGCGCATAAGCGCTGCAGTGCTGCAGAGCTCCCAAAAAATTGGGCGGGCGAACCTGTATTAGTTATAACTAGTTTTCTTTTACATAATTTTTCCGACATTTCTGATGTTTATAAAAGCGTAACATATTGTTGTGAAAATTCCCCCCCTGTATATAAAAAAAATTGCATATTTTCCTACATCATCCTGTATAGGACATCAAACCCTACAATTTGACACCTCAATCATCAAAATCCGATCAGTAGAAGCCGAGATATTCGCTTCCAAAATTCCAACACTAACGCCGGTTATATATAGTATATTATCAAATAATATACAATAGGCGACCAGTGGAATAACCAACCTAATTCGCGCGATCGCTCACTTGTTCCTTATCTGGTCCACACGAACGTGCGCACAGAGCTCCTTCAAACACCCGCGCGCACCCCGCTACCCCCGCTGCTGTCTAAAACCAATGCGTGATTTTATCAGGCATGTTCGCTGCATTCAGTTCAGCGCGGTCATATGATTCGGTATAGGTATTTAATATTTTCGCGTGTTTTTTACTGTGCGGCGAGTTCAACGTAAAAACAATAATATTAGAGTGCGCGTGCTTGTTTGTTTTTGTGTATTGTTGACAATTTATATAAACTCTCTGTATTATGGAGGTGGTCTTTAATTTAATTAATGTGAAGAGATTCTTTAAATATTCATTTGAAGAAAAGATAAAATTAAAAGCAAATAGTAGGCCATTAGTAGATATCACTATTGAAAAGCTGGTGTAAGTAGAGGGAAAAATTATACACGTAAATTTAGTAGCGATATTTATTCAAAAAACGAATGGATTTGTGGATGCAACAAAAAAATGCTTTATATTGTTTTCCCTGTTTACTTTTTGGTGGCGATAAAGCTTGGACGGAAATAGGAGTCACGGATCTAGAGCACTTGAGTTTGAAAATAAAAAGACATGAGAATTCTAAAAGCCATCTACATAATTGTATGGAATTTGCGTTACTAGGGTCAACTAATATTATGGCTCAACTAGATTCTGCTTATTGGGTAAATATACAGAGACGTAATGAAAATGTGTCATAGAATCGTTATATTTTATCAAAAATTATTAATTGTATAAAATTTTGTGGAGCTTTTGAATTGGCCCTTCGGGGACATGATGAGAGCGATACTTCCGAGAATCCGGGGATATTTCGTGGACTTATTAATTTTTCGGCTGAATTAGATGCAACTCTAAGTGAGCACCTAAAAAATTGTTCGGTATTTAAAGGCACTTCTAAAGAAATACAGAATGATCTGTTACAGTGCATACTTGAAGTCTGCCAAGAACAAATAATTGAGGAAATTAATAATTCTCCGTTTTTGGCGATCATGGCGGACGAAACAACGGATGTTGCTGCAAAAACTCAAATGGTAGTTATTTTTAGATATGTCTATGTGAACTACGTCATTCCTGAAAAATGTGATGCAGAAACACTTAACTTCACCTAACAAACTGATTGCACAGAGTTACGATGGAGCAGCGGTGATGAGCGGATAAGACGCAGGCGTTCAAGCATTGATTAAAAAAAAGTACCCTTTTGCGCACTATGTACATTGCTATGCCCATCAATTAAATTTAATTATATCTAAAGCTGCTTCTGCAAATTCGCAAGTACGTGTATTTTTTGGAAATCTACAAGACATTCCCGGCTTTTTTAATAATTAACCCCAACGAGTAGAAGTGTTAAACAAGATTGTAAACAGAAGGATCCCCCACGGCGCTACAACCCGTTGGAATTTTAATATCAGGACCATTAATGTTGTGTACGAAAATAGGGCTTCTCTCATTGAGTGTATGGAAGAA
This sequence comes from Melolontha melolontha, assembly GCA_935421215.2. Classification (NCBI taxonomy): domain Eukaryota; kingdom Metazoa; phylum Arthropoda; class Insecta; order Coleoptera; family Scarabaeidae; genus Melolontha; species Melolontha melolontha. Next base: position 14,718,705 of record OW285236.1, read on the forward strand.
ATAGAAGAACAATTCTCCAACAACACAGTCTGTAGTGCAGCCGCCTCTATTCGCCGTACATTAAATGATCGATCTTCAATTTTTGGCTGACTTTTTTCCATCATGTAATGCCCCATGTAGATATCCTGTTTAATCAATTGCAGCAAAGAAAAATTGAACCCACTCTAGTAAAAGACGCTATCGAAAATTTTGAACGCAGTATAGGCCAAGTTCGAAATAATATTGACAACATCATAAGTGAAGCATCAGATTTAATAAGCGATGAGCCACCACCAGAAAAACGCAAACGTCCAAATAACAGCAGATTTAATCATCGAATTTCGGCTTTAGAGGTGTGTGATGTTATTCTAAATTGTGCAAAAGATCGATTTCATTTTAAAGAGCATCTAGTAGTGGCATCACTTTTTTTTTCGGAATGCTTTGGAGAATATTGCAGTAGATTTCCTGAGGACAAACTCACTTCCGCATGCTCCTATTATCCCACCCTTGATAAAGAAAGATTACGAACTGAATTGTCTGTTATTTACTCAAGAACTGATTGTAGATCTTTAAAAGGCGCACTACCTCCTCTAAAATTTTTAATAAAAAACAATACGTTGAAGGAGACTAGAAAATTATTAGAAATTGTAATAACAACTCCCATGACAACATCAGAGGCCGAACGATGCTTTTCAACACTAAATCGAATTAAGACGTTTCTCAGAAATTCAATGACCGAAGATCGTTTAACATCTCTTTCCATGCTATCTATCGAAAAAAAGTTTATTTCCGAAATAGACAATTTTAATGACAAAGTGATAACAAAATTTGCAAATCGAAAAGAACGTAGAATAGATTTAATTTATAAGAAATAATTTGTTAGTAAAGTAGTGCTTAGTGACTCTTATTTTTTTGTGTGACAATTGACAATCGTTCCAGAAATCCATTACTTCAGTGCGGAAGGCGAGGAAAGCACGATAAGATCGATGGGAGACAACCTCTTACTGCCCGTGCAAGGTAAATTTTTTTGTAAAACTTGCAGAACACCTTAAAATTTTTAGCACGAGCCGCCACTGATACCTCTCATAAATTTGTTTCTATTTAGTAATGTGTGTGGACTAATTTCATCCCTTTGGATTCTATTATATTTATAGCTAGATTTATAGGAATATTAGTGTATAAAAATTCTAGATCAAGTGCTATAATTTTGTGATCTGTTTGTACTTTTTGTTCCTTGAAGAAATTTTGAAATTGTCATGAGTCTTTGGTATGATATTCCGTTTTTCCTAACATCTTAGATATGCTATCACCTATACGAATTTTGCTATATTATAAGTAGGGGCTTGTATGTTTGATACCATTAGTTTTAAAGGGATATTATTTTTGTGGATTTTTGATAATTCATATATTGATGAAGAATGCCGACAGTTGAACATCTTAAGTCGCTCCACCGGCGCAAACATAATAATAATTTATGGCTTTCCAATGCCCCTGTTATTGGCGTCAAACTGTTGGTGAATGCAAAGGCATGGATAATTATTATTAAATTTGAATGTATTTTTAAATAATGTAACTTCTTATCCATGACAACTTTACATATATAAATATGACATTAATATATTGTCATTTATAATTAAAAAACCCTGTATGCGTTTCTGATTAGCTTGAACCAAGGTCTATCGTGGCTTGGTTTGTTAAAGCGACGGTCCGGTAAACCGTAGACTTAGGTTCAGGTCCCAACGTAGACAGGGGTTTTCAATTAAATTTCGTATGACTTGCGTTATAGTTTGTAGACAGTATTGTCTACATTCACATTTACTTCACAATTACATACTAATTTGATAATATTTATTAATATTTAATATAAAAGACGAAAAACTCCTAGAATTTATCAATTGATATATTAAATGAACGGCTAAGAAATTATCTAAATATACATATAGCTATGGAGTAATGGTTAGCAATTTCAAACCTTCAAAACTGACATCTGCTTTGAAGGCTGACATCTGCTTTCAACGACTGACATCCTGCTTTCAATAACTGATATCTGCTTTCAGAACTGACATCTGCTTTCAAAAACTGACATCTGCTTTCAAAAACTGACATCTGCTTTCAAAAACTGACATCTGCTTTCAAAACTGACATCTGCTTTCAATGGCTGAGATTTGCTTTCAATGACTGACGTCTGCTTTCAGAACTGACATCTGCTTTCAAAACTGACTTCTGCTTTCAAAACTGACATCTACTTTCAATGACTGACATCTATATCATTAGCATTATCACCTTGTATGCGTTTCTGATTAGCTTGAACCAAGGTCTATCGTGGCTTGGTTGATTGAAGCGACGGTCCGGCAAACCGTAGACTTGGGTTCAGGTCCCAACGTAGACAGATCGTTTTTTATCTATCTTGCAGTGTAATTACTTATTCGCAAGGCTGTAAGTCATAAAAGTCAATCGTCTATGGCCGTAATTCACCGCACAGATAATATATATATATATATATATATATATATATATATATATATATATATATATGTTTAGATAATTTTTTAGCCGTTTAGTTAATATATGAATTGATAAATTCTTGTCTTGGAGTTTTTCAGCTTTTTATATGAAATATTTACAAATATGTATTATCAAAATAGTATGTAATTTCATATGACTTGCGTTGTAGTTTGTAAACAGCAATGTTTACATTCCCAACTTAATAAGTCGGCGATTAAAGGTCTTGTTCATTACTTCAAAGTATATATATTTAAAACAACCCTACGTTCATTACGTCAAAGTATATATATTTAAAAAAACCCTACATGTTTCGGCAATGATGCCTTTGTCAAGGATATTCTCTATATATATTTTTTATATCCTTGACAAAGGCATCATTGCCGAAACATGTAGGGTTGTTTTAAATATATATACTTTGAAGTAATAAACCAGACCTTTAATCGCCGACTTTTACCTTATGTACTTTTACCTTATGTATATATATATATATATATATACGTATATATGATATGTATTTTTATGATATACATATAAATTTTATAGTAGAACTAATTAATTATAATTTCTGTTTTGTAACAGAATAATAATGCAAGATATCTTAGTGAAATCGTGGGAACTTCTTCCTGCAAGTGACCTAACGATATCTGTTTATTTAAGTTTGTAATAAAGATTCATAAATTCAATCAGTTTTAAGTTTATATAGTGTGGAGATAGACATTTTGCCATGTAGGGACTAGACTTCCGCTCAACAAGTGTTGAATAACACTCAAATATTTATCAGTAGCATCTAGAGCATTTTTACTAAGTCAAACCAAACACCTTGTGACATAGTTTAGCGTTTGGAGGGACTAGATCCCCTAGGCTAAGTGTGCTGATATACACGAGTGTGCGGATTTGAAGATTTATCAAAAATCTGTGAAAGGCTTCAAGTTATATGTGTGTTTTTCAATTATCCGCATAATATAGTATTATGGTAATTTTATTTAGATTAATCAATGATTTATAGTATATTTAAATACGTGATTTATAAATATATTAAAAGTTTGAACAATAAATTAATTTTATTTCATATTTTGTTGCATTATTTACGTTTAGATTCAATTCTAGGCGTAGTTACATAGAAACCGATTGCAAAATCCTGAGACATGATTTCTAAAAGTCGAAAGAAATATATGCGTTAGTGACAATTTACATTTTAAATAATTAGCGTCAAACTACATAGCAATATATAGGAACGTAACAATATATAGCAAAAGTAATTAAATACGAAAGTATTTTATTTTCAAACAGGTAATCGTTACTTTGGATTATCACTAACCTTCACAGAACAATTAACAAAAATTCGAACTCTAGTGTCATATCGATATGTGTAATTCATTCTTTAGTTTAATGTTTAAGTGGTTTAAATATTCTTTCGTAATTTATAAAGACAGGTGACTTAATGACTTCCTAGAGGAGTAGGCGAAGTTTGAAGAACGTTCGTACATTCTCCTCTAAGGTACTTTATAAAAAGTTTCGGCAGCTGTACAACATATATTTAATTTATCGGGTGAAGAATTTTACCTTTCTCCAGAGTTCTCGATTATATAATGAAGTACATTCTTTCTCGGTGCCCAATGCTTTCGGAGACATGCCTTTGGTCCAGTTATTTTCGATAGCCCGCCAAACCGTGAGAATATGAACAGGGATGAGATGCACACTTGACTTGACACGCAAAAACTCAATTTCAATGGCTAATTTCGCGTTGCCCTTCTACAAAAGAATTTTTCAACATACTATTTGTCTTAAATATATTTTTTTACTTGCATAGTATTCGTCCGAAAAGTTTACAGAAGAAGAAATTACGGTACAGAATCATTAACTGCTCTTAATTACAGTTGAATCGTTTAAGCTGACGCATTTTGGTGGCAATTATTTTTAATGGTTCATCAACATTAATACATTCAAATCAGCCAATGCGTTGCTCTGGAATTTAATGGACGTTAATTAACAGGACATTGTATTTTCTAGTATTTTTTATATTAAAAGTCCACTTCAGCATACGCAGCTAGTTCATAAATATTGTCGTGTCCTATTAGTAGAGCAGACCAATTTCCGCGCGCGCCATGAGCGCCGGTATGGGAGTGTAATTCGTAATATATTAGAATATGCGATCGAATAGAGACGCAACATGAGCTTGTTACCGATATAAGTATAGAAGTAGAGACATTTATTCTATCAGAAATAAATAAATATACATTTGGCTTTCTGCTATTAAAGTAATATGCATAAACACATGAAAAATAAGAATAATACATATTATAGCAGCTTGTATGTACGTATAAATAAAATGGAAAATGTATGAAATCAGTGATTGTGTGCACGACAGAGGATTTAAAAACACTTGCCGTTTTAAGCGTCTTCCAAGGATTGAGAAACTGGAGAAACTCGATTGTATATTTTCAACATCATGTGCGTTTCTAAGGTTATTTCTGAAAAACATGTCCGCCGTGAGGAAAAAATATGTTTATATGCGGAAAACGAGCGTTCTACATTTAGTGATGTTATATTCGCATAATCAAAATACTTTTTTAAGCAACTTAGACGTGCCCTCACAAATACGTGTTAAGGTGTCAAAATCTGCATTTCTGTCTAAAACACTTTCACTTTTTGCGTCTTCTACAGCACACAGTTGTGCGTGAACATCTTTAACGATTTGCAGTGATTCCTCTAACGACAGCGACGAATTTTCTAATTTTGTTATTGCTTCTTCTAGTTCCAAGTAATTCTCACGAATACTTTGTAAATCCATTTTAATCTGGGCATCTTGAAATTTTTTCTGGCTTGTATTGATAGTTGCATTTTCTTTCGGATTGAATGATAAAACCACGTCCTTAATTTTTTCAAAATGTTCATGATAGTAAAACCCCGCCCGTAACCATGTACCCCAGCGTGTCAGAATCGGCTGTGGGGGTTAGGGGTATGGCGAAACAATTCGTGAAATTTCGGAATACGTTTTGGAGATTTCAGGAATACTGCCTTTGTACTCGATATTAAAGCATCTACCTCTGGATAACATCTACGAACCTGTTCTGCCACAAGGTGTAGAGCATGGAGTTTACAAGTAATATGTAACAAGTTAGGACAATATTTTCTAAGAGACCGGCCTACAGAACACATGGTTGCGGCGCCATCGGTCATAAACATTAATACTTAGTCTTTCGAAAGTTTAAATTTTTCCAAAGTATCTAATAGCACCTTGGAATTTTTTTCGGCATTACATTGTTCTAGTCGTCTGGATGCTAATAAAATTGAAGACGTTGGTTGATGTGGTTCCATATTACGCGCCATCACATTAACTACAGATTGTTTTTTGCTTTCAGTTGTTTCGTCCACAGATAACCACAGTTTCTTATTTTTAAGTTCGGCTTTGATTTTATTTTCAACCTGTTTACGCACCGATGGTAAATTCCTTCGTAACGTTGTCGTGCTCGGCAATGTTTGATTCGCGTATTTATTCCAAAATGACATAAATGAATCATTACTTAAAAAAGGTATATAACCCCTTACCGCAATTATTAATCGTATCCTAAATACGTAATTCGACAACTGAGTTGTCATTATCAGTAGGTAAAAACCACTAATCAAAAAGTCGCACATAGGGCACAGTAAAGCGAGAGAACCGCTTAACGCAATAACTACTTTACACCGCGTCCACGTATAGACTAATTTTAAACAAGCGATTCTAAACTACGGGAGGTCGAAAAAAACACTTACCCCTAAGGAAAAGGTCTACACATTTGTTAAGTCTCCGAGTTGAAGTATGTCGAACCGAGAGACGGCCAACATTCCTATCAAAGGGAAACGGCAATAAATATGTCCCAATAACTACAATTTTAAAAAAGACGATGACACAGTTAGGGTAATAAAAATGAAAAGAGACAGCTGAAAGGGATCGGTGACCTATCGCTATTCCTTGAATTATATTTATTTTTCGCGATATGTATACTTTCATAAGCATCAAGTTCGTGGGGTTTATTAATTCCTTCGACTAACTTCAACCCTGTAATCGATACATTTCGTTTCTTCTTTCTAGTCCATTTCTTTCTGTTTTTAGTATTTCTCTTTATTTTCATTAACTACGGAGAATTCTCGTAGGGCAACCATGATAAGATACATTAGAGGCCATACAGATTGGTTGCATATTCGTAATGATACCGAGATATATTACAGTGCCTGTTTATTAAGTTTAAGGCGTCCACAAAAGTGTAATGTGCAGAGACAAGTTTCTTCGAAAACTCATCAAGATAACATATCACCATCTACACCTTACACGAAAAACTGTGTGAAGCTTTCATGGTGGCCAATATCCCATTCAAAAGGCTTAACAATCCAGTCCTCAAGAGGTTTCTTACAAAATATACTGATCGGGATATACCAGATAAATCTACTTTACGTAAATACCTCTTACCAAAATGTTATTTGAGAACCATTGGAAAAATACGAACTAACCTATCTCGTCATGATCTTTGGGTAAGTGCAGACGAAACAACGGATGTAATGGGACGATATGTGTTAAATGTAGTTGTTGGTATTCTTCATCCGACAACTTCATACCAACCATACTTAATTTCAACTAAAATATTGCCAGTCGTAAATGGTGAAACAGTTGCAGAAGTAATTAATCAATGTATTCATAATATTCTGTCATTGGATATCAACTATGAAGACAAGATGCAATTATTTTTGACTGATGTAGCAGCTTATATGTTAAAAACAGGGAAGTTATTAAAGCAATCTTATCCCAATAGGCTACACGTTACCTGTGCAGCACATGCACTACACAGAATATGTGAATACATCAGGCATCATTTTCCAAATGTTGATAAGTTAGTTTCATCATTAAAAAGATATTTCCCAAAGCACCTTCACGAGTGGAATTATATAGAGAAATACTTCCAAATTTGCCTTTACCCCCAGTTCTTGTATTAATTAGATGGGGGAAATCGCTAGAAGCAGAATTTTTCTATTCACAACATTTTGAAGAACTAAAAAACTTTGTTTTTCATCCTCAAGATGATGATACGCAATGCATTTCTAATTGTAAACACCTGATACAAATTGAAAATTTACAAAAGCTTAACTTTATTAAAGCTAATTTCCAGTGTCTTACAGATACGATTACTTACATGCAAAATCAAGATATTAACCCAAAAGAGGCGATAATTAACTTAGAAACCATTATTGATAGAATGAAAGGTATGCCTTCTGAATTTGGAAACAAGCTGAGGCCATATTTAGCAGAAATCCAGATTTGAATATATTATATCAACTGCACAGAGCCGATTGAAAAATTTATATATTAAAAGTATGGTGCACTTTTGCAACATTTTAATCATGCACCCATCACCAGTTGTGATGTGTAATTTCTATTTTTAAAGACGCTTTAACATCTAAAACAGAGGCTCCAAAACTTTTTTTCTCATAGACCACTTTGAAAGTTTTGCTGGTTCCGGTGGACCCCCTGCAGCTACATTTCCACCATATTCCCAAAACTCGACAAAAAATGTGAAGATTAGATCTAACTATGGAAATTTGCGTTGCGGCTGAGTTATTGGTTAATTAATTAATTGATTGTGCTGTGAGTGGATGTCAAAAAAGTAAAGTTAGCCAATCAAAAAAGTGATTCCATCCAACTTTACTCCTTTGACATCTACTCACAGCACAAGAAACCAATCAATTCTCACATATTTTATTTAGAAAACTCCCCATTCGGAGTGGTAAAAATAAAAAGAAAAATAGTATATTTCCTTGTGTTGTATTTATTCAAATATGTAATTATTACACTATTAATTATTATTGTTATCATATTACATTGTAATATGATAACAGTCGTAATATAATTAAAATTAAATATTAACTTCTACAATGACAATCACAAAATAGTCATAATTTTAGTGGGAGGGATGTACTTGATGGATTGACAGCAAATTATCAATATTTGGCTTCAGTTTTGTTAGGAATAACCGCAAATCTCCCCGTTCTGTGATATTAAATCTGCTCCTTTTTTGTCAAAAGGTTTGTAACGACACTAAAACTTTTCTCGACAAGATATGACGAGGGAAACGCTATCAAAAGCTTTCTCGCAATTCTCCACAGTCCAAGATACTTTTCGGGTATTTCTGCCTGCAGCCAAAATGTTTGATACCCTCTTTTAAATTTCACCTTCAGTTCCTCATTAGTGCTAAGCTCGAGTAGCTCCTCTTGTAATATCACATTATCCACTTCCGTTTCATCAAGTGGATTTATGATCCATGGTGGTATTTCCATCGTCAGAATATCTTCAAATCTGATTTTAAAGTCATCATGCAGGGCAATTAAATGTTGAACGTATGTGTGAATATCCTTATCAAGGCATTCTACCTGTGACAACTTTGAAAACTGGGAAAATTCGCGCCGACTAATATTTTGCAGCATAAATTTCAATTTTCCAAGAAAAGCTGAAATTACACCCTTTGTTTTTATTAAATTGAGATTAGATTTAGATTAGATTTCTGTAGTTTTTTTTTTTTAATTAATAATATTCTAAAAAAACTACAGAAATCTAAAACGATATCTTCAATCTACCCCACAGTAAAAAACAATAGAACATTTAGTTATAATTCTATCACATACATCGGTACAATTTCAAACAAAGTAGGAAACTAAATCAAAACAAGTACAGAAGAGACCATTTCATTCAAAACTAACAATTCCTTACAAAACGCTATAAAAAACAACAAAGATAAAACGGACAATAGATTAAACTCAGGGGTTTACAAGTTGACATGCGAAGATTGTAAAAAAGTGTATGTCGGACAGACAGGACGGACATTTGATATTAGAATGAAAGAACATGAAAGAAGCCACAGAGACAAGAAGACAGACTCAACTTTCGCTAATCATTGCCTAGAACATAATTACAAATTCAACACTAATTTTAAAACTTTGCATGTTCTAGATAAAAGTAAAAAACTTAATATGTTAGAAAGTTTAGAAATTAACAAATATAATAAATTAGGTATAATTTTAAATGACCAACTAGACATAAATAACTTCCCCCTACTAAACTTAAAACTCATACATGTCCACCCCCTCTTAGAATGAGATTAGTTCTGTACTTTGTATTGATATATATATATATAAGATCTAATTGATAATTTGAATTAGTATTTTCATCCACCTGATGAAGCCACAGTGTGGTGAAACATATGTAGTGTGTTAACATTATATATATTATTTTGAAACTATACAACTGTGTTTTATTAAATCTATATAATGAAGTTTCAACAAGTATCTCCTTCGTCGATTATTAATTTACAAAGAAATGTGTTTGAGGAATATGTCTTAAAACACTCTGTCAATATAATTTTATATGGTAATGAAAATTTGCCAATATATTTAAGAACTCCTCAGTTTACAAGCTCGCCGTCATTATAAAACCTTCAACATTACAAATAAAAAGAAAAATGTAAATATCTTTTTAATGAAAAGGATTCTTAATGCCTTGACAAGACTATAACTTTACCACAAAGTAAATGTGTTATATACGAAGAGAATTCACGGAGAAAAAGACGTGAATGCTTACAAGACCGTGCACTAAAACCTGTTAATTTTTTTTTCTTTCGTTTTCAAAACATTAACATTATTCTTTCTTGGTGTGATATCTAATGTATTCTTAATTCAACACCTCACAATAGAACCGCGTCAATAATAACATTTTTTTTCGCATAATGCCCGTGAATACGTTTGTATTTTTACATCTAAGTTTGAGATGTACATAGGTTGCCTACACCTACGTTATATCTATTAAAATTTCACAATAAGTCGTAAAGTTCAAATGAAATTATTCGTCACGGATATAGCTTCGGGTATACTCATATTAACTGACATCTTCGTGATAATTCAAAGCAAAATATTTAACAGTATGATATCAGAAAGTAATAATTGAATATATTGAATAAATACGAGTACACAATATTGTTTATGTAAAGTATGTGTTTAAAACAGAAATGGTGTAGAAGATGAGAGGCAAATGAAAACGCATTAAAATATTCTAATAAAAATTAAGTAGTAGGCAAATTAGTACTTAATTATTATTAGTATATGCATATTTGGCGACAATTGCATGTAAAATGAGGTTTTAATAATTACACTGGTAAATAAATTTTAATTTTTTTAACTTTTCTAACAATAGTAATAACAATAAGTTTGTTCTGGCACGTCAAGTTTTGGAAAAAACAATATTGAAAAGTAAATGAAATAATGTTAATTAGGTATGTATACTCGAGTTCAGAAAAATCGCGTACACAAAAAACAGGTCTACAAAATTAAACTTTTTGACAGATGTTTTTATTTTGAAAACTGATTTTATATAATTTTGGTAGGCTGATTTCAAAAATTCTATGCATTTATTTGCATCACGTAAGGTTTTTTTGCAAATATTAAATGAAAAAAAACGTTATTTCTAAAAAAAATTATTTGTTTATTGAGTAAAAAGGTGGAATACAAGTTAAAAAAGTGGAAAAAAATACTTTACTCAGTCTTTTTTAAGTGAAATCTTTGTCTTTTTGCCAGAAAGCTGCGTTGTCCGGACATTCGGTTGTATGTTTTTAAGGGCATATCCCGTTTTAACATCCAGCAGTAGACCGCCATCATCGTTATGCTCCATCTGCCTTGGTATCGCCGTTCCATTTCCTTAATGTCTTGGTGAAACCTCTCTCCCTGTTCTTCGATAACTGTTCCAAGATTTTCAGGAAAATAGTTCAAGTGTGAAAACAGGAAATGCACTTTCAAACTCATATTACAACCTAGACGATGAAAGTGTTGTAACATATTTTGAACAATATTTTCGTAGTTTTCGTCCTTAGAGTTCCCAAGAAACTTATCAATTACTTCTTTAAATGAAACCCAGGCGTTTTTCTCGACATTGGTCATTGTGTTTTGAAAATCCTTGTCTTTGCATAATGTTCTTATCTGCGGCCCAACAAAAATACCTTCTTTTAACTTGGCATCTGATAAGGCTGGAAATGTCTCGCACAAATATTTAAAACTCTGTCCATTTTTGTCAAGGGATTTAACAAACTGCTTCATCAAGCCAAGTTTGATATGGAGAGGAGGCAGTAAAACTTTTTTGGGGTCAACTAAGCTATCTCTTAATACATTTTTGCTACCAGGTGTAAGGCTTGTTCTAGAGGGCCATTCTATTTGAGTCCAACGTCTATCCCTTGCTCGACTATCCCACTCACAAATAAAGCATGGAAATTTTGTATAACCTCCTTGTTGTCCTAGTAGCATGCACAGCACTTTAAGGTCACCACAAAGCATCCACTGATTTTCTTGGTAGTTTATTTTCTTTAAAAGAAGTTCAAAATTTTCATACGTTTACATTAAATGTACCGAATGGGCAACGGAACCGAGGCCAGCTCATTACCATTGTGCAATAAAACGCCTTTTAAACTACGCTTACTTCAGTCAATAAACAGGCGCCATTCTTCTTTTACATACGGCATATTTCCTAATTTTGAAATTAAGTCAGGAATATTATTGCAATACACTAGCGGTCCGTCTTGAGTAAAATATTGACATAACTCTTTTTCGCGATCCCGGTAAAAACTTGATGTGACGCCAGGTGCCAGTAAATGTTTCTCACGAAGTCGGGAGGCTAACAATTCGGATGCATCCTTTGGAAGGTGCAAATCTCTAATTAAATCATTTAGTTCGCTTTGGTTAAACACTTCGGGCTCTCTGGAATCTGGTGTGAAATCTGAGTCATCTGGGTCGCAATTAGATTCCTCTGATTCTGACGATATGACGTTTTCTAGTGCTTTTGGGGCGGTAGGTATCGGTACACCTGGTCCATGAGGAACTGCTCGAATAGCAGAGTCAAGATTGGGATACACAATTTGTTTCTTATTTTTTCTGTTGAATCCTTGGACATTACACGAACAAAAATAACAATAATCACTGTAATTTATAGGCTCTCGCCATACTATAGGAACACCAAAGCTTAAACATTTCTTCCTACCTTTTTGCCAGTTTCTTAGTGCGTCAACGCAAACGGAACAAAAAGTATGAGGAGCCCAGGACTTGTTTTGTTCGCCAATTTTTACACCAAAATAAGCGTGGTATACATTTTTCACAAACGAAGTTATAGTTTGCCTCTGCTTTACTACGACATAACTACCACAGATATAACAAAAGTTATTCGGATTGTTCACACAATGTCTTCTTTCCATATTTATACGTTCTAGAACACTTAAAATACGCAACAACGAAGACAACAAGCGCGCGGACACAGTAGCACGACGACTAACACAACCAAACTGCACATAAGCAGGTTTCAACGTTGTATTGACGCTTCTGCGCCGACTCTGTTGCTTTGCTGAGAAATCTAATATTAACCAGTGTTTCCAAATCACATTTAATTTCATAAAAATCAATTCATTTAAAAATCATGCCTAACATGGAACAAACATATTCTTGTCATAGGTATGTATATTAATAAAATAACATTTTTAAGATATAGAGCGCTATAAACAAAAATTACGTGATAGAGCAAAAATATGGCGTTTTTTGGAATAAGGGCCCCCAAACATATACAAATTAGCAAACAGCTTTCAAACATCAAAATCACTGTAGACCTGTGAAGTCAATGCAATATAGTTTTGGAAGTATTTTGTACTTTGTAAATGTGGATTTTGAGATTATATTTGCAAGTAGGTTATAACTGTACTGTAACTGAAATTGTCACTATTTTATTTGAAAGCAAGTAAACTTATTTATTACTTTATCCAATACCTCAATGTTATGAAGCTATACCTATGGTAATTTTGAATAAGTAAAGCAGGGATGCACAGACTTATAGGGAACAGGGACCACTCGGGAAAATTATAAGCCAAGGACGGACGGGCCTCTACAAAGAATACTTATTAACACAAATATTTTTATTTTTAAATAGTATGAATTACTATAAATGATAAAAATAAAAGATCATTCAAAAATGTTTGTTGTAATTATGTAATCGTAATATTTCATGTTTTATTATTTTGATGCATGACATTGCATTGACCTAACAATTTTGTTTATGTTTGGCTCCACATTACTTATCGCCACACGTAAAATTGCTTCCAAATTTTCATTTGCCAGACGGTTTCGATTTTTTGTTTTGTTAAGTTTCATCACTGAAAACGTTTGCTCACAAATATACGTCGATCCAAATAAGCTTGCGCCTTTCAATGCATTTATTCGCAACTTTTTATAAGCGGTTTTGTCAACTTGTTTCGTAAATTATCATCATTTTGCATGTCTATCAATTCCAGCTGTATTAATTTCGGTGCATTTTCGGGTGAAATGTTGAAAGGATTGCTGAAAATGTCTAATAGAGGTTTAACTTTTAAGTCTGGAAAACGATCATGAAAAATTTGTATTAAAATATAAATTTTTTAAACATAAGCGAAATTGACATCAGTTTTATTGAATTTCTCCATAATTTTTTTTTGTAGTTCGGAAAATGGCTGTAATTGACTGAATTGATTTGTGTCCTGAAAAGAATCAATTTGCATTGAAAGGATGAAACATGAGAGCATAACTGCGGAATCAATTGATCTTTGCCTTGGAGTCGCGTATTTAAGACATTTAAGTGATTTGTGATGTCTACAAGAAACGCTAAGTCACACAGCCAATCAGGGTTGTCGAGTTCGGAGACGTCCTTTTTCTTTTCCGCCAGAAATATTTTGATTTCTTCAATCAAGTTAAGAAAGCGCTCTAATGACAACCCACGACATAGCCACCTTACTTCAGTGTAAAACAGGAGATCACCATATTCGCTTTCAATATCCGCGAGAAATTGTGTGAATTGTCGGTGATTGAGACCTCGTGATTTTATAAAGTTTACAGTAGGTACTACAACTTTCATCACATTTTCAAATCCCAATAATTTTGAACAGAGGGCCTCTTGATGTATAATGCAATGAAACTGCATTAATTCCTTAGTATCTATGTTTTTAGTTTTAACATAGTTATTTTCCCAGATTTACTTCCAAACATTGAAGGTGCCCCGTCAGTCGTAATTCCAGATAATTTCGTTAAATCCAAATCCATTTTAGAACATTTTTCCAGAAGAGCTTTGAGCATGTCATTGCCCTTGGTTTGACTTGTCAAAGAACTCATAACAATCAGTTCTTCACTCGCTTCAAAATTTTGCGTTCCACCTCGTAAAAATATTAAGAGTTGAGCAGTGGAACTTATATCTGTGGATTCGTCGAGTGCTATAGAAAAATACTCAAAACTTTTCGATTTCGTAGCTAATTGCTCTTCTATATTAGCTGCTAATGTGGTAAGTCTTCTTAGAACAGTCATCCGATTTAGTTGAATTTTCTCAAATCTCTTTGCATCTTTCGGACACATTTTTTTTGCGACAATATCTAAACACTGCTTAACAAACTCACCATCTTTAAAAGGCCGACAAGTTTTCGCTATTATTCGAGATATTTCAAAGCTAACTTCAGTAGCTGTTTCATCATCTTGAATTGGTTTTGTAAACATAGCTTGCTGGCCTATTACTTCCCTTTGTAAATGGGAAATTTTTTGCGTTCGATTTTCGCCGGTTAATTTGGTAAAAGTATGTTGCTGGGCTTCATAATGCCTTTTCACATTATATTCCTTCGGAATAGAAACACTACTCTTGCATATTAAACAGACACTTTTGTTATGCGATGAAATAAAAAAGTATTTTTCGGTCCAAATATCTTGAAACTGTCGATTTTCATCTTCAATCTTACGACTACGTTTTTTACTGGGGCCTGCTTTATCCATATCAAAATTGATATTATATTGTTACGTAGGTAGATGCCAAGTTCGAACGACGAAATATTTATTCTTCACAGATTACCCGCGGTATGCGCATCGCTGAAGTAAAGTAACCAATAACTCACTAGTTTATAATCTTTTTCTACTTCTATTACGTAATATGGATATAAACATATTAATTTCTGTTAATTTATGACACACATTACTCACTGACATTCATAAGTTACGGACAGACCTCATAAGTCACAGGAAAAATCTCATAAGTCACGGGTGGTCAGCCAATCAGACGCTCGATTCAGGTATATGCTTATTAACCCATGGCAACGAATAAACTCAAATGAAAATAATCTTGATAAATAATTCAACGCTATCTATGGAATTTAAAAATTGTAATGTCAAAATAAATTTCTATAATATAATTTCTGAAACGTCATCCTCGTGACCAATCTTTAAACGCTCGTTGTATAATATACTAATAAGTTATTAGTATATTTACTGTTATAATATCGGTCGCTGCATTTGCCAACAATGTTGCTGGGGAACGCCTCATACTGTGTTCTGTACATTATTGTGCTTCAGGTAGATGCAAGAACGATGTAACAAACTGAGGTATTTTTGATATAGTGTTGATTCCAACGGGTTGGCTACTATATTTACCATTCTTATAATAAAGAAGTAATCTACGATGTGGGATATTTTTCGGTCTTCGAAAAACGTATTTTCTGTAAACATTTAAAGAGTTTACTGAAAATCCTTTCTATAATTACAAGACTTCTTGAGATGTTCGTCTTTGTGTCATGTATGGAAACATATAAGTACTCTCCCTTATCTTCATCATCAGTAATTATCAACTTAGACAAGGGTGTTATTTTAAAAGTATTATAAATAAAGTTACAGCTGATTATGAAATGTAATCTCAGGAATACAATAGTTGGCGTAGTTCTGTCGGTAGAGCTAAAGTCCCTAGATATATAAAGTACCGTGATTCATGAAGCCTGTATATTTGTTATTTTGGAGCCAAAATGGCGGGCAGTTCAATATATTAATTTGACATTGTTTGACATTTTTATTTTGAAATTATAAAATTTAAATATAATGCCTTCGTGTTGTATAAAATCGTGTAAAAATAGGTCTGAAAAAGGTTTTCGCCTATTTAGAATTCCTTCTGAAAGAAAAAGAAGACAGATTTGGCTTAGTTTTATAAACAGAGGCAATTTACCACATCGATCAGTTATTTGCGAGGTTGGTTTATTGCGTCTACTTAATGTCATATGAAATTGCTCGTTTTTGAATATCTCAGGTGCACTTCAGTGAAGGGCAGTTCGAACAAAATCGTAGTGATAATCGAAAATTACTTAGGAACAATGCATTGCCTACGTTATTTCCATCAACTGAAGCGGTAAATAATAATCAACATCTTGAACAACATTCTAGTGTTTAGTGTTAGTGTTTACAAAATTTCGAATGTGTTTATCAAAGAAACAAATTACATGTAAAATTAAAGGAGAAAAAAAATTATAATAAATACTTGTATGTATGTTTTATTCTTATTAATTATATTATTCACAGTTAATCTATTTTTTGTGTCGTCTACAATAATAAATTCCTCCATAAAAGTCTTAATACAGTAATAAAAATTTGAAGTTTCTGATGTGTTATCTTTATTTCCTAATTTCCCGGTTAATTTGGTAGAGCATGAAAAAGTAAATATAAAATAATATTGAGACTCTCTTTTACAGGATCATCGCAAGTATTCCCCACTTACATATAATCAAATCAAATTTAAATAAAACAAAGACATAGACTGTGCATCACATATACCAATAAAACACAAATGTTTAAATCAACAAATATATAATATTTATTCAACCTAGAATTCTGTAAACAGTAAATATCTATTCTTCTATTACGGTGAAATATTGAATTAATATTTATTATTAAATTACATCTGTACAAAATAGGTTACGATATGAATTGTGGTTATTAAAATAAGTTATTATAATAGAACGTTTAGTGATAAATACTTGATCTCTAGAAGATAACTTAATCATAGGGGCGTACCGACGAGCCTGTAGAAAGGCGAAATACGTATCTACGTCTCTGGGGAGGGATATGTTCGGACACGTTCACAAAAAATATTAATAGTGAACCTGTATTTGTGTTCTTCGCACCAGATTTTTAATAATATTTTTTATTATTAAAAATACCTTTGTATTAGATAACTTAATATTGAGTTTCTGTATGGTACACCTTTATTAAAGTAAAATAATTAGATCTCCATAAAATGTTTATCATTTTTGGCTTGTTATGTGACACTATTATGTGCAATAGTTAAATATGAAATGTTTTTTTTTTATAATCGTTAAATTTGTTGAAAAATTATTATAACGTGTTGATTTTTTTATTTAAGAATTTTCATATTATTCCAATATTTATATATTATAGTAAGTATCCTTAAGTTTATGTATGTACCTTTATTGTTTATTTCCCCTTGGTTTTTCCTTTTCAGGCCTTTAGATGTTTTTAATTTCAATTTTCTTGGCATCTACAAAAGCAAAAAATAATTAAAATTTATTAGATTAATAAACAATAGTTTTTTTATAGGTAAATTTTGTGCTTTAACCACACTTTTGACACAAAAAGGAAAGAACATATTTCATGTATATTATTGTAAATAAATATAAAAATTAAAGTTTTACATTATTGTCACAATCAAGGTTGATTTATTATTTTGGTTCATTAATGTATTCAATTGTGGCAATAGGTAAAGAGTTTTTTTTGGTTGTATTGTGATGAGTTAGCAATATAATTTTAAAACTTTTCAGATTAATTTATTAATATAGTATGAAGTATCAACATGAATGAATAATATACATACTTTGGTGTATAAGTTTTTGAAATGGGGTCTGTAGTTTATTTCGTTCCTGTAACCTTGTTATTATATTCTCTCACCAATTAAAATTTTCTATAGCTATTTTATGTTTGGATGCTAAATATGATTCTAGTGCTCAATCATTTTATAGTGTTGGAGCCATTGTGTTTTTTAAATCTTTTTTGAAAAGTGATAATAAATCATAATAATTATCTTAAATATGTTTCAAAATATTGCGCACTTTTTTACTTTCCTTTAAATATGTAATGTACTCAAATAGATGTCATTATTTATTCACTTTAATTAAAAATGTGTAGATAAATATAATACGATTAATTAAAAATGTGTAGATAGTCCAGTAGTATTGTTCGCAAATATAATACGATTTTGTATTACCTTGTAATTATGACAGTTGTCTAAGTCTAATTTTTTGACTTCTGTCATTATCCGAAACTTGACAATTTATGTTAGTGTTGGGTACTGGCTAAAAGTGAAATAGTACCATTGTGCGTAAAAAAAATTTTATACAATGAAATTATATTTATTTTTTTTTTAATTAAGGGCACACAAAGTGTTATTATATTGGTGTTTTCGACATATTTCATCATTAATTAGCTACACTGTGTACGTATCGTGCGGACAAAATTTTCATGCCTGGTTGCCATGGCAACTTAGCGTTTATTAAGATCTAATGTCTCATCACAGCGACAAGGACCTGGCATTCGCATTATTAATGCGAATAATGGAAAATGAATAAATTCTTTGGATAGAGACAAGAAAATGGAAATACCTTCATCATCAAATACTGGTCGTTTTGTGCGTCGCGTAGGAATTGCTTTACATGTTCTCCCTCTAAAATTCTTGCCTTTTTGGCTTTGCGAGACCTACTCTCAATTTTTAAATAAGAAACCAGTTTTCCATATTTTGATATGTCAATATTTTTATATATTTTCAATACGCTTTTAAGCAGGGGATACCTCGTCCATATTGAAGAAGGCGCTAAGCTTTTTCTATAATTGAAGAAATAGCTCAGAATGATATTTTCATTTATTCCAATTACACCTTGACGTTCTTTCCAATCTTCAAATTTAGTGAGCTCTCTATTATATAATTCTTTTGATTTGTTTGGTATTAGGGCGCAACTTGCGGCTTGAACATAGTGTATAATTTCTTCGGGCATAAAAGCAATTTCTTCTAATTTTTCCATTTTCTGAATATTTTGACATTATCGTTGAATAGCAACTGCACTTATCTAATTACTTTCGCTCAGGCTATCCTTGTTTTATAAGTATGTACTATTTGTTATTTGGATGTGGGAATTATTCTTTGAATGTCGTTTTACAACTGCCCATAATGTCTTGACCTAGAGGGCTTTTAACAAATGTTATATGCATTCGTTTCTGTCTATAATACATTTTTTTTAAATTATTTTATTATTTTATACATAGCTGCAAATAGCGGTCCAATCGAAGTACCCAATGGTCCATTCGCGGCAACAGGTTGCCACAAATAGACCACTTGCAACTATTTGGGGGAAAATTTTGTGCTAGCTTCAATGGAAGATACTATGTCGTAAAAATCAAAATCCGGTAAGTCAAATATAACACTTTATGCTCCTACATCTATTTTGCATCAGAAATTCGTAGGTAAGACAAAAAAATTAGAATTTGAAAACTGGTCCATTCGTGGCAACCTTTCCCTACAACTTTTATCACGATTTTTTTTTAAATTGCATGTCATTATTTTATGTGTACTATTTTCAGTTAAAAATAAAGCTCTAATTTTATTAGCACCCTGTATAATAAAAAAAAACATGTATTGGTGCTTTTTTGAATAACCAAACGGAACGTACTTTTCGAACTGCCCTCGTACATAAAAAATATCTATTTAATTTCATTAAACAGCGTTGCAGCGCAAGCAGATCATCCGTTAGTTCCATAGTAACTTAATTAACTTAAATACATATTAATTAACTTAAATACATATACCAGAGAAATAGATAAAATATTTGTTAATCTAGTCTGAATCGAATGTATTGATAATATGTGTGTATAGTTTATTTCAAATTATAAGAATATAACTTTGAACGGCTCTAATGCTTTTATTGCACCACCTTCTGTGATGATAATTATTATACCTGGTCTCCTTATTGAACGGGTACGGTTTACCTATTTGCAACGTATGAATCTAGGGGCCGTATTGACTATAAATTAGGGCACTATAATATAATAATAAAACGTTGTTAATTTCAAGTATATAATAAAAAATATCTGTACATTGGATTTATATACAAAGAAAAAATTACAAATCGTGTGGCAACATGTGTAGTGGATACATATAGATATATAAAGCTAATTTATTTGTAATACACAATAAAATTTTTATGTGTCACCACATTTCATAAATCATCTGTGATTGAGTCGTCTTGCAAATCGGTGTCTGTGTTTGAATCGTATTGCAAATTTATAATCAAAGGTGCTACTATTTTGTACATGCGCACATATTCGTCCTCTTTTGCTATTGCGTGTTTAACAGCATTTTTCCAATTTACAGCAGTTATATGTTCCATAGCATTTTTTATGTGTGTTACACTGCTTTCACTAAATTTCGGTGTTTGATTTGTTCGTCTTATGGTATTTTTCAGTTGGGCCCATATCAATTCAATGGGATTGAAAATGCAATGGTATGGTGGTAAACGCAAAATTGTATGTCCTGCTTCATTGGCTCTGTTATCCACATAATAATCCTTTAAATATTCTCTTGTCTTCATCACCTCTATTAATTGGTTTTTTGTATAATGATCCTCAAAATACAAATCATTTGCTTCTAAAAATGTTTTAATATCTTTCTTATTATTACATTTTTGTAGGAACTTTGGTTTGCTGTCGAGAATAATACGGAGCGTTGTCCATCACTATTACACTATCTTTTGGTACATTTGGCAGCAAAGTGTCACAAAACCATTCTTCAAATAAAGATGAGGTCATATCTTCATGGTAATCTAAACTTGAGGATTTAATATTTTTAGCAGATAATAGCGGCTGTCCGATCTATCCTTTTTCTGACCCAGCATAAAGAATGATTATTCTCTTCCCTCTCGAAACCGGCGCGTCCAACTGACACATACTTGAACTATCCACCCAACCTTTGCAAATTGTATCATGGGTGTCATACCACGTCTCGTCTAAATAACATATGAATCGTCCTTCCTGTCTATACCTTCTAATTGCCGTTAAGTATTTATATCGACGTTTCTGTAACCTCGGGCTTTCCATAATTGTGCGACGTTTGTCTATAGTGCCAAACTTAAAACCAGCTTTCTTTAGCGTCCGCCACAAGGTTACTTTAGAACACTGAATATTTATAGGCTCATCACTGATTCTTTTATGCAAGCAGTCAAGTGTAGATACAACATTTCCTCTGTAGAAGGAGTATACTTGCTGCCTAATAGTTTCATTTTCATACTCTTCAATTTTTCTCGGTGCTCATTTGTCACTTCTTTGCTTTCGAGGCCCTGCGATATTGTTAATTATTTTATATATTGTTCCAAAAGGCACCTTGGTTAATTGTGACGTTCGCTGAATGTTCTGGGTTTGTAGTTCGTTATTTTCTTCCATCAGGGTATGATAGACATTGAAAATTATCTGTATTGCATATTCTGATATATGCTTTCTCTGTCGTGCTCCAACAGTATTATCAATATCCACATCATAATCACTAACACTTTCAGCAAAAGGTCGCCACATGTTGGTTAAGTAAAGAGAGAAAAATCAAATATGTATACAGCAGTAAAGATTAACAATAAATGATAAATAGACTCAATGTTAGATGTAATATATACCAACTCTCCTAACTATATTTACTTAAATTTTGTTTAATAAATATAAGTAAGCACTTCTTTCATCTAAATTGTAATTTAATGACTATTTAACTATATATAGTAACTATATATTCAAATTAACAACTGTTGGTACTTATGTTATTATTAAATTTTATTTCATCTAAATTGTAATTTAATGACTATTTAACTATATATAGTAACTATATATTCAAATTAACAACTGTTGGTACTTATGTTATTATTAAATTTTATTTCATCTAAATTGTAGTAATTACCTACAATTTGCTTAAATTTTGTCATTACGGACCTCAGCAGTTTGTTTGCGTAAAAGATAATCGTATTGAGCGGTCAGGTAGTTATTGCCGTAGGTGGTGAAATAAAAGCATTAGAGCCGTTCAATGTTATATTCTTATAATTTGAAATAAACTATATGTTTGTCGCATAAAACTAGCGTTCTGAGATTATAGATCTAATAAACTTTTTAAGTTAATGAAACTACAGCGAAAGCAATATTAACATCAGGCGAAAACCGACAATAAATGTTCACAATTAGTTTAATTTAAGATAATGTATACTCGATAATGAATTCTAATATAAAATTTTAAATTGCCCGTGTTTGCTTCGACAAAATCATTACAGAGCTATTGGTCGTAATCAACGTTGAACCATAATAGTTCAACAGACTATAAATTGCCAGACACCATTCATTCTAATAAAAAGAGTTTCAAGTCCTCGGAAAGTAAATTACGCTATAAAGAAGCGGTAGTCAAATAGAATAACATAGTTAATTCCACAAAACGAAGCGTAAAACAGGCACGTCGCTTTACATCAATTTGTAATCAAACGCAAAGAGATGATGAAGTAATTATACCTCCGAGAGAGACTATTGTACATACATGGAACTTAATAAAATCTTCTCGGGATTAATGTAAATTGTATTCTTTCGTTACTTATCTAAAATGGTTGCGCTTCTGGTGTTCTTCAGAACACCAACATTAGCTACCTTTAATGTATGAACGTTATCTCATTAAAGTAGAAGAGTTTACCATATAGCAACATGATAATGGCGTTTATATGGTTGATAAAGAAGTTGGCAAGTTTTAGAAATATTACGTACTGATACTTGTTTTGTTTACGTTGTTATGGTGGTAATATATTTGCGGATATTCAAAAAAAGCGTCTAATTATTACGTGTTGGATTTAATAATTTATTTGTACAGGGAGGGATATTTTTTAAATAAGGTAAAATACTGTAAAATAATTAAAATATATTTTTATACAACTGTCATTAAAAATAACTTTTAATGCAAGCTAACCGGAATAAAAATTTACTTTTTTCTATTTTGCATACATAATGATCTTATTATGTCATTCAATCGCGTGACATAATTAGAGAATACAATCCCGAGCATATTTTCAATCCCGGGATTACGGGATTTTAGAAGCGTAATCCCGGGATTCCGGGATTATACTATGTGGTTTCTAATTGGTCTCAAATGAAAAAAAAACTTAAGTAACTTCTTAAAAATTATTTATTAATATTATTGCACAACACAATATACTAAAATAAGGAACAAAAAAGACAATACAAAAAACTATTTAGAATTTCGAAAATACAATCGCAGAAATATCAAAGTATCCAATGGTTGACTTCCAAGCCTGCTTCGTAGTTTATTGCCAACATAAGCAGCAGGTGATATCCACGAACTCCTCCATTTTCGAACAGGCTCATTTCGCGTCTAATACTATTTACCAACCCCGATTCATTTTGTACTTCAGGATCTGGGGATTCCATATGCTCTTACTAATTTCCACCTGTAACTTTTCCTTTCGTGTCAATTAGGGTTGGAAGGTTTGTTGCCTTGGCTCATCATCTGTTTGTGATCCTGACATTTCTTCCTCTTCCGTGTCATCTCAACTATTTAGTCTTTTAACAATACTCTTTATTTGCGCCCTCACTAAAGCCTGTGTAGGAACTGGAAATAAGTCAAGCCATTCTCAAATCCGATAATAACTGATTTTCATCATCTTTTCGTATTATTTTGTAAATAATTCAACACACCGGTTAAATCATCATTTCGTCGTTGCTTTATACGTTCCACTAAGGATGTTTTCATTTTGTTGGCGAGTGCTGAGTTTTTGCTAGACAATTGTTTTATAAGAAATTTCAAAGCGGCATCAGCTATGTATAAATTAGCATCTCGTCGACAGATTGCTTTCGACTTTTAATTTAATTGGGGTCAGCACATCAACAATTTTGTTTAGGAAGTCAAAATCAACATCTTCTAAACGGATTGAATGATTGAGATCTATAAGAGCTTTTTGAATGCAGAGAAAATCGTTCCAGCATTGTTAAAAGACTATTCCACCTGGTTTTACAGTCCAAATGAAGTGACAGCTTTTTATCATATTAAATCTTCACATATTTTTAAAGTACTGTTTCATTTTACAATGGTGATCTTTTAAAATACACCACAACTTTGTGGATTTTCTTTATCAGCTCATTAATGTTTTCATCTTTCGTTAACTCTGATATGTGTTCTCGCGCAAGTTGATTTTATGACATTAAGATTAAACCTAATTCTGGATAGTCTAAGTCTTCTAAATTGTCATCATCATCATCGCTATCGTTCATATAATCAGCAGTCACAGCTTGTTCATTTATAGTATCATTTGAGTCTGAGGTAGGGCTGTCTTGCCTGTCTTGAAAATAATTCTTTATTTTATAAAGCACATCACAGACGGCCAAATTGATACCATGTGCGAGACACAGTTGTTGTTCAGTGCAAACAAGCTGTCCCACCTTTATCATAACGTTCGGTCCATCGGTTACAGTAGCCACGATATCAGTTTCCAGGGAAATATCAAATTTACTTAGACGCTCTTTCAATATACGAAGGCAGTTTTCAGCCGTCATACTTCCATGAAGAGGATCGAGTCCTAAGCTCCAAATTTTTTTATATGAATGAACGTTGACAGCCATTTATCGTGTATTGGACGTTGATGTCCACTCGTCGAAAGATAGACTGAATCTTTCACCTGCACTTTTCAAATATTTTAATTCTGCAGTTACTTGCTTTCTGATTTTTTCACTGTAATTCATAACACGCTTTCGAATTGTGACGGCTGATTTTGGTAAATCCGTGTATTTCGCCAAGAGCAATTTTCTCAAATCGTCTGAAGTTATGAATACACTGAATGGAAATCCAGCTAATGCAATCATTCTTGCCAAAACATCATCCAGGCTATCGTCGGCACTTTCAGTAAAATAATATTCTAACTTTCGTTTAGCTGGCGGCGGTGCTGTGTTCAGATTTTCAGAATCTTGACTTGTTGAAGCTGTTAAACGATTAACGTCAGCTAAAATCTTAATGTTATGCTTTGATGACAAATGTGTATGTAATCCCTTAGTCGATCCACCCAAAGTCTTAGGAATGGCAGGGCATCGCTTACATTTAGCACTATTCCCGTCTTTCGCAACTAAAAAATATCTCCACGCTGACGACGTATCACTGTTTTTTTTATGTTGAACAAAGTCTCCCGCCATTTAAAATAATTTTATCGGATAATTGACTTTTAAATTTAAATGACGTAACCTGCGTAACCTTGTCGCTGGTAGAATAATAAATGAAAAAATGAAATCCTAATAAGCGTATTTATACTTTCGTACAGGGAATCCCCGACGGGGAATTCCTCGCAACAATATTATGATATATCATAAGAGGTGATCGGGTGATTCCCCTGTTGGCCCGTTGGGGAATTACTTTAACAGTATTGTATTGAAGTATGCCGGGCGGAGTTCTTTTATCGTACGGCGTACCTAAGGTTGATTTTTTGTCTTTATGTAATAAGTGCCCTTAATATAATCTAGGTAAGGTCATTGTCAAGGCGCAACGGATTACGGAATGCAATCCGGCAATCCCGAAAATCCTGAGATTAGCCAAGTACAGTCCCGGGATTTACGGGATCAAAACCCGGCCGGGATCCCGAGATCCCGGGATTCTCTATTCACAGCTCACCTACGATAGAAATTTTGAGGCTCGCTTGATACTTTTTCTCACGATTTTGTTGAGATGACATACGGAATCGCAGATTGTCTTTTGTAATTAGTCCTTCTGATCAATTTATTAATTATTTCCGTGTCGAAACCGTTGTATCTCGCGATATTTTTGATGAAATCCAATTCTTTATCGTAATATCGTAACGCAACACAAACTGACAAGTTATAGCAAGCGCCAAATAAGATGGCGCGAGGAGGAATTGCGCAGAAGCCATTTTTATAAACGTCCACGTTATATTTTTTTCTTTAATACATTATTAATTTATTAAATGATAGATGTGTAGTTTACGCCACCTATGGTATCTTGCAAATTGATGTAAAACTAAATACAAATCTCCCCAATACTTCTAGTCCTTCGTTAATTACCCCACCGCTCGCCAACTTATCTGGCGTTTGCCATGCCTATGTTTCAAATGTTTTCTAAATTAGCACACACATTACCAGAGCCTATTTGTGATTTTAAAAAGGCATAATTGGATATTGTATTAAAATTTAGAGTTGCCTAGTCCGGGAAGCAGTGGCGGCTCTTTAATGAGAGCAAGTGAGCAATTGCACCCCCTGGAATTATGAAACAAAACAAACCAAGCGGCGACTAACTGTGAAAGTATTTATTTATTATGTATTCATACTTTCATAGTTATTGACGAGGAACGTGGCACGCTACCAACGTACATACACCAATCGTCGTCACAGATATTCAGCAAAGCCCAACTCTTGTTCTGTTAAGGCATTAACATTACATTAATGGTGTGGAGAACTGTATTTTGCCGTACTTCAATGTCGTATAATACATGGCGTTGGAGCAACTGAACCAGACTGCTCTCGGGCGTTGTTACAATGAATACGGTATCTTTTTTACAGAACAACGCATTTTCGCGGTTAACGTATAATGAAAAAATCGCAGTAAAAAATCTTAAACGGCCGATGCCTCAATTATGTTTAGAAAATAAACAATCTGTTAAAGTATCAGAATAATTGAAACATACATGAGTAGGTAAACCCCACCAGTTTTGTACCAGGTGTGTTCTTCACACCAGATTTTTAATAATCTGTTAAAGGTAAAGACGTTATAAGAAAATTCAAAATGAATATTTATCAGAAAAATGACTGGATTTGTGCGTGTGAAATTAAAAATACTTTGTTTTGTCTTCCGTGTCTTTTGTTTGGTGTTGAACCGTCTTGGTCAAAGAACGGAATAAGAGACTTAATTCATCTTAGTGCTAAAATTAGTAAACATGAAAATTCCGAAGGGCATTTGAAAAATATATTTAGTCTAAGAATGTTAGGAAAAAATAACATTCAGAATGTTTTAGATTCATCATATAGAAAAGCAATTCAACAACACAATGAAAAGGTAACAAAAAATAGGCATGTGTTAAATTTAATAATAAATTGTAATAGATTTTGTGGCGCGTTTGAACTGGCACTTCGGGGTCATGATGAACAGCAAACGTCGAATAACAAGGGCATTTTTCGGGAATTGATAAATTTTTACTGCAGAATTGGATAAATCGCTCAGAGATCACATCGAAGCAGCACCGGTTTTTAAGGGATTATCAAAAACGATACAGAATGAGCTGCTTGATGCAATGTTGAACGTGTATCATGAACAAGTTGCCAGTGAAATTAAAGCAACCGACTTCATATCTGTGATAGCTGATGAAACCACAGATGTGTCCAATCAGTTTCAGTTGGTGGTTGTTTTAAGATATATTGTGAACGCGAGACCGGTCGAAAGATTTTCGAAATTTCTTCTGGCTAGTGGACATGATGCTAATTCTTTATCTGCCTCCATCCTTAACGAAATTAGTTTGCTTGTTGATGACCCAGAAAAACTGATTGCACAGAGCTATGATGGGGCAGCAGTCATGAGTGGTGCTGTTAACGGCGTGCAAAGACATGTCCAAGGGCTAATTTTGTACATTGTTATGCACATCAGACAAATCTAATTATGTCATATGCTACGTCGAGCAGTAGTAATTGCAGAATTTTGTTGCCAATCTGACGGGATTATGTACATTTTTCTCCACTTCACTACAACGAGCTGCAAGATTGGAAGAATTCCTTCAGAGAAAAAGTTTACCTCGTTCTTCAAAAATAAGATGGAACTTCAATTCTAGGACAGTGAATACAATATATCAGCACCGAGAAGAAATAATTGAAGCTCTAGAACAAATCGAGGGAGAAGCTAGTTTACAAACCACCATTCATCAAGCTAGTGCCAATTTGCGAATTTTAGAGGAGGAAAATTTTATCTATTGGTTAACTATCTTTCATAAAATTATGCCCCATGTGGACATATTGTTTAATCAATTACAAAATGTCAATACAGATATATTAAAAATCAAGAATAATTTAGATAATTTTGAATGCGCTATTGGAAAAACGAACCGAAATCGCTGACACAGATAATCAGTTGGTTAAACAAAATGACCCAAAACTGACTCCTCGACCATCAAAGCGGCGAAGAGTAACTGATGGTAGCCAAAGAAGGAGAGAAACTATTGAAGTGTGCGATATTATTTTGCTAGAAATAAAAATTAAATTTCGGTATACAGGGCACTTAATGTTAGCAAACTTAATTTCTTTTAAGCAGTTCTCCTCTTTTCAAAAAAAAATTCCGGAAGATTGCCTTAAAGAAGCAGTAAAATTTTATCCATGCCTCAATGAAAGCAGACTACGAACTGAATTAAGCGTTCTATATTCTAGAGAAGAATTTAGGCAAAATATAGAAGTCGGTGCTGTAGGTCTGCTAGGTCTTCTGCTGGCTAGATTAAGCGACACCTTTAATGAAGTTGTTACGCTTTTAAAAATTGTCATTACAATCCCAATGACAACGTCCGAAGCGGAACGCCAGTTTTCACGGCTGAAGAGAATAAACACTTTCCTGAGAAATACTCGTACAACGAAAGAAGAGAGATTAAATGCCCTTACTATGTTATCTTGTGAACAATAATGTATAAATGATTTCCAAAACTTTAATGAAAAAGTGATAGAACTGTTCTGCAAGTCAAAGACACGTAAAATGGACTTCGTTTATCGTCAGATGTAATTAAACTGTGTAGTGTAATATTTACTATTCCTTCAAAACAAACTCTACAATGAACAGTACCTGTCTGGAACAGTACGTCGGTGAAATTTATAAGGATTGGGTAAGCGTTTTTGTATTACACTTTTTAATTTTGAAATTATGCACTCCCTATGTGAACCACCCCGAGCCGCCACTGCGGGAAGCTAAAAACGACCCCTCGTACACACTCACATAAACACATTCAAAGCATTCACGTAAATGTTCGAGTTTTGCGTCAGTTGGTAGACAGTTAAAGACGCTGAGAGATAAACTCGAAGGTCATCAATTTTTATGGTCATTGTCATTACCCAAGTCATTGGTCTACACGTATAGTATCCTTCACTTAATGGGAAACGTTTTTAAATTTAATACGTTTAGACATTATACTACAACGGTAGTAATTTTCTTATTTTCCTATTTCGTCCCATATACGTACAGCGAAGTAACAAAGAATTTCGATCATTTAAGTATGTGTAGAGGCCTATCATAAACTCATTACGACTTGATGTTCTCCGATGTAGGTAGAAATGACCATTAACACTTTGAATAGTGTGATTACACCATGTGGCACCTATTGAAAAGTGAATATATATCTTTCCAATATGGTATTGCTTTCATTACGTCTGTTGATTAAAAGACGAGCGGCGTGGCGTGTTCACTGTTGAAAAAGAGTGAATTTAAACATGCAAAAGCCAATGTGTGTTTGAATAAATAATTTTTACGAGCGTAATATACATTTGGTTTTTATGCTGTGGATAGTTTGTTGTATACAGCGGCTGCCAAAAGTGTGAATTCGCTTACGTATTTGTTATTGAATTACTGATCAACATTAAACAAATTTTCTGAAAATTAAAGTTTTAACATCGTTGTTCTTTCGCCTATTTCTATCGTTTGTGGGATTTGAATAATCCGACGTTTCGGCAGCGAATCTACTGTCGCCTTCAGAGAAGCCCTGAGCAGGGCCAGTTCTTGCCAAACTCATGTCTGATATACAGAGTGGGGAAAAAGTACTGTATATCGCTTATAACTTTTGAATGAGCAATTTAATTTAAAAAAAATTTTATACAAAAGATGGTTCATATTATATTTGGCATCAATTGCTAGCATTAGTTAGTTTTTTTGAGTTCACTATTTTAATGCAAGGCCAACTCATTTTTTTTTTCTCAAATGGCGTCATGTATTTTTTTTTTGTCGTGAATATAATGGTATGTAATGTATAGGGGGTTATACCGGGTGCGGCAATAGTGTGTCGGCGGAGCTTAGCATGAAAACTAATAAAGTTGTAGCAATGAAATTTTACGTACACATGTACCGCACATGTATCATAAAGTTTCTGGGTCCAAGATGGCATTGAAATAGAAAATATATGTCTGATCCCAATGTGATACGCCTTTTCATGCTGTTAAAGGCATTTTGCAGCATTGCAGGCGTTATTAATGCACATTCGTCAATAATTCTTTGTTGCATATCTTGCAAATTAGCAACAGGAGTTTTAAATATTCTATTCTTTAGGTGAGGAAACATGAAAAAGTCCATAATTGTCAAACAAGGTGATTGTGGTGGAAACTCAACTTCCGTATGTAAACTTATGATCCGATCGTCAAAAAACTCACGAAGAAAAGCAATATTTTCTCGTGTTGTGTGTGCCGTTGCACCATCTTGTTGAAAGTATCCATATTGAAATTCATCATCATGCAACTGTTCAATAAATTCATTCAGAATGTTTCTATACCTCTCAGCATTAATTGTGAAATTAAAAAAAATAGGGCCAACAACTCTGCGGCGAGAAACTGCTAGCCAAACACCAAGTTTCGCATTATGGAGAAACGATTCAATAAAAATATGAGGATTTTCACTACTCCACATTCGAGTATTTTGGGAATTGACATATCCCAAAAGATGAAACCATGCTTCATCAGAGAAAAATGACAAATTTAGCAGGTCATCATCTTCTATTAAGTTATTTGCAAACCACTGGCAGTACGCACGACGTCTAGGATAGTCTACCGGCAAAATAGCCTGATGTGATTGTATCTTATACGGATGCATGTGTAAGTTTTTCTTTACAATTTTCTGACATGTTCCATAAGAAAGTCCAATCTCTTGAGAAAGGCGTTTCAAAGGTTTTATGGGTTCATTTACCATACGTTGACGAACATCATTTATAACTTGTTCCGAACGAACAGTTGGTCTACCAGTACGTGATTTATGACCTACAGAACACCAGTCTCACGAAACACACCAACACAATTGGAAAGGCAATTATAAAAATCTTTGGGAATTACAGCTAACTCTGGAAAGTGCTCTCTAAAATCATCCAACCATGCACGTTGACTGTACACCCAAATTCCATCAATTCGCACTCCACTCCGAAAATAGGCTTCAATCATGTACGCTTTTTGCACTTTATTGTAAACCATATTTGAATTTACTCGAATGTGCTATGTTTCAAACTCGACGTTCAAACTTGCTTTCAGCAATTCTAACACATTAATGGATGACAGATAATGTCACTGTCAAAATAATTTACAAAACAGAGTTATAGTTCCTAACTTAAGTTCAGACATACAATTTATATTACAAAGCCATCTTCGTCCTAGAAACTTTATGATATCACGGTAGTATGCTTCAGTGCATTTTCTATTTTTATTTATATATCTACAGACTGTTTCAAATTTCCGCCACCACTTTCAATATTTTTTTAAATAGATTGCTATACTTTCTTGTTATTATGATTATCTTTGCAATGATATATAACAATGTGCGCTTACAACTGTTAGTTTTGGTTTTATTGCAAATTTTGTTAAAATCTTGACAGTTGCAGCTTCTAACATTTTAAGTCTTAGCTTGAAAATGGGTGCAGTGGCTCACGTGACGCTTTTGTTACCAATTTATGGACTAACATGTTATATGTTTTGAGGGTGAACAACGTGACAACATATACACAGTGTTAAATATGTCGTGGCAAAATTATCGAAGTTTAAAGGCTATTTTCTCTCTTTTTTTATTGAACTTATAATTTTTTTATTAGTCAGCAAATTCCTTGTAAAATTGCCGTTAAAATGGTGACAATAACATACTACTTATTTCTAGTATTTTGGTAGTTATAACCCTATAATGGGATATACCTATATTTATAATATTCAATATGCGGTGCTGGATCTAATAGTTGGTTGGTTGGCCATGAAATGATATTAAGCAAAAATTGCTGTGTAACCAAACGTCAAATATCTATACAAAAAGGTTTTGTTTAAGTATGACAATACGTTAAGCACGTATAAAGCGTTTGTACAATATGAAACAAACATGTAAATAATTTACATATCTGTAACTATGCACATGGACAATACACCTCGTATTTTCAGCATTTACTTCTGCTTAATACATATGTTTCTGCCATCTAGGCGTCCTCAGTTAAGCTAGTGAAGCAATGTATACAAATTAATACAAACCTGTTATAAACAACTGGTTTGTATCTGTATTTAAATTAAATAGCCCGCATAGATCAAGCAAGTTCCGTCCTATAAGAAGACAACTATTTAATAATTGACATCTTACGGGCGAAAGAGACTTTGTCTGGAGGGCTACCTATCGTTCGAACAGCTAATTTGCTACGGGAAACGATAAAATACGTATGTAGATGTAGTCCATTAACAACCAGCCAGATGGCGGTAAATATACAAAAAGGTTTTGTTTAAGTATGACAATACGTTAAGCACGTATAAAGCGTTTGTTTTTGTATATTTACCGCCATCTGGCTGGTTGTTAATGGACTACATCTACATACGTATTTTATCGTTTCCCGTAGCAGCTTAGCTGTTCGAACGATAGGTAGCCCTCCAGACAAAGTCGCTTTCGCCCGTAAGATGTCAATTATTATTAAATAGTTGTCTTCTTATAGCACGGAACTTGCTTGATCTATGCGGGCTATTTCAGTAAATTTAAATACAGATACAAACCAGTTGTTTATAACAGGTTTGTATTAATTTGTATACATTGCTTCACTAGCTTAACTGAGGACGCCTAGATGGCGGAAACATATGTATTAAGCAGAAGTAAATGCTGGAAATACGAGGTGTATTGTCCATGTGCATAGTTACAGATATGTAAATTATTTACATGTTTGTTTCATATTGTACAAACGCTTTATACGTGCTTAACGTATTGTCATACTTAAACAAAACCTTTTTGTATATTTACCGCCATCTGGCTGGTTGTTAATGGACTACATCTACATACGTATTTTATCGTTTCCCGTAGCAGCTTAGCTGTTCGAACGATAGGTAGCCCTCCAGACAAAGTCTCTTTCGCCCGTAAGATGTCAATTATTAAATAGTTGTCTTCTTATAGGACGGAACTTGCTTGATCTATGCGGGCTATTTCAGTAAATTTAAATACAGATACAAACCAGTTGTTTATAACAAGGATATAAAGCGTAAAAATCATTATCACAAGATGTATAAATGATACGGGGCGAATTATTATAAGCATCGATTTTGTGCTCTCCGCTCATCCATTAAAACCAGCATTAGACTTAGTTACTCCAGCTATATACATAGTACTGAGAATGGAATCAAATCTGATCCACGAAAATTCTGGTCATTCATTAATTTAAAAAAGGGACAGTCACGTATACCAGGTTACATGATCAGCAATGACCAAGTTATATCGAAGCCTTTGGATATTGTGCAGGAATTTGCCACCTTCTTTAGTTCAGTTTACGATGCAAGTGGTCCTCGGGATTCGAGTTTGCTACAGTTGCAGACTACCATTACCAGCATTGATACTTTGTCCAATGTCTCTGATCTTGATGTTCGCAATGCCATTGGGAAGCTGAAGCGTACAATGACTACGGGTCCAGATGCTATTCCTTAATTTTTCGTGAAGGATTGTGCTGAGTGTTTGTTAAAGCTGTTGACACCCATTTACAATTCAATCATTTGTCAGAGGTTATTCCCGGATGAGTGGAAAAGAGCGAGAGTGGCACCTGTACTTAAGTCTGGATCGCGTGCGGATATAAGAAATTATCGGCCCATTTTCTTGATCTCCAACTTTGCTAAGGTTTTTGAGATGATACTGTACATTAAAATCTATAATCATGTAAAACCATATATCTGTAATAATCAGCATGGATTTTTGAAGGGCCGATAAACTGCGACCAATTTAAGCAACTTTGCCCAGCTAGTATCTGAGGACCTTGATGAGCGAAATCAGGTTGATGTCATTTTTACAGACCTTAGTAAGGCTTTTGATTGTGTACAGCATCATATACTTCTGCGGAAGTTGGAACGGTTTGGACTCCATACCGACTTCCTGCTTTTACTCAGAAGTTATTTAACTGGGAGGCAGCAATACGTTGAATATGAGGGAATCAGGTCACGAACTTATCTTGCCCGAGGTGGAGTTGCACAGGGTTCGAATCTAGGTTCACTGTTGTTCATACTATTTATAAATCATGTGTGTGATAAATTTGATTCTACCTGTTTACTTTATGTTGACGATTTAAAAATTTATCGGATAATAAATACTTCTGCCGACTGTGATATCCTGCAGAGTGATTTGGATCAATTGTGTGCTTGGTGTCAAAGAAATTGTATTAATCTTAATGTTGGAAAATGTAAAGTAATAACATTTTCTCGAAAAGCTGTCAATGTTGAATACAACTATGAAATTAACAGTGTAAATCTTCAGGTATATACGGAGGTTACAGATTTGGGAGTAGTATTTTATAGTAGATTAACCTTTAATAAAAATATCTTTCATATTTATTCTCACTGCTGCAAATTGCTAGGTTTTATAATGCGATCTTGCAAAGACTTTGTAAATATTGACACCATTACTATTTTGTATAATTCCTTGGTTCGTAGCAGGCTTGAGTATTGTTGTGTAATTTGGTCACCAGCGCACCTGAAATATGTTAACCTGCTTGAGTCACTACAGAAGAGATTTTTAAAATATTTGTATTTCAAAAGGCATGGTGTATATTCTGCCTTATCATATGATAATTTACTGGAACAATTTGGTTTTAATGGTTTATCTAATAATAGAAAAAATATTGCGTTACTACATTTGTATAAGTTGGTTCATAATATTATAGATGATCCGGTGTTTTTGTCACGGCTTCGGTTTTATATGCCTCGTTTCAACACTAGAAACCCAATTACTTTCTTAAACAGACAGGCTGCAACTAATTCATATAAAAACTCCCCACTTTATAGAATGTGCCATTTATATAATTCATGTAATTATAATTTAGATGTATTTGATGTTTGTATTTGATAATTACTGCAGGTATTTGGTTTCTGTGAAAGAATGTATTTGTTTTACTTCTTAGATTTAATTTAGTTTAGGATAATTTTTCCATTGATACGTACGTTATGTTTAATGCTTATATACATGTATTTATATTTATAACCCCATAATTGGATGTATTCTGTTGAGTTAATAAACGGTTTATTATTATTATTATTATTATTATTTCCAAGAACGTTTCAAAGAACCCGAGAGATTGTGTATTGTCAAAACATACCGAAGGTCCGCGTGTGTTGCAAAACGTAGAAATGGAAGAATCAATTGTCGGTCTGTAATTTATAATCAATAAATAGTCGACAAATTGCACGTAAGGTAAATTCTAGTCAAAGTTCCGTATGGAGAGTTTTACAACGCGTAGTGCTTCATCCCTATCATTTTCAAACGTTTCAAGCTTTACTGAATAGAGATTATGGTAGCAGACTGCAATTTTATCAATGATCAAATAACAGAACGTTCAGCATTCCTATCTAATGTATTGTGGACGGATGAAGCAACATTTACTGGCGATGGAATCAATAACACACGTAATGAACATTTGGCGTCATTAGAAAATTCATATTTCGACAGCGAAGAAATCACAGACGTTTTAGTATTAATGTTTGGGCGGAAATTATTAATTCATAAATTTTAGAACATCGTTTAAATGGTAATAATTACTTAAATAAAAAAAAATGTTTGAATGAGAAATTAGAAAATGTTACTTAATAGACAGAATATGTGGCTACAACATGATGGAGCACCTCTACATTCCTCTCGACCGATAAAAATGTGGTTGAATAGAAATTATCCGGAACGATGGATTGGACAACGTGGTCTGGTGCAATGGTCACCACGCTCTCCAGACTTAAACCCATTAGACTTTTATTTCTGTGGAGAATTAAAACGATATATGTCTATGCAGTGGAGATTTAAACTCATGACCAATTACTGGATAGAATTATTAACTGTGCCAATGGTATGCGTGCACGAAATCGTGTATACATTTCTTTAGTGCACGTATTCAAGCTAATGGGGCACATTTTGAGAATTTATTAAATTAGATACTAAATAATTTAATGTTTATGGCCACTTTAATTAATAAAAATATTTGTACTCTATTTGTAGTATTGCGAGTTTGCGCACGAATAATTTAGAAACCCAGTATATCGCAAACTATTAAAGATTTGCCACTTGTACATAGGAATTTATTTGTGCAAAATAGTATTTCTGATCATCCATTTACGTTTGTCGTATAAGTTATGAATCACCCTGTATATTTAAGCTGTAGCGTTTATATTCTACATTACTGCGCTGTGTTGTGTGCGCCTTGGGTAATCTTGTCTATTCTGTCTCTGGTACCGTGGTTGTAGGTCTTTTTCTATACATTTTTCCGAATAATTGCTAGCCAGACATCTTTTATCTCCAGGCTTGGTATTATGGCCATATATGCTGTCTGTTTCAGCTTTCTTTTAGTCCGACGCTTTTCCTTTCCCAGCATCATTACATTGTCCCATGTAATCCTGTGTCCCTCTTCGCAGGCATGTTGTGCTGGGTATGATTCGTCACATTCTGACTTGATCCTGACTTGTAAGGGTCTACCTGTTTCTCCGATGTATTTTCTTCCACATTCGCAGGATATTTCATATATGCGATCTTTGGTTCTCCGATTTTCATTCTCTGGTTTTGTTTTCGTCAGGGTGTATCTGATGGTGTTCGTTGTCTTCATTGCTGTTCTGATTCTATAGTCCTTGCCTATTCTTCTGATTTTCTCTGATAGGCTCTTGATATACGGGATTACCGTGGTGCACACTTTATTCTCCCTGGCTTTTGACAATGTCTTTTATGTATATCCATTTTGCTTTAATGTGTTTATCTATTTTTGGTTTATTGTTTTTATCAAAACCAACAACTCTTTAGGTTCAATTATTAAAAACAATAAACAAAAAATAGATAAAAACAATAAATCGGGAGTTTACAAACTTAAATGTAGTTTATGCTCTAAATTTTATATAGGCCAGACAGGTAGATCCTTTGAAATAAACAGGGACGTTTACCTGGTTTTCGTGGACTCGGAAAGGCTTTTGACAGCGTATCGCTAAATAAACTATTTGGATTTCACTTCTCATACGAAATAAATAAAATAAATTATAATAATCCCTTTTAATCGGTTTAATTATAAAATATTGTTTATTTTGCTGCGTTGGTTTCACAGGAACAAGAGAATTTTTATAATTAAATTAATGCAATGTCTTTTTTGTATGTAAAGGTGTACCGTTTATTTATTTCTTTCGCAGGTCTACATCATAGAAACATTTATGTATGAGAATTTACAGGCTACACTATGATCTGATATTCTTTGAGAAGTACTTGATGAGAATATTGTTCTTGTTACAATACGAGTTGAATTATAATCTTCTTTACATTAAATCAATTTTTTACGGCAATTACAATAATAATAGTGGTAAATGATTGAAAATTATTAACGGAAGAATGAATAAAAGCGAGAATAGACAATTGTCTAAGGCGATGAGATAAATTTAATTTCTATTGTTTGGAATTCTTTAGAAATTATTGAGATTTGAATTAATATTTCTGGTGTTTTACATATACAAGCTATACAAACATATAATATATATATATATATATATATATATATATATATATATATATATACATATATATATACAAGTGTCCCGTATCGTTATGTTCAAATTTTATGAGTGTGAAGTAGACTTCATTTCAAGTAACAAAAACGCAAAACTTGTAAATCCATTTTTATTTGTTTCGAAGTTTCAGATCTACGAATGTGATTGTCAGATCAAGAAAAAAAATGTAATCTTAAAGTCAATACAAACTGATTTTATTTAAAAAAAGTTATACGATTCAATAACAGGCCTGTGATTGTTAACATCGCATAATAAAATGTTATCCTAAAATAAACACGTGTCGTAGTGCATACAGTAATTTCTTGGAGATCTGCAAAAAAGAGTACTGGAAATTAATTTATGATAAAGAAGGTTCTTACTTATTTCGTATGTGCTGAACCATGAATATCGTAAGATAAACGAATGTTCAGATTACTGTTAACGTTGCATTTTTTAATAAAGGATTACATTACGTTTCAGTTCATACAACAGCTTATTAGTGAGTGGGCACGTTTTCTTTATTCAAAATGCCTTACCGATTTTCTTCTCAAGAGTATACGGACATGCATTTTGTGTATGGCTACTGTAACGGCAGTGCACGTCAAGCAGTTATCGGTTTCCCTATAGGCGCATTCCTCATTACAGAACGTTTCTAGAAGTACACAGATAATTTCGGGAATGCGGACTCCGTGATTATCTTTTCGACCGAGGAGTAAATTTGCTAGCAGCAGTAGCTATTGTTGCAAGGGATCCAACTCTCAGTGTACGTCGAATCGCTAGACGACTAGGAGTGCCACGAACGACCGTTTGGCGAATTTTAAAACATGAGGGCTTATATCGATATCACTATCGCAGGGGACACGGTTTGCTTGAGGCAGACCACTATCCTCGTCTAGTTTATTCTACCTGGATATTAAGGCAGTCACGGCTTCATTTTAATTTCTGCAGAACAGTCGTCTGGATAGATGAATCACGAGAAGTAGTGTTACAAATCTGAGAAACCTGCACAGGTGGTCATCAGAAAATCCCAAAGCCATACGCCCATCTAAATTTCAACATGAATTTTCTATTAACATTTGGGTGGCCCTAATCGATGACTTGTTGATTGGTCTTGCCCTTCTTCCTGGGAGGTTAAATGCGGACAATTACCTTCAATTTCTTATTGACGAACTGCCAGGTCTTTTAGAGGATGTTCCTCTGAATGTTCGACGAGACATGTGGTTTCACATGGATGGGGCTCCATCACATTTTGGAATTGCTGTCCGAAATTGGGTTAACGTCAATTATCTAAGATGGATTGGTCGAGGTGGTCCTGTTGCCTGGCCACCCAGATTACCCAATCTTAATCCTCTTGACTTTTATTTATGGGGTACATGAAAAATTTAGTCTACGTGCAAGTTTCGAACACAAGAGAGAAGAGTTGTTGGATCGTATTCACCTGGCTGCCGAGCAAATCCGACAAAACAAGTATGAAATTCGGATAAGTACTTCTTCTGTTGGCTTACGGACACAAGCCTGCATTCAACAAGGAGGTGGACATTTCGAAAATATTATTAACTGAACGTTTTTAAATAAAATCAGTTTTTATTGACTTTAGGATTACATTTTTTTTCATGATCTGACAATCACATTCATAGATCTGTAATTTTGAAAGAAATAAAAATGGATATACAAGTTTTGCGTTTTTGTTACTTGAAATGAAGTCTACTTTACACTCCTAAAATTTGAACGTAACGATACGGAACAGCTTGTACATATATATATATATATATATATATATATATATATGTACAAGCTTTTTTTTTTTTTTAATTAACCGTTTACCCGAATTTTAATTAATTTTTGATATATGTATATATATATATATATATATATATATATATACTATTATAATTTGATTACATTTTAATTAAATGAGGGCTTCATTCCAGTTAAGAAAAGTACGATACATGTATCTCAAAACCCAACTCTTTTGTAATATGTAGGTTGGTTGACAGGTGACTTTCAATTTTTAATAATAATAATGTATTTATATCTCACAAAGAATATACGAGAAAGAAAAGAAATCACCCTAAAATGACAAATAAATCACGTCAAAGAAAAAATTTTGTATCTTGAACGGTGTTCAAGAAAAGAACATTTTAATTCAACAAATTAGAGCGTTGTAAGCCATCCAGGAAGCTTTTTCATAATTGTTGATAGGTAACATATTTTATTACGTCGTCAATATACTGGTCGACTATGGAACTTTTGAGAAACGTCAGTGTCTAAGTTTCTTTCAAATGCCTTCAAATCGCTTTAATACCACCATCGTGTTCAACGGCGTTCTTTTATTATGTATACTGTCGCATATTGTGTAGAAATGTTGATAATTTGTGGAGAATGTGAAAGGAATGCTGGAGAGGCAGCCAGCGTTTTTGCCCAACGATTTCCTAACAGAAGTCACCCCGATTACAAAGTGATCCTCAGAACTGGCCAAATTTTACATAATAGAAAGGAGATTGGTGGTGCACCTATGACTGTTGCACTGTTGAAAACGAGGAAGCTATTTCAGATGCCTTTGAAGAATGTACTGAAAACATTAGAGAAGTGGCACAGGAATTAAATATTTCGAAAACTTCTGTACATCTTGTAACACGCGCCTTTACTGTGAAACTTAATAGCTAATTGCTTACTAACTTACCCAATAAACAAGATTGTCCCGTAGATCTTCGCTAGGTTAGCTACGATGAGGTTCTTTTTATAATAGGCGCCACCGTGTTTATCGATTCAGAAATAATAAACAAGCTAGTTAGAAAACATAAAATAAGAAAAACAATGCAGGATTCCACATGTTTGCTACCTCAAATTGATTCGAGCAAAAAATTTATTAGTTTACCGTTTCACGAAAAATTTAAGTAAAACCTTTAAACAGTATAATGTTCAAGTAGCATTTCGGTCGAATAACTCCCTAAAATCAATGAAATAAAGTGTATGGATTGTGATAAAAAAATATGTCGGCCAAACAAAACGTTCGATTCTAACTCGTTACAAAGAACATGTTTCGCATATTAGATTCAATAGACCGGAAAAATCAAGTGTTGCCCGACATATTCTTGAATCAGATCACAACGTAACATCTGACTGTCTGAGATTAATAAAAAATGTCACACGCCCCCGCGAATTAGATAGTTTTGAGGGTATTTTTATCCTTAAAAATAGGAATAACATAATTAAAGCAGATTTCGGTCCTATACCAGGTTCTTCTTTATTTGAGCTAATTGACAGTTAGATGTTATTAAAGCAAGAAAAATAGGAAAACCATCAAAAAATATTCGAATTCATCGAATTTATTTTTAAATTCGTTTCATTACAATATTTGCCATTAAATATTCTGACTCAACATTAATTTCAAAAATTTCAACATAATTTAAGGATTAGTTTTATAATTGGATTCTTAATGTATGTTAAATTACGGCTTTTATAATATTTTTAAACGGTTTTTCTATAGAATTTACAAATAATGGGTTAATGCTCTTGCATGAATAGGTGGGGTTTACCAAAATGTAGGTAATTTTTGTAGCATTTAAGATTGAAGAATTTAGTGTTAAACTAGAAGACGTTCAGAACAATCCTTCTGTGAGTGTTTTTGTGCGTTCAAGTGTTACACTGTTTTTTCTACTGAAGATGACAACGTGGTTGTAGAAATACGTATTTAGAATCATTAAATTCTATTGTGGTAAGGGTTCTTTAATTTTATTATTCATATAACTTCTTATATCATTTTATTTTATTTAATTACTATCAAGCGCACGCCTCTGGTGCGCGGGCTATATTTCGCACTCTAGTCATACTAATTAATTTGTGACTGGGAAAGCTGGGAAGTTTGCGTGAACTCTTTTTTTTTCTGTTAGAACTAAAATTTACATTTCCTCAAATGTACGAAGAAATTATAAATTAAATTGACAAATCTACATATCAGAGAAAAAATCTCAATGGTTTTTGTAATAGGCTGCACAGCAATAAAGGCGTTAACGAGAGTTGAATTGAAATTATATATTTCCGAACAACTGATTAACTTTTTACAGTATTTTTATAAGCCGGTTTTAATAAAGTTGTTTGCCCTGTGCCGTTGTCTTTCATTCAGTGCCCTAACCTCAAGAATAATTAGCTTGAACCTGAACCAAATATTTTAATATATGTTGTAAATAACCGCCTTTTTTTTGTTCAACTTATATCCGCTTATATTCTTCGTAAATTTTGCATTCATCCTCGACATATATTGGTTGGTGTCTGTGTGCGAACGTTGGGGGGGGGTTAAAAAATAATTGACGCAGATTCAAGTTGTCCTGTTTCAGAGTTCACTCGTTTGCCTTTCACTTTGTACTTATTTTTTTTTTAATATACTTTTTATAAATTGGTTGTAAATGTAGATTAATGCATATAAATAAGAAAAAACAAACGTTATTGAATAACTGAACTGCATCGCTGCAAACAAATATCTGGATCTGCTTTTAAGTAAAACAGTTTTAAAATCCATCGATATTTTTTTAAATTATGTTAATATCTACGGTTTAAAATTATACTTAATTGCTTCCCTTTCTGTTTATTAATATTTCGCATTCTTTGAATTTGTGACACTGAATCTCCGACAGTAAACGTACGTTTTACTAGGTAAAAATCAGTAATAATTTCTTTTGTACTTCTGGTATCAAAATCAGTGAGATTATTACAGAATAGCATCATTATATTGGCAAAACTTTCTGGAACTTTCGTAGACGTAAAGAATCAGAATCTATATATATATATATATATATATATATATATATATATATATATATTGTAATGGGGCAAACAACACCCATATTCCAGCAACTATAATAGGAAAAACAGCATTAACAATAATAAAACTCATAGAAGAAGGGTTAAATAGGCGGATTTTATATGTAAAATTAGTATCGAAATGTATATAAATTAATATGACGATAACTTTGTATACTTTAATTATCCTATTTTTATTTCTAAACTTACTTTTATATTTTTATTTTCAATTTCATAATTCAAATATTTAGCGCGAAATAACAGATATCTAATTTATCTACATTAATATTTTGTATCGATACTAGTTAAACACGCCCACTTATTTAAAATGCAATTAACCCGCGAAAATGATATTTTCTATACGCAGATACAACATAACCTAGCATTAGAAAACATGTATTGACAACTTGAAAAATATTCTATAAATATTATTATTAAGTCAAAATTATCAAATTGTTTATATTTATCTTGTTTAATGGATTTAGTAAAACTTCGAGGCTATATCATATTATTAACTAGGTTTTGAAAAATAATAACCGCTATCGGCGTCTTTTCCTTAAAAATCTTATAACGTATGGCCGTAATTTTGTACAACTCCGAAGAAAATTTATTTAATAATTAAAATACCAGTGATATCATAATAAATTTATGCTTTAACAAGTTATTTATAATTGGTCTAATATTTGAAAACCAACCTGAAGCCTAAGGCTTGGTAATTTGCAAAATTCAAGACGAGCATCTTTAAAATTGGAGTTCCGACGAGGAAGCAGAATTGAAGCCGGTTACGCCACAAACGCCGTCATCTATATTTGGAGGACCCGCACATTGTATTTCCCGATTACTTCGCCCTTATTTCGGACAACTGCAGAGATCATAGAAATACAGGTTCACTTCTATCAATATTCTACAACAAAGTCGAAGTAGTTAACATTATTTGATAAAACTAATCTATTAATAAAACAAAATCAGAATTTTACTTTTATTCATATCCAAAACCTTTATATTATAGTTATTCCATATGAATAGTTAAAAACATAGTAGTACTTGCCCGATTTGATGTGTTAACTGTATAAATTAAATATAAGATCATATTTCTTTACAACACATAACCTTTTAAGTATAAAACACACGTGCATTTTAAGTAGTTAATTTTATTTGTCGCTAGACACATTAATTTGTTCAATTTACAGTTTCCTATTTATTTCAATAAATTATTTTATTTTTATTACCAAATTCACTCTTTTATTTGTTAGTGTTCAGTTGTAGGAGTTATTTCATATTAGATTTATCTATTTAAACACCATACAAAGGAGTAAACAGTCACATTCTATCGACGAAGATCCTGAGAAGTCAAATTCTAATTACTACATGCTCTCGACTACTAGTTGGTACATAAAGAACATAGATAGCGTTAATCTAAATATATTTTCATATAAAAAGGCTCTCAACTATAAATTCAAATTTATTTACTTTAACTTTCATTACATTTACCATTCTTCATATTTAGATCTTCACAGCTTCACTGCTATATTTCAATATATATATATATATATATATATATATATATATATATATATATATATATATATATATATATATATATTGTAATGAGGCTAACCATGTATGTGAGGGGCCTAGAGCAAAAATACAATATTAATTCTTGGAATTGTTAATTTAGAATAAGTTTTTAATAGAACTGCATTTTTCACATGCCATATCAATTAAGTTAACGCCGCGTTTTTAATTTATCTAATTTGTTTCGCATAATTATTGAATTCCTTGTATCCATTCACTTTAATCATTTTCATTTACATTTAAATTTTCCTGAAGATGTTTAACTTAATTGATTGGAATTATATATCACATAACATGGT
The DNA here is from genome assembly GCA_935421215.2 of Melolontha melolontha. Classification (NCBI taxonomy): domain Eukaryota; kingdom Metazoa; phylum Arthropoda; class Insecta; order Coleoptera; family Scarabaeidae; genus Melolontha; species Melolontha melolontha. The sequence continues at coordinate 14,763,470 of OW285236.1, forward strand.
AATAGTTGTTTCTAATTTTAAAACTGTTATGGCAGGAATTTTCCTTAAAATGAGTATAGGTATAATATGGAGATTGTATATTTAAAATAAGCTTTTGTTTACTGTTAAATTAATACTATGTTTTTATTGAAATGTCAAACGTTTAGGTGTAGTGATGTATTTTATTTGAGGAAATGGTTGTCAAGTTGAAATGTATATAAACAACATTGAAGTTAAGGTGCCTGGAGATTTTATAAAAAAACAGAGTGAGCAATTATTATTGAAAAAATTGGGATGACACGTCGAATTTATCAAAAAGTGTTGTTAAAGGTAAAAGGTGATTAAAAGTCTATAATATATCAACAAATCCTTACCAGAAAGATTTCTAATGTGTTCCCGAATCACCAGAATTGTTTTTCCCTTGAAAATAGAAGATTGCTACATTTTGAACCCGTTGAGTTCAGTTATTCAATCTCTAACATCTAAGGGACGTTTATCCGGATCCACTACTGCGAAGAACGACACAACTCCAACACCTATAACCTGTTCCTAGTGTACCAAGACTTGGACACCATTTACTCATACGGAGAAACTACCGGCTTTAAAACTAAGTATTGTCTGAATAATCTCCTAAAATATAAAACTTTAATAGTTACATTTCAAGGATTGTTTTACCTTATATTTAATTCAGTTTTATTAGCAATAGTACACTTTACCGTTAGTAACCGAAAAGTCCAGTTCTTTTTACTCTGTTTTCGCATTTCCTAATATAATCATTTGAATTATAACAATTACTATAGTACACTTAACCTCATTATTATATTTCATTGTTTCTCATGTTTTTTTACTTGTAAATGTTATACTTAATGTCTATTTACACTCACCTTTTTAAATTGTGATTTGAGAATTTTATTAAACCTGTGATATATACCATTTATATTCTTGTTTTATTCATTTACTATTTTAGAAATTTATCCACTTAGTATAACTTTGCTTGTACGGTTAACTATCATCTATCAAATACCGAACCGACATTACGTTAATCTTGTTCTTAATATACTGAGCTAGTCACTTCATGTTTTAAATACCCTATAAATACTTATAAATTACTATAGCACGTGTTTCATTATAGTAACCAAAACCATTTTTGTTACATTTTTGATAACTGTCAACTTTGACAACTGTTAAATCCAGTATTACTATATTCTATTATATAGGTTCCGTATTCATTATACGACCTTTGGGTTCTTTATCAATATATATATTATATATATGTGTACTGAAGATTAGTAAAAACTATGAAATGTCGGCATCTGCACATTCCATATGGATATGACTTTCCCACATTTTTCATATATATATATATATAGATAATTATTTCTTGATGCCTTTTTCAAAGAAATTTGATATATAAATACTATTATATACTTTTTGAAGTAAAACCAGACATTAAATCGCCAACTAATTGAATCTACCATATATATGTAGGTTTAGCATACTAGATAGTGTAGATTTTATTATAATTTATTATTAAGGTCATATATAGGAAATTTATTTTGTTATTCATCTCCGTTTCTATTGTGATTGTAATTTTTATAGTACCTGTTAAATAATTATATGTAATTTGATTTTTAGGGAGGCTAGGTAAAATGAAATCGTCAACATATCTTCTATAAAATGGTAGACATTTATTTGTATTATTAAGGTTTCTTCGAAATCTTCAAGAATAGATTTGGACATTTTACATCCATCTGCTTTCAAAACTGACATGTGCTTTCAATAACTGACATTTGCTTTCAATAACTGACATTTGCTTTCAATAAATGACATCTGCTTTCAAAACTGTCAGCAAGCAACTAACCTTAACTTTTAAAAAAATATTCAACTAATAATATCCCCCCCTAAAAATAACATAACACATTTCAAAACTGACATCTACTTTCAATAACTGACATCTGAATCATTAACATTGTCACCTTATAATGGGTTTCTAATTAGCTTGAACCAAGGTAAATTGTGGCTTAATTGGTTAAAGCGACGGTCCGGCAAACCGTAGACTTGGTTTCAAGTCCCAACGTATACAAAATTTTTCAATTAAATTTCGTATGACTTGCGTTGTAATTTGTATACAGCAATGTTTACATTCACATTTACTTCACAATTACATACTAATTTAATAATACATATTTATAAATATTTCATATAAAAGCCAAAAAACTCGAATAATTTATCATTTGATATATATATATATATATATATATATATATAAGTATATATATATATATATATATATATTGTGATGAGGCTAACCATGTATATGAGGGGCCTAGAGCAAAAATACAGCATAAATATTTAAAATTGTTAATTTAGTATAAGTTTTGTTTGTTAGAACTGCATTTTTCACATGCCATATCAATAAAGTTAATACCGCGTTTTTAATTTATCAATTTTGTATCACATAATTATTGTATTTCTTGTAACCATTCAAGTTAGTCATTTTCATTTACATTTTCATTTTTCCGAAGATATTTAACTTAATTGATTGGAATTATATGTCACATATTATGATCATAACTGTACCTATTTTAAATTCAAATAAGGCGGGAATTATCCCAAAATGAAAATAGGTAATTAGCGGAAATTGAATATTTAAAATAAACTATTATCCATTGTAAAATTAATACAATAATTTTAATGAAATGTCAAAACGATTGATTCTAGTAATATATTTTATTTTGAGTAATTTATTGTCGAGATTAAATAAGTATAAACAACATTGAGAATAAGATGCCTGGAAGAATTAACAAAAACAATAGAGAGTCCGCTTGGGTAATTAAAATTGGTACAACGCGTCTAACGTTTTAAAAAGTGTATAAAGGAATAAAGTGATATAAACCTAAAATAAATTAACGAAACCTTACCAGAAAGATATCCTATAAGTTCCCGATTCACTAGCATCGTTTTTACGGAAGGTTACCTGCACCTGAACCCGCTGGGCACCGATAACCAAAACTCCAATTTCCAAAGGACGCCAACTCGAATTTGGAACCAAAACCAGTTCTTTCCTGCACCTGAACCCGTTTTTCCTGTGTACCAAGACTCGAACATCCAACAGCCATACAGATAAACCACCAGCATCAAAATTGAGTATGTATTTAATAATCTCCTAAAATATAAAATTTTATTTGTTACATTGCGAAAAAGATCGTTTATATTTCATTTAAATTCTTAAATATTAGCATTTTGATCACTATACAGTTAATACAGAAAAATACAGTTCTTTTTACTTTGAATTTGTGTTACATAATTTAAAAATTTGAGTTATAAAAATTTCATAACAACTTTTAACCTTACTTTTCTATTATATCGAATCACGTGACCTTTAATGCAAATGTAATACTAAATGGTATTTTAATTTACCTGTTATGCTTTGAGAATCTAATTAAACTAGTGATATTTACCATTTATCCTTTTGTTTTATTCTTTTAACAACTTTGAAAAATCATTCACTTAGCATATCTTAGTTTAAACAAATAACTGTTTTCTATCAATACACCGAACCGACTTCAACGTTAATCTTGTTCACGATAATCTGAGCTAGCCATATTGTGATTAAGATACCTATAAAATACTCCGTAATAACTTTAGCAAGTAAAGGAGGCTGAAAAGAAGTTAAGTATACATTGTTTTAATTAAGAATTGCTGAAAAAAAAACACAAGTCAATCAACGGGAAACGTACAGACGGCGTTTCGTTGTGGTTGGAACTTTTCAATGCATGGCATTCCTCGAAGACGGACATTGCTTTTTCATTTCTATACTTTCTGTATATATAGTTAACATTTGGAACTTACTGCAAGTGAGAATTAATGAATATTAAATCTACTTCTTACATGTAAATGTCGACTTATGTGATGCGTTCATAACTACAATCCGACAAACTAAGTTTGTACCAGTATGCAGAACACACCCTTTCGCGACAACGAACTTCCTGGTAATTAGGTTAATTAAGAATTGCTGAAAAAACACAAGTCGACGAAAAATTATAAGTCGACATTTACATGTAAGAAGTAGATTTAATATTCATTAATTCTCACTTGCAGTAAGTTCCATACATTGTTTTATTATTGTATTCAAGCACATATAAGTTACTCATATGACAACTGTAAAAATATAACTTTAGCGCCATCTATATAACCCTTCTATAACTCCGTACGTGAATATTCATACATATTTTATTTTTGGGCAAATTTAATTATTTTTATAACTTTAATTATATGCACAATTGTAAGGCCCTATAGGTTTGTTATTTATAATTTGTCGGCCCAACGTCGGGCTGTTACAACTGGCTTTTTACAATTTAGACGACCAAACGCAAGGGCCATTTAACCTACCAGCTCCGCTATATGTAATTGATAAATTTAATTATTATTATAAAACCCGATTGTATTATATCAATATATATATATATATATATATATATATATATATATATATATATATATATATATATATATATATATATATAAGAAGTTTTATATATACATATATATATATATATATATATATATATAACTTCTTTTTCTGTTTTTCTTAGCCGTTTTCTTAATTATAAATCGTTAAATATTTCTTAAAATTCGTTTTGATAACTATTCATTAAATAAAAATGCCCATTTTAACGTTTCGACCTTTTATTTTGTCTTCTTCAGAAATAAATTTAATTACATACTAGGTGTTTTCCTACAAAGGTAAATTTAAACTAATACTGATATAATAACTATTGTTTTTTCTAACATGTAAATTTATATATATTCTTGGTACTTACAATTTTTATACAATAAAAATAAATGAAAAATAATGGGGATTAATAGCGTGTACTGCCTTCCTGTGCGTGAATTACACTCTCATTTCTTCTTGGCATTCCTTCAATAAGCAGTCGAATGCCGTTTTGGTCAATGTTTTCCAATTCTTTGACTATTGCCGCTTTCAGCTCTTGTATGTTTCTTGGTGTTGGAATTTGAGGTTGAAGTCGCCTTCCAACCATGTTCTACATATGTCCGATCGGATTTGGATCTGGACTTCTTGCTGGCCGGTCATACGATGGATTCAAATTTCTTCCAAATATTCATTAAGAATTCAAGCAACTTGAGAGCGGGTTGTGTCGTCAACAAATGGAGCAAAAGGCAACATATCTGGCTATAGGATATCCATAATGTATCTGTTTGCATTCAGAGATCTTCCATCTACCAGTAATAAATCGGTACGAGCTTCCAAATTAATTCCCTTTCAAACCATAACTGATCCACCGCCGAAACTAAGCTTTGGAACAATATTACATTGGTGCAAACCTTTCGACAACTCTTCGCCATTCTCTTTGACGTCCATCAGGAGAGCTGAGATAAATCTCGACTGGTCTTTAAAAAGGATATGTCTCCATTCCTCATTAACCCAGTTACGACGTTCACGATTAAAACGCAACCGCTCAACGCGATACTCTCAGGTTAACTGTAAGCCGTGTGCAGGTCTTCTAACAGTCAATCGATATTCCTGCAACCTTCTTCTTACTAACTGCTACACCATGTACCTTCTTGTTACTAACCTTCTTATTACTAACTGCTACACTATGTATCTCTTCTAAATCGTTTATGATATAAACTGCTGTAGTGTCCCTGTTTCTCTGGACTCCAAATTTAAGAAGGCGATTGTCCTGAGCGCTTGTACACTTTCTTCTGCCAGAATACATTAATTACACGGAACCGCTCTACTGCTCTTTGAACAGAACATCTAGAAACACCTAGTACTCGAGCCACGTAATATTGTAATCGCCCATCTTGTATCACAGCTACTGCTCTGGTAGTGTTTGTTGGATTTAAGTTCATATTTAAATTTAAAAAACAAAAAACAAACTTGTTGAACACGAATTAAAAAAAGCAAAATAAAACATTAAAAAATGAACCAAATTAAAAAAGAGAACTTTAAATTTAACTAACACATGCTTTAATGTAAAAAAAGGTTTTAAACAGTTGCAAAAAATTTCAAGAAAGTGTAGTTGACATAATATTTATGACAGATAACAATAACCTTCAAATTTATGGATGAAACGGAAACAAAAATTAATCAAATTTTGTGCCGGTGAGTACATTGTGATGTGAGTCATCCGATTATAGATCAGGTGAGCGGTATCACGCGCCGAATACGTCATAAAGTCTCTCGGACCTCCTAGAAAAGAGCTTCTAGACGGTCCTCCAATAAGCTATAACTATATAACAACTCGAAATGGAGGGAGACGGGCATTGAACGAGTAATCGCCGTCGTGTGATATTATATAAATGTAAATGGATACTCATATATAAATACTTATTGTGAAATAAATAATTTTATTATTATTAGTTTTTAAATTGTTATTTAGTGCATTTTATTGTTAATATAGTTTGTGTTTACATTACCGTTAGTTTTATTTAAAAGAACTCAGAAAGACACATATTTTACAATATCATAAAATATTAAACTATTATTACTTTGCTTCTTGAAGATATATGTAATTGTAAAACATTTTGAAACTCTTTCTTTCTTCTGAATTGTTCCCTTGGCTTTCCCTAGAATTAAATGAAATTAATTTACAAATTTACTTACTGATAAATAGAGTGGACCAATTCGGAGCGAAAGCAGAGGCGTGACTAACGAATTGGTTCCCGCATGCGAAACATTATTAATATCTAGAGATATACTATCACGAACGGTGCTGTTATTATGTTAGATACAAAAAAAATGTAAGACGGTTTTTCTAGATTATGAAACGTTCTCGATGATACGTGTAAAAAATAAAATCTAAAATGTATGTAATGTATGTAAAAAAAAACTTACCGTCTTATGCGTTTTCCGTGACTTGAAAATCTGGAGAAGCGCGATGAAATATTGTTAACATAAGGTGCGTCTCCAAAGTTATTTCTCGAAAACGAGTCCGCCGTGAGGAAAATATGTGCTTGTATAAAGAAAACGATCGCTCCACATCTAGTGATGTGATGTTTGCATAATTAAAATAATCTTTGAAACAACTTAACACATCTGTAGACGAACCTTCACAAATTTGTCTAAGTCTGGCAAAATCTAAATCTTTATCTAAAACACTTTCAAACTTACTTAAAATACATTCATTTCTTGCGTCCTCTATCGAACATAGCTGTGCGTGTGTATCTTTCACAACTAGCACTGATTCCTGTAACGATAGCGACGAATTTTGTAGGTTTTCTAATGCTTGCACTATTCCGAAGTAATTGTTGTGAATAGTTTGTAAATCACTTTTAACCTGACTATTTTGAAATTTTTTCCGACTTTCTTCGATAGCGGCACTATCTTTCGGAGTTAATAATAAAACCGCTTTTTTTACATCCTCAAAATATTTATGATAGTAAAATGCCGCTCGTAGCCATGTTCCTCATCGTGTCAGAATTGGCTGTGGTGGCTTAGGGGTATGGGGACACAATTCGTGAAATTTCCGAATACGTTTTGGAGATTTCAGGAATATTTCCTTTGTACTCGATATTAACGGATCTACATTTGGGTAACATTTACGGATCCGTTCTGCTACAAGATGTAGGGCATCGATTTTACATGTAATATGTAAAAAGTTACCACACTGTTCCTTAAGAGACCGACCTACAGAAAGCATGGTTGCGTCACCATCTGTCACAAACATTAGGATTTGATCTCTGGAAATTTCAAATTTTTCCAATGTACTTAACACCACTTTTGAAATTACCCGCGCAGTACATTCTTCTATTTCTCTGCTAGCTAATAAAATTGAGGATGGCGATTGATTTGGTTCCATTTTACGCACCATAACATTAAGTACAGATCTTTTTTTGCTATAAGTTGTTTCATCCACACTAAACCACACTTTTTTATTTTTCAGATCAGCCTTAATTTTATTTTCTAAATGTACACGAACAGATTTTAAATAACGTCGTAAGTGAGTGCAGCTCGGTAATTCTACATTGCCATATTTTTAAAGAAATGAAATAAACGAATCATTGCGTAACAAAGTAAACGGCAAATTACACACAACCATCATTGTACACAAATCAAATAAGAACACTTCGTATTTTGTATCGGCACCAGTGTCTCTATCTTTATGTCTTGCGCTATGCACGTGGCGTTGCAAATTTGATTTTGTTAAATGGTTTATATATATATATATATATATATATTGCAATGTTCAAAACCAAATTATCCGGAGTAATAAGTTCCCCAATCGGATCTCCGGGGGGAACAGTGATGAACAAGACTGTGACAACAAACAAGTTAACAAACAAGTTAAAGATTGGGACATGGAACGTGAGATCCATGTATGAAGCTGGAAAGATGCATAACGTTGTACACGAAATGCAAAGACTGAAACTTAACATCCTAGGAATCAGTGAAACAAGATGGCCTGGTCATGGCCAAATCCCAACAAATGGAGGCATGCTGTACTTCTCTGGTAACGATGATAATTATCACAGACATGGTGTGGCAATCGCTGTCTCAAGAGATATTGTAGCGTCTGTTACTAGCTTTGTCCCTATTTCAGACCGTATCATACTCTTACAACTACAGACAAACTCAAGAAAACTAAACATTATACAAATATATGCCCCTACCGCAGACAAACCTGAAGAAGAAAACGAGCTGTTTTACGAACTAATCACACAAACGCTTGATTCACTAAAACCAAGAGATATCAATATAATTCTTGGAGACTTTAATGCGAAGGTCGGAAAAGGGAGATGTGACAAGTATATAGGTGAATATGGGTTGGGGACAAGAAATGAGAGGGGCGATAGGCTGGTACAGTTTTGCCAAGAGGAAGAGATGATAATAACCAATACCTTTTATAAGCTTCCAAACCGACGACTCTACACATGGAAATCCCCACAAGACAGTGACCAGAACCCGATGAGAAATCAAATAGACTACGTTTTGATAAACGCAAGATATAGAAACAACATCAAATCAGTTAAGACCTACCCGGGCGCTGACGTCTCTTCGGACCACAACCCCCTGGTGGCCCAGATGCACCTCAAACTTAAAAGAATCCCAAAGAAGAGAGAAACTCGGATAAATACAAAACACCTAAAAAACCAAGAAATACGGAATGAGTTGCAAACAAGAATAAACAAAAATCTGGAAACACTCGAAAGCAAGGAAGAATACCAAAACTGCAGAAACATAAACGAAAAATGGTACAGAATTAAATCAGCCTTGTTGGAACCCTCATTGGAGATTCTGAAGACAGAGAAACCCACAGGAAAGAAGGAATGGATTACTGGTGAAATTCTTAATCTTATGGAAAAGAGAAGAAGCTATAAGGGAAAAAACAAACAACAATATAAAGAAACACAACGAATACTTCGCACAAAAATCGGAAAAGCAAAAGAAGATTATTATAAACAAAAATGTGAAGAAATTGAGGAGCTACAAGCCAAATACGACAACTTTAACATGCACAAAAAGATTAAAGAACTCGTCGGCACCAGCAAACAAAAGCAACTTAATATATTATATAACAACGGGAAAATAGTCACAGAAATAGAGCAAAAACTAGAAATATGGAAGAACTACATTAAAGAGCAGTTCGAAGATGAGAGACGGCATACGACTCTTGAAAATACGGAAGGGGAGTTGGGCCCGGACATAATTAAGGATGAAGTAACATATGCACTAGGTATGCTCAAGAACGGAAAAGCTGCAGGTCCGGACCAACTGCCAGCGGAAATTCTTAAACTGATAGAGGCGGACCGGATTCATGTTTTGGTAGAAGTACTTAATACCATATATAGAACAGGAATAATACCAAATGAGTGGTTGCTATCAACTTTTATAACCCTTCCGAAAAAGAAAAATGCCAGGCATTGCTCTGACTACCGCACAATAAGCCTGATGGGTCACACATTGAAAGTCCTGTTGAAGGTGGTCCATAATAGAATATTCAGGAAATTGGATGTAGATATCAGCGATAGTCAGTTTGGATTCCGTAAGGGCCTAGGAACAAGGGAAGCACTTTTTGCACTAAATGTCCTATCACAAAGATGCCTAGACGTAAACCAGGACATATACGCCTGCTTTATAGATTACAATAAAGCATTTGATAAAGTTAGACATGACCAACTCATAGAAACATTGGTCAAGAGAAGGATAGACCTCAGAGACATAAGATTAATCTCAAACCTGTACTATGGCCAAAAAGCAGCAGTACGAATAGAAGACACGACATCAGAGGAAATAGAAATACGAAGAGGTGTTCGTCAGGGGTGTATACTGTCGCCAATCCTCTTTAATCTGTACTCGGAGGACATAGTAAATAGAGCACTTGATGATCGGGACATGGGCATTAAGATTAACGGCATGACAATAAATAATCTGAGGTACGCTGACGATACAGTTATTTTAGCTGGAACACACGAGGACCTACAGACGCTAATTAACAGAATGGTCACAGTAAGCGAAGAGTATGGACTAACGCTGAACATAAGCAAAACAAAATATATGCTGATAACAAAAACAACTAAAGATAATCGTAAGATATATGTGAAGAACCAGCCTATTGAGAGAGTAAGACAATACAAATACCTGGGCACGATCATTAATGAGAACAATGACAGCTCCCAAGAAATACGAGTCAGAATAGAACAGGCGAGAAGCACCTTTACAAGGATGAAAAGGCTTTTCTGCTGCCGAGATTTAAACCTTGACTTAAAAATACGACTGATGAGATGCTATGTGCTGTCTATACTATACTATGGGATGGAGGCCTGGACGCTGAAGGTAACCGACATGAGGAGACTGGAGGCATTTGAGATGTGGGTATACCGGAGAATATTGAAGATCTCATGGGTAGAGAGAAAAACCAACGTAGAAGTGATGAGACGTATGCATAAGGAGAGAGAAGTGATTCCGACAATTAAGAGAAGAAAACTGCTGTACATGGGACATGTCATGAGGGGAGAAAAATATCAAATACTACAAATAATTATGCAGGGAAAAATCCCGGGCAAGAGATCTATAGGAAGAAGACGGAATTCATGGCTGAAGAACCTTAGGGACTGGTTTGGATGCAATAATAATGAACTGTTTAGAGCTGCGGTTTCAAAAGTAAGAATTGCTATGATAATTGCCAACCTTCGAAGCGGGGACGGCACTTAAAGAAGAAGATATATTGCACAGTAAACATTTTACATTTACCCCATTGTAAGATAAACTAGGATGGTTCTCAATAAACCTATTGACTAACTTTGATGATAGCGGTTTTTTTACTGTACGCTCCTTCAACATTATTAAATACACAGAATACTTTCCTGCTGCTATTATACGTGTACACACGATGACCGTGAACAACATACTAAGTAATCGTATGTGCGATGGGGCACGCGGGAACCAATTCGTTAGTCACGCCTCTGCTTTCGCTCCGGATTGGTCCACTCTACTGATAAACGATCAGAACAATGTGAAATTAACTATTCATAAAGTTTACATTACAGCTAGTTCCTGGAGAAAATAAAATAATCGAAACAACACACTACTCAATTGTACATGAAACATTGATTGACGTGTTAGTATTTAAACTTTAATTATCATTTCGCGGAGTTTAGAAGAAATCAGTCTTTTATGTCTTCATACATAATCATACACGCTGTTGAAGCGTTCACTTGAAGAAAGCAAATATTTGCATTGTAATAATAAGTGGTTAGTCTCAACTGACTGGCGTGTAAGTTAAAAGTAAACTCGGTGTCTATTTTCTCGTCTTCTTGTGTTTTATTTCTCGAACCGACTCGTGTGTCTATTATTTGAACAGGTGATACTTCGACTGTTTTAGCATTTACAGTGGAAAGCCAAACCGCCATTGTGTAACAGTGTCACTTTGGAAAACGTTATAGGAACATTGGTACTATCGATTTCGGAGGCACTTTATATTTATTCATATCGGTATCTTAAGTAGTATAGAAAAATCGCTCTGAGGAATGCATCTCCGAAATGTTACTTTTTGAAGTGTGTACCTACTTACGTTTGAATAATAAATAGTACACTCGTATACCTGTAATAAAAATAAACATTGAAATTTGTATGGTGATAATGGCATCAATGGCTTGTTTGCTTCCATTTCAGAAGGTACGGTTTGTAGTGAGTTTCGAGTTGAAATATAAGCAATCTTAAAATTGAATAATAATTATAACCAACGAGATACAATTTTTCATAGTTCTTTAATGGCATATTGTTATGTTATTTTGCTCCAATACAAATTAAATCAAAGAAAAATGAATAAATGAGAACAAAACGTAGTTAAAACAGGTTGCGCTTCGAGTGCACATGTATAGTTCGTATGATAAGAATAAATTCTATGCATAAATGCAATGAATCTTTGGTTACGATTCGATAATTATAATCAATTTAATTAATCTAGAACTTACATGCCATATAAAAAGGTATATTAAAATTATTTTGGTATAGAAAGTACAATATTTATAAGATAACTTCCAGATAGATTATATAAAATATAAGATTTCATGGAATAGCTTGCTGGCAATGTGTGTGTAATTCATAAGGCATATAATACACGCAAGTCATTAATTTTAGTAAAACTATAGTATAAAGAACGTAACCAGCCTAAAATAAATAAATAAATGGATTAATAACAGTTTAGAGTGTAAACACAACCCGAAGGAACAATGCATTTGACAGACATAAAATACATAAAGTACATGAAATACATAAAATACATAAAATACATAAAATACATAAAATACATAAAATACATAAAATACATAAAATACATAAAATACATAAAATACATAAAATACATAAAATACATAAAATACATAAAATACATAAAATACATAAAATACATAAAATACATAAAATACATAAAATACATAAAATACATAAAATACATAAAATACATAAAATACATAAAATACATAAAATACATAAAATACATAAAATACATAAAATACATAAAATACATAAAATACATAAAATACATAAAATACATAAAATACATAAAATACATAAAATACATAAAATACATAAAATACATAAAATACATAAAATACATAAAATACATAAAATACATAAAATACATAAAATACATAAAATACATAAAATACATAAAATACATAAAATACATAAAATACATAAAATACATAAAATACATAAAATACATAAAATACATAAAATACATAAAATACATAAAATACATAAAATACATAAAATACATAAAATACATAAAATACATAAAATACATAAAATACATAAAATACATAAAATACATAAAATACATAAAATACATAAAATACATAAAATACATAAAATACATAAAATACATAAAATACATAAAATACATAAAATACATAAAATACATAAAATACATAAAATACATAAAATACATAAAATACATAAAATACATAAAATACATAAAATACATAAAATACATAAAATACATAAAATACATAAAATACATAAAATACATAAAATACATAAAATACATAAAATACATAAAATACATAAAATACATAAAATACATAAAATACATAAAATACATAAAATACATAAAATACATAAAATACATAAAATACATAAAATACATAAAATACATAAAATACATAAAATACATAAAATACATAAAATACATAAAATACATAAAATACATAAAATACATAAAATACATAAAATACATAAAATACATAAAATACATAAAATACATAAAATACATAAAATACATAAAATACATAAAATACATAAAATACATAAAATACATAAAATACATAAAATACATAAAATACATAAAATACATAAAATACATAAAATACATAAAATACATAAAATACATAAAATACATAAAATACATAAAATACATAAAATACATAAAATACATAAAATACATAAAATACATAAAATACATAAAATACATAAAATACATAAAATACATAAAATACATAAAATACATAAAATACATAAAATACATAAAATACATAAAATACATAAAATACATAAAATACATAAAATACATAAAATACATAAAATACATAAAATACATAAAATACATAAAATACATAAAATACATAAAATACATAAAATACATAAAATACATAAAATACATAAAATACATAAAATACATAAAATACATAAAATACATAAAATACATAAAATACATAAAATACATAAAATACATAAAATACATAAAATACATAAAATACATAAAATACATAAAATACATAAAATACATAAAATACATAAAATACATAAAATACATAAAATACATAAAATACATAAAATACATAAAATACATAAAATACATAAAATACATAAAATACATAAAATACATAAAATACATAAAATACATAAAATACATAAAATACATAAAATACATAAAATACATAAAATACATAAAATACATAAAATACATAAAATACATAAAATACATAAAATACATAAAATACATAAAATACATAAAATACATAAAATACATAAAATACATAAAATACATAAAATACATAAAATACATAAAATACATAAAATACATAAAATACATAAAATACATAAAATACATAAAATACATAAAATACATAAAATACATAAAATACATAAAATACATAAAATACATAAAATACATAAAATACATAAAATACATAAAATACATAAAATACATAAAATACATAAAATACATAAAATACATAAAATACATAAAATACATAAAATACATAAAATACATAAAATACATAAAATACATAAAATACATAAAATACATAAAATACATAAAATACATAAAATACATAAAATACATAAAATACATAAAATACATAAAATACATAAAATACATAAAATACATAAAATACATAAAATACATAAAATACATAAAATACATAAAATACATAAAATACATAAAATACATAAAATACATAAAATACATAAAATACATAAAATACATAAAATACATAAAATACATAAAATACATAAAATACATAAAATACATAAAATACATAAAATACATAAAATACATAAAATACATAAAATACATAAAATACATAAAATACATAAAATACATAAAATACATAAAATACATAAAATACATAAAATACATAAAATACATAAAATACATAAAATACATAAAATACATAAAATACATAAAATACATAAAATACATAAAATACATAAAATACATAAAATACATAAAATACATAAAATACATAAAATACATAAAATACATAAAATACATAAAATACATAAAATACATAAAATACATAAAATACATAAAATACATAAAATACATAAAATACATAAAATACATAAAATACATAAAATACATAAAATACATAAAATACATAAAATACATAAAATACATAAAATACATAAGTAAGGATGTCAGATAATTCTAACCTCTGAGCGTGTATTACTTTATGATCCCCTAGCAAAGACATTATGTTCCTTCAAACGTCAATGACAAATGTATTCTGACAATTACTGGAGTAGTGGTGCTGGACGTTTTTAAAAACGGCTTCTGCGCACACCCTCCTCGCGCCAACTTGATTGGCGAATGCTATACAATACGAAGACATTGAATGGTTCTATTCATTCGGTTAACCGCACATCTGCTTTTTGTCGTTGAATTGTGACGCATTTACTACAATATTACATTTAAATTCATTTCTTCATGGGCGTAGATAGAAGCGTGAGGAGTTTTTATAATTTATTTTATTTATTAGTTTATATTTCGTAAGATAAATAAAGTACGGTGAGTTAATTTCTTTTTTTCACTGATAATTACATACTTCGTAATTTTTGTAATAGATCCTGTTTAATATCGTTTCATCGAATCTACTTCTCCTAATTATTTTGACGTAAGTGTCCAGTGAATTTCGATAAGTTTCAATAACTTACGCATACACTGGCGAGTTGGATTAAGGGTCGTACTGATTGTATGTCCATTGCCAGTGATTCCGAAATTTATTGCAAAGTGTGTAAAATATCGTTAAAAAATTCCAAGAAATCACACGTAAAACGTCACTTAGCATCGCAAACACATACATAGAATTTAGACCCGTTGAAATCTGACAATTTTAACGAAGAACTTTGTGAAACTTTAATGGCGACAAATATTCCATTAAATAAACTTAACAATCCCACCTTCAAAACATTTCTCCAAAAATATACTGGTCGAAATGTTCCTGATGAATCCACCTTACGCAAATATTATGTTTCTAAGGCCCGGTATATCCACCTCCCTATAAACTGCCAAAAAGTTATGAGTCGAATAAACTTATTAGGAACTTTTATTTGCCGAACATCCGAAATGCGTCTTTCCAAGCCTACTTTACTCGTCGAATAGTTATTCGACACATCTACCTACTTTATTACATTGGCGACACTGCTATTTAAAATCAAAGTAGGGAAGTTTAATGTTTGAAATTAAAGTAGGAGGAACTTACGTAAGTTTACCTAATAAAATAGAAACGGAAAATAACCCATTTCTTTGTGTAGTTTCGAGTTGTGTGTTTGTGCAGTATATGATAATAATAATTTATAATAATAAGATGGGGGATAGTAAGAAGCGATTAAGATCGATAAATTTTACCCACACTGAAACTCGATTATTAGTAAAACTCGCCTTAAAATATAAAAATATTATCGAAAACAAATGTACGGACGCGATCACATGGAAAAAAAAAACGAGGCTTTGAGCTTAATTGCTACCGAATTTAATTCTGGGCACGGATATCGTGAAGCAAAGGCAATGCGCCTAAAATACGATATCATAAAAAGGCAGTTGAAAAAATAGGAAACAAACAAAAACCTTGAAATATTCAAAGACAAAGACAGGCGGTGGAAGCCTGACTGAAATACAGTTGGAAATTTATTTCATCAATAATCTCTATTTCTTCCAACTCTAATAGCTCGTCGATTTCTCCGTTTACCATTTTTAATTAATTTGTTAAAAAAAAACCCACACAACCAATATGACACATTTGTATTCTAACCTAAATTTTAATGTCAGTTCAAAAGCATTTCGTTGATGTTCGCAAACAATCGGAATTGATTCGGCACTTGATTTGACGAATAAGCCCATAATCGCAAGTTCACCTTACTAATAAGTTATTTGTCGAATAACTACTCTTATCTCTCGAATAACCATTGGAAATACAGAATAACAAAGATATTCTACGAATACTCTTATTGCGAACTTTATTCGGAGGTAGAAATACCGGGCCTAAGTGCTACACGGAAGCAAATCACGAAACTGTCGATATATGAGGACGCGGTGTGGTAAATGCTGGTGTACTACATCCAAGTATTGCATATAACGCATATGTAATAGCAACAAAAGTTATAAATACAGTTGATGCGGTAACAATAGCTAAAACCATTTTTTTTTTGTTTTTCCTTGGTTGACTTCGCAGATATTTCTTGGTGAAACATTCTTGTAATAACTTGATTAATTATTCGAAAATAAAACACTTGGCTTAGTTTCACAACTTCTTTAATTAGATACACTAACAATTGTTTCGGCTATTAGGCCATTATCAAAGAGCTATCTTAAACTAAAACTTACTCTACTTAAGGTTAACATATATACCTATGTTCCTTATGGGTGGGAGAATGTGGGTAATTGAAATTTAAGATTGTATCGATATAGGGGGTATTTATGAATTCTAATTGCGTGTTTGTGATCACTTGATTTTGTTTTTGGGCTTTTTTAATTAAATATATTAGAGATTTTTGAAATTAAAAAAGCCCAAAAACAAAATCAAGTGATCACAGACACGCAATTAGAATTCATAAATACCCCCTATATCGATACAATCTTAAATATCAATTACCCACATTCTCTCACCCATAAGGAACACAGGTATATATGTTAACCTTAAGTAGAGTAAGTTTTAGTTTAAGATAGCTCTTTGATAATGGCCTAATAGCCGAAACAATTGTTAGTGTATCTAATTAAAGAAGTTGTGAAACTAAGCCAAGTGTTTTATTTGCGAATAATTAATCAAGTTAAAACCATTTACGAGAATATGCAAATGCATCATTCGAATGACAGGTACAAAGAAAAAATACTTTTATTTGTCAATGACAGTGCTGCGTATATGTTAGGAACAGGCAGACTATTAAAGGAAACATATCCTAATATGCTGCAATGCTGCATATTACTTGTGTAGCAAGCATATGCTCTTCACAGAATCTGTGAATATATCAGAGACACCTTTCCGGAAGTTGATAGACTTGTATCCGCTTTTAAAAAAGTTTTCAGAAAAAGAACCATTTAGAGTAGCTCTTTACAGGGAAAAACTTCCATCTTTGTCACTGCCTATCTCTCAGTAATAATTAGATGGGGAACATGGTTGGAAGCTACTAGTTTTTATGCAGAGAATTTCGATAGTTTACAAAATTTCGTTACATGTTTAAATGACGATGCTCTAAGTATTTCTGAGTGGAAGAAATTAATACCAATTCCAAATTCAAAAAATCAGTTCTACTTTTTTCAGAAACACTTCGGAAAATCACTTTTACTGTATTGTACTACAGGAACACTTTGAAAATTTGCCTAAACTAATCACTTATTTTGAAAATCAAAATCTCAAATAAAATGATGGATTAACCGCAGTAGAAGTGGCTATTAATAATTTGAAAAATATTTCAAGTGACTTCGAATGTGGCATTCGGCAAGAATTAAACGCAGTTTTTAATAGAAATCTAGATTTAATAACATTGCGGCAATTGTGTATGGGGACAATGCTTCAAAGTCTAATTGCTAAATACGCTGAAATAAAAGAATATTTCCAGTATGCACCTATAACCAGTTGCGATGTAGAAAGGACGGTTTCTATCTGCAAGGCTCTATTTCATTGAAAGAGAACAAATTTTACAGAAGAGAACTTTGAGAAAGTATTCCTAGTTAATATTAATACTCCTTTATTCAACTTGAACTACGAAATGAACAAATAAAAATGTATTTCGTATTTTATAGATCACCATCTGTTTGATTTTCAATTACATAATAGTATATTAAAGTACAAGTTGCATAAGACATGATTTTAGTGCACGCGTTTAAGTTTAGAAAACGAGCCGCAAGGCGAGTTTTCTAAAGGACAAGTGCACTAAAATGTCTTATGAAACGTGTATTTTCTACTATTTTTTCTATTTCGGACATTAAAAGTTCAAAAAGACTTAAAATAAGAGGCATGTTTTGTACGAAAATTGTAGAAATTTTCTTTTTTTGAAGTTGGTAGCATTGATGTTTAACTAGAGCATTTTAAATATTTGAAAATCGACGGTGTTATATGTCATTTTAAGTTTAAAATTTAGATTGATTTATGCAATAAAGTATTAACGAAATGGACGAAGCAAATAATTGCACGCCCCCAGAGATTCGCAAAATAGCAGAAGATAATTTACAAAATCTTTTGCCAACAAAGTGTCGACATATTTATCAAAAGCAATACGAGCATATCGCGAATATTACTGAAAATGTAATTATTGCTTATTTTGATAAGGAAAGCAAGATAAAAAAGGCATCGACCTTGTGGTCCACATATTCGATGTTACGATGTTGTTTAAATATTTATAAAAATATAGATATCTCAAAATTTTCTAGGCTTCTTGCATATTTAAAAAGATTATCTGAGGGCTACGAACCTAAGAAATCCAAGATTTTAGAAATAGATCATATTAACTGTTTT
This sequence comes from Melolontha melolontha, assembly GCA_935421215.2. Lineage (NCBI taxonomy): Eukaryota > Metazoa > Arthropoda > Insecta > Coleoptera > Scarabaeidae > Melolontha > Melolontha melolontha. The sequence continues at coordinate 14,783,153 of OW285236.1, forward strand.
ATAATAGAAGCCGATGATAAAACATATTTAGCAATGAAAGTAAGTAATACAAACATCCTTGTAATAGTATTTTATTAATGTTCTACATTATTTTGTTATAATAGTCATATTAATATTGATAGGTTATCCTTATAATGGGTTATAATGGAGCTTGTCGTCGTGAAGAAATCATGAACATGATTTTAGATGATATACAGTTTAAAAATGATGTCATAATGGTTAGAGTGCCAAAAACTAAAACTTATATTCCAAGACAATTGATTATAACAGAAAAATTATGGATTGATTTGGTTAAAAAATATTATTCACTTCGTCCCACTCATGTTACACATAAACGCTTCTTCCTGCAATATAGAAATGGTTCTTGCGTGAATAATCCAATTGGCATTAATACTATAGGAAAAGTACCAAAAGTTAATGCTACTTCCTTAAATTTGCCTAATCCTGAGCTCTTCACTGGACATTGCTTTAGGCGTTCAAGTGTGACACACTTGGCTAATAGTGGAGGTGACTTAATAACAATTAAGCGCCATGTAGGATGGAAATCTTCAGCAGTGGCTGAAGGTTACATTGATAATTCCACCATGAAAAAAGTTGATGTTGCTCGAATACTGTCTAGTGCACCTAATACATCCACTAAAATTATTCAGAATCCATCGACTTCTGATGCAATAGGCAGTGATGTGTCAATCAATGTGAATCAACAGGAATTCAAACAAAACATAGTGTGTTCCCAGAATCTGCCTGGAATCTCCATTAATGCACATGAATCTTCTAGTGTTACAGTAAACGTTTATAACAGTTGCACTACTCAAAATGGGAAGTAAATGTCAATAGTAGCATTAGATCTTCCAACTCTGTTTAACAATTTATATTGTTAATTAGTATAAATAAAATGTTTGCAAGTGTTTTTTATTCTTTGTACCTATACAACTTTTACTACACATGCTTGTTATACACATTTATATTTGACATTTACATATGATTTAGTTCCATTTCTTTTTTTGTGACCAACCTCTAAAAACAAAATTTTGCGTGCGAAAAAGTAATACTTTATGCAACCCAAACGGGTGTCGAAAAGTGCACTTTATAGCACCGAAATAGAAAAATAAAATTAAAAACTCTTTAAAAATACAAATTTTCAATAGTGCGCCTGTGGGCGATGAGTCATGGTCCTCTCGTGTCTGGTTCCTAGTTATAATACATTACCATATCCCTATTAATTGTTAACATACCAAGATTATATAGAAATTCACATTCAGTTATCGATTTTAAATTATCACGAAGAATCTAACGTTTACATGCTTACAGTATACACACTTGCTTTGTGATTACAGCCGTTGTAATCTTATACGCACCAAATCTCTAATAAAAAGCATCAACATTTCGAAATCAAGCATAAACGTCAGAAGAACGAAAGTGTTTTCCCATATTTGCACTTCTCGAATTAATATGTTGATGCCGACGTGCGTCCATTGGTACAGACGATTGCCATATGTCGTCAGGGTCAGTAATCTCTAAACGGCTGCCTTTGAGTGTACATCTCTGGGTGCGAAGACACCGTGTGGAAAATAAAACTTAAAGCGCATGTAATATACGAATATATTCCGCGCGATCGCACTTAAAAGCTGTACTATCAGAGCATCAGTGCATCCGATAAAAAGACAGAAATGGAGAACCATTAGATTTCATTGTGTGCATTCGAGGAAAAAAACCGTGGAAGTTAAAAAGGTGGGGGAAAAAATAATTTCGCACTTTTATCGTTTGAAAATTAGAGAGATATTGAGCTGAACAAATATTACATCTCGACAGCGGTTGATGTTTGCTATTTTCCGCGCGTTCCACTGTTTAAACTTTTTTTTTCTTTGCTTTTCATTTCAGACCGTAAAATATACATACATGCATGTAGGTACTTCTTCTGAAAGTAATTACATATACACGTGATGCGTGATTTCAATACATGGTAATACGTCGATGCTTTCGTGAAGTGACATCTCAAATATTATGTGTCTGTACCGAGTACAACTTTTTATGTGTATGCTACGGCCTTATAACAATAAATCGACCTCCATGATCAAATATACTTTGTCCAAATGTACAGCTAAATGGAGCAAGGCCATTGAGCTCTTAAGCAAATTCAGATTACCGTTTTAAAATTTATCGACTGTGAAAAGAGAATGTAAAAATGCAATTCTCTTCCGAATTGGTAAAAACTGTGACTTAAATCTGAAACAGACAGATACAAGAACAATCCCTAACCACAATATAAATTGTTAAAACTTAAATACGTATTACGACAACTAAGTTGCCATCTTCAGTAGAATAATCTGAAAAAAGGAAGATAGTGTTAAGCGTAGCTTTATTGGTTAAGGCATCTTCTTCATCTGTTTTGGGTTGGACGCTAGCACGTCCAGGCACTTGAACACACTTCTCTTTGCACTATCCCAAATAGGTAATAATAATAATAATAATATTTATTGAATCCAAGAATCCTACATAACAGTACAAAAAGAAAGATATAGGATAAGTCAAAAAATATACATGTATGGTAATATGACAATTAATAAAATCTAAAGAAAATCATTGCATCAAAACAAAAAAGTATAAATCTGTTAATTTAACTATCAAGGTATAGTTTATTTCAAATTATAAGAATATAACTTTGAACGGCTCTAATGCTTTTATTGCACCACCTTCTGTGATGATAATTATTATACCTGGTCTCCTTATTGAACGGGTACGGTTTACCTATTTGCAACGTATGAATCTAGGGGCCGTATTGACTATAAATTAGGGCACTATAATATAATAATAAAATTCTGTTAATTACAAGTATATAATAAAAAATATCTGTACATTGGGTTTATATACAAAGAAAAAATTACAAATCGTGTGGCAACATTTGTAGTGGATACATATAGATATATAAAGCTAATCTATTTGTAATACACAATAAAACTTTTATGTGTCACCGCATTTCATAAATCATCTGTGATTGAGTCGTCTTGCAAATCGGTGTCTGTGTCTGAATCGTATTGCAAATTTATAATCAAAGGTGCTACTATTTTGTACATGCGCATATATTCGTCCTCTTTTGCTATTGCGTGTTTAACAGCATTTTTCCAATTTATAGCAGTTATATGTTCCATAGCATTTTTTATGTGTGTCACACTGCTTTCACTAAATTTCGGTGTTTGATTTGTTCGTCTTACAGTATTTTTCAGTTGAGCCAATATCAATTCAATGGGATTGAAAATGCAATGGTATGGCGGTAAACGCAAAATTGCATGTCCTGTTTCTTTGGCTCTGTTATCCACATAATAATCCTTTAAATATTCTTTTGTCTTCATCACCTCTATTAATTGTTTTTTTGTATAATGATCCTCAAAGTATAAATCATTTGCTACTAAAAATATTTTAATATCTTTCTTATTATTACATTTTGTAGGAACTTTGGTTAGCTGTCGAGAGTGATACAGAGCGTTGTCCTTCACGATCACACTATCTTTTGGTAAATGTTGCAGCAAAGTGTCACAAAACCATTCTTCAAATAATGATGAGGTCATATCTTCATGGTAATCTAAACTTGAGGATTTAACATTTTTAGCAGATAATAACGGCTGTCCGATCCATCCTTTTTCTGACCCAGCATGAAGAATGATTATTCTCTTCCCTCTCGAAACCGGCGCGTCCAACTGACACATACTTGAACTATCCACCCAACCTTTGCAAATTGTGTTATGGGTGTCATACTACGTCTCGTCTAAATAACATAATAATCGTCCTTTCTGTCTATACCTTCTAATTGCCCTTAAGTATTCATATCGAACTTTCTGTAACCTCGGGCTTTCCATAATTGTGCGGCGTTTGTCTATAGTGTCAAATTTAAAACCAGCTTTCTTTAGCGTCCGCCACAAGGCTGCTTTAGAACACTGACTATTTATAGGCTTATCAGTGATTCTTTTATGTAAGCAGTCAAGTGTAGATACAACATTTCCTCTGTAGAAGGAGTATACTTGCTGCCTAATAGTATAAATTTTATACTCTTCAATTTTTCTCGGTGCTCCTTTGTCACTTCTTTGCTTTCGAGGCCCTGCACTTATTTCATCTAAATTGCAGTAATTACAATTTACTTAAATTTTGTCATTACGGACCTCAGCAGTTTGTTTGCGTAAAAGATAATCGTATTGAGCGGCCAGGTAGTTATTGCCGCAGGTGGTGAAATAAAAGCATTAGAGCCGTTCAAAGTTATATTCTTATAATTTGAAATATACTATACTCTTTTGTTCTATAAAAACAATGTGTCAGCATGTAATTTTTAATATACCTCTTAAAAAGACCTATGTGTGCAACTTGCTTAATATTTTGTGGTAACTTAAAACATAATTCCTATTAATAAAGGATTATGTTCAGTCAGAACTAAGTTGTACATAGATATCTGAAGGTGATCTTTGCGACGAGTAAAGTAACTATGAAATTCACTATTTTTAGGTAGAGTATGCAAATTCTGATATACAATTAATAACACTTTAACTATATACAGACATGGTAAAGATAATATTCTTAGAGTCCGAAACCACGGTCTACAGGATTCAGATAACTTCAACCCTATACAGAGCCCTGGGGCACATCAGATCTAATATTGTAGTTCTTTGAATAGTTTTCCATTTAAATCAATGAATTGCTCTCTGTCTGTGAGGTATGATAGAATGCATTTGCTAACGGTTCCACGCATGCTATACGAGTCCAACTTTCTCAACAGATCTCTCAATTCCACTCTGTTAGTCTTGTGTCCTCGATAAAAGCCACTATCCTCAAGTGAAGCTTTAGTACACTGGTAGGGTCCAATAGATATCTTCCGAAATGCTTCTGTCTGGTGTAAATATGTTCAGCTTAGCCGTAATCATAATCTCAGGTGCCATACTGTCCGCCAGCTTTTGAAATATCGGCTCTTCCCCTTACAACCTTATTAAGACACCTTGCGTCATTGGCCTTCAGCCTCAGGATCGCAGTCATGGTTTCCGCTTTAAAAATAGTTACCGCGGAGGGAGACCCACGATAGCCTCCATGGAGGCGGTTCCCGTACTGTTCATAGCTCCCGTAATTCCAAACAGAGCCTGTCGCTGGAGAGTTGTCAACGATGTCAGATCCGTCCTCCTCCACCAGACAACTAGCACATAGGTAATCGTTGGTCTTACTACTGCTGTGTACAACCAATGTACCACATTTGGTTTTAGTCCCCAGGTCTTGCCAACTTCCAGAAGAGCTACGTCGCCCGGTCTGCCATTTTGACTAGTGTCTGCTCCAATTCAGTTTCGTATCAAGATAGATACTTCACTTCATTGGTTAGTTCTAACTCTCGTCGAAACGGCTTTACGCTGCCCAGATTATTTAGTTTTCTCATGTTCGTAAAGGCTACCAATTTGTTTTTTTGAGGATTGCCAATTAATCCATCCCAAAGGCACAATCCACAATTCGCAGAGCATGTCGTATGATGTTCACCACTATCCCCGTGAATTTCCCCTGGGACACAATGACAATGTCGTCATCCGCGAACCCCTGCGTCCATATTCCCTGGTCATTTAATGTCCTGATGAGATTATTCACTACTAGATTCCATAATAGCGGTGACAGTACACCTCCTTGAGGACACCTCCTTGAGGACACCTCCTTGAGGACACCTCCTTGAGGACACCCTTTTATTATCCGCATGGAGACGGTTTTGTTTTGGATTTGCGCATGAACTAGTTCATGGCTAAGGTATAACCTTCCCAGTGTTATTCCACTGACGATTTGGTGAAGAGCACATCTTCAAAAGTTATACCTCAGTCAAAGACGCAACGCTTGACACTTTCTCTCTTTTTCAGATTATTCTGTTGAAGCTGGGAACATAGTTGGCGGAATACGTATTTAGAGTTTATTAATTTATATTGGGGTTAGGGATTTTTCCTGTTTCTGTCTGTTTTTGTAATACTTTTGATAAAAAATAATTTTTAACTTAGTCTCTTCTATTTAAAAACTTGAAAAAAAAATGATACGTAAATGACAGAAATCTTAGTCGCCTATTAACAAAACAATACTAAATAATGCCACACAACACCTAAAACGACAAATTTGAAAAATCAAAAATTAATCAATATGAAACCTAAGCGAATTGTCGAATGACAGTAATACAGATTACTTTCTATGGAAGGCAAAAATCCACAGATCAGGAACCAAGGTAGGAGCTGGATAAGGAATAACAGACAAATTGCCAAAAGGTTTGCTGTTCATTTAGAAAATACTGTACGAAGGAAATGAGTTACGAGGGATGTCATTTTAGTGTTGCATATAGCCTCATAGAGGGCGACCGTAAAAGAACGTAAGGTGTCAAAATTAATCTCAATCTTTCGTGATTTAATCATAGCGAATTTTTAAAATTTATAAGTTGAAATGTTTTGTAAGTATTTAAAGTATTTTTAATATCTAATATATGTATGTTGTATATATGTATGTACTTTCTAGTCTACAATATAATAAAATAAGTAAATGAGACTAAATTCCTTTTGTTATTGACTTAATACAAGTATGTAATATCATACGTGTACATACATGCATTTAAACGAAAATTGGTAGATGTTGGTTATTATCCGCGGTTTTCGGTATCCACGGTAAGGCTTGGAACGTATGTACCGCGGATACGGGGGCCCGACTGTATTTACAGCAATTTCTCCCAAATCGTTTTACAAGTCTATGCTTATGGGTAAGTAAATCGCCTGCTCCGTCTCTAGATTTCTTTTTGTTCGCTTATTTAAAAAACGTAATATTCGAAATTCCATAAACATTTTACAAGAACTACGGTACGCAATTGAAGAGAAATTACACTGCTAAAGGAGTTTGCGAATCCGTTCATAATGTCCTATGGTGTATTGAGTTCAGTGTTATAAGTCATAACACCGAATATTCCAGTATTTATTCTAAGGGCTAAATTTCTATAAATCATATAGCATGTATGGAATTGTTCGTTCTAATATAAGTTCTAAAATATGAGTTAACAAAATATCTGAATATTCACTTATATAAACACACACATATAAATGGATATTTACATACAATAAAGCAATTTGGTTTGTATTTTAAACATCACCTGTATAAGAATTTAAATCACTCATTTACACACTCACTAATAATAACGCGTGTATATACATATATATGTGACGCCACATGCCTTATTCTTGTTCAGGCTCTTGTTACACGGCACGGCGTTTTGTGTTTTATAGTTATTTATCGTTGACATAATGACATGCTTACAATTGGATCTGGGCTATCGATATATCATCTTAACCGTACTGTAGTGGTATATAGTAATCATTGGGAAACAAGTTATTAATTATTTCATGCCTTATTTATGTGTTCGGTATACAAATCCGGTATACATTTTAAACATTTTAAAGCCAGCCTTTTCATCGCGATTCTTCTCATTGCTTTAAAGTTTGTCATTGTAGAATTACCTTTATACAGGCTGGTCGGAAATTTAGGGATAATCGTCAAGTAGGGCGATCCTATGATTAATTCTGAGTCGACAATTCTAATACATAAATGTTGTGTTGTGAATAGTTAAGCCATACGAATTGTTTAAAAGAAATCTAGATTTTGCAACATGGTATAAAACCATTAATAAATCAGTAGGAATGGTATATCGCGAGCCACGAAATTTTTATCCTAGGTAGACCGTGAGCGACTGAGATAGACATTATAAGTCACGTCTGAGCTTAGATAATTGATGAAGTGTCATTTGTAAATAATCATATCGAATTGACAAGTTACCATTAACCTATTACTAATAGTACGAAATGTAAGTGAGATCACTTAATCAATCTAAGATATAACTGATTTAATCCATGGCATACTCTGAAAACTTTTTTTGTGGCTCACTCCTTAAGGGGAAATTTAAAATTCACGATAACTACGTGTTTTAGAGTATTGTGCGGATCCTTGCGTAGCACGTGAAGCATTATATAGAATTGCCGTTTGCCGTTTTCGAAGTTTAGAAGCTTAAAGGGGAAATCTCCCTGTTCTGGCATTATTTCATTGCGGCATTTCTTATACGAATCTCCGGAATAAATAAAACGACCCTTGCGAAGACCAAATCTAGACACCTGACATCTTTTAGTTGCAACTGACGACGGAGTCGATTCTCCAGTGTCAAATAGAAGACGTAAATCTGCAATTTTTGAGGCTTGGATGTCACTGTGACATCCGTTTCCGTTTGACTGAGTTGTGAATACCGACCTGTGGGCAAATTTTCAGTGAACGAAGCGAAATAACAAATGATCTCGTATGATTGTCTTAAATGCTATTATATTTGTCATATCTAGCATTAATTTGCCGTCTTGAAGTTTTAATATTCATAATTTTCCTATCTTTTGATTTAATAATTTAATTAACGCTTCAAATTTAATTAGTCATTCAAACGTAGAGGATTTGTGTAACGTAATATATTTTTGTAAGATATTTTAAATCTAATTACGATTTATATTTCAATTTATATTCTAGTTTCTAGTTTTATATTCTAGTTCATTTTGGTACATATATTATTTTAAAGTAAAGTTTCTTATTGTAACTTCCTTTTTCTTTGTAGCTCTCAACCCTTTTGATCTCACCTTGGCAAGACTTAAATAAAAACTGTATGTATTGGTGCATATGCATCCATAGAAAAGGCTTATTTATTTAAACTTGTAATTTAGACTATTTTCAAAATTATTTTTTTTGCGTAATTAATTAACTTAATTAATATACCGTCTGGAAATGTGGTATGTTAAAGACACCGCTGCGCAAGGCGCGTCCCCGCCAACTTTACTTCCACGATATGTTTATTCAATGTATACTGCAGCATTTGATTGTATAAGCAATTGGGATAGGTTAGAAGTAGGTGTGGTATACACATAGGTATTGCGTATGTACTCGTATTTCTATCGTATCTGTCGTCGACGTATCTGATCAGACTGGGCACAGATACGCCTAGCGTTATAAATAGAGAACGGATGCAATTTCCATAAAACGCAATCGGCAATTGGAATTGTGTATAACGTCGCTCAGTACATCCCGGCGTAATTCAATGAAGTATTTGTTTGACTTACTCGGCCACCTGGTCTCGCAGCGATAACAATGGACAACCCAGCTATTGTATTCGGAGAATATAGTATTTTCAGTGGTGTCGTGTACGTAAATAAAATAAATAAGTTTATCGTATTTCGTAAGAGAAATGGCACGTACATTCCTTTTCTTTTCATTTAAGAAACATCTTCCAATTATTTTCACGTAAGTGTGCATAAAATTTCGTTATTTAATTTCGTTTATTTGGATCTAGAATATTCTTACTTTTTCAGACAATGGAAGAGCGTCGAGAATGGCATCGTGAAACAATGGCGAGTTGGATTGAGGGCCATACTGATTGTATGTACATTGCCAGTGATTCCAAAATTTATTGTGAAGCGTGTGAAACGTTATTGAAAAATTGCAATAAATCAACCGTAAAACGTCACGTAGAATCGTTAAAGCACGAAAAAAGTTGAACCCGCTGGAATCTGACAATTTTAACGAAGAACTCTGTGAAACTTTTGTGGCAGCTAATATTCTATTATTTAAATTGAACAATCCAATTTTGAAGACATTTCTGAAAAAATATACTGGTCGAAATGTTCCCGATGAATCAACTTTACGCAAATATTATGATTCTAGGTGCTATACGAGAACAGTAGAACGCATTAGAAGCCATCTTTTAAATCAATACATATGGATAAGCGCCGACGAAACGGTGGATATGTTAGGACGCTGTGTGGTAAATGTTGTAGCTGGTGTTCTACATCCAACTATTCCCTATAACTCATATGTAATAGCAACAAGTGTTATAAATAGAGTTGATGCGGAAACAGTTGCTGAAACCATTAAGGAGAATATGCAAAAAATGCTTCATTCGGACGCCACGTACAAAGAAAAAATACTTTTATTTGTCAGTGATAGTGCTGCGTATATGTTAAAAACAGGCAGACTATTGAAGAAAACATATCCTAATATGCTGCATATTACATGTGTAGTACATGCTCTCCACACAGAATCTGTGAATATATCAGAGACACTTTTCCGGAAGTTGATAGACTTGTATCAGCTTTAAAAGAAGTTTTCAGAAAAGCACCATTGCGAGTAGCTCTTTTCAGGGAAAAATTTCCATCTCTGTCACTGCCACCCACTACAGTAATAACTAGATGAGGAACATGGCTGGAAGCTACTAGTTATTATGCTGAGAATTTCGATAGTCTAAAACATTTCGTAACACTGCTATAGGAGGATGCTAGAAGTATTGGTGAATGCAAGGAGGTCACACAAATCCCAAATTTAAAAAATCAGTTGTACTTTCTTCACGAAAACTTTGGAAAATTGCCAAAACTAATCACTTATTTTGAAAATCTAAATCTCAAATTAAATGACGGATTAACCACATTAGATGTGGCTGTTAATAATTTGAAAAATATTCCAAGTGACTTCGGATGTGGCCTTCGGCAAAAGTTTGAAGCAATTCTTACTAGAAATCCAGATTTAATTACATTGCAGCAATTATGTATGGAGACAATTCCACAAAATCTAACGGCTAAATATGAAGAAATAAAAGAATATTTCCAGTACTTAATTCAAAGAGAACAAAATTGACAGAAGAAAACCTTGAGAAACTATTGCTAGTCAATATTAATACTCCTTTACTCAACTTGAACGACAAAATGAACAAATAAAAATGTTCCAATTATAGAAATAAAATTAAAACTTTAAAAATACAACTTTTCAACAAATACATATGTATTTCGTAATTTTATAGATCACCACCCGTTTGTTTTCCAATTATATAAACAAAATTAATTAATAAATATGTATTTCGTAATTTTAGATAGATAGATCACCACCCGTATGTTTTCCAATTATATAAATAAAATTACAAACTTTATAAATACAACTTTTCAACAAATAAATATGTATTTCGTAATTTTATAGATCACCACCCGTTCGTTTTCCAATTATATAAATAAAATTAAATATTTTAGAGATACAGCCTTTCGCCAGTACTGCACTGGGCTTTGCGTCATGTGGTAAGCGTGTCCGTTCTCTAGTTATAAACCACCCTTCTCTCTTATCTAGTGTACTGGTGGGGTATCGTTCACGTCTCCGCCATTAACTCACTACATTTCCATACGGTATATACCTTAGTTCTCTATTTCATTGGATATTCATTTAATGTGCCTTCATTGCATATTATGCACAGTTTTATAAACTCATCCGTTTTCTTTTTTTTTTGTAATGTTTAAATTACATATTTTTATAGTGTGACATTATATACAGGGTCATCATATTTTTGGACAAGATATAACTGAATACCATGTATTTCATTTAACGTTGTTTGGATTCATTTCTCTAAATTTGATAATATATGAGTTAATTGTTTTTTAGCCTTTTCTTTACCTTTTTTCTCTCTCTTTAGCAAGTTGGCTGCTTGAATTTTTCTTTTCAGATTGCAGGTATCCTGTGTAGCATTTCGTCGTTTTGGATATTGCTTTCGTTTTTTTTATAGCCTGTATAAACATGCGCCTACGATCGCGCAATCCCTTTTCTCCGTTTTTAGATTTGAGCTTCCGTAAGTAAAACTGAGTGGCGCTGCCTACTATCTTTTATCTAGTCATTCACTCCGTCTCCACTGACTAAGGGAATATACAATAAATAGAAACTCCCATTAAATTTGTGCCAGGACGCCTTAGCTTCTTTTTATTTCAAGAATTAGGTAATCCTAATCCCCTTATTAAATTTATAAAATGTTAATCTATTTTAAATGCATTCTCGATATGATTAATCCTTTTATAATGATTCCTGCTAAAATAGAAAGTTAAGAGAGAGTAAATATAACATTAATAATATAGACTTCTTTGTCGATTTTGCATATAATCGGACGCCTAATGATTACTTTATTATCTCCTGCAGAGGCCCTACAATTTTTGCGGCGTACGGGCATAATACAATTCAACCAACGCAGTAAATATTATCTAATGCGCATTCATCCTTCTTGCCTATCTGAGACGAACCGACTGTACATTCATATATAAAGCCGGCGAACATGTATAGTAATTTTTTTCTTTTAGAAATGGCACGCTAGTAAAAGGGAGAATAGTTTATTACTTCCAAACCGAGTTAGTCGGTGGCAACGAAAAGGAATTGATGGCAAACAACAAAACGATTTTCCATAAAAAGCGGGCGTTTGCGCGAATAACGTTATATATGGAGATTATAAAATACTGGCAAGTTATTGGGCATTAAGAATAGTTGATACGATGTCCGACCAATTAATCTCGTGTTCTTTAGAACTAGGCGCACTGTACGAGACGAATTCCCAGAAGTATATACGGAAAAAAAAGGTAATTTGACATTGGGAATTAAGAATAGTTGGTACGATGTCCGGCCAATTAATCTCGTGTTCTGTTGGACTTGGACTACCGTGCGAGTAAAATTCCCAGAAGTATATACGGGAAAACAAGAAGGTAGTTGTCCGTTACTTATTATGATTCAATTGACGACACCATAAATAAAAAAACACTTATTATAGTTAAAGCTGGGAATTATATGCACACGGAAACTGCATTATATGCGCATATAACAAGTGTTCATTTGAAAAGTCAATCTAGGTTACTTTGAAATTTTGATAGAATAAGACGCAAATATATTAGTATGTGTTTGTTGTTCCGTAAACGTAAATCCAAATGACATTTGATAATGTCAATCACAAATATCAGTTAGTGCATAAAATAATCGTGCGTCAATTCTGGTTTAAATAAATTGCTTCTCAGTTTTAAAATGGCTTTCACTTTAGAACGTAAAATTTTTTTAGTCCAGGCTTATTTTCGAAGTGGTAATAAAATTGATGGTTTATGGGTTTATTCAGTTCAAGATTGCATGGTAGAATTTCAAGTTGAGTTTCCACATTTTGTAATAGATTATATACAATTTAAGAATACAATGAAAGTCATTTATAACGACGTCGCTTATAACAACAAGTTGCTTATAACGACCGACCTGTAGAGAATTGGTTGAATTTCTATATGCCACAATGTCTACCATAGTCGTGTATAACGTCGTCGCTATTAGCGACGAAGTCGCTTGTAACGTCTTTCGCGAGCTCTAATTCAGGCCGGATGTAACGACGTACGTAGGAGAAAAAAGCCCCGTGCCGAGTGTTGTTGTTCCGATTGGTCCCGTTTCTGTGATTCCCCTAATTCCCGACAGTTTTGATGCAGCAATACATACCAATTATACATACATATTTGTAAGCGACCGGTGTTGTTCAAATTACGTTATTTGTTACATGTATGTATGTGTGTCAAAACAGAATGACACCTGCAAAAAAGAGAAAAGCCCTATCAATAAGTGACAAATTTGCAATAATTACACGCATAAAAAATGATGAGGCTAATGTGGAGGTTGCAAAAAGCTTTGGTCTATCGCATTCCACTGTATCTACGATTTGGAAAAATCGAACAAAATTTGAAGACGCCTTCAAAAATAATGTTCAAACGAATAAGAAGTTAAGATGCTCTCAATATGATGACATAGATAAGACACTCTTGATATGGTTCAAAGAGAAGCGAAGCCAGGGTATTCCAATAACAGGGCCCATCTTACAAGCCAAAGCCAATGATTTCGGCAAACTTTTAGGACTGGAAAACTTTGAATGCTCAGAAAGTTGGATCAAACGATTCCGAAACCGTCACAATATTGTGGGTGGCACAGTCTCTGGTGAATCTGCATCTGTATCCGAAAGTACAACTGATGAATTGTTGAAAAATGTTTTTGCAGAGATACGTAAAAACTACACGGATGAACAGATATTTAACGCGGATGAAACTGGATTATTCTTCAAAATGACTCCTAACAAGACCCTAAAATTTAAAGGAGAGAAATGCTCTGGGGTAAAATGTCAAAAGACAGGGTCACGGTATTGGTGGTCGCCAATATGACCGGCACCATTAAAAAAAAGCTGCTTGTAATTGGAAAATCAAACAATCCCAGGTGTTTTAAAAGAATGAAGAGATTTCCTGTCGATTACAGATCCAACAGACGTGCCTGGATGGTGTCCGAAATATTCGAGAAGTTTTTACGAGACTGGGATAAGGAGCTATGTGCGGCAAGGAAGAAAATTTTGTTGTTGGTGGATAATTGCAGCGCTCATCCTAATGTTCAGAATTTGAAGGCCATAAATTTGCGTTTTCTCCCACAAAATACAACTTCCGTTCTACAGTCTCTTGATCAAGGCATAATAAGGAACCTCAAAGTGCATTTCCGAAAGGCTTTAGTCATGAAAATGATAGAGAATGCATATGAAAACAATGAAATAAAAATTAATATTCTAGATACCGTCATGATGATATCCACAGCATCCACAGCTCAGTGGCTATTCAAGAAGAGGATCATTTTGAAGACGAGGATAACATTCCCTTGGCGCAACTGATTCGAGAAGCGTACGTCGTGGACACTGATTCAAATGTTACATTTGATGACTTTGTTGACGTTGATAAAGACTTGGCAACATGGGGAGAGCTAAATGATGAAGATTTAGTTATGAATTTAAAAGGTTTACAAACAGAAGAAGAAGCATACGGATCGATGAAGATCAAGATGACCCTGGGATGGAATTCGAACCACCATCAACATTGGAGGCCATTAAAGCTTTGAAAATAGTGCGAAACCACATTTCATTTAATGACAAGTTGAATGAAGTTTACATTAAGAATGTCATAATATTGGAAAGGGCCTTAGAAGTGAACTATTTTTGCAATCCAGTAATCAAACAAAAATTACTGACTTTTTTGGAAAATAATTTGTTCATGTGTATGTAATTGTTTTTTGTTATTTATAACTATGTGCTATAATACAATTATCTTCATTTATAATAAAATGCATTCAGATACTTGTGTGTTGTACCTTATTACATATTAGAAAAAAATTCATATAACGACGTCCTTATATAACGACGAAAATTGTCGGTCCCTTGGTCATCGTTATAATCGACTTTTACTGTACTTTGGATAGAACTTTAAAACTTTTTTCTGAAACTGGTAGTCTCTTAAGAAAATCAGACAGCGGAGCAATTAAGAAACGTACACCTCAAGTTGTCAATCGTGTTGAAGAAATAATGGAAAATGAACCACAAACATCTGTTCGACATTTGAGTCAACAAATAAACCTTTCTGTCGGCACAACTCACAAGTTATTAAAAAAAGATATGCAACTTTATCCATACCGTGTCACAGCAGTACAAAAATTGTTAGAAATTGATTACCCACGTAGACTACAGTTTTGTAATTTGTTTGTAAATATGAACAATAATGGAGAACTTTCGCAAAGAGTCATCTTTACTGATGAAGCATGGTTTTATAAAACGGGATACCTAAATTCACCAAATACAAGAATTTGGAGTAGTGAAAATCCACATGTAATTAATGAAGAATCGCTACATCCAGAGAAAATTGGTGTTTGGGCAGCGATAAGCCAAAGGCGAATCATTGGACCAATATTTTTTCAGGGAACGTTAACTGCTCAAAGGTACCGTATGGAAATTTTACAACCATTTGTCAATCAGTTGCATGATGATGAACTACAAAATGCATATTTCCAACAAGACGGAGCATACAAAATAATACAAATCTGTATAAAAACAAATTTGTATCTGTATATGCATGGACACACAGTACGTATTTACCAGCTTTTGCTTCAACTACCAGTGTGTAACCACTTTGTCAATGATAGGTTTACGAAGACAAAAGACTGTAGATACACTTGCGGTCATGTAGCAAGTATTGTCCTATCCGAAGACATCAGATAACCTCATGCCATCTGACAGTAATAGCTTAGCTATTCGAGAAGAAACACTTTGCACCGGCGTGGTCGGTTTTGTCCGTCAGATGGCATGAGGTTATCTCATGTCTTCGGATAGGACAAAACTTGCTACATGACCGCAAGTGTACCTACAGTCTTTTGTCTTCGTAAACCTATCATTGACAAAGTGGTTACACAGAAACGCATGCGTCTGGTAGTTGAAGCAAAAACTGGTAAATACGTACTGTGTGTCCATGCATATACAGATACAAATTTGTGTTTATACAGATTTGTATTATTTTGTATCAAAGCTTGATGTGAATTGTCGCATCGACATGCAATTTGTGTTTGCTATACTACGCCACCTGGCGACGAGTTAATGGACTCACAGTAATATGCGTATTTTTTCTTCTTTTCCAGTAATAGCTTAGCTATTCGAGAAGAAACACTTTGCACCGGCGTTGTCGGTTTTGTCCGTCAGATGGCATGAGGTTATCTGATGTCTTCGGATAGGACAAAACTTGCTACATGACCGCAAGTGTACCTACAGTCTTTTGTCTTCGTAAACCTGTCATTGACAAAGTGGTTACACAGAAACGCATGCGTCTGGTAGTTGAAGCAAAAGCTGATAAATACGTACTGTGTGTCCATGCATATACAGATACAAATTTGTTTTTATACAGATTTGTATTATTTTGTATCAAAGCTTGATGTGAATTGTCGCATTGACATGCAATTTGTGTTTGCAAGACGGAGCACTTTGTCACTGTACTGCAGAATCTTTGGATTATTTAAGAGAATTTTTGATGAGCGTGTAATTAGTCGAAATACTGAAATTTCCTGGCCTACGCGTTCATGCGATTTAACAGCTTGCGACTTCTTTTTGTGACCTTATCTAAAAAATAACATATTTCGAACACCTATATTGAATTTGAATGATATGCTACAGAGAATCGAACAGAAATGCATGGAAATTAATAACAATCCAGTAATGTTGCAGAATATCATCAGAAATTTTGAACGGAGGATTTTAAAGTGCATTGATCTTGAAGGACAACATTTTCGATATTTGTTATAGTTTTCAATAAATACCTATTATTTGTTATTTATTTGTATGTATGAAACTGTCAAAATATACGACTTCGTAGGTTAAGTAGTAAATTTTAATTTACGACATACTTCAAAATGTTCTCAGTAAATCACATGCTACTAGATTGACTTTTCAAATGAACACTTGTTATATATATATATGTAAATTATTAGAGGAAATTTCAATTACACAAAGGAAAATTTAACAATACGAGTTACTTGTATCCTTTCCTTATTCGTCTGAGAAGGTAATTAATTTCTTCCGGATATCGCTGTTGGGTGGATTAGATGACCATGAACTGCCCTGGATGGAGAGGCGGTAGTGTGGGGGGTGCCTTTCGCGGAAAGTTAATTATTTTTTTCCGAAAATGAAGTCGAAGTAGAACGCCAAGCAGAAGAAAACGGAGGTACAGGACATTACATACTCAGAATTAGATATTACGTATTAAATTTTGGTATCGGTATGTAGACGACATCCTAGCTTGCTTTAAGGGTACTCATAGACAACTACAAATATTTTTGAACTACATAAATTCAATCCATTCTAATATCAATGTTGCAGTAGAAATAGAAGAGAATAACAGTATTAACTTGCTGGATTTAAAATTAAACAAATTAGATCAGAGCTTAAAATTTGATATATATCGTAAACCTACTTTCACTGATTGCATTATTCCCAAAGATTCACTACGCCCTAAGACACACAAACATTCATTTTTTAATTCTATGATACATAGAGCATTAAATATTCCTTTGTCTAATGAATCTTTTGTTCGTGAAATCAATACTATAAAACAAATAGCGGTAAACAATAGTTATAAAAGTAGCGTAATTGACAGTATACTAAAGAAAAAACAGTTACAAGTGGCCCTTAGTTTAGTATATCCTAAAGATAGTGCTAATTTGAAACAATTTGTCTCGTTAACTTACTTCGGTAAAATAAGCGCGCAAATTGGAAATATAATTTCAAAAAATAATAGTAACGTTAGTATAGCTTACAAACCATATGTAAAAACAAGTAATTTCATTTTTAACGCAAACCCTAAAACAGATATCAATAATAAATCAGGAGTGTACAAATTATATTGTTATGATTGTAAAAGTGTATATATAGGTCAGACTGGTCGAAGTTTTATTATACGGGTAAAAGAACACATGAGGTCATATAAACTAAAGAAAACAGATTCAACTTTCGCAAACCATCTTATTACAGAAAGGCATACATTTGGTCACCATAAAATATTGCATTTGGCCGAGAAAGGTCGTAAATTAAATCTTTTAGAGGCCCTAGAAATTTTTAAAAGCCGAAACGACACAATAGATATCGTTTTAAACGACCAGTTGGATCTTATATATACACCTCTTTTCCAATGTTGTATATAATAGTTAAGTATATAATGGGTGATTCATTTGGAGGTACTTTTTTAGGTGGGGATTTAATGGCTGAGCGCGCATGCGACGCGTCAGCGGACTGCGCATTCTGGTTCAGTACTATTTGACATTACGTAATGGAAAGACTTAGCCCGGCACAGCGTCTACAAATAGTACAGCTCTATTACGAAAATGGGCGTTCTACAAGGAATGTGTATCGTGCGCTTAGAGCAACATATGGGCCACATAATCGGCCTACCGAACGCACAATTCGCTATACCATCAATAAGTTTGAAACTCAATTTACAATAATGGATAATACGCGACCACATAGACCTCATCCAGCACGTAGTGAAGGAAATATAGCGGCGGTAGCAGCGAGTGTACGCGAAGACCGGGAAGAATCAATTCGTCGCCGTTCTCAACAGCTTGGTTTGTCGTATGCAACAACTTGGCGTATTTTACGATAGGATCTTGGTTTAAAAGCATACAAAATTCAACTAGTGCAAGAACTAAAGGCGACCGACCTTCCGAATCGTTTCCGTTTCAGCCGTTGGACTCTTGATAAACTTGCAGAAGATCCACTGTTTTCGACAAAAATTTTGTTCTCCGATGAGGCCCATTTCTGGCTTAATGGGTACGTTAATAAGCAAAATGCCCGTATTTGGGGTGATGAGCAACCTGAAGAGATTGAAGTGCTATCATTACATCCAGACAAAACAACTGTTTGGCGCGAATTATGGGCCGGTGGAATAATTGGTCCATGTTTCTTCAAAACAAAAGCCGGCCGGAATGTGACTGTGAATGACGACCATTATCGCGCCTTGATAAGGGACTATTTGCTGCCTGAACTTGACACCCGTGGTCTACAAGACATTTACTTCCAACAAGACGGCGCCACTAGCCATACAGCTCGTGAAACTATGGCTTTCCTGCGAGAACGATTCGGTGAGCATTTAATTTCACGCTTCGGACCAGTAAATTGGCCGCATAGATCCTGTAACATCACACCATTAGACTTTTTTCTGTGGGGCTACGTGAAGTCTAAAGTCTACATGGATAAACCGGCTACAATTGAGGCATTGGAGGCCAATATTACTCGGGTCATTGGACAAATACCACTCGAAATGCTAGAACGCGTCATTGAAAATTGGAACAGCAGAATAGACTACGTTAACCGCAGTCGCGGCCAACATTTGAGAGTAATAATCTTTAAAAAATAATTGTAAAGAATGGTTCTTTTATATGATAATCAAGTTTCTTAAATAAATTGGCCTTTTTCATTTGTTCTTTGCTTTTGGAAAAAGTATCTCTAAATGAATCACCCATTAGTAGTAATTTGTAATAACATCATAAACCACCCCCATATATTTTTGTGTCATTTATAAGTTCTATGTAGGCCTGTAACTTTTGCAGTTTGATAATGACATTGTATGTCGAAACCGCGGTCACGATTATATGTGAAAAAAGTGGTATAACAAAGTGATTGTTTTATTTTATTTTATTATTTTCAGAATTATATTATCGTTTATTAACTGGTTTAGTACACGGAAAATTCCTTTACTAATGAGTAGTCAAAGGGCAAAACCCTTATACTTTATAATTCTATCTTCTTTATGTATGTATATCTCATAGTTACTTATACATCGACACTTTATATAATTTAGATAAGTGATTTTATTCTTTTCGCCAATATAAATTAGTTTCTTTTAATATAATTCAATTTATTCTACCAGTTACATGTACAGTATTGATTCAGAAATACATATATGTTGTCTACAATATCGTTACTTGCGGTAAAGAAATAATGCATCTTGAACGACATACCGATAAGTCGTGTCTGTCATTAAAACATATACTATATTGAAGAAAAGCAGGGCAAAAACTTGGCGAACGTATTATTTACGTAATTATTTTCTTAAGAATAACTTACTGATCTGATATCGTAATCTCTGCTTTATTTTCCGTGTATTATAAGTGGAAAAGTATGTAATCTCGTTACAGGTTTCGTCATGGTTTAATTAATTGTTTGGTATTTTATTCCAAACATTAATTTAATTGATTTCACGTAATCTTATCAACGATTCTCGACACATAAGTATTTTATCTATCTGCTCTAAAGTTTTTGAACAACTTCTTTACTTGAAAATGTATGCTTGCGTATCACCTTATAATTCCTCGACCAATATGGCTTTAAATGGGGAACACACAACTTTTTATTTTTTGTTAAAAACTAATTATCTTAAACTACATATCAAAATATAATTATACACAAAATTTTACGGTTTAAAACCTATTAGTATTTAAAAAATTAAACAAATAAAATCCCGTTACGTCACAAGGCTCTCGTACGCTAAAATCACTATATGACAACATTGACAACACCGTCGTCATACTTATGAATGGAACAGCAGCGTACCGACATATGAACGGGCCCTGGTTCCAGTTGTGGTGCGGGCCCTAACCCAACTCCCTCCCCACAAATAAAAAAAAATACTTATATAATTTTTTTTAGTATTTATTGAATACATAAAAAACATTAAAAACAAAAAACAAACAATATAGAGGGATTATACAGCTGCAAAACAAACATTAATGCAAAAATAAATTTAAAAAAAAATAGAGTAAATCAATGTATTTATATTATAATTTTTTTCTTGCTTTTGATGTGGCAAAAGATGTTATCAGACTGGATACATTCAAATTTTTTGCTATATCATTTTCAATAGAAATGATTGCCAGATTAGATAGCCGGTCTTGACTCATTGTATTTCGTAAGTAATTTTTTATTAATTTTAATTTTGAAAACGTTCGCTCTGCTGTTGCTACCGTTACGGGAACGGTAAGAAATATCGTACAGGCTGTTACAATTTCAGAAAAGCTACTACTTGATGAACAATTATCAATTAATATAAATTTTAAGAGATCCTTTACCGAATTAATTTGGGTTAGTTCCTCGCGGAAGCATTGTCGAAAAGATCAAATTTGAGCAGAAATTGCTTCTGTAATGTCATTTTTGTATAATGTGTGTAATTTTTGTGCCATTTTAAATAAATCATCGCGTGTACCTGTACTGTTAATTAATATATCTTTATTTAATATTTTGAATGTTTGATTTATGTGACAGAGACCTTTAGATCGGTTTTCTAATTGCAAAATTAAAATATCCAGTGTTTTCAAAAAAAAACAGTTATTCTGATAATAATGATTTTTGGTTTCGTCGAAAAATAATTTTCGGCGAGACCTCCGTTTTTCTGAAAACACTGGACTTATTCCCCATTTTATCGCTAACTGCCAGGCTTCACTTTTAACGCAATGAAACTGCTCCCGCAGTTCCTTCATATTTCGTAAGGCATTCTCGAATAATTTTGCAGCTTCACTAATACTTTGCGATTTTTTTGGAAGTAGTTTTGACAGAAGATCCGTGGATTGCAAAATCTTTGTTTCAAACACCACTAAAAAAACAGTTTCAAATTTTTCTAAAAAGTTTTTAAGTGATTTTGCTTCAACAATTTCATTTTTTATTTTACTTGTTAAAATAATTTTTGAAATTGTTTTCAATATGTTTAAAAAATTAAATCGTAGTGCATGTAAGGTATCGTGCCTAGAGGACCATCTTGTAGGCACTAATCTCTTTAATTTTATTGTATCGCTGTCTTTGTCAGTTGGGTATAGCAATCCCCACCTTACAATACTATTAAAAAAAAACAAAAAAAATTCTTTCAACAAAATCAAAAAAGTTTCTTACAGTTTCAATATTTTTTACGGAATCATTTAAAATTAAGTTTAGATTATGCGCAGCGCAGTGAACATAAGGAGCGTTTTTAATTTTTTTTGAAATTATGGCTTGAACGCCATTATAAACGCCACTCATATTTGCCGCGCCATCATATCCTTGGCCACGCAGTTTATCTATACAAATCTTTAATTTATTTATTTCGGCAAGTTGCAGTTTGATCAGTCACGGAGACAAATCCTAAAAACGATTCGTTAATTCTGACACAACGTTTTCTTCGGTGCGTACGATTTCTACATATCGAAAAACTAAACTAAGCTGATCTTTTTTTTGAAATGTCTTGAGTTGTATCAATAATTATCGAAAAAAACGGACATGAACTAATTTTGTGAATTAATTTATTTTTAATTGCATTTCCGAGTAAATCTAGCACTTCATTTTGAATTTTCGGGCTAAGATAAGTAATCGTTCCTTTTTTTTATTTTTAAGTAAATTTTCCAAAACAGTGTCATATTTGGACAATAGCTTTATAACAGACAAAAACATTCCAGGGTTTTGTGAATTTATTGTTTCATCGTGCGCTCGGAACGGCATATTTGTAGAAGCTAGCAAGAGTGAAACATCAATGATCCGTCCTAAAACTTTGCGCCAAAATGAAATTTCTCCCCGCATTATAGATTCGTTTTGAAAATCAATAGTTTTATTTAATCGCCATTTGTCGTAAATTGCACAACATTGATTGTGCTCATTAGTCGCTTCATGGCTGTTTATAGCCCGATTTAAATGTATCCAGTCATCAAAACCTAAACTAAGACAAGTTTGCTTTTTCGAGAACAACCAACAGGGTTGACAATAACATTTATTTAAAATTGTGGAATAACACAACCACATTCGTTCCGTTGTAAAGCCGACTTTCGAAGTTGTTTTGTAGTAATAATCAGAAAAACACCTGTTATTTTTGTCTTGGCCATTTTGTTTGGCCATTGGAAATAATAAATTGTTTTTGGTCATTTGTTAATTCCCCAAGAAAATGTCCACGGTCAGTTACATTTTCAATGTTCACTAGAAATTAACACAGTTAATGCATTAAGCAATAATTAAAAATAATATCAGTTCTTACATTCTTTAGAAATTGATAAAGTCTCTAATTCATGCTCAACGGTTGCTGGCGAATTCGGGAATTCCAAGTCTAAATGATTAAAATCAAACATGAAAATTATATACTTATTAGTGTAAAGACAAATGATAAATTTGAAGTTTGGGAATAAGATTTATACGATAGCTAAATAAAATAAATAAATAAACTTACCAGCGATTTCACTGATTATTTCGGTCATTGCAGGGGTACAACTAGAAGTTGAGGGTTTACTCGGTTCAACTTGGCTACTATAACTAGTAGTAGCAGTACGAGAAGTTGATGATTCATCAGTTTGATCACATTTTTTATTAAAAAATTTATCAATTTTTGGTAGCTTATTTTTTCTTTCATCTGTTTCAACTTTTTGCTTGCGTTTAGCACTTCCAGGCTTATGTTTGTACTGGTTCATTTTATACAAAACACGAAATAAAAACAAATATTGGTACGAGACAATACCGTTCTATCACGGCGTTTTAACTTAAATAAGATGAAAAATGATCGTTGCGGGTGCAAACTGCAAAAACAAAGAAGTGGGAACTAATAGGTTTTGGGGTTTTCCGCTATTGCCAAATATCGTGAATTAGCAGCCAGCATAAGCCGGATAGAAGTAATAAAATTAGCACCTTTTTTACAATGCAAAGGTTATGAAAACCATTGATAACATCTCGCCCGATTTATATACAAAAGACACCGAACGCATTGTTTAATAGTACTATTAGCTACTCTGGCACTGCCGTTACAGCAATTTTGTTTATCGCTTTAACTTGAACACATTTTTTTAATGCACAATATTTTTATTATTGAATCACAAATATGTTTGGACTCATTCATATATTTTTAAATTACACTAAAGTGCAGTTTTTCTCGGACGTTTACTAATTATAGAAAATAAGAGTGATATCTCTGATGCAAGACGTGTACAAAAATGAAATTGTTTTCAGATTGTACACAAAATTTGTGTCAACTGTGTATGGTTTATAATTTGTATAA
Organism: Melolontha melolontha; assembly: GCA_935421215.2. Taxonomy (NCBI): domain Eukaryota; kingdom Metazoa; phylum Arthropoda; class Insecta; order Coleoptera; family Scarabaeidae; genus Melolontha; species Melolontha melolontha. The sequence continues at coordinate 14,807,362 of OW285236.1, forward strand.
TAGTTTATTGATAGGATTAGTGGGCACCGAAAAAGACCTACGGCGTCGAAATATAAGCGTATAAAATAACTTTGGGATTTATTTTCTGATTACTCAACGTTGGAGAAATAATGCACCCATTTAGTGAAATATATACATACATTATGTACAAAACTGTTTGGCGCATTGATTCTTGTAAAAAAACGAGAGGTATAAAAAAAAAGCGCAGAGAGGACCGGGCCCTATCGAGGTCCGGGCCCTGGTTCCGCGGAACCCGCGGAACCATGTTCGGTACGCCACTGGAATGGAATCGATCGGCGTTTCCGCTTATTATTTGTTTACTAAACAGTTTTGTGTGGTTAGTGAGGTTAAGTTGTAATAAATATTTATTCTAATTCGCAACATGAATCCTGGGTTTTAAGATGTAACTTCAAATAATTTACCTTTTGTGGATTATTCTGTGATTGATGAATATTACAATAATACATTAAGTTTTATTAGTAGTGAAACTCGTGGAGCAAAAAATACAAAGTAATAATTTTTCTGTAAACTAATTGGATGTTCTGTATTAAATAAGCGTATTTTAAGGTCAAGTAGAGAAGTATATGGGGATAATGCTGTTGGTTTTGTACAATTGCAAAGAGAGAATAATGTATGTAAGATACAAGCCAAAATTACACCCGAACATAAAGTTATACCTAAACCTTATACAGTTATGGCCGAAATTGATGAAACTGAACGAATTATTGTGAAATCTCAATGTCTGGACTGTGCTGCTGCTGCAGGTAAGATATAATGATATTTAAATATTAAAATAAAAGATCACAATAAATAAAATATATCAGTATATAAGAGTAATAATTTATATTTACTGTTTTCCAGGTGGTTGTAAACACAGATTAGCATTATTATTTTGGTTGCTAAGACGATCAGAAGAGCCTTCAACAACTGCAGTGAAATGTTATTGGAAAAGATCAGAGCTCTCAAAGGTTGGAAATTAAAAAAAATTATCCGTGTGATGGATATGGAACCTGCTGTCGAAGTGCCTATTATAACCAATAACTTTTTGCAAAATGTAATTAGTGAAGGAAAATTATTGAATGCAGATAGTGTACTATTACAATGTTATAAAGTAGTAGACAATGAACGTTTGTTATCTATTCATCAAATGTATATCAATTATTCTATGGAATTAAATAATCTGGTTGCAGATGCAGACACTTTTCTGCAATGTTGTATACATAGTGTACAAGCTCATATATGTGCAAAAGCAGAAAAATTAACTCGTCAACAGTCTGATGAGCCTTTGTGGTATGAGCCGAGGTATGCTCGTATTACTGCTTCTAAAATATATGAAGCATCAAAATGTATTATTATGGATGGAACTTTAACAGAATTGATATTGGGAGGCACTAAATTGCCAGCAACAGCAGCTATAGAGAGAGGTAGAAAACTAGAATCAGAAGTTTCTAAGGATGTGTGTAGACGTTTCGAAATAAAATTTGAAAAAAGTGGCTTCACATAGATTTAAATAATCCGATTATTGCAGCATCTCCAGATGGAATTAGCACTGTTTAGAGATTAAATGTCCATCCAAAGAAAAAAATATTGAATATTATTTACTTGATGAAAAGACCATTGCACCAACATATTATGCTCAGCTTCAAATTCAACTTCATGTTACTAAAAGGGATTATGGGCTGTTGTTGTAGCTTGCCAAAACTTTGAAACAACAAGGCAATTTAAATATTTAAGTTGTAAGTATGATCGAAATTATTGCAATAAAATAATTAAAGAGGCAATAGAATTTTGGAAAAAGGTAATCTTTCCACACATTCAAAACATAAAATTTTAATTAAAATGTTATTTTGTTTTTTAAAAGAATTATTTAGTTTATTATACAGGGTTAGTTAAAAGTATGGAGACGGCGATTTATTGTCGTTAATATTCATTTTAGGGAATTATGTTCAATGTAAAAGTTTGTTAAGATATTTTGAACTACATTTGATAATATTTGAATTTTTTTTTTCAATTGTTTTTTAGATACGCCTGTCCGCGCATTTTTTTTTAAACGGGAACTGGTAAATTTTGCTCTACCATTCGATAGAGAATTTTTTTCTCTTTACAATAATATTTTTGTATTTTTAAAATTCATTTTAATAAATTTTTTACAAGAAAAATTAAACAAATTAATAACAAAGTAAATTAAAGTAAGTGTTCAAATTGTCGTCCATTAGTAATTTGATAATGACCCAATCGATTTACAAAACCCCGAACAGAGTTCTGTAAAAAATCTCGGGGAATTTCTTGTATCGTTCTGGTAATTCGGATTTGTAAATCATCGACGTTATCGGGCTTATCTTTGAAAACTTTGTTTTTTACGTATCCCCAAAGAAAAAAATTTAAAGGACTTAAATCTGGCGAACGGGCTGGCCATTCAATGGTTCCTCGTCTTCCAATCCATCTGTGGGGGAAAACGTTGTCCAGATATTGACGAACATTTACACCATAATGTGGTGGGGCGCCATCTTGCTGGAACCAGATACTGTCATTGGGCAGGTGTTCAATGTTTTCATGAGTATAGAGCGTAGCACAAGCAGGTATTATTTCATTTTGCAATAACTGCAAATACAGAGCCGAAGTTAAATTGCCATTGATGAAAAAGGGACCGATAATATGACCGCCTAGAATGCCAACCCAAACATTAACCTTTTGGGGGTACTGCGTATGGTGCTCCAAAAACCAAGAGGGATTTTCTGATGACCAGTATCTGCAGTTATGTCTGTTTAGTTCACCGGTAAGGCAAAAAGTAGCATCGTCAGAGAAAAGAATATTGTTGGCAAAATTTTCATTATTATTGCAAATATTTAACATTTCTTCAGAAAATTGTAATCTCCTATCAAAAACATCTTACGTTAACTCGTGTACAAGGTGTACCTTATAAGGTTTATACTTTTCACTTTTTAAAAATGACACGATCGATGACTGTGAAATATTGAAATTGGCCGCTAATTGATTGGTTGATAAATGGGGATATTAAGATACAGCCAATAAAGTATCCAGTTTGTTATCATAGCTTTTTGCTGTTCTAGGTATACCACTGCTTGGCAAATCTTTAACGCTACCCGTTTGTTCAAAGCGTCTTAAAGTTTTACCAACAACGGATTTAGAAATTGGATTTCTATTTAGATGCGTATCATTAAATAAATTACAAACATCTTGTAAACTTCTGCGTCTATCTCCATAACCCAACATCATAAGTATTTCAATTTCGTTCATGTTCACTTAAACTCGCCATTGTTAATACTAACAGCAACAAATTGCATAAATGAATTATTTCTGTCAAAGATTTGATGTACACAATAACCACTGATAAAATTATGCCCCTCAAGTTTGTTTATTGCTACGCTTCTGTCTATCTGCGATGTACCGAACATCTGTTAAACACATGAATCGGCCTTTTCTTATAAAAAAGTTATTAAAATGAATTTAAAAAAAATAAAAATATTATTGTAAAGAGAAAAAAATTCTCTATCGAATGGTAGAGCAAAATTTACTAGTTCCCATTTAAAAAAACTTTCGCGGACAGGCGTAACTAAAAAACAATTGAAACAAAAAATTCAAATATTCTCAAATGTAGATCAAAATATCCTAACAAACTTTTATATTGAACATAATTCCCTAAAATGAATATTAACGACAATAAATCGCCGTCTCCATACTTTTAACTAAGCCTGTATAAATAAAAACATGATTATTATTTTGTTTGAGCATTTATATTTATCTACTGACTTTTCTAATTGCATATTTTGTGCAGTTTTCTTCCATTTATGTTTATTTTTTAATTATTAAAATTTTATTCTGTATAATAATAGAAGTTATTTAATTATATTTCTGTATTGCTTTGTATCAAGAACTTAATACTTACACCTACCTGTTTATCTATCTTATGAATGTATTGTTATACAATAAATAAAAAAAATAGTTAAAGTATATTTGTCTTAATGTTTTATTAGTGTACCTTGCATATTTATAACAGCACAAGCAATTACAGCTACAAAATCAAGTAAATTAATAAGATTTTTGCAAAAAAAGTAAGACTTACCATTATCACAGTGAGTGGGAAGAGGAATTTTTTTTCGTTATGGTCAACGACAAATGTGTGTACCTAATTTGTAATTCAAGTGTAGCATTACCGAAAAGAGCAAATGTGGAAAGGCACTTTAAAACTACACATTCCAAATACGCCACAGATTTTCCATTTGGCAGTCAAATTCGGAAGGTAAAAGTACGAGAATTAAAAAGCAGCTTAAGTGCCCAACAATCTTTTTTTACGAAACCCGACTTGAAATCAAAAGCTGCTACACTGGCGTCATTTGCTGTTACGGAAATATTGATAAAACGAAAGAAACCTTTTGAAGATGGAGAAATTATCAAGGAAGCCATGCAGAGAGCTGGAGAAGTACTGTTTAATGACTTTAAAAATAAGAAAGAAATTATTTCAGCCATAAATGCCATTTCTCTGTCACGAAACACTGTGATGCGACGAAGTGAAGCCTTAAGTGGAAATTTGGAACAATTGCTTAAGGAAGACTTGCAAAAATGTAGTTTTTTGTCACTACAATTCGATGAATCCACCGATGTGACGGACACTGCTGAATTGTGCATTTTCGTGCGTCTAGTTTTTGAAGATATGACGTCAAAAGAAGAATTATTGACGATGATTCCATTGGAGGGGCAAACAAGAGGTGAGGATATCTACAGATCTTTTAAAGATTTTGTAGAAAAAACTGAGTTTACGATTCACAAAATAGTTGCTATTACGACAGATGGAGCACCCGCTATGCTGGGACAAAGAGTTGGTTTTATTTCATTGTGTAAAAATGATGACAACATTCCAAGTTTCACCAACTATCACTGCATCATACACCAGCAAGTTTTGTGCTCTAAAATTCTTGACTCGGATATTATCATGAAAATTGCCTTTAAAATAGTTAATTCTATTCGAGCCAAAAGTTTGCAAAGGCGTCAATTTCGAGCTTTACTTGAAGAGACTGAAGCCGAACACTCGGATCTTTTGCTACATACAGATGTTAGTTGGCTTAGCCGTGGTGCTTTTTTGAAGAGGTTTCGCCAATTACTGCCAGAAATCAAAACATTCATCCATTCGAAAGAAGAGCTTGAAGATGAAAAATGGCTCATGAAGCTCGCCTTTCTTTGTGACATAACGGAGAAACTCAATCAGTTGAACTTAAATCTTCAAGGAAAAGACAGGCATGTGATTGATATGACAACTTTGATTAAAACATTTAAAAGTCAAATTCAAGTGCATGCATCTCAATTAAGACGAGGCGACCTAAGAAACTATAAAAACATGGAAGAAAAATGCGCGCACAACTCAAATCGGGACTTTGAAACTTTCGCCAGACAGCTGGAGAACTTGCACCTGGAGTTCGAAAGAAGGTTTTTGGATTTCTTCGCTCTCCAAGAAGTGCTAAGTTTCATGACATTCCCTTTTAATGAAAGCAATGACCTTCACAGCTTGACTGCAAACATCGGCAAGTTAACTGATTCTGAATCTGTTGTGGTGGAAGAAGAAATAATTAAAATGAGATGCGACATATTTCTGAAAGCAAGAGCATTTGGCAGTAATACTGATCTTTGGAAACTGATTTGCAAAGAAAAGTTCCCATGCCTAAGAAAGGTTGCCTTATATTTGACTTCGTTTTTCGGTTCCACCTATCTTTGCGAATCGACATTTTCTACTATGAATACAATAAAAACCAAACCAAAACCATCGTTTTCGTTTAACAGATGCCCACTTAACTTCCTGTATGCGCATCGCAGTTACTTCTTACACTCCTCAATATAATACACTTGTGGAGAATATGCAGTGCCAAATATCCACCCAAAAACCTAATACAGAATGAACATTATGTATTTTGTTTTCAAACGTATATAATAGAAAAATACTTACTAACTTATCGCTAAAATGTTTTATTTCTCTCTTGTAAACTCTACCTGAGAGTCGCCCGCAAGAAACATTTTTGAACACAAGTAGACCTCAGAGGTCAAAAGTTTGGCCACCCCTGCTCTATATGAAAGCGAACAGCAGCAACTCGCTTACTCTTTCTGACTTCTTCTTTGGTTAGCCTTGTTCCTTGAATAACGCTTGGTGGCCGGACCAAATAGCATTTCTTTTTTGATAGATCAGCTGCAATGTTTTTAAACTTGCAACGAATTAAAATACACTAACCTCAAAACCAAACAAATGTCAATGTGTGTATGATACGATCGCTGACAGGAAATAAACAACGACGTGAATTCTGGGCGAACCATTCTTCTACACAGTGTTGTCACATACTACGAAGATCGAGTTTTATCAATGAAAGTGTAGTGACGTCACAAGCATTTTATTTATTAAATTACAAGCGAAAATGTTGAGTTTTTAAAATATAATCAATTAAACTTGCCTTTTTTAAAGACGATTTATCGAAATATGTAATAAAAAAAAGGCGAATTGTTCCCCATTGGAAAGGTCAACGGTAGCGAAGTTGCATAGTTATTATTAGATACCGGACGCATCAGGCTGAAATTATATATATATATAATCTAGCCCTATTTACCCGAAGGTGTAGGCTGAAATTACGAAGGACAATATAAATAGTCCATAACCATCGCGCAGTTATTGAATCATTCGGTTAATCGCACATCTGGTTTTTGTCGTTGAATTGTGACGTACTTACTTCAATATTACAGTTAAATTCCTTTCTTCATGGGCGGAGATAGAAGGGTGAGTAGTTTTAATAATTTATTTTATTTATTAGTTTATATTTCGTAAGATAAATAAAATACGGTGAGTTAGTTTCCTTCTTCAATTGTTCTAACTGTTAATCGGAAAACAAACGGGTGGTGATATATAAAATACGAAATATATTTTTATTTGTTTATTTTGTAGTTCAAGTTGAGTAAAGGAGTATTAATATTAACTAGCAATATTTTCTCAAGGTTCTCTTCTGTAAAATTTGTTCTATTTGAATAAAATACATCCTTGTAGATAGAAAACGTTATATGTGCTTACTGGAAATATTATTTTATTTCGGCGTATTTAGCAGTTAGATTTTGAGGCATTGTCCCCGTACACAATTGCCGCAATATTATTAAATTTAGATTTCTATTAAAAACTGCGTCAAATTTTTACCGAAAGCCACATCCGAAGTCACTTTTTATTATATAATTATATTATATTATATATTATATTATAATTATTAATAGCCACATCTAATGTGGTTAATCCATCATTTAATTTGAGATTTTGTTTTTTAAAATAAGTGTTTAGTTTTGGCAAATTTCCGAAGTGTTCCTGAAGAAAGTACAACTGATTTTTTGTATTTGAAATTTGTATTAATTCCTTGCACTCAGAAAACTTCGGGTACTGTCATTTAAACATATAACGAAATTTTATAAACTATCGAAATTCTCCATAAAAACTAGTAGCTTCCAACCATGTTCCCCATCTAGTTATTACTGGAGAAGGAGGCATTGAAAAAGATGGAAGTTTTTCTCTGTAAAGAGCTACTCTCAATGGTACTTTCTTGAAAACTTTTTTAAAAGCTGATACAAGTCCATCAACTTCCGGAAAGGTACCTCTGATATATTCACAGATTCTGTGGGGAGCATGTGCTACACAAGGAATATGCAGCATATTAGGACATGTTTCCTTAGAGGCGTCGTCATCAGGATCTGAGGTTGATATCACCTTAGATAATAGTGGTGAGTCACCATTTATTGAAGGTGAAGATGATGCAGGGTGCATCTTTTGCAATAACGTGAGGAACATAAGTTTTGAGGAAAAGTTTTGACGAGGTATGTTATTACCAAAAATGGTCCAAACTAGTTTCCACTGGGCTAGAGAAGATGCTCGTTTGTTAGTTACTATGGTGACATGTTAGATTTGTCAGAAATACTTTTGAAAGATGTCATACAAGATTGAAATACGAAAGTCTATATACAATTTAGTTGGACGAGTATAGCAAACGCCAATTAAGTTGGCGCGAGGAGGGGTAAGTTCGCGCAGAATTAGAAGTAGTGGGGAGATTTGTATTTGGTTTTACATCAAATGTCAGATAATTCTAACCTCTGAGCGTGTATCACTTTATGATCCCCTAGCAATGACATTATGTTCCGTCAAACGTCAATGACAAATGTATTCTGACAATTACTTGAGTAGTGGGGGTGGACGTTTTTAAAAACTGCTTATGCGCACCCCCTCCTCGCGCCAACTTAATTGGCGTTTGCTATACCTAAACGCCAAATTATTTGCCAAACATTTTTCAAGACCAAAATATTGGACTGTCAACCATTTACCGCATAATTTAGAAATGTGAAGAAGATATGCCATGCATGAATTTACCGAAAAGTGGACGACCTCTAGTTCTGGCCCACATGAAGTAAACAGAGTCATCCAATCTGCTCAAGACAGGGTTGGGACGTCTACGCGCACTTTAGGCCGTAGACTTGGAATTGTGCATAGGATTATTGGCAGAATTTTGAATAAAAATGGATTAGAATATCAAAAAAGAATTAAGTGTCTCAAATACACTGCCACCCAGCTAGAGAGAATCTACAGATGTTGCCGAACATTAAGGCGTCAACATTTTATTGGCAACAGAGTTATTGTTTTAGACGATAAGATATATTTCACATTATCCAATTCGGAAATAAAGGGTAACGATGGTTTTTACACGTCCAATATTGCAATATGTCCTGAGAACGTAAAATTCAAACCGAAAGCGAAATTTGCCGACAAGATTATGGTCTGGTGCGCTATTTCTCAAGCAGGAATTTCAATACCTTACGTTGGGAGAGTTAGAGGTGAAGCTGTGGATGCAAACGTCAATATTCGTAAATATCTATCTAAATGGATAAATTTCATTAATACTCATCATCCAAATGATGATGTAATATTTTGGCCCGAACTGGCTTCATGCCATTATGCTAGAATCACTGAGAACTGGTTAACTGAACATAAAGTGAATTATGTACCTAAGGTAGACAATTCACTAAACGTACCCCAGGCGCGCCCTATTGAGGAATTTTGGGCAGTACTGAGCAGGGAAGTTTATGACAAGGGTTGGGAAGCCTAAAATGAAACACAGTTGCCGACCAGAATATTCCAGAAGATCCTAGAAGTGAATATAAACATCCTCCAGAGAATAATGGGGAGAATTCTACCAAAATTGCGCGCCGTTGAGGTCCATGGGGCCAGTTTTGTGAATTTAGTTTTTGTATGACGCAATAGTGTATAATAATTTCTCAATGTGTTTTAATAAAATGTTTACTACTAATCGATTTTTACCTTTGATTTTTTTCTCACGATTGTTCTGTTGAAGAATGGATTCGATGTATTATGTGTGTTTCATCCTCCTGGTTTGAAGGAAGTCCGGTATGTATCGACCGAAGTATGAGTTGAAATAATGCAATAGTACTAATATATTTACAAATTTAGTCTTGGAGTTCCGTTAACTTAGTACAAATGAAGTATCTGGTCTTAATACTAAAGACCGAGAAAACTGGCTAATAAATAATATTTGCTCCTATTTAGATCGCTGACACCTAAGCTAGAACTGTAGTTAACTCGAAGAGATCGTACTTGGAACTGTAGTGAGCTCTAAGAGATCTTGTTTGGAACTGTTTTTTCATTTACTTATTTTTCGGCAAAAAAGTTTTGTCCCTGCCAGTTACAATAGAGGGAGAAAACAACGAAATTGATTATTCAGAAACTTCTATAGAACTATTTTTACCTTTCTTCCAAGGAAAGTATATGCTGTAGTTTCCAACGTCATCAATGTATTAAAATAAACAATATACGCCTGAAACCCTTAATTATAGAATAATAAAATAACTCTTAAAATAATAAATATACAATACAAAGGAAGTGCGTTAGAGATACCATAATATTTCGCAGAATCGCATCGAACCAAACTATTTAACCTATTATAATAATATAGCAATTTATCTATAACAGGAAATATGTCAATAAAACTTATTCTATTATACATTACATTACATTTACAACTACTAAATGGATGGGTTAACAAGAAGGTTGTGCTTGTAATAAAATAAATAGTTTTATGACCGTAGAAAACAACACAATGAATAAAGAAATGTATTACCTGAGACCAGGTCTAGGTAATTGACAACATTAAATATATCCGAACTCCAAGAACCTTTTCTATATACACTTTACAATATTTACAATTTAAAACTAGGATTGAATACATTAACATAATTATATAGATTATTTCAAATTATAAGAATATAACTTCGAACGGCTCTAATGATTTTATTGCACCCCCTTCTGTGATGATAATTATTATACCTGTTCTGCTTATTGAACGGGTACGGTTTACCTATTTGCAACGTATGAATCTAGGGGCCGTATTTACTATAAATTAGGGCCCTATATTATAATAATAAAACGCTGTTAATTTCAGCATATAATAAAAAATATCTGTACATTGGGTTGATATACAAAGAAAAAATTACAAATCGTGTGGCAACATGTGTAGTGGATACATATAGATATATAAAGCTAATTTATTTATGATACACAATAAAATTTTTGTGTGTCACCCCATTTCATAAATCATCTGTGATTGAGTCGTCTTGCAAATCGGTGTCTGTGTCTGAATCGTATTGCAAATTTATAATCAAAGGTGCTACTATTTTGTATATGCGCATATATTCGTCCTCTTTTGCTATTGCGTGTTTAACAGCATTTTTCCAATTTACAGCAGTTATATGTTCCAAAGCATTTTTTATGTGTGTTACACTGCTTTTACTAAATTTCGGTGTTTGATTTGTTCGTGTTATGGTATTTTTCAGTTGTGCCCATATCAATTCAATGGGATTGAAAATGCAATGGTATGGTGGTAAACCCAAAATTGTATGTCCTGCTTCTTTGGCTCTGTTATCCACATAATAATCCTTTAAATATTCTTTTGTCTTCATCACCTCTATTAATTGTTTTTTTTGCATAATGATCCTCAAAATATAAATCATTTGCTTCTAAAAATGTTTTAATATCTTTCTTATTATTACATTTTGTAGGAACTTTGGTTTGCTGTCGAGAATGATACGGAGCGTTGTCCATCACTATCACACTATCTTTTGGTAAATTAGGCAGCAAAGTGTCACAAAACCAATCTTCTAATAACGATGAGGTCATATCTTCATGGTAATCTAAACTTGAGGATTTAACATTTTTAGCAGATAATAGCGGCTGTCCGATCCATCCTTTTTCTGACCCAGCATGAAGAATGATTATTCTTTTCCCTTTCGAAACCGGCGCGTCCAACTGACACATACTTGAACTATCCACCCAACCTTTGCAAATTGTGTCATGGGTGTCATACCACGTCTCGTCTAAATAACATATTAATCGTCCTTCCTGTCTATACCTTCTAATTGCCGTTAAGTATTCATATAGAAGTTTCTGTAACCTAGGGCTTTCCATAATTGGGCGACGTTTGTCTATAGTGCCAACCTTAAAACCAGCTTTCTTTAGCGTCCGCCACAAGGTTGCTTTAGAACATTGAATATTTATAAGCTCATTACTGATTCTTTTAAGTAAGCAGTCAAGTGTAGATACAACATTTTCTCTGTAGAAGGAGAATACTTGCTGCCTAATAGTATCAATTTCATACTCTTCAATTTTTCTCGGTGCTCTTTTGTCACTTCTTTGCTTTCGAGGCCCTGCGTTATTCCTAATTATTTTATATATTGTTCCAAAAGGCACCTTTGTTAATTGCGACGTTCGTTGAATGTTCTGGGTTTGTAGTTCGTAATTTTCTTTCATCAGGGTATGATAGACATTGAAAATGATCTGTTTTGCATCTTCTGATATATGCTTTCTCTTTCGTGCTCCAACAGTATTATCACTATCCACATCATAATCACTAACACTTTCAGCAAAAGTCGCCATCTGTTCGTTAAGTAAAGAGAGAAAAATCAAATATGTATACAGCTGTAAATATTAACAATAAATGATAAATAGACTCAATATTAGATGTAATATATACCAACTCTCCTAACTATATTTACTTAAATTTTGTTTAATAAATATAAGCACTTATTTCATCTAAATTGTAATTTAATGAGTATTTAACTATGTATAATAACTATATATTCAAATTAACAACTGTTGGTACTTATATTATTATTAAATTTTATTTCATCTAAATAGTATTTTAATGACTATTTAACTATATATATAATAACTATATATTCAAATTAACAACTGTTGGTACTTATATTATTATTAGATTTTATTTCATCTAAATTGCAATAATTACAATTTACTTAAATTTTGTCATTACGGACCTCAGCAGTTTGTTTGCGGCCAGGTAGTTATTGCCGCAGGTGGTGAAATAAAAGCATTAGAGCCGTTCAAAGTTATATTCTTATAATTTGAAATAAACTATACCTACATATTGCAGTGGAATTTGCTTTTGATTACTTATTAATCTTTTTTGTTCACACTACAACTTATACTTCCAGCTGTTCAGTCTTCTAGATTCCTTGAGCTCACTTCTCTCGGGTCGATCTTCACAGATATGGGCCAGGTTATATTTGAAGTAAAACAATAAACATTAATAAAAGACACATCTAGCTAGTTTACAATATTTAATAAAATAAAAAAAAGAAAAAAAAATCCCTTTACGGAATGTACAGGGAGCTAAAGCAAATTAACAGTAGCTTAGGAGGAAAGACTCTCTATGAATATGACTCGCACAAAGAGAAAAACCCCCTGTGACTCTCGAACAAACATAAAATTAATAAATAATTTAGAAATTTGTCAAGTTTCACCTCTACTTTAACCCCTACAACTCAAATGTCAACAACTACAAAGTTATCGAAACCACGTAACAGCCTTACAGTCATGCGCCAATAAAACACGACAAAATCAACCCACAACTAATAAAAAAATCCAACCTGAATTTAAAACGTTCTAGAATATTATCTTGAAGAAAAAACTCCACTAACTAAAAAAACATGACAACTTTCTCTAGTATTCATATACTACTTTAAATATCAAAATTATCGCAACTTATACACAAAATTATAAACATAAGCAAAATAATCGTAGTATCAATTATATAAATTAAATGTTTTTATAGAACTTACATCGATCTAAGCACTGATAACACAAAAACTACGTGAGAGATGTTTGTGATTTTTGTAAATAGGATGTGTTTTTTTTTTAATAAGATGTGTTCTGAATTAATAAAGTATTTTTTCAGCATATTTTCGGGACTTGTCTGGGCATTCAATAATTGCCCCATATTAGAAACACGATGTGCCTTATATGGGATTTGCAATAGACATGATTAAGCGATAATATCTGTATAGTAAGCACAAATAGACTATCATTTTGTGTTATCTCACTTTCAATAGATGAAATGATGTGCAAGTGGACGTGTTTACAGTTCGGTAGAATAAATATTTCTATGTGGTTTTGACTTTGACTCGCATATTAGGCGACTTTTCTTAAAAAAGTTAAAAAAACCGGCTGAGTTATTCTCATTTAGAAAACGCCCTTCCGTTTTGCCTCATCCTGTATATAGTTATGATTAAAGACGGCAGACTATGTGCCCACACTGTCAATTTAATAATATTTAATAATATAATTTAACAGTGTATTAGATAAAAATGTAGATTTGACAAAATTAGGGCAACTTTTTACCAATACTGAAGATCCATTGTACAGATACAAAGAGCACTTTAACTATGTAAATATAACATCTCTCAACGTCGAACAATCCTTCTCTGTATATAAACATATATCGTATATACGTCGCTAAGTACGAACCTTTCCGAGACTAATACAGAAACATATACTATTGCATTTTTTTGCAACAATGTAAACATGTTGGGTAAGTTATTTATGTTTTTTGTTAACGTTTTGTATAGGGATTCGATATATTTATTTTTAAAAAATTTAACCGTGTATTATTAAATTTGACAGTGTGGGCACATAGTCTGCCGTCTTTATAACATGATATGATTCAACGAAAAGAATACAATCTCAATGCACTTTCTTGTTTACAAATTTTCGTATTACAAATGTAGAGATTTTGTGTCATTGACTCCATCCATTTTAACTAGATATAAATTCCTTTTACTTACATTAAAATAATTAATATATCAATTTGATTACGACACAGACATTTCTATCGATCCTAACAACATTCTTTCTATAATCTCTCCTATTGGTAATCGCATTCGATCACTTAGGCGATGCCAGTTACCCGACACCTTTTCAATAACACATTCATCCTGTCATTGGCGTTCCATTACTTACATCATGTGGACGTGCGAGATTGTTTAATTGGCCACAATAAATCTGGGCCAGATTTAAGACATCTCGTTCGCTAATAAATTTACTTGTTAGACACGCCCACATAGATATTTATGGATGAATTTGTTCTCCTAAAATTGTTCACGCAAAACGTGTGAGAATCTTAAACGAGACTTTGCTACTTTAATCGCTGTTTACGTAGCTCAGAATATTTCGGTAGGTTCATTGCGATGTGTCGTATTAATTCGTAATGTCGTAAAAAATACGAGGTGTCGTAATTAAGTAACGAGAATTTTTCCCTGTAGACTTTATTAACTAAATTTACGTTACTTTAAGTATTTATTCCTTCACAATAATCTCCCTAGAGCAGCGATTCTTAGCTCGCGATCCCCGAAATAGTAAATACCGGGTGCGGCAATAGTGTGTCGGCGGCGCTTAGCATGAAAACTAATAAAATTGTAGCAATGAAATTTTACGTTCACATGTAGCATGCTACAGTGCATTTTCTATTTTTATTTATATATTTAGAGGGTGTTCCAAATTTCCGCCACCACTTTCAATTTTTTTTTTTAATAGATTGAAATACTTTCTTGTTATTATGATGATAGCCACCCAAATTATCTTTACAATGATATATGACAATGTGCACTCACAACTGTTAGTTTTGGTTTTATTGCAAATTTGGTTAAAATCTTGACAGTTGCAGCGTCTAACATTTTAAGTCTTAGCCTGAAAATGGGTGCAGTGCCTCACGTAACTCTTTTGTTACCAATTTATAGACTAACACGTTATATGTTATGAACAACGTGACAACATATACAGGGTGTTAAATATGTCGTGCCAAATTTATCGAAGTTTAAAGGCTGTTTTCTCTTTTTTTTTTTTAATTGAACCTATAATTTTTTTTATTAGTCAGCAAATTCCTTGTAAAATTGCCGTTGAAATGGTATCAATAACATAGTACTTATTTCTAGTATTTTCGAAGTTATAACTAGAGAACGGATGCAATTTCCATAAAACGCAATCGGCAATTGGAATTGTGTATAACGTCGCTCAGTACATCCCGGCGTAATTCAATGAAGTATTTGTTTGACTTACTCGGCCACCTGGTCTCGCAGCGATAACAATGGACAACCCAGCTATTGTATTCGGAGAATATAGTGTTTTTAGTGGTGTCGTGTACGTAGATAAAATAAATAAGTTTTTCGTATTTCGTATTCCTTTCATTTAAGCAACATCTTCCAATTATTTTCACTTAAGTGTGCATAAAATTTCGTTATTTAATTTCGTTTATTTGGATCTAGAATATTCTTACTTTTGAGACAATGGAAGAGCATCGAGAATGGCATCGTGAAACAATGGCGAGTGGATTGAGGGCCATACTGATTGTATGTACATTGCCAGTGATTCCGAAATTTATTGTGAAGTGTGTGAAACGTTATTGAAAAATTGCAATAAATCAACCGTAAAACGTCACGTAGGATCGTTAAAGCACGAAAAAAAATTGAACCCGTTGGAATCTGACAAATTTAACGAAGAACTCTGTGAAACTTTTATGGCAGCTAATATTCCATTATTTAAATTGAACAATCTAATTTTGAAGACATTTCTGAAAAAATATACTGATCGAAATGTTCCTGACGAATCAACTTTACGCAAATATTATGTTTCTAGGTGCTATACGACAACAGTAGAATGCATTAGAAGCCGTCTTTTAAATCAATACATATGGATAAGCGCCGACGAAACGGTGGATATGTTAGGACGCTGTGTGGTAAATGTTGTAGCTGTTGTACTACATCCAACTATTCCCTATAACTCATATGTAATAGCAACAAGTGTTATAAATAGAGTTGATGCGGAAACAGTTGCTGAAACCATTAAGGAGAATATGCAAAAAATGCTTCATTCGGACGCCACGAACAAAGAAAAAATACTTTTATTTGTCAGTGATAGTGCTGCGTATATGTTAAAAACAGGCAGACTATTGAAGAAAACATATCCTAATATGCTGCATATTACTTGTGTAGCACATGCTCTCCACAGAATCTGTGAATATATCAGAGACACTTTTCCGGAAGTTGATAGACTTGTATCAGCTTTTAAAAAAGTTTTCAGAAAAGCACCATTGAGAGTAGCTCTTTTCAGGGAAAAATTTCCATCTCTGTCACTCCCTCCCACTCCAGTAATAACTAGATGGGGAACATGGCTGGAAGCTACTAGTCATTATGCTGAGAATTTCGATAGTCTAAAACATTTCGTAACACTGCTAAAGGAGGATGCTAGAAGTATTGGTGAGTGCAAGGAGCTCACACAAATCCCAAATTTAAAAAATCAGTTGTACTTTCTTCACGAACACTTTGGAAAATTGCCGAAACTAATCACTTATTTTGAAAATCGAAATCTCAAATTAAATGACGGATTAACCACATTAGATGTGGCTGTTAATAATTTGAAAAGTATTCCAAGTGACTTCGGATGTGGCCTTCGGCAAAAGTTTGAAGCAATTCTTAATAGAAATCCTGATTTAATTACATTGCAGCAATTATGTATGGAGACAATTCCACAAAACCTTACGGCTAAATATGAAGAAATAAAAGAATATTTCCAGTATGCACCTATAACCAGTTGCGATGTAGAAAGGACGTTTTCTATTTATAAGGATGTACTTAATTCAAAGAGAACAAAATTGACAGAAGAAAACCTTGAGAAACTATTGCTAGTCAATATTAATACTCCTTTACTCAACTTGAACGACAAAATGAACAAATAAAAATGTTCCAATTATAGAAATAAAATTAAAAACTTTAAAAATACAACTTTTCAACAAATACATATGTATTTCGTAATTTTATAGATCACCACCCGTTTGTTTTCCAATTATATAAATAAAATTAATTAATAAATATGTATTTCGTAATTTTAGATAGATAGATTACCACCCGTATGTTTTCCAATATAAATAAAATTAAAAACTTTATAAATACAACTTTTCAACAAATACATATGTATTTCGTAATTTTATAGATTACCACCCGTTCGTTTTCCAATTATATAAATAAAATTAAATATTTTAGAAATACAGCATTTCGCCAGTACTGCACTGGGCTTTGCGTCATGTGGTAAGCGTGTCCGTTCTCTAGTTATAACCCTTTAATGGTATTGATAGCTGCACTTTCTTTCGGATCGAATGACAAAACCACTTCCTTAATTTTTTCAAAATGTTCATGATAGTAAAATCCCGCCCGTAACCATATACCCCAACGTGTCAGAATCGGCTGTGGTAGCTCAGCGGTATGGGGACACAATTCGTCAAATTTCCGAATACGTTTTGGAGCTTTCAGGAATACTGCCTTTGTACTCGATATTAAAGCATCTATACCTCTGGATAACATCTACGAACCTGTTCTGCCACAAGGTGTAGAGCATGGAGTTTACAAGTAATATGTAACAAGTTAGGACAATATTTTCTAAGAGACCTGCCTACAGAACACATGGTTGCGGCACCATCGGTCATAAACATTAATACTTGGTCTTTCGAAAGTTTAAATTTTTCCAAAGTATCTAATAGCACCTCTGAAATTTTTTCGGCATTACATTGTTCTAGTCGTCTGGATGCTAATAAAATTGAAGACGTTGGTTGATGTGGTTCCATATTACGCGCCATCACATTAACTACAGATTGTTTTTTGCTGTCAGTTATTTCGTCCACACATAACCACAGTTTTTATTTTTCAGTTCGGCTTTGATTTTATTTTCAACCTGTTTACGCACCGATGGTAAATTCCTTCGTAACGTTGTCGTGCTCGGTAATGTTTGATTCGCGTATTTATTCCAAAATGAAATAAATGAATCATTACTTAACAGGGTAAACGGCAGTGTACACACAATCATAGTTACACATAGTTCATGTATAAACTGTTGTCGATTAATTTTGTTATTATTGTGCTTCGAACTGCTTACGTGTTCTTTACAATGTGTTTTTGACCAACACAATAGATATGTATTGCACCCTAAACATTTAATTTTTGGGCTATCGTATATTAAGTCCGGGAAATCCATAATAAACTTATTCACTTCGTCTGACAACGATCGTTTTCTCGATTTATGTGTCGACGACATTTTATTACGTATGCTTACACTTACGTGCATTCTAAGCAAGTACCAAACACATCCTGAATGCTTTTTATTAGTTCTGATGCAATACAATCATCCTCACATCGGCGCACATGGCGCGCACGAAAATTGGTCTGCTCTATTTATAATAAATGATTTTTTTCTCATAAAATAATTTTTCATTATTGTTTAGATTATTTCGTGGCCCTCAAGTTGAGAAAGATAGGTTGGGTAAACGCAAATGCGCGAATTACTATTCCTGATTAAATAACAACGGATTATTGGGCAATGGTGTCCATAATTAACCAGCGCGAGTAACTAAGGGATATAAAAAATTGGTATTCCGTAATACTTCTGTTAATTTAACAATATGAAAATAGTACCTAATCCTCAGTTCGATAGCCTATATAAATTTCTATAGAACGTCTATAGAAATGTCTTTAATATACATATTGCTATGAATAGTGGTTTGTAGATTTTAGTGCGCCACCATCCACAACTAGTTTTCCCAACTAGGTTTCTCAGCCGGTGGATTTTCAAATATGAGAGTTCTAACTTCTCGGGTTCCTCTCAGGAAAGTCGTGTTAAAACTAAAATAAGTCTGGCGCCAGTGAATTGTTCACAAAATTTATTTACTTATTTTATATACAGGGTGAGTCGTGAGGAATCGACCAAACTCAAGGAGTGTATTCTACTGGTGAAAGTAATGTAAAAAAACTCAAATGTTGTTATCCGATTTTTATTTGTTTTCGAGTTATAGCGTAATTAAAAATGTAGATTTAGTATACCACGTTTATGTATGTATTCGTAAAAACAGTGAAACCCCGGTAGCAATTCATTATAGGGAAGTCTTCCTAGCTGAAGCGCTACCTGTTCGTAGTTTTCCGAACTAGAGGTAGTGACATTGAAAGCAGTCGAGAAATAGTGTGGAGTGGGTTGTATGCCTAATGCGTCTAATGTCACTACCTCTAGTTCATCGTTGATATAGTGAGGGCGCTGCCATCATAAAAAATGTTCCCTATACCTTGGAGTAAATTATAACATTGTGTTCGGGTATTGTGACATTGACTTGACGTTTGTACGACTATAGTGTAACAAACTAAAATGCCACACACTTATTCTAATTTAGAATATGCTAATATGGTGTTTGTTTATGGATTTTGTGATGGGAATGCTACAGCTGCTGCTAATGAATATCGTCAACGGTTTCCACATCACAGACATCCTAATAAAACTGTATTTATTAGTGTATTCAACACATTGTGCGCGACCGGAAAGCTTCCCAGTGTAAACATAATATCTGAACGAGGCAGTCGACAACAATTACAAGAAGTAGAAGATATTCTGGATGTAGTGGAAGAAGACGCAACTACCAGCTCACGGAGAATTAAAATTCAATTGGGCATTCCACAAACAAGGGTGATAAAAACACTCCACGAGCATGGCTTACGTCCGCACCATGTACAAAGAGTACAGCACCTACAATGAGATGATAATCGTAGACGTATGGAATTTTGTCGATGGATAAATGATAATTCTCGTTTTGTATCGCGTATACTGTTTACGGATGAAGCGACATTCACCCGTGACGGTATTAATAATCGTCATAACCAGCATGTATGGTCAGACGAAAATCCACACGGTCGAAAGTAACTTTCAACATAAATTTTCGGTAAACGTGTGGTGTGGTATGATCGATGGTTTTTTAATTGGTTCTTACATTTTTGAGAATCGCCTCACGGGAGACACCTATTTACATTTTTTAGAAAATGAACTGCACAGACTGCTAGAGGATGTTCCCGTAAACATCAGAATCCAAATCTTCTACCGGCACGATGGAGCGCCTGCACATTACGCTCGTGCAGTCAGGCAACATTTGGCTGAAAGATTTCCAGGGAGTTGGATTGGACGTGGTAGTCACATTGGTTGGCCTCCTAGGTCTCCAGACCTCACGCCATTCGATTATTGTTTATGGGGCTGGTTAAAAAATGAAGTGTATCAAGTAAAAGTGGACACTCGTGAAGCACTAATTCAACGGATTATGAATGCTGCTGACAATATCAAACATCAACTTGACGCAATCAGGAACGCAACCAGCGCCCTTGGTAGACGATGTAAAAAATGTTTTGAAATGAATGGCGGTATTTTTGAAAATACATATATTATAAAGAACGATAATACCAATAAAATACAAAAACTTCAATGTATGAAATTTGGTTTATTTTTAACAAATAAAAATCGGATAGCAACATTTGAGTTTTTTTTACATTACTTTCACCTGTAGAATACACTCTTACAGTTTTTGCCGATTCTTCACGACTCACTCTGTATATTAAGCTTCAACAGCAATATTTGTATGAACAATAAATGAAACACAGGGTAGGTAAACCTCAC
The DNA here is from genome assembly GCA_935421215.2 of Melolontha melolontha. Taxonomy (NCBI): domain Eukaryota; kingdom Metazoa; phylum Arthropoda; class Insecta; order Coleoptera; family Scarabaeidae; genus Melolontha; species Melolontha melolontha. Next base: position 14,828,213 of record OW285236.1, read on the forward strand.
CAGTTTTGTATAATACAAAGGTATTTTTAATAATATAAAATATTGTTGTTTTGTTCAAGAAAAATTGCCTAGGCTAACTAGATATCAATACCCCTCGTACGTATTAACGATCTCTTAATAGTTCTAGATTATAAAGTTCTTGCGTATGCAGATGACTTTAATAACATCACTTCTCCACCAAGTTGCCTACTTCTGCAGCGAAATCTAACACTTAGGTACTATTCAATTTTTTAGACGTTCAATTATTATTTCCTTTAATTATGCAGTTTTCAATGAGATGATTCCTACGGTCTGTTACAGTATTTTATCGATTAGTTCCTGGATATCGTTTAGCGTTAATATCGTATTGCTGCAGATTTTCCTATATGAAATCGTTAATTAGATGCATTAATTTTGATTTAGAATTTTCATGTACCGATTGTGTAATTAGGATTGCATTATTTTAATAATTTCTCTTTTATTGGTTAAATAATTATTTTGCTATACCATTTCGCGCAAAATTCTGATTTTTAATTTTTATTTGTCTCACATAATTAAATTTACTAGTCGAATCTCTTCTTTTTGTAGCATCGCTGGTTAATCGTAAGAGATGTGTTTCTTTTTTTTTTTTCCTGTTAAGTAACTCACTTTTGCGTATAATATTTAACTTTTTACTATACACTGTGGCATTTTAAATTTTGTTTATTATGTAAAACCTAGTTTTACCATACGATAATTTCGTTGACATTGTAGCCGTTGACTTTTGATATACCATATGTTATTTTAGATAATTAGATAATTTTTTTAATAGATGTAAGAAGGATACAAAAGAGATCTAGAAAGTTCCTTTTTTTTGTAAAGTAGATGCTGTGCAAAATATTTATTTTCCTTTTCTTATTTTGTTTGTTCCACACTGTTTAAAAAATAGATTTATGAAAATCATAGACGTTTTGTTTATTAAATTGTCACAGTTTAATATTAGTTGTTTTCTCTGTTGTTTTTGTTTATGAAAGCAACCATAAAAAAATTAGAAGCTTCCTTTTCAAACCAACTTTCTTTTATTAACAATTGGTGGGCTTCTAATATCCTCTACGATCTCCGTGCGGCGTAGAACGTTGCTTACAAAACAACAAAGTCATAAAATTCACGGTGACGCACTTTTCCCAAATTTTGAGCTGGATAATTTTTGACAACGTTTCGAAAGGAACGGCATGACCGTCTTCACCTAACGCTAGCCTGGGTCTGGCTCGTTGGTTTTATATTTGACTTCAACATCTCGCTCACCAAGGTAAGTTCCCGAAGCATTACTGACTTTGGTAAAATTTAATAGCCAGTTTCGTGTTAGTCATTTATTGTTACGATTATTGATAGCAGGTTTTACAACTTCGAGATCTTTACAAATAGATCCAGCAGAATGTTTCCTGGATACAAGCAATATCCGTCCTGGAATCCCATTGCTCACGTATTGTATCCCAAAGAGACTCGGCATCAACCATGATCCGATCTAAAATTTACGACGTGAGGATTTTATATACGGTGTTCAAGTAAGTGCCAAAGCACACCACTTTCTATTTCTACCAAATATAAAGATACATGAGGTAAAAACATTCATTGTTTAATTGACAGCTAAACGAATGAAAAAACTTCTTCTTAATAACTCCGATCAAACTTATCTCAAAATAATAAAGTTTATTTTTAATTTCTCCCCAGAGAACCACACCGTATAATAAGATCATACACGATCATAATTACGCATGCGCAAACAGACATGCACAAAACCCTGATACCCGTCGAACAAACTTTTCAATTTTAATTATTACCAAGAAATGTTAATAATAATCTTTATTATTTATATTTCCTAATTACAATCTTAATACAAAAATATATTTATAATTTTAAATATTATTGACGTCATAATATCTTAATATTACTTACAAGATTTTTTTATTGGAGACGAAGAACAAAGAAGTTGCTTATAATTTTTAATATCAAAAATATCGGGAATGTAATATCTTAAATCATCGAGAAACATCAATCTCATAAATAACAACAATAAATCACTCTTTAACAATAAACCAGAATTAATTCAATATATTTAAATATATTTAAATATATTTCACAATACAAGCAACCTGATACACCTATGGTCAATTTATGTCTCCCTGAATTTATCTAGGCCTCTACAACACATTGGCCTCGAAATAACAAGTTTTTATCTTCGCACAAATAAATTTAAAACATTTTGAATATACACTACAATCGAACATAATTGTACATTTTTATTTTAAATAATTTTTAAATATTATTTTAGAAAAAATCCATAGCAATATGTATCCGGACCATTTCTAATTATTTACCAGATTTCTCTTTCGTTCTGGGGTCTTATATCTGAATTGGTATAAAAAAAATTTATGTCCACCAAGCGATCATTAGGCCTTACGCATTATAATTTACGCCTGAAGATTATGCATAAATAAAGTAATAATATAAAGAATTAATGAAAGAATTTCATAAGCACCGATAACTCAAAATTTTTAATAATCCTAATTATAATTGATAATCGCGTGATGTCGAAGAAAACACAACGATAAAGCACATAAATCAAAACACAACCTCTATCGATCCCAGTGTACCAGAATCAAACTTTCAACTTATTAACAATTTTTTATTTGGCGTTAATATATTTTCCTGTAGCAGGTACCTGTCTTTTAATCGCCAATGCATTAAATTATCTTTAGCCATTTGAATAAATTTCTCTTTTATTTAAACAATTTTCTTAAAAATGGGAGAGGTACCAATTAAAAATGCGCATATTTATGATAATTTCGTATTCGTTGCTTTTTATACCTTTATATAGTAAAACAAGGGACCAAAAAATTTGTGAATATTTAACGGGACTCGCGTAGTTTATAGTAAATAATTTTATCTCTGATGAAGAGAATAACTTGTACCTATTCTTGAATTAATCAGGTGTTATTGAAATTGAAGCGAGAAAATAATGAGATAGACAAATATTAATTCCGCTATTAGAAAGCGTTCTGTAAACTTTGACGGTATTAGTAATAATGTGTGTTTTTTTAAGAGCTTGAGAACTTAAAATGATAATACAAGACAGAAATATTGTTGGAATGAATTTTTTTTTATTATCTGGTAGATAATTTCATGGCATTTATTTTTTAATTTGTTTTCCGGCATATGTTCGCCGCGGCTACGAGTTACATGGTCCATTTGATCAGTTCAATTTTTGACTACTTTTTCCAATAAATCTGGCCGTATGGCGTCAATGGTGGCTTGAATATTGGCTTCCAATGCTTCAAGAGTTGCTGGTTTGTCGCCATAAACCAATGACTTAACATAGCCCCATAAAAAGTAATCCAGAGGCGTTAAGTCGCACGAACGAGGGGGCCAGTGAACAGGACCACTTCTGGAAAGAAAGTTGTCACCAAATTGATTTTGCAATAAATCGATTGTTAAGCGCGCTGTATGGCAAGTTGCGCCGTCTTGTTGGAACCAAATGTCGTTGATGTTTAGCTGATTAATTTTTGGAAACAAAAATTCAGTCAGCATGGCTCGATAGCGCTCGCCATTCACCGTAACGGCAGCTCCTTGCTCATTTCGAAAGAAATAAGGACCGATGATGCCACCAGCGTGTAAACCGCACCAAACAGTCAATTTTAATGCATGTAATGGGGATCGCTTAACGGCTTGGGGATTATCTTCTCTCCAAATACGGCAATTTTGCTTATTGACGTAGCCATTTAACCAGAAATGAGCTTCATCACTAAACACAATTCTTTGATAAAAATGCCCATCTTCGGCCAGTTTCAAATGAGCCCTATCAGCAAAAATGCGACGCAAACGATGGTCGTTTGGCTTCAATTCTTGCACGAGCTGTACTTTATAGACATGTAAGCCTAGATCCTTACGTCAAATTTTCCACGTAGTCGAAGGACAAAGACCAACAAGTAGAGAACGACGACGAATCGACATTTCGGCGTCTTCTTCAATACTTCGCGCTACAGCAGCAATATTCTCCTCGGTACGCAAATTTCTTTGTCTTGTTGATGGTTTTTAATCGAGAAGAGTAAACTTAGTGCGAAAACGATCAATAACTGCACGAATTGCTTGCTCACTAGGCCGATTATGTTGACCGTAAAATAGACGAAGTGCTCTATAAACTTCGCGAACAGATTTATTTTTTTCAAAGTAAATTTCCACAATTTGGAAGCGTTATTCTGGCGTTAAACGATTCATGATGACTTTGCCAAACCTTACTGAACAGAAATGTCAACACAGTTTGACATTCTCAGCTGTCAAACCATAGTAATCGATATCGATAGTTCTCATGCAGCTAAAAAAACACCCGATATAACAATAACAAAAACATAAAAATTATGCATAATTCAAAGTGTTAATTTATAGAAAGAAAATTCTGCAGCTTGGGCAAATTTAAAATACCATTTTTTGTAGTTTTTAACATGAATATAAAATATTATTAAAAATCTGCTGTGAAGAACACAATTACAGGTGCACTATTAATATGTGTGAACGTGTCCGAACATATCCCTCCCCAGAGACGTAGATACGTATTTCGCCTTTCTACATGCTCATCGGTACGCCCCTGCTGGAAAAAGTATTTGTGTTCTTCACACCAGATTTTTAATAATATTTTATATTATTAAAAATACCTTTGTATTATACAAAACTGGTGGGGTTTACCTATTCATGTATGTTTAAATTATTTTGATACATTACACATGCGGTTAGTCCGTAGTATCAGTGAAGACACAAACAAAATGCAGTTTCTAGAGGGATGACTGTGCCACCTTTGGAAAGGCGTCGTTACTTCACATTGGTTTTGTGGACAGGGCGAAGTACTTCGGCTGTCTGACAACAGACAGCGCTGAATTTACTTCTACGCCCGGTCTGGATAATTTCTGTGATGTGGCGATGTGGTTCTTTTTTGTAAATGTGTCTGAAGATATTCTTTCTCCATCAGAGTCGTACCGATGAGCCTGTAGAAAGGCCAAATACGTATCTACGTCTCTGGGGAGGGATATGTTCGGACACGTTCACAAAAATATTAATAGTGAACCTGTATTTGTGTTCTTCGCACAAGATTTTTAATAATATTTGATATCATTAAAAATACCTTTGTATTATACAAAACTGGTGGGGTTTACCTACTCATGTATGTTTCAATTATTCTGATATGTAGTTAATATTCGGTTTGCATGTAATTACACTGGTCAACAAATTTTCATTTTTAAAATTTTTCTATAGAAGCTGTGTACAATTTGTATGTTTTTTTTTACAGTTCTAACAATACTAATAACAACAAATTTATTCTCGCACGTCAAATTAAATGAAATAATGTTAATTAGGTATGTAATTATTTGGAGTCCTGTACAAAATGTTGTTTTTCATTTTCTTTTACACTGTCCTTCGGCATTTTCCGATATAAATGTCCCACAAAAATTCCCCCTTTAAGTTTTGCATCGAGAAATATTTGTTTAAGGTATTGGAATTAGTGATGGGATCTCCAATGACAAATAACCGATTATTCGGTTTTCGGAATTATCGAAATAACTCGGTTACTGAAATAACCGAATGAAAAAAACCGAATAAAAAATCACCAACTGTGACTGCAAATAAAACGGTATAGCACATCATATTTTTATGTATCGGATTAAGATAAAATATGCTGTTATTTATAGGGACCGGGCACGAAAGGCCCATGACTCATCGCCCACGGGCGTACTATTGAAAATTTGTATTTTTAATTTTATTTATATAATAGGAAAACAAACGGGTGGTGATCTATAAAATACGAAATACATTTTTATTTGTTCATTTTGTAGTTTAAGTTGAGTAAAGGAGTATTAATATTAACTAGCAATACTTTCTCAAGGTTCTCTTCTGCAAAATTTGTTCTCTTTGAATGAAATACATCCTGGTAGATAGAAAATGTCCTTTCTACATCGCAACTGGTTATAGGTGCATACTGGAAATATTCCTTTATTTCAGCGTATTTAGCAGTTAGATTTTGAGGCATTGTCCCCATACACAATTGCCGCAATATTATTAAATCTGGCTTTCTATTAAAAATTGCGTTTAACTCTTACCGAAGGCCACATCCGAAGTCACTTGGGATATTTTTCAAATTATTAATAGCCACATCTAATGTGGTTAATCCATAATTCAATTTGAGATTTTGATTTTCTAAATAAGTCGTTAGTTTTGGCTAATTTCCAAAGTGTCCCTGAAGAAAGTACAACTGATTTTTTAAATTTGGAATTCGTATTAGTTCCTTGCACTCAGAAATACTTCGAACATCGTCATTTAAACATGTAACGAAATTTTGTAAACTATCGAAATTCTCTACATAAAAACTAGTAGCTTCCAACCATGATCCCCATCTAGTTATTACTGGAGAGGGAGGCAGTGACGAAGATTGAAGCTTTTCCCTGTAAAGAGCTACTCTCAATGGTGCTTTTCTGAAAACTTTTTTAAAAGCGGATACAAGTTTATCCACTTACGGAGAGGTGTCTCTGATATATTCACAGATTCTATGGAGAGCATACGCTATACAAGTAAAATGCAGCATATTAGGATATGTTTCCTTTAATAGTTTCCCTGTTTTTAACATATATGCAATACTGTCATTGACAAATAAAAGTATTTTTTCTTGTACCTGTCGTCCGAATGAAGCATTTAGTGCATATTCTCATAAATGGTTTTCGCTACTGTTTCCGCATTAACTGTATTTATAACTTTTGTTGCTATTACATATGCGTTATATGGAATAGTTGGATGTAGTACACCAACTACAACATTTACCACACAGCGTCCTAACATATCGACAGTTTCGTCGGTACTTATCCATAGGTACTGATTTTAAAGATGGCATCTAATGCGTTCTTCTGCTTTCGTGTAGAACTTAGAAGCATAATATTTGCGTAAGGTGGATTCATCAGAAACATTTCGACCAGTATATTTTTGGAGAAATGTTTTGAAGGTGGGATTGTTAAGTTTATTTAATGGAATATTTGCCGCCATTAAAGTTTCATAGAGTTCTTCGTTAAAATTGTCAGATTCCAACGGGTCTAATATTTGTGTATGTGTTTGCGATGCTAAGTGACGTTTTACGTGCGATTTCTTGGAATTTGTAACGATGTACAGACTTTGCCATAAATTTCGGAATCACTGGCAATGGACATACAATAGGTATGACCTTTAATCCAACTCACCATTGTTTCGCGATACCATTCTCGACGTTCTTCTATATTATAGTATGTAATTAACAGTTAAAACAATGAAGAAAAGAAACTAACTCACCGTACTTTATTTATCTTGCGAAATATAGACTAATAAATAAAATAAATTATAAAAACTCTTCACGCTTTATTGCAAAGCCCGGCTTTGCAGGTTATGGGATGTGGAGCTGCCGTGCTAATAATAAGTAAATTATTTGGTTAAATAAATGAATATACTACAACTTACTTACTAAATAAAACACAGGAGCGTTGGCCTTAAAGTTTGTATTTATTTGTACATAAGAAAGAAATTGAATTTGATATATTTAAAAGTAATTAATAAAAGTAATATACTGACTGTCCCGTAAAAAACGCCAACATTCATAATTCCGTTATTTATTGTCCGGTTTTATTTAAACGAAAAGTAAATTTAATAGCATCAAAAACACTATAAGATAGCAGTGTTTTATTTGTTTTCAATTGTTTTCATTAATGTCAAACGACAGTCAAGTTTTTTATTTTAAATGGCAACATATATATATATATATATATATATATATATATATATATATTTGGCTATATTCGGATTGTATTTTTTTTTCTGAATTCAACGATGTATAACATGTTTATTTTTGATAAACGTTTATTGCAAAAAAAAAACTTTATAAATTTCATCTTTGTCTTCCATTATTTATAAATATTCGAATGTGTCATGAAACATTTGAAATGTAAGTACATATTATAAATATTATTATAAGAAACAAAACACTTTACAATAAATGTTGAAATTGCCCGCCAACTTGTTTAACACATATCGCACATCTCCTAATATTAAAAAATAAAAAAGAAACTTTATAAATTTCATCTTTCATTATAGTAGACTTGGCCCAGTCCACTAGCATTATGTCAATGTGCCTTAAGTGTCAGTTTGACTTTATTAAGTTTTCTGTATTATCCTGTTTGAACGTTTTGCCGCAACAAAAAGCGTATTTTCGTTAAAAATGAATAACAATGAATTAACGGACATGTTACAAGTGTTCTTTGAATGTAATAAAAATCGCCTTCTAGCAGTTCGTCGGTACAGTGCTCGTTTTCCGGACAGAGAAGTTCCAGGTTCGAAAATATTTCAGAGAATTGAAAAGAATTTAAGAAATTATGGATGATTTACCAAACCAAAAACACAAAAACGGAAATTCTCCGAAGATAAGGAATTAGATGTTCTTCTTGCAGTACAGCAAAATTCACGAACTTCGATTCGCGAAATTGCACATAATATTGGGGTATCAAAAACTATAGGTCATGGTATTTTAAGAAAACACAAACTTAAACCGTACATAGCTGGAAAAGTTCATGCATTAGAACAAAATGATCCTGGCCGAAGAATCCAGTTTTGTCGTTTTTATTTAAATGCATTAGAACAAGATCCGAATTTTTACAGAAGGATAATTTGGTCTGATGAATGCACTTTTAGCAACAACGGTATTTTTAATAGAAACATACATCGACAGTGGAGTGCAGACAATCCGAGATTTGTAATTGAAAATAATTTTCAAAGACGTTTCAACGTAAATGTTTGGTGTGGCATTTTAGGTGATCAATTAATTGGGACATTTTTCATAGATGGTTGCTTAAATCAAGAAAAATACTACACTTTATTACACGAAAATCTCCAAAACTTTTTAGATTTTTGCACACCTTTGGCAAATTTAAATAGAATATTTTTTCAACAAGATGGGGCTCCCGCGCACAACGCCAGAGTAAATACTGATTTGTTGAACACCCAATTTGGAAATAGGTGGATAGGAACATCCGGTCCTATCGAGTGGCCTGCGCGTTCACCGGATCTTACGCCCCTCGATTTTTGGTTGTGGGCTTATCTACAAGATCGAGTTTATTTAACAACTCCAGAAAATGTTGACATTTTAAGACAAAGAATTATTAACACTTGTCAAGAAGTACCTGCCGCTTGTCTTTTAAATGCGACCTTTGGAGTAATTAGGAGATGTGCGATATGTGTTGAACAAGGTGGCGGGCAATTTCAACATTTATTGTAAAGTATTTTGTTTCTTATAATAATATTTATAATACTTACATTTCCAATGTTTCATGACTAAAGACGGCAGACTATGTGCCCGCACTGTCAAATTTAATATAATATAATAAATTTAATATACATATGTTTATATACTGAGAAGGATTGTTCGACGTTGAGAGATGTTATATTTGCATAGTTAAAGCGCTCTTTGTATCTGTACAATGGATCTTCAGTATTGGTAAAAAGTTGCCCTAATTTTGTAAAATCTATATTTTTATCTAATACACCTTATGTGTATTATTTATTAAATTTAACAGTGTGGGCACATAGTCTGCCGTCTTTATTCAGGACACATTCGAATATTTATAGATAATGGAAGACAAAGATGAAATTTATAAAGTTTTTTTTTTGCAATAAACGTTTATCAAAAATAAACATGTTATACATCGTTGAATTCAGAAAAAAAAATCCAATCCGAATATAGCCAAAAATATATATGTTGACATTTAAAATAAAAAACTTGACTGTCGTTTGACATTAATGAAAACAATTGACAACAAATAAAACACTGCTATCTTATAGTGTTTTTGATGCTATTAAATTTACTTTTTGTTTAAATAAAACCGGACAATAAATAACGGAATTATGAATGTTGGCGTTTTTTACGGGACAGCCTGTATACACGAGGCGCGGTAAATACGTATTTGAAAATTAACACAAAATACACTGAAACGAACGTTAAATTGAGCAGTAAATTAAGGGTTAATTAATATATATATATATATATATATAATAACCTCTGTATAGAACAATACAGAGTTACCTTGAAGCTGCAAAGATGGTCGGTCACGTGGTCTGCGAAGATATACTTGGTCAAATATATGTAGAGCGATGTTTGGCCGAAGGAATAATAAATTAATTAGTTAAATTAATATGGATTCGCTTAAAAGAATAATATATATAGAACAATAGAGATTACCTTAGAAGCGAAAGACGCCGGGCAGCGTGGTGAGTGGCATCGTGTACTTGAACAGCACGACGAGTAAGATGTTTAACTTACGAAGGTTCTAAAGAGAAGATGGCTTATAGTTTGTGTCGATAGAACACTGGTTTAGAAAAAAAAGGTCTGTTTTATGACCTGAGTCGAAGAGAGGGTCGATATCTTGAATAATAATTAATAAGAAGCGCGACCTGAAGAGGTGCTCTATCGATGGCATAAATATGATTAAAATATCCCTTGTGAAATAAACTTCCAAATGATATGAAACACGACATATAAAAGAAGATGTATGTAATTAACTTAAAACAATTCAATGAAATGTAATTTGAAATTCCCCGTGAACGTTAGAGTTGTTGACGGTTCAGGTAGAAAACCAAGGGTTCTCGGTCAGGGATATAACAAAAGAAATGCTTTCTCTTTGCACACGAATATGTACAGGAAAAAATGTCTTAAGTTAAATAGTTTAAATCGAGATATTTAAAGAAGAAATATATTATTTAAAAATAAATTAAAATATTTTTATATGCGGAGCGTAACAGCTTCTATCTACGCCCATGAAGAAAGGAATTTAACTGTTATGTTGAAGTAATTGCGTCACAATTCGACGACAAAAAACGGATGTGCGGTTAACCGAATGAATAGTGCTATTCAATAACTGCGTGGTACTTAGCGATGTTACAGTCACGGCTCGTGATGACGTAAAACGTGGGCAACTGCACGGATGAAATTGCTACGTTTAAGCTTTCATATATACCGAGAAGCGACTAGGTGCAACCGAAATTGTTCGAATTTGTTCGAAGCAGTCTCATCCGTGCAGGTGCCCACGTGTTACGTCATCACGAGCCGCGACTTATTTATAGACTATATTGTTATTCGAAATTTCGGCCTCTCGTGTCCGGCCCCTATTTATAATACACATATTTGGTAACGTCGTCATGACCTGGGCTGTTTATCGTCTCGTGTAGCAAAGCCTACCATGTTACTACCCCAAGGGCTTGGCCTGCAGGGCTAGTTACGGGGACTACTATTATTACAAAATTTTAAAACTTTATTTTCTCTATGTCAGGCTGAGAACATGTAGTACTTTCTTCATACCTCAGATATTCCTGTTCGTAATTTTTGACTCATTGTTATTCTTTCAATGCAGGAATTTGTTTACTTTTGCATAAGTTCTTGTATCGTGGCATTAGCAATATTGAGATATTTCTATCGATTCTAATTATTTTAAATGAGAACGTTAAAGAGGATATTGCAAGTGTGTTAATCTCTCTTTTTACATATTTGGAATTAAGATATGATTTGAGGATGGTGATTAGAGTGATTATTCTGTTGCGTACATCATATATTATCAAACAGATAAATATCGAAACGAAACAATTTTTATGTACTACACTCGCTGTGCTTGTTCGAAGTAAATACTATTCCTTAAATGGAAGTTGATGACATTCTTGTCCACACTTATATGTACATGCAAATATATGTACATTATTATTTATTAATTTTTTATTGAAATTATCGTATGGCTAAGGTAATTCTTAGATATTTGCACGTATTTAGGCGTGGTTCAGCTAGGGACAAATATATTTTCTTATCTAATATTTGATTGCAATTTATTAATAGCAAACTGATTACACTATGAATAGCCACAGTCTTGAAATTTCATGAAGGTCTCAATTAATTCAAATAGAATGTTATATTGCTGGTATTAACTGTGGACTTAAAAGTTTTGTAAATTGCAATTGTATTTTCCCATTTGTTGGATCTATACACGTACAGATATTTCAACTGGGATTTTATAAAAAAACCAAAAACGAATTTTAAGGTTTTTTTATTATCTAATCTACAGATTTTTTATATTAAAGTGTCAATAAAATTGGTGGATTAACACGTCATTTGTTCAAAAGAAAATCTATATATTTAAAATGGAATGTTCATATGTGTGTCCGCTATAAACGAAAAACTACTGTATGTATTGAACTTAACCTTTCGACACCGAAGGATGTAAAAATGACGCGGTTGACACGAAGGGGATAGATTAGGTACCCCATATTTATATAATAAACATATATTTAGATGGCTCCTCTATTTTATTTGATGCAATTGGCATTTAGATTAAGGTGCGCCTTAGCGAACTTATTGGCATAGCTCGTTTAGCTCAGCTCGACTATGAAATAAACAATTAGCCAATCGTATCGCGCGAAGTAATCACGTCTTCAGGGTGGCACCGTCATTGATCCATCACAAATTAAAGTTGAAAGAATTTTTGGTAGTAAATTAATAATAGACCCGCTGATTACGATAAACCAAACCAGAATGCGTTATCTACTTTAGTTGAGATATTTACGAAAAGTGTCTACAGGTCAAAAGTACAAAAAACTAAATCGCGAATTTTCAGAGGAAAATCGTTCAGACAGTCTTCTTCAGCGCCTCCGAAAACCTTAGGGTGGATTTTGAGTAGAAATTAGAGATCGAAAATTTTTCGAAATCGCGAAAATTTCGCCGAAATATAATGTTTGATTTCGACGCCTCTTTGTATCTTGGAAAGCAGCTGACTCTAGATGACCTATCTTATACTGCCCGACGAGTTTTGACACGCTGAATCGACTGGTCTAAACCGTGAGGCTCCCAGACGCCTACTTCTTGAGTTATGCCAGGAAAACCGTAAATTTCGTAATCGAAAATGTCGATTTTGGAAAATTCGCGTGGCCGTAACGGCCAAACGGTTGGTCATAGAGTGGTACTTTGTATACTAGTTTTAATCCTCACGACGAGATCTTTAATTTAGCGCCAAATTCGCGGCGATCGGATGAGAAATGAGGGAGTTGTGGCGTTTTGAAATTTTCGCGATTTTTTTTAACCCCAGGCGATGAAATTTAAAAATTACAAAAATGGCGGGTGTCGATTTTCCTTGTTTTGATGCCAACCCTATATGTAATCGGACCCGCTGATTAAGATAAATAAACTAGAGTGCGTTATCTGCTTTGGTTCTCGAGATATTTACGAAAAAGTGTCGCCAGGTTGTAATGGGACACATTACGCTCATCTTATTTTAAATAAAACATTTCTATCAATCAGTAAAAGTTTAAATAATATTAAAACTTAATTTATCACACTGTATAAATTTTAATGAATATGAAAATTTAGTTTATATAAAATAAAAGTCACACTGTATAAATGCTAATACTTTTCCCGCCATTAAGCATTATTGCGAAATTATTTCACAATAATAATATCAAATGCGACGTTCAGTCAGTTCCTTTTATGCTAAATTGTCATTTTTATATAGTTCAATGTGTATAGTTAGCCATATACAAACTCGATTAAAATAGCCTAGTATTATACCGTGTGCACAACGTCGAGCGATCGATGGATATATAAGTAATGACTGGCCAACTGCAAGTGGGAGGGGCTACATACGTTAAACTCCTACAGGCGTATTTAATTGTGGTGAACTAAGAAAGCGTTATGGTTGTTTATTAATAAATGATGTATCAAAATAAATATTCCAAATTAATAACTAATTGTTTAACAAACTACAAAATTATTTGTAGTATATTATTTATGGTTAATGTACGAATTTGGATATTTTATCCGACTACACCGTTGCTTTTCGCACTATTAGTCATATGCCGGCTGTCAACGTCCCTACAATAACGGATACTTTTGTTTATGTCTCTTCGGCCATAATACTTTAAATTTAATATTTAAGTTTAAATAAAATGATATAATATAGTTGAAAGTATCATAAAATACAATTCGCCGTAAAGTGCAGAGTTTTTGCTTACTGCATAATAATAATTCTTACCGGCGAAGCATCAGATATTTTCATCGCTAAATATTCAATGATAAGTTTCATCATAGCTTCGTGGCTTGAACTTAAAAAATTCTTATTCAAATGAAAACACATAAATAATATAAAATTATGAAACAAAACCGTAACTCTTATTGAAAAAAATTAAAATAAAAAGTATTCTGTAATAGCATAAAATTTCAAAACAATAACGATTCTTGCAAGAATATAAATAAAGTGTTTACCAGTATAAATAAATGGTTTCCTTAAATAAACTACCTATAAAATATTAAATTTAACTAAAATACCTTTATTGGTAACAAATATTAATTATTAAATAAAAGAACATTCTAAAAAGAAAAACTAATTATTTAGTAAATGCTCAAATAAACCAGCCTCTTGAGCCGAGCAGTAACCCAATCGGTTATAAAAATTACGACGGACATTTGTTAGCATTTCTATACGTACTCTACCTACGGATGACAAGGAGCAACTGAATGCAACTGAATGACCAGTCGCAAGCTTGTTTTCCGATTAAATATATTCCGCCTTGCTTGAACACTTTGAGCGACTGATAGGAATATTCAATGTGTTAGAGAGAGATTATTTGATTCGTACTTAGATCGTATGTAGAATGTGTTGGATAAAGAAAGGGAACGCCCTTACAGTTAGACAGTAGAACAGACTGAATATACTCTCTCAACCCTAACCACATAAACTCGCTATTCGTCTTCGTCTTACTACATTGTGGTAGATCAATCACTCCCGGGCGTTCATACGGTATACACGAGTCATCAGAGTCACCGCATTACCTCATTCACACAACCGGAGCGATCCGGATTTTTCTGAGTAAGCTGGGATTCACCGGAACCAAAGAGCAATTAGGACGAACCAAGGAGAACGAAAGAGACACACTCGCCTTAAATTAGTCAAGCGAGTCAGACGGGCTGCCCTTAGCGTGATAAAATAAGGGTATACCGCAATTTAGTACTTGTTTCTAAGTCACAAAGCAATCAAACGTGTGAACACGTAAAATTCTAAAGAACGTTTCTACAGCGTTCTGTGTACTTAAATAAAAAGAAAAGTACACTGTGTAGAAGAAAAATACCAATTGTCCACAAGTGAAGTCATTGGTTTAAAGTAAATTCCAAGCAAAATACATCAGGGCTTTTGTCTAAAATTACAGGCACCCTGAGGCGTTGAAGAAAAAGTGCAAACACAGTGAAAGTGCGTTTTTCCGAAAGCAGCGAGAAACTCTAACGTAATATGGCCATTAGTGCAGCAATAAAGGTTAGTTTTTAGTAATACTGTTATTTCTCTGATCAGATGAAACAGTTTAAATCCATGTCAAATTTATTGTATCTTCCCCACATGTATGTTTAATAAGTAGAGCTGAGGATGTTTGCGGTACGGCAGGACCGTATGTAGTGCATCCCCACCAGCGTATAAACACGATGCAGCGAAACACTTTAGTTAGTCGTGAACTGGCAACGTGATCGTGTGTTGTCTTGAGCTCTATTTAATAAGTATGACGGACGTGCCCAAGCCAAGAAAGCGCCCATTGTATAACGACGTGAAGAAATTTATCCGAGACTTTCCCGATTTGTATTATAATGGAGCAAAAGTGGTTTGTAAATTATGCGATAAACAGTTACTTTGCTGGGACAAATACGACTGTAAAAGACATGTTGAAAGTGTACACCACAAAGACAAAATAAATAATGTGCTGTCTAAAACGCAATTCATTTTCGATTTATTGACAATGCTACTCGTCTGCGATGTACCAGTTCACCTGCTAGATAAAAAAGCTTTTCACGACTTTTGGAATAAATACAATTCCAACATAAAGCTACCGTCACGGAGAACGTTACTCACCTATTTACCAATTCTGCGTGAGGACATTGAAAACAGAATGAAAGCGGTAGTAAATGATAAACAGTTATGGGTATGTGTCGACGAAACGACAGATCGAAAAAAACATTCTATTGTGAATATTATAGTGCGTGTACTAGATCCTGTCAAATCAACATTTCCCATTTTATTAGCCAGCAAAAGATTGGAAAAGTGCACTAACGAAGTAATTACGAAGGTAGTGCTCGATACGCTACAAAAATTTCAAGTTTCAACTAATCAACTCCTGATGTTTATGAGCGATGGTGCTGCGACAATGCGTTCTGTAGGCCGTTCTCTTAAAGCAGATTGTAAGAGACTTTTGCATGTGACATGTAAAGTTCATGCTTTACACCTTGTGGCACAAACTATTCGGCAATGTTATCCAGAGGTGGATGCATTAATAGCAACCACAAAAAAAGTGTTTCTAAAATCTCCCAAACGAATTCGAGAGTTTCACAGTCGGTGCCCTGGTATTCCCGAACCACCAGAGCCAATCCTTACACGTAGGGGAAGTTGGTTAAAGGTGGCATTTTATTATGCCAAGTATTTCCAACAAATAAAATCTGTGGTTCTACAATTCAATCCTGCCGAAGCTGTAGCCATTAAGGAAAGCCAGAGACTCTTTGAAAACCCTTCCCTTGATGCAGATTTACAAACTATTTATAACAATCATATAGGATTGTTTAACGCAATCGAGAAATTTCAAAATACTGCATTATCGTTAGCGGAGTCACTGCAAATACTGGACGATGTACACGCCCAGCTATGCGCAGTAAATGACAACAAAAATGTTAATGTAATAGAAAAGTTCGAGAGTGTGATAAACAATGATTTTGATTTTACCAGATTAAAACAAATTAGTAATGGTGCAAGTGTAGATTCGGTTTCTATCTATAAAGATTATTTTAATTGTGCGTGTGTTACATCCGTAGATGTCGAGCGGTCTTTCTCAAAATATAAAAAAATTTATTCATCACGGCGTACATCGCTCACCGCTACAAATATGGAAACGTATCTAATGCTACAAACTTACTGCAAGTCTTATCCACTTGGCGCTATGCTATAATAATCGTAAATAAGGTAAGTGTGTTATTTATATACAGTACACATAACTGACATACCTAAGTGATATAAATAGCGAATGCATGTAAAGCAATAAAATCACGCATGCATCACCGATCGAAACAAGGTCATTATATTCGTGCGTTTAACTGAAAACTATCCTGGCACACCGCAAACATCCCCAGCTCTATTAATAAGTATTTTGTAGTAATATGTAAATTAATCAGTTTTTCTATCAATATATAAGTATATGTTATAATCATTTTGTTTTATTGAAATTCATGTAATATAAATTTCATTCAAGAGCACATAAATCAAAGGAATTGATTGAAACAATCAATAAGTAAAAAGAGGAATTCATTTTATTTCACCTACGTTTCATACACGCTCCGAGATATAAAGACGTAAGTTCATTTCGACGTACCCGTTTTCATTTAGTTTCTTGTCTTATATCTTTCCGATAACATTTTAGCTAACCGGCAATAAAATTAAATTCAACTAAACCTTAGAGGGGGTAACCTCTTGGCGCCCAAATTTAAAACAGTAATTGAAGAAAATCAATTACTCAATTTTAATCTTTCAATCTATATCTCAATATTTATGATAACGGCGGCGTTTAAGCATTTCAACACCAAAGTTATCAATTTGTTAGCAGCAACTCCGAATGATTAATATAACGCCAGTGTCAGGGTTAAGAAGAGACTGTTACAAGGTCAAAAGTACAAAAAACGAAATCGCGAATTTTCAGCGGAAAATCGTTCGGATAGTGTTCTTTAACGCCCCCCGAAAACAACGTCAACTGTCAAATATAAAATGCGCTAAGACCAAGCATGGAAATAAACCATTCTGAGCTATGCGAGCTGAACTAAACGAACTATGCAAATAAGTTCAGTAAGACGTGCCTTTATTGTTTGTACAGTTTGTTCGGCACAGAGTTTTTACACAGATGTCATATTTTTCTATTTTTGCGATCTTTATTACGTGGACATAAAACACACCGTCCCGAAGATTTCAGTTGATCTTGTGTGTTGCTAATTTGTGTGTGTAGTGGGGGAACCAATTCGTAGATGGCGTCCACAACACGTTTGTGGAATCTTCTTGGATTTTCCAGTCTTCTAGCCACGTCGTTGCTTGCATCTCTGAGAAGCAGCCTGAGATAAAACAGAATTTTTAGTTATCCATATGACGCACAGAGACTAAAACAATACCGATATTACTGGTTCACCTTGAAAACGAGCACGTAATACAAACTTAAAAAAAGGTATATAACCCCTTACCACAATTATTAATCGTATCCTAAATACGTATTTCAACAACTAAATTGTCATCATCAGTAGGTAAAGCCACTAATCAAGGTGTCCCACATGGGGCACAGTAAAGCTAGCACAACAGCTTACGCAACAACTTTACACGGCGTCCACGTATACACTAAATGAAACATGCAAAAATATCGACCGCAAAGGATCGACAAAAAATTACCTCTCTTAAGGAAAAAGGCACCCACATCTGTTTATACTCCAGTTTGGAACGTCCACGACCTTTTTATTTACGTTTCTAAGAATGAAAAGAGACAGGTGTAGGAAATCGGTCCTTTATCTCTGTTCATGGAATTTTGTTTGTTTTTAGCGATATGTATACTTTCGTAGGCGTCAAGATCGCGGGGGTTATTAATGGCCTTGGCAAGTTTTAACCCTTTAATCGACACATTGTGCAGTGTACTTAGAGCATGGTTGGCAACGTTAAATTTATCCGGTCTATTGTATTTAATATGTGATATGTGTTCTTTAAACCGGGTTATTATTGGTCGTTTTGTTTGGCCTATACCGTGTGTCCCAATTTCGATGCTCACCATTGGTATCTCGGTTATTAGAAGATATAGAACAACGGTTAAATAGGGAATGTTTTGCAGAATTCAATACTCGCGGCAAATCTCATTTCAAATTTGACCTAACTTTTTAAATTTTTAAAATATTTTGAAAAATCAAAAATTTGCCGATTTCGTTATTCCTCAATAACTCGATAACGCTTAGTCTGGCCTCTTTTAAAGTTTTACATTGTTGAGACACTTTTTTAAAACAAATTATTTGATACAAACAGAAACCCCCGATTGTCATTTGTTTTTAAGTTATTACCACTATCTTTTGTTTTTCATATGGCGGCCATATTGGATTTTGGGTTTGTTAGGTAGTCCTCAAAATGTGCTTTTCAACGATGTATAACATGCCTGAAAAATTTTTATTTATAAGGAAAATATTAATAAAAACGCAAATTAATCTTTAATATGAAATTAGTAGGGTGAAAAACTAAACACCAATGTCAAATGAAAGTGAAAAGATATTCTAAGTAATACTGTAAACAAACGAAACGATAAAAAAATTATAGAAATAAAAAGTAAAGATACAGAACTTAAAGTTCACATTCACTTAAAGAAATTGTTCAATATGACGACCATTCTGTTCCACACAATTTTGACACCTTGTTCGAGTAGAGTTACAAACTCTACGTAGCGTGTTTCCGTTTACTGATCGTAGCACATCTAGTACTCTTTGTTCTAAAATTTCCCGAGTTTCTGGCGGTTCAAAATCAAATACTTCGTTTTTAGTGGTACCCCATAAATAAAAGTCAAGCGGGGTAAGGTCGGGTGATCTCGCAGGTTATTGCACGGGTCCATTATTTGAAATCACTCTCTCATTAAAGTTTTCTCTCAAAAAATGTTGCACGTTACGAGTGTTATGGGCCGGGCAACCATCTTGCTGGAACCAGATGTTTTGCATGTTCTCGGGATTAATAATTTGCCTCAAAGCAGGCATTATCTCGTTTGTTAGTAGCTCCAAATATCTGTTACCAGTTAAATTATAATCAAAGATGAAAGGACCTATTAACTGATTATCTAAAACGAACAAAAGAGTTTAAAAAACAAAAAAAATGTAAACAAAATGTCATACCAATTAAACCGCACAGACATTAAAACCAAATCGAACTTGAAATCTTCTTTGATTTACCAAATGTGGATTTTCAGTAGACCAATTAATCCTATTGAACACTCCACAATTGGTAAATCGTGTTTCATCTGTCCATAGTATTTTTCTAGGAAAATTAGCGTCATATTCACATTTTTGAAGGTACCACCTGCTAAACTGTAATCGTCGGAGATTGTCATTATCACTTAAACCTTGTACAATTGTTGGTTTGTAAGGGCGATACTTGTTTTTCGTCAAGGTTCTGTGAACAGTAGATTTTGAAATCCCTGTTTCTCGTGTCACACGACGAACTGATGTGCTGGGATTGTTCCTAACGTTCTGCAAAATATTATTCAGACGTGTATCAGCATCATTAACTTCATAGTTAGCTCGTTTTTGTTCGAAGCTTCCAAAGTTTTTTAATTTGCTAACTAGTCTTCTAAAAATTGTCCTGTGTGACTGTTGTCTTTCTGGAAAGCGCTCTGCATAACTCGTGCAAGCATTTTTAGTGGTTCTATTTGCTTTGAAATACACTTCCAACATATCAACTTTTTCTTCGTTTGAATATGTATGTGCCATTATCAATACTTATAAATCTTAATACTTGACAATAATTACTTATCACTAACTACAAGTAGTTTTAATTAACTTATCTCTGCAGCACTAATTGTACTTTGACAGGTTATCGTTTTGTTTCATTGTCAGAATACATTTGTCATTGACGTTTGACGGAACATAATGTCTTTGCTAGTGATACACGCTCAGAGGTTAGAATTATCTGAGATTTGATGTAAAACCAAATACAAATCACCCCACTACTTTTAATCCTGCGCGAACTTACCCCTCCTCGCGCCAACTTAATTGGCGTTTGCTATACTTAGAATATCTTTTCACTTTCATTTGACATTGGTGTTTAATTTTTCAGCCTACTAATTTCATATTAAAGATTAATTTACGTTTTTGTTAATATTTTCCTTATAAATAAAAATTTTTCAGGCATGTTATACATCGTTGAAAAGCACATTTTGAGGACTACCTAACAAACCCAAAATCCAGTATGGCCGCCATATGAAAAACAAAAGATAGTGGTAATAACTTAAAAACAAATGACAATCGGGGGTTTCTGTTTGTATGAAATAATTTGTTTTAAAAAAGTGTCTCAACAATGTAAAACTTTAAAAGAGGTCAGACTAAGCGTTATCGAGTTATTGAGGAGTAACGAAATCGGAAATTTTTTGATTTTTCAAAATACTTTAAAAATTTAAAAAGTTAGATCAAATTTGAAATGAGATTTGCCGCGAGTATTGAATTCTGCAAAACATTCCCCATATAACCGTTGTTCTATATCTTCTAATAACCGAGATACCAATGGTGAGCATCGAAATTGGGACACACGGTATATTTCAAATTACAATCATCGCAATTAATTTCGTATATACCTGATTTCGAATTAGAATTAACTTTATCTTTGGTATTCCCTAAGAGACTCTTGATAGTATTTTCAGACCGAAAGGCTACTTGGAGACCTCGTTCTTTCACAACTTTATTAATGTTTTCCGTGATGGGGTGGTATGGTAAACACATGTACTTTTTCTCCTGGTTACTTAGAAATATCAAACTTGTGGATTCGCGGATTGTATTTTTTATGTGCGACACCTTGATTAGTGGTTTTACCTACTGATGATGACAACTTAGTTGTCGAAATACGTATTTAGGATACGATTAATAATTGTGGTAAGGGGTTATATATCTTTTTTTAAAGTTTTTACTTAACCACAGTCTCCAAAGAAAGACTTTTTACGTAATACAAGTTACCAGAATTCGACTTGGAACATGGATGCCGGAGGAGGGTACAGTTATACCAAATGTGTAATTTCATTCAATTTTGAGAACACTGAGCATGAAATTACGACGTAATGCGCATATAATGTTGGTACATATTACAAATAAAAATAACTCAGTTGGATTAGCCGAAATTACAACCTTAATCCACAAAAACAAGGAAAAATAACTGTTTGAGGTACAGTTATACTCCCCTCAGGTATCGGACGGTTAATGCAAATGAGAACTAATGCGTATTAAATTTCACTTTACATGTCAATGTCGCCTAATGCTGTTGCGTTAATTTCTACATTTCGACAAACTAAGTTTGTACCAATATGCAAAACGCTACATGTTTCGACGCCACCTTCCTGATTGTTAGAATATTGAAAAATTCTCGAAGAGTCAAATCTATCACGGAATGGGTGAATGCATTTTGCTCTTATTGGAACTTGTCAACACACAGTATCCTAGAGATAGTCATGACTTCCATTTTTATAATTTGCGTATATATAGTTAATATATTGAACTGAATGCAACTGAGAACTAATGAGTATTAAATCTTTAAGATTCAATACTCCACTTAACCTTTAGCCGTGTTTATCACTCACGTCGCCGAGGTTCGGGGGAAAGAAATTTAGATGCCAGTGCAAAAAATGTATTTTAAGGTTCATGTTATAGCCCAATTCACGGTAACTTCTAAGAAGTTCAGTAACAAGTAGTATATAATTGACAGATTTTCTGTTTCCTAGAAACTCTTTGACTTATATTTATTGTAAATGTTCCCCCGCAATATAATACGTCTGTATATAAGCTCCAAAAATATTAGCAAATATACAATACTTAAAAAAATATGAAACGACCTGTATAAATTCGACAAGATTTAAATTTGTAATATTGCAGATTTTACATCCCTGATGGGTGATTAAAGATGGCCGGAGATTTCCGCGATCGTACATACAAAACTATACCGAAATAAATGTGAAACATAGATTTCTTATAATTGATGGGAAAACTGTTATATACAATATCGACTACAAAATGTTAAGATTAATTATTAATTAATATCTAGTAAACTGTTATATACAATATTGACTACAAAATATTAAGAATAATTATTAATTAATAACTAGTAATTACCTAGTTTCCTAAATTTACGATATACAATGTGCATTAAGAGATGAATATGCACAAACGTATTAAGAAAATAATGACTCTTACCGGGTGTTTTTCGGGCCGATATCGATGACTGCGTGTATTAATACAAATGAAAGTTGTCGCCAAAAGATTCAGCATCAGATTTAAAACAGCAATCCATTAAAAATAGTGATTTCGAGCACGATACACTACACAAAATACAAAATGGTCTTAAGTCTTTTACACGACCAGCATGTTGGATATCTCAAACGAAAGTCAAGTCCAACTGACGCTATCCCTTTGTTCGATCACCAAAGAATGCAATACATGCGCTCTCAGAGTTAAGCATAATCTGCATCCTTCACTGGTTTAAAATGATCTAAATATACAGCTTGACAATGTATACGGGGATGGTAACAAGATTTGTTCGCTTGCAAAACGTCCCAGGATGATAATCGCGAGGTTGCCTGCGTATCTCAAGCAGTGATAGCCTTCGTTGTATAGTCTGTTAAGGAGATAAGGAGATCAGCTAGTAAGATCGCTTTGCAAGAAAAGTGACAGCGACCGCCACCTAGTGAGTATCACCGTTCTCGGGCTTCAATGGTGGCTTTGCCTATGGATATTGTTACTATCCTCCTTACTGGACACGTCTTCACCCATCTTCCTGACACACGAATGTTACTCCAACAAGACCACAGCAACACCTGAAAGATTTATCTGGTCGTAGAAGCCTACTCAAATATTTACATATTTTAGTCAAAATCTAACTGTATTCGCATTTGCTAATCACAAAGTTTTCCATGTCCCGAAAGGTTCGATTTCAAATGAAAAGAACTATGTAATTCATTTAATATTCATTTGCTCTAATATATTGTTTGTTCAGTTGTTTGTTTTCATTTTAAACACAAAACAAGTATTCTTCATAAACTTGTTCATATTCATACACAAGCTATTCATTTCATGTTAATTGACATTGAAATTTCAGCTGGGTAAATGTGACACGCTGAACATTGGAAGTGAATTATTAACAGCTACTTCCACGTAAAGTTAGAAAGAAGTCTCTCATTATTAGGTAATAAACATGTCGGTTTGCGTAATGACTTCAGGACGTGAAATTTTTATTTAGATAAATTGAATTTATTACTTGTTTACTGCGAATTTTCCAAATATTTAAGCGACTAAATCGAGAAATCAAGAACATAGATTAGTATGTCATTAATTTAACGGAATAGGAGTAATTATGTATTTTTCGTTGATAATAAATCTTTTAAGGAACGAAAGATATTCGATTCTTTATCTATTAAATTTTCTTAATTAGCTTTCTTTACGTTTAATCGAACTTTATAGAATTTTATTTTTTATATATATTGAATATACCGTATGACCGAGCGTCCTATAGTCACCCGATGATACGAAATTAGGTCTTCTAAGCGTGGTCCGATATATCCCGCACAATATAACTCGCACGTTAGAGAAGCGATAGGCGCAATAAATACATTGCAATAGATGTAACTGTCATTTAAGAAGTTCATATTCATATTAGTAAAGTTATGACATGCTTTTTGACGTTACTTAAAAATCATGGCTCACTAGAAGCAGTTTTTTTGAACGCATGATATAATAGAAATGAAAACTAATAAAGTAAATAGATCATAACATAATTCTCACAATTTTGGAAGCATTTCTCGTATATTGTACAAAGTAATCTTTATTATATTCTAGTCTTTTCTTTTTATGCCTAATAGGGAATATATATCGACATTAATTTATTTATAATTAAACATGAACAAACGAATGGATATGCAGTGACGATGTCCGAGAGCGTGCATACATACTCGATTAGATATGTCGATTTTCGGTACTTTTATACCTAATCATAGGTTATATCCTGAGAGCTGTCAATTTTGTCGCATAAACTGCGGGTAGCTGTTTTTCGCAAATTAGCGAGATTTAATAATTTACATTAAAAGCGCGAGACCGACAATCATGGGTTTTTTGATAAATTATTAAGTCCAGAACATTTGCTTAAAAGCAAAATTTTTAAAAAATATAGCTACCCGCAGTTTGTGATAAAATTGACAGCTAGAGGGGTATAATGACAACTCATTGGATGAAATTTGAAATTTATCGGAAATACTATTGGTTTCAAAGCCAAAGACCATTTAATCAGTGTAATATTGTTCCTATTGGTTTGAATCTGAAATTTTGCAAGATGTTATTGGTACCTAGATATAAAATGAGGGAAATAATCGTTACTATTCGTTACTCAAACCTTGAGCAGTCAGTGAGAGCAGACCAATTTCCGTGCGCGCCATGTGCGCCGATGTGAGGATGATTGTATTGCATCAGAACTAATAAAAAGCATTCAGTATGTGTTTGGTACCATGTAAGTGTAAGCATATATAATAAAATGTCGTCGTCACATAAATCGAGAAAACGACCGTTGTCAGACGAAGTGAATAAGTTTATTATGGATTTCCCGGACTTAATATACGATGGCCCAAAAATTAAATGTTTAGTGTGCAATACATATCTAATGTGTTGGTCAAAAACACATTGTAAAGAACACGTAAACATTTCGAAGCACAATAATAACAAAATTAAACGAAAATTAAGCGTATATATGAACTATGTGTAAATATGATTGTGTGTACACTGCCGTTTACCTTGTTAAGTAATGATTTATTTATTTCATTTTGGAATAAATACGCGAATCAAACATTACCGAACACGACAACGTTACGAAGGAATTTACCATCGGTGCGTAAACAGGTTGAAAATAAAATCAAAGCCGAACTGAAAAATAAAAAAAACTGTGGTTATGTGTGGACGAAATAACTGACAGCAAAAGACAATCTGTAGTTAATGTGATGTCGCCTAATATGGAACCACATCAACCAACGTCTTCAATTTCATTAGCATCCAGACGACTAGAACAATGTAATGCCGAAACAATTTCAGAGGTGCTATTAGATACTTTGGAAAAATTTAAACTTTCGAAAGACCAAGTATTAATGTTTATGACCGATGGTGCCGCAACCATGTGTTCTGTAGGCCGGTCTCTTATAATATATTGTCCTTACTTGTTACATATTATTTGTAAACTCCATGCTCTACACCTTGTGGCAGAACAGGTTCGTAAATGTTATCCAGAGGTAGATGCTTTAATATCGAGTACAAAGGCAGTATTCCTGAAATCTCCAAAACTTATTCGGAAATTTCACGAATTGTGTCCCCATACCCCTGAGCCACCACAGCCAATTCTGACACGTTTAGGTACATTGTTACGGGCGGGATTTTACTATCATGAACATTTTGAAAAAAATAAGGACGTGGTTTTATCATTCGATTCGAAAGAAAGTGCAGCTACCAATACAAGGCAGAAAAAATTTCAAGGTGCCCAGATTAAAATGGATTTACAAAGTATTCGTGAGAATTACTTGGGACTAGAAGAAACAATATCAAAATTAGAAAATTCGTCGCTGTAATTAGAGGAATCACTGCAAATCGTTAAAGATGTTCACGCACAACTGTGTGCTGTAGAAGACGCAAAAAGTGAAAGTGTTCTAATTAAATTTGAAAGTGTTTTAGACAAACATGCAGATTTTGACACCTTAACACGTATTTGGGAGGGCACGTCTACAGATGCGTTAAGTTGCTTAAAAAAGTATTTTGATTATGCGAATATAACATCACGAGATGTAGAACGCTGGTTTTCCGAATATAAACATATTTTTTCCTCACGGCGGACATGTTTTTCCGAAATAACCTTAGAAACGCACCTGATGTTTAAAATATACAATCGAGTTTCTCCAGTTTGTCAATCCTTGGAAGACGCTTAAAACGGTAAGTGTTTTTTTAAATCCTCTGTCGTTCACACAATCACTGATTTCAAACATTTTCCATTTTATTTATAGATACATACAACGCTGCTATAATATGTACTATTCTTATTTTTTGTGTGTTTATGCATATTACTTTTAATAGCAGAAAACCCAAATGTATATTTAATTATTTCTGATAGAATAAATGTCTCTACTTCTATACTTATACCGGTAACAAGCTTATGTTGCGTCCCTATTCTATCGCATATTCTAATATTTTACGATTTACATTCCCATACCGACGCTCATGGCGCGCACGGAAATTGGTCTGCTCTAGTAGTCACTGAATGTATTCATTACTTCGATTACATTGATTACTTTTATTACTTTGATTATTTCGATTATTTCGATTATTTCGATTATTTCGATTATTTCGATTATTTCGATTATTTCGATTATTTCGATTATTTCGATTATTTCGATTATATCGATTATTTCGATTATTTCGATTATTTTGATTATTTCTCGATTATTTTAATTATTTTGAAGTTTTGATTAATATAGTTATTCATTTCATATATGTACGAGTTTAACGTTAGGTGCCCGTATTCATTTTATCGGCGCTATTATATCAGTAATCGGTACTATTTGCCTTGCAGAACTAGTAATCGTGTACTGCCTTTCACTGAATATAGCGTATACAATATGTTATGAAATATTAAAAAAAGATAGACAAACAAGAAAATAAACTTTATTACATGCCATATAAACGTCTTGCGACATCATGTAACAACAGATAAAATGTAAACTAATAATGACGGATGAAAAAACATGTTGTACCTTTGATGCAGATGCAGGTGTGAGAGGATTTGTTCACGGCCTGTGACTAAAAGCAGTTGGAATTATTTTAAGTGCGTTCATTTACACTCTTGAGGCTGATAAGATTTACGTAATTCTGCGTAGTTTGAGGAGTCGCATATATTGCGGATAAGAACGCAGGGCGTAAACAGTTTGGAATTGCCGCTACCGTCCCATTTGTGAATTAAAAGTGGAAAGTCCTTGAGTTTCTGTTGAACGGCAATTCTCGGAGGTTAATACGAACCATCTGGAAGCACTCCGGAAGTCGTAATCAAGAGCCAAGGAACCTTTATCCCAACGACTCAAGTACCGGCGAATCAGCAGCAATTACCGTCATCCACTGGCATCCCCGTTTCCGAACGGGAATACGTGGACTTGTATATTTTTTGGTAAAAATTTTGTATCTTTAAATACCATTTTGAAGTTTTAAAGAAAAAAAAGAAATCACATATTCTATAACTTTCAAGTTTAAAATTATTTATCTGCTCAATTTGAAATTATAGAGGTGTTTTGAAAAATTTAATATTACATTTGGATATAGATATCTGTAGTTGCAGTAATCCATTGTGTATTTCATTTAAACTTTATTTGTTTTGGCTTTAGTATTATTTTCTTTTAATTTTGACTATCGCAATAAAAAATTTTTGAAAAATTACTGATATTATATAAAAAAGCATGGCCGTCTCTAATGCGGAAAATTTTTGAAGGCACGTTACAACTTGTAACGCACATAATGTCGTTTTCCTTTGCTTTGTCCAGGTTTACTAATTACATTATTTATTATATTCATAATTGCATCTCATCAGCCTAGCCTGCGTAGATGTACGCTACTGCGAGTCCATTGTTTTGTTCTGCTTTATTGATTACACCTCGTTTGTCAACAGCAAGTTCGACTAGTACGGACTTTATTATTGAATATCCTTTTCACGGCATTCAGTACCGGTTTTTTATATCTCTAGGCTTTCAAAATTATGCCATAAATATTAATTAAGGATCTCCATAATATTTAATAATAGCTCCAATGTTCCTTTGTTCATTTGACCCTACATTGAGTTAGATGCGTAGTGTTATAAGTTATAACCAATGGTGTTATCTGAATTTTTAAGAGACCATAATGCATTTATTTACTTCTAAAATATTCATTTCAAGTTCCTAAAAAATAATGTCGTAACGGTACTAGTATTGTGGAAATAACAAGTGTGGATATACTATAATCCGATTTTATTTATAGGCTCTCTATATATACATATACATATAGTTTATTTCAAATTATAAGAATATAACTTTGAACGGCTCTAATGCTTTTATTGCACCACTTTCTGTGATGATAATTATTATACCTGTTCTTCTTATTGAACGGGTACGGTTTACCTATTTGCAACGTATGAATATAGGGGCCGTATTGACTATAAATTAGGGCCCTATATTATAATAATAAAACTCTGTTAATTTCAGTATATAATAAAAAATATCTGTACATCGGGTTTATATACAAAGAAAAAATTACAAATCGTGTGGCAACATGTGTAGTGGATACATATAGATATATAAAGCTAATTTATTTGTAATACACAATAAAATTTTTATGTGTCACCACATTTCATAAATCATCTGTGATTGAGTCGCTTGCAAATCGGTGTCTGTGTCTGAATCGTATTGCAAATTTATAATCAAAGGTGCTACTATTTTGTACATGCGCATATATTCGTCCTCTTTTGCTATTGCGTGTTTAACAGCATTTTTCCAATTTACAGCAGTTATATGTTCCATAGCATTTTTTATGTGTGTTACACTGCTTTCACTAAATTTCGGTGTTTGATTTGTTCGTCTTTGGTATTTTTCAGTTGGGCCCATATCAATTCAATGGGATTGAAAATGCAATGGTATGGTGGTAAACGCAAAATTGTATGTCCTGCTTCTTTGGCTCTGTTATCCACATAATAATCGTTTAAATATTCTTTTGTCTTCATCACCTCTATTAATTGTTTTTTTTTGTATAATGATCCTCAAAATATAAATCATTTGCTTCTAAAAATGTTTTAATATCTTTCTTATTATTACATTTTGTAGGAACTTTGGTTTGCTGTCGATAATGATACGGAGCGTTGTCCATCACTATCACACTATCTTTTGGTAAATTTGGCAGCAAAGTGTCACCAAACCATTCTTCAAATAAAGATGAGGTCATATCTTCATGGTAATCTAAACTTGAGGATTTAACATTTTTAGCAGATAATAGCGGCTTTCCGATACATCCTTTTCCTGACCCAGCATGAAGAATGATTATTCTCTTCCCTCTCGAAACCGGCGCGTCCAACTGACACATACTTGAACTATCCACCCAACCTTTGCAAATTGTGTCATAGGTGTCATACCACGTCTCGTCTAAATAACATATGAATCGTCCTTCCTGTCTATACCTTCTAATTTCCGTTAAGTATTCATATCGAAGTTTCTGTAACCTCGGGCTTTCCATAATTGTGCGACGTTTGTCTATAGTGCCAAACTTAAAACCAGCTTTTTTTAGCGTCCGCCACAAGGTTTCTTTAGAACACTGAATATTTATAGGCTCATCACTGATTCTTTTATGTAAGCAGTCAAGTGTAGATACATTTCCTCTATAGAAGGAGTATACTTGCTACCTAATAGTATCAATTTCATACTCTTCAATTTTTCTCGGTGCTCCTTTATCACTTCTTTGCTTTCGAGGCCCTGCGTTATTCTTAATTATTTTATATATTGTTCCAAAAGGCACCTTGGTTAATTGCGACGTTCGTTGAATGTTCTGGGTTTGTGGTTCGTTATTTTCTTCCATCAGGATATGAGAGACATTGAAAATTATCTGTTTTGCATCTTCTGATATATGCTTTCTCTGTCGTGCTCCAACAGTATTATCACTATCTACATCATAATCACTAACACTTTCAGCAAATTGTCGCCACATGTTCGTTAAGTAAAGAGAGAAAAATCAAATATGTATACAGCAGTAAAGATTAACAATAAATGATAAATAGACTCAATATTAGATGTAATATATACCAACTCTCCTAACTATACGTTTAATAAATATAAGCACTTATTTCATCTAAATTGTAATTTAATGACTATTTAACTTTATATAATAACTATATATTCAAATTAACAACTGTTGGTACTTATATTATTATTAAATTTTATTTCATCTAAATTGCAGTAATTACAAGTTACTTAAATTTTGTCATTACGGACCTCAGCAGTTTGTTTGCGTAAAAGATAATCGTATTGAGCTGTCAGGTAGATGTTGCCGCAGTTGGTGAAATAAAAGCGTTAGAGCCGTTCAAAGTTATATTCTTATAATTTGAAATAAACTATACTTACAAATACATTATTTATTAAGTGGTTACAATTTGTTAAGATTATTTAATTTGAGCGGGTGGCGGGGAATTAGATAAAAGCGGAAACTTAGTAAAATGATACAAATCTTTTTGACTTAATAAAGTATATTTTTAACTTTATCAAATTAAAATCTGCGCTTGCTTATTAATAATATTCATAATATCGCTTATCTGTATGCATGGTCATGTTTCTTAAATGTTAAAGGCCGCGAAACCCGTTACAAAGGTAGTATATTATGTATAATGAAGTAATTACCGAATCGGTTACGAATAAAATGAACATTTTAATTTTGGATATCTGTTAAAGATCAATAAATCACTTAATTGATTTAAGAACGTTCCGTTAATATAAGATATACTGGGTGTATTTTTTCACTTGAAACTTTCAAATATCTCGCAAAATAAGCAGTTTATAATAAAATTTAAAATTTAATTATTCAATGGAGGAAATACATTAGTGGTAGAACTAGCACTAATAGGTAACATTGAAATCTTAAATAGCCCGTATATTTTATAACAGATTCGAATTCTACTTCTTTCAATTCATGATAGATGGCGCTGTAATCGATGAAATTCAAGTTTTTTTTAAATTTCTCGTACTTGGAACCTATACATACGATTCTGCAATACGTGTGCAATAAAATATACGTTTTCTTTGTAAATAATCAAAATTAGTTTTAGAAAACTTTATTGATTTTACAAATTTCGAATAACTGGTAAATTGTCGCCGGCGACAAAAGCGACAAAAATGTAAAATGCTGGTGAATAAATTACTTCTAGCGTAACCCAACTATTAAATTAATTAATAAATTAAGCCAGTATTATTTGTCTTTTTATACGCAAGTCAGCGATTCTAACCTGTGAATAGTGAAATATTAACTTACGGAAGTGTACGATTCTAAAATGGTGAAATATTCTAAACGGTGAATGGTGAAACACGAAGCGAATAATATAAAACTGTAATCACTGTGATTGGCGCGCTAAACAAAACTTTAAAAACGGTGATTAAGAATTCACTGTGAATAATCATTCACAATCATCATGTGATCAATATATTTCCTCATTCTTAGTGTACGCTATAGCCGCTTTACTTGTATACACCGCGCGACATATAAAACCCGTAAAACTCTTATGAGCATAAAATTAGAGTTTTTTTATTTTCGTAAATGGGACAAATACACTGCTCAACTTTTGAACTGGTACACTGCAGTAAAAGTAAACAACCATTCGTAGGCGTTAGACATGCCTTCCTATATAATCAGGGCTGTCTTTCGGAATGTAAACAAATGTCTATCGAATGACATTTGCGACTCCATTGTTGTTTGTTGTTATTATCTGTCATAAGTGCAGTTACTGAGCTCGCGGGCGCTTATACTTTTATCAAGTTTTAAGAGAATTTTTGCTAATTTCTCGAATAAGTTTTAATGCAGAGTGGTTGATTGCATTTTAGAGATGCCATTAAGGCGTTTAAGTATTGAAGAGATGAGCCAAGCTATGGGAATGCTTATGACTGGTGCATCGCTAAGAACTGTTGCAGCCCATTTCAATGTGAGCCACAATGTAATCAGAAGAGTTCAAATGCGTTTTAATGATACTGGATCTGTCCAACATAGACCCGGCGGAGGGCGAAATCGCAGTACAACAGTCAGGGAGGACCGGTTTATTACGATTCAGTGTCGAAGGAATAGATTTTATACTGCAAGAACACTCCAAATTCAGTTATTGAATGCAACAGGTACTCAAGTATCCACTCAAACAGTAAGAAGAAGGCTCCATGGGGTAAATTTAAGGTCCAGATCTTCTAAAAAATGCCCATTGTTGACCAGGGCCCACAAAAGAAGAAGGCTAGAGTGGGAACATCAACATGCAAATTAGAATGTTGAAGATTGGGGTCGTTTTTGATTCAGTGACGAGACCAGAGTGCATCTCCATAGCTCAGATGGAAGAGTTAGAGTTTGGACAAACAGAGGAGAACGCTATATTGAGAACAACGTGACTTACCATCAAGCGTATGGAGGTGGTTCAATTACTGTTTAGGGAGGTATTTTTGCGACTCGTACTGAATTGGTTATGCTTGGAAATGCTACAATGAATAATGTCAGGTATCTTTATGAGGTATTACAACCTGTAGTGTTGCCATTTGCTAACGAAATAGGCGATGGTTTTGTGTTTGTTGATGATAACGCGCGTCCTCATAGAACAAGACAAATCAATGCATTTTTTGAAGAGAACAATATTACGCGCATGGCTTGGCCAGTGAACTCTCCAGATCTTAATCCCATAGAGGACGTATGGGATTACCTGAAGAGGTTGATAAGATCACGAGGAGTGGATCCAAACAATCACCATCAGCTCCGAACTGCCGTTTTGGAAGAATGGCAAAATATTCCTCAGCATTACATTCGGAATTTGATTTCCAGCATGCCAAGACGTTGCCAGGAGGTGATAAGAGCTAGAGGAGGTCCCACGTATTATTAATCTTTAAGTGTTTGGTTATCTTTTCTTTCCAAAGCAAACTTTTCTTTAATACTAAAATGAAGATTTTGCTATTTTTCTATTACAACATTTGAAATTCGTTATTTAAGTTTTAGTCTATACAGGGTTGCAGTGTATAATAGTTGTGCGGAAGCGTTTCTCTTGTTTAACTGTGCCCCATGTGCGACTTTTAATTAGTAGTTTTTACCTACTGATGATGACAACTTAGTTGTCGAAATACGTATTTAGGATACGACTAATAATTGTGGTAATTTTTAAGTTTTATTCTTTTAATTCTTCGCCTTAAAAGTGTTTCTCAGAAACATATACTATCCACTAAGCAAGAAAGTGTTGCTCAAAAAGTAGTAAATTGTTATTTATATATGTTCTTGTAAGTGCACCATTTCAAAAGTTGAGCAGTGTATATTCATACTGTCACGTATAGACTTCATAGGTTATAGATACATACAACGACGTCTACGTAGTGTCACCTTAGGGTCCTTGATTAACCAAAATCTCCTTGCCTCTCATACATCAGGGTACTTCGCTTCGCAGATCAGAGTGCTAGATTTCCCCTCTCCTCATCCTCTTTCAATTAAAGTAAGTACTCAATATGATGGCCTTCGATTTCAATACACATATTAATCCGCATTTCAAATGAGTGTCGATAACTGAGAAGTGTATCTTCTTGAATTTCGGCACAAGCATTTTTGATTCGCCCAATCATATTTTCACGTATTGTTGGTACTTGATTGTATACTTTGCATTTGAGATAATCCCATAAAAAGAAATCTGGCGAAGATATAGCAGGCCAATTTACTGAACCAGCTCTACCGATCCAGCGATCATTGAAATTACAATCAAGTACTTCACGTGCTACCACCGAATAGTGTGCTGGACAACCATCATGTTGAAACCACTTTCTTTTGATACCTTCAATATCTAATTCTGTCCTAATTATCTCCTCTTTTCGGAATAAATACGCGTGAGGCGATGACTTAATACCGAGCTTTCATGTGGAAGATGTTCGAAATATTATTGCTGTTATTTAACAATAGATTATTAATATTTTCATTTTGTCATCTGTCTTTCGTATATTGTGGGAACGAGCTAGAATAGTTCCGGTTTTAAAAAAAGGCGACCAATATACCCTACTATCGTCCAATTGCTATTCTTTCCAATTTTCCTAAAATATATGGACAATATTTCTCCAATCGCATATTCTGTAATATCCGCTCTTATAGTTCTCCGCGAGAACATAGCTTCTTCTCCGGATGATCTACTATAACCAACTTGGCAACTTTCACACAATATGTTAGTGATACTATTAACTTTCAGGGTCAGGTTGATTGCATTTATTTTGACTAGTCCCGCTCATTTGATAGTATCGATCATATAATACTTCTAAATAAACTTCCTTTTTTGGTTTCTCTCCTTCTTCTCAGACTTATGAAGTATTTAAACAATAGGAATAATTACGTTTTTTTATAACAGTTATTTATCTGAAGCTTTTATATTGTTAAAAGAACGCTTGAAGGGTGTATATTGTATTTGTATTTGACCACGTGGGAGCGCCAAATTGTTACAAGATGGAGGCTTGTGGCTCATGTTGATTCTTTCCGGGTTAGCTGGAGCGTATATACAGGCCGATTCGTTTTCGGCCCTCACCATTGGGATCTCTCTTATTATTTGAGATAGAGTATAGGTTTAAATTTGGCAAAGTTGTTAAATTTTGTGTTTGATATAAATCCGAAAAGAAAATAGACCTGTGACTAATGACCTTCGTTATTTAAAAATAGAAATCCCATTTTCTTCTTTTACCTGTAGCACCGACATTTGGCCTTGTAGAGAAAAAATAAAAACACATCCTTGTGGACATTTCTAAACCTCTATCCAGTGGTGTACTCTAAATTTTTATACCACGTTTCGTTTCTTTCTGGCCATCATCAACTATCTAATTTCTTATAGGCGCCATATTGAATTTAGACATCTTCAGAAAGTTTTTGACATTCGGATTTATTTGAAAGAATAAATTATAAGATTAAATAAGGTAGCCTTTGGAACTTCAATCTGTCAAACATTTCATTTATTGTTCATTAATAATACAAAAATGTCATACACTAACGAAGAGAAAAGAGATATGATAAGTATTTTTTATTCTTCGAAACGAAATTCAACAGTAGCGAGTACAAGATAACAAAAACATTAATAAGAATACATAGAAAAGTAAACAATAAACAATTACAGTAAATGTTCAATTATCTGGCCATCTTCGGTAATGCACAATTGGGCACGCCTTCTAGCATTTTGTACTGCTCTTTGTATAGTTCTTCTAGGAACTGCATCGAAGGCATTCTGAAGTCTGTCTCGTAATTCTTCAATGTTTTGTGGAGCATCTACTTTATGAATATTATTTTTAACATATCCCCATAAAAAAAAATCTAGCGGACTTAAATCAGGTGATCTCGCAGGCCATTCAACAACTCCAATTTCCAATTCAACGGTTTGCAAACTCTTGATTTAAGAAATTTCTAACAACAGCTGCATTGTGTGCTGGTGCGCCATCTTGTTGCCACCATAAATATTGTAATTGATTTAATGGGATATTGTCGTCAAGATAGTCAAATACGTATGTACGTAAAATGTTTAAATATCTTTCTCCATTTAAATGTTCTTCATACATAACTGGTCCTAAAAACGATTTGCCAAAATACCCATTCAAACGTTTATTCCAAAACGATGTTGTGGTCTTCTAGCCCTGTTTTGTCGGGGATTTTGTACTGCCCAATAGTGCACCGTATTTCTGTTGAACATTCCAGAATTTGTAAATTTTGTTTCATCTGACCAGATGATTTTGCTTAAAAAATTTTCGTCATTTTCTATCCTTCCCATTAACCAATTACAATATTCTAGCCTTCTCAAATTATCTCCAGGCAGTAAAGAGTGACTAACATGGATCCTGTATGGTTTAAACCTACTTTTATGTAAAGTTCTCCAAACTTTGGACTGGCACAAATTTAATTCTGACGCTACTTCGCGTGTAGAAATTGATGGATTATTATTTATCTATAAAAATACAAGATTAACATGAAATTTGAAAACACGCTTTTAATTTACCATTTGTAAAATATCTTGTCGATTTTCATTTAAATTCCTGTTGTCTTGACCATTACGCGCCTTAGAAAACGATCCATTCTCGACCAAATTTCTGTCGAGATCTAGAAAAATGGTACGATGAGGCTGTTGTCGTTCTGGATATAATTGTAGATATCTTGTACTCGCTACTGTTGAATTTCGTTTCGAAGAATAAAAAATACTTATCATATCTCGTTTCTCTTCGTTAGTGTATGACATTTTTGTATTATTAATGAACTATAAATGAAATGTTTGACAGATTGAAATTCCATGGCTACCTTATTTAATCTTATAATATATTCTTTCAAATAAAACCTAATGTCAAAAACTTTAGTCAGTATGTGGTACATGGTTGAAGTCAGAGAAAAAAACTCTTTCTGAAGATGTCTAAATCCAATATGGCGCCTATAAGAAATTAGATAGTTGATGATGGCCAGAAAGAAACGAAACGTCGTATAAAAATTTAGAGTACACTACTGGATAGAGGTTTAGAAATGGCCACAAGGATGTGTTTTTATTTTTTCTCTACAAGGCCAAATGTCGGTGCTACAGGTAAAAGAAGAAAATGGGGTTTTCGCGTTTTTTTTTTAATAACGAAGGTTATTTGTCACAGGTCTATTTTCTTTACGGATTTATAACAAACATAATTAGTATATATAATTAGTAAAAGGGGTTAAATGAGCAACCTAATATGCTTTAATGTTTTGAGATCGTATATTAAGTGCATGTTTGTACCTTGTATCAGAAATTAATAATTGTCTTGAATATATTTATTTATTACTCTATAAAATTGTTTCTTTTGTTTTATATATGCTTGTTGAACTGTATGGTATCTAGAACCGACCATATAACCTGAGATATTAAGAAGCGCTCTTGTTTTAAATATTAGCATATGCAAAGTTTACATAATTGAGCTAGCTATATATATTTCACTAAAGTATTTATTCATTCAGCATTTTACATTGCTATATTGACATACTTTAAATTATATATACAGAGCATTCCTTTATAACAATATATATTGTCATAACGTGACTCCCTGAAAGAAGAATATAATGAATAATTGATACTCTGAAAGATATATAAATTGCCCAAGTGTGTAAACTTTAAATATGTGAATTATCTTTAAGAATGAGCACTCCTTAATCTCGTCGGTCCTAATCGGTCTTAGGTAGGTTCTTAGATAATAGACAGTGTAGAAACCGTACATAGAATAAAAAAAAATGATTATAAATAAATAAACATATTTCCAAAACAATTATTAATTTAAACAAGATTACAGAAATTTATAAAAAAATTTTAATTTTTGTAATTGTAAAATATTAGTCATTCTCGTTAAAGTCATTTAACTATTTTTGTTATAAATTCAGTATCATTTTGCAGGAAGGTACACACAAATGTATGTCATAAAATTACATTATATTTTCATTGTTAAATTTTTTTATTACGATTGAAACTGTCGGCCATTTAATTTTTGTATTATATTTAACCATTTATGAGTATGAGTATACTGTATGTAACAGAATCTCGATGTGAGATTTATCCAAGATCTTAGATAAATTACTTAATGAATCAAATTATTTAGGTTAAGCCTTCTATTTAAATATTTACTACTCAATCATTTGAATATTAAAATATTATTATTATTTAAAACTTATGAATTATTTAATTTGTGTAAAATTCAGTTTTCATCTTATATTCTTTGATTTTTTTTTATTCAATTTAACGTCAACAGTCAATTATTGCTGTTAAGGTATATTTAATTTGTGCACGATTTAGAAGTTTCTTTTTTTATACAATTTACTATACTGGGCGAGTCTTTATCTTATATCCAGCTATTACTTTTACGTCAATTTTATTTATATGCCTATTTTGCTTTAATTTATCAAGTTTATCATTAATATATTGATTTTTTTATTCATCAATTTTTGTGGCTGTTAGCCTTGTGTAGATTTTTCAACATTTTGGTCTTGTGAATTTTGTTTATATATTTCAGCATTATTCTTATATACTTATGACTTTTCTTGTTTTGTTCTTGGTTGTTATTAATAAATTCTCTCTTGTTATTGTTATTATATTTGTTGTTTTATTGTTATAATAACAACTGTCCACGTATATACCTATAATTTAGTCCAATTACCGTCGGTAGTGTCTGTGTTCACTGTAAGAATTCGAAAGTTAAACACGGTGGCGCCTATATTATAAAAACCTTCCCTTCGATCGCCTCTTAACTGAGTTAGTCTCTCAACCGAAGATCTTCGGGGCAATCATGTGTTGGGGTAAGTTAATAAATCGTAAGTAGGTATTACGTTGAGTACGGGGGCGCAGAACTATTGGTCGTGAGGCACATAGCAGAATGTAAACACAATGGCGCCTATTATAAGAAAGAACCTCCCCTAGCTTGCCTCTTACCTGAGTTAGCCTCTCAGTCGAAAATCTCCGGGGCAATCGTGTTGTTGGGTAAGTTCGATAATTAATTAGGTTTTACGTTTGTGTAGTAAAGACGTGGATAGCAAGACCAGTAAATTATGTCCAGTGATTAATGGATATCATAGTACTTGAGGAAACGCATGCATTATGAATATTTTATACAATAATCGTGGACAAAAATAATTTATACGCTAATATCTAGATTTTAGCCTTGCTCAGCTCGTGGGCGCTACTAGCGAAACTTCTTATCTTTTATATTTTCGTTAATCGTTACTTAGGGTCCGCTTGTGTAACGAATACTAATGTACCGAATAGTTACTTTTTCGACACCACTAAACTATATCAACACCGTCTACTTATAAGGCTGAACAACAAAACAACACCCACATAAATAATTATTTCAATTCGTAAATTTAAAATGTTCAAGTCTAACTTACGATTTTTTCATATCGTTTTTTAGAGATGCATGCGTTATATACTTATTTAGTAATATATATACGAGTATATACATATATATATATATATATATATATATATGTATGTATATATATATAGATAAGCCGACTATAGTTTTGTCAGTAAGTGTATTCTAAACTTGTTAATAGCTGTTAATTGGCGGTCGCTGTGATATACTCACGATTTTTCTCTGATATTCAGATAAGATTTATGTTCGTGCATCTTTAACAAAATTAATAATTAGATAGGTAAGTGAGATAGGGAAGATAAACTATTCGCGTGATTTATATTAGTTTTTTCGTGTGAGTCTTTGAAATGACTCTATGGAATTAAATTGAGAAGCATACCTTTTTTTTCGTATGCTTCAGTCAGATTTATATTCGTGATATTTGTAGGAGCGATTGTAGGAGGTAGTTTTAAGCCTGTCAATTACTTATTAACTATAGAGGTTAATAATTACTTTTTAAGTTTAGATTACAAAGCACCGTAAAGAAAATACATGGGTATTCCGGTGTAATAAATTATTTAAATCCGTTTACAATACGAATCATGTGTCTATAATAAATCTTATTGATTATGTTGTGTATTCGCGATCTATCGAGTGGTAATTTTGCATTTCTCAAACGATCATTGTAGAAGAATAGGTATACAATTTATACAATACATTAATTATATGTTTTTTTTTTAAATTGAAACCTCAGAATATTGCAATCTGCCCGAGGACATTTAGCAAATAATGTATGACTTATTCAAACACTTAATTACACTGGTCAACAAATTTTCATTTTGTTTATTGTTTTTTTAATGATTGGTAACAGTGCACGTATTCTGTCACAAACGTATAATTTTAATAGTTTATTTATGTCATGTAAATGTGTGTAATAATTAGTAATTTAGTTTTTGAAAAAATATTTATTACAATAGTCAAAATTAAAAAAAAATAATACTAAAGCAGATGTTGGAAATGTTGACCATTATTTTGAAGACAAAGTTAAACTCTAGGCTTCATGCTTTCAAAGTCATTTATTAGGATTTCTTGGGTTATGTCAGCACAATAATTCACAATAGCATTACGAAGCTCTTCGATTGTGTGATGTCTGGTCTTGAAAATGGTATTTTTTAGATATGGAAAAACAACGCTAAGAAATAAGTAATTAAACTTCTAGTTTCAAAAATTCTTTTATTATAAATACCACCACAATATTGTTTCGCCATACAATGGCTTTATCAGGTGGATGAAATACTGAATATGTACAATACAAGTTTGAATATTTATGTGAAAATTATTTGGGAAATGGTGTTGGAAAATTTTTTACAATCTTAAATTTAATAGAGGAGAGTTGTTTAAATCTAGTTGGTCATTTAAAGCTAATCCTAAACTATTGTATCTATTAATTTCTAGGTTTTCTAACAGGTTAAGTTTTTTACTTTTTTCTTGAATGTGTAAAATTTTGAAATCTGTGATTGATATCTATACAATGACTTGCGAAAGTTGAATCTGTTTTCTTTTCTTTATGGCTTCTCTCGTGTTCTTTCATCCTAATTTTGAATGTCCTCCCCGTTTGTCCTATGTTATACCTTATTATAATCTTCGCATGTTAACTTATATACACCAGAGATTGATTCTTTGTCTATTTTATCTTTGTTGTTTTTAATAATGTTCTGTATAGTATTGTCTGCTTTAAATGATATATGTTCGTTATCAAGTTTTTTAATGAAAGTTCCAATTTTTTCCGAAATTTGCCTAAGTAAGTGATTGAATTATAGGAATTAATTATCTTGTACTTTAATTTTTGATAAACTAAGGAAAGGGTTTTAAATTTTTGTTGGCTATTTAGGATGTTATTGACAACATTTATAGAGTAACCATTGTTTAATGCTATTGTGTATATTCTATTTAGTTCAAGGTCGAAATTACTTTTACTCATAGGTACATGAATTAATCTATATACCATTGATTGATATGCTGATAATTTGTGTAATAGGATGAAAAGAATTAGCGTGTATTGTGGTCTCTTATGTGTTGGTCTATGGTATATAGCGAACTCGTGTTTATTAGTTTTGTGTGATATGGTTAAATCTAGAAAATTAATGCTTCTATTTATTTCTGTTTCTATAGTAAAATTTATTTTGGGGTGAATAGTGTTGATATAATTATGTAAAGTTTTTTTGTTAAAGTTAATTTGTTATCTGAACCGTTAAAGCAAATTAATATGTCATCAACATACCTAAACCAATATACACAATTACCAAACAAGGGATGTGTGCTAATTATAGTTTCTACATTATTCATGAAAATTTCCGCTAATAAGGGGCTTAGTGGGTTTCCCATTACTAGACCCTCTGTTTGTTTATAAAATTTCTTTTTAAATTGAAAATAATTTTGTTCCAGGCACGTTTCTAAGAGCTGTAAAATTTCGGTCTTTGTGACAATGTTCGTGTTTCTACGTTCTAGTTGTAAAGTAATTAAATCTATTACCTCCTGGGGTGGGATACTAGTGAAAAAATTCGAGACATAAAAAGAAATGAGTTTACATTTGTTTGGTAATTGCAAGTTTGAAATGTTGTTAATTAATTCCTGGGAATTTTTAACGGAGAACTTAGATTTGAATTTAGTGTGTATAAGAAACGTGCCTGGAACACAATTATTTTCAATTTAAAAAGAAATTTTATAAACAAACAGAGGGTCTAGCAATGGGAATTAGCGGAAATTTTCATGAATAATTTAGAAACCATAATTAGTACACATCCCTTGTTTGGTAATTGTGTATATTGGTTTAGGTATGTTGATGACATATTAATTTGCTTTAACAGTTCAGATAGACAATTAAAAACTTTACATAATTATATCAACATTATTCACCCCAAAATAAATTTTACCATAGAAATAGAAATAAATAAGAGCATTAATTTTCTAGATTTAACTATATCACACAAAACTAATAAACACGAGTTCGCCATATACCATAAACCAACACATACAGATACCACAATACACGCTAATTCTTTTCATCCTATAACACACAAATTATCAGCATAACAATCAATTGTATATAAATTAATTCATGCACCTATGAGTAAAAGTAATTTCGACCTTGAACTAAATAGAATATACACAATAGCATTAAACAATGGTTACTCTATAAATATTGTCAATAACATCCTAAATAGCCAACAAAAATCTAAAACCCTTTCCTTAGTTTATCCAAAATTAAAATACAAGATAATTAATTCCTATAATTCAATCACTTACTTAGGAAAAATTTCGGAAAAATTTGGTACTTTCATTAAAAAACTTAATAACGAACATATATCATTTAAAACAGACAATACTATACAGAACATTTTTAAAAACAACAAAGATAAAATAGATAAAGAATCAAACTCTGGCGTATATAAGCTAACATGCGAAGATTGTAATAAGGTATACATAGGACAAACGGGGAGGACATTCAAAATTAGGATGAAAGAACACGAGAGAAGCCATAAAGAAAAGAAAACAGATTCAACTTTCGCAAGTCATTGTATAGATATCAATCATAGATTTACTATAGATTTCAAAATTTTACACATTCAAGAAAAAAGTAAAAAACTTAACCTGTTAGAAAACTTAGAAATTATTAGATGCAATAGTTTAGGATTAGCTTTAAATGACCAACTAGATTTAAACAACTCTCCTCTATTAAATTTAAGATTGTAAAAATTTTTCCACCACCATTTCCCCAATAATTTTCACATAAATATTCAAACTTGTATTGTACATATTCAGTATTTCATCCACCTGATGAAGCCATTGTATGGCGAAACAATATCGTAGTGGTATATTTACAATAAAAGAATTTTTGAAACTAGAAGCTTAATTACTTATTTGTTAGCGTTATAATGAAGTTTCAACAAGTATCTCCTTCGTCAATTAACTATGGAAAAATAAAATAATCTAAAATTGTCAAATTTGGAGATTTTGAAGGAAAATTAGTAATTCTTGTATTGAAAAATTCACGCATTGTTTCTCGAGATTTGTGCGTTGGTGCATTATCTTGCTAGTATTACAAGCACGAGCTTTTACGTCTTTGGTTAATTATTACTAAGAAGCTGTACGTCTGGGCGACATTTATTACTGACAAGCGTTCTGGTTGGCCGGCTGCAGTGTGTGCTAATAATAATTAAATTATTCTATAATAAATAATTGTGGTGCCGGTGAAATATCATCAAAGGTCCAGGACGTGTGTGATAATGCTTAAATATATTAAAACTTACTAACTAAATAAAACACAGGAGCGTTGTCCTTAAAGTTTGTATTTATTATTTACATAAAAGAAATTGAAGGTTAATATAATTGAAAGGAATTGAATAAAAGTAATATATACACGAGGAGCGGTAAATAAGTAATTAAAAATTAATACAAAATATACTGAAACGAACGTTTAATTGGGCAGTAAATTAAATGTTAATTAATTATGGTTAATATAAAATAATCTCTGTATCGAACAATACAGAGTTACCTTTGAATTGCGAAGATGGCCCCTGTTCCCTATAAGTCTGTGCATCCCTAGTCTAGAGGAAGTGATATTTTCATAGATTTCTTTTAAGTGGATGGTGTGGTCAATGGGGATGGATGGATAAACGTTGACTATGTGAACAAGGACAGCTTAATTCAAAGAAATGATTATGATTTGAATCCGAATTTCAACTTAAGACAGCTTCTTTAATTTCTTAGTCAATCGGTTATTAAACTTCCCGTTAACAAAACAGAGATACGAAATAGAACAAAATTTCACTAAAAACATCGCGAGGTATAATGATTTGACATAGAAATCATTAATAAATTACTTAGGAAAACAAATTCAAAAAAGACAATCAGCGAATCCACAAGGTTGATATCTCAACATAACCAGGAGAAAAAGTACATCTGTTTACCATATCACGCAATCACGAAAAACATTAGTAGAGTCGTTAAAGAACAATGTCTCCAAGTTGCTTTTCGGTCCGCAAACACCATAAAAAATCTCCTAGACAATACCAAAGATAAAGTTAATTTGAATTTGAAATCAGGTATATACGAAATTAATTACAGCGATTGTAATTTGAAATATACAGGCTTAGTTAAAAGTATGGAGACGGCGATTTATTGTCGTTAATATTTATTTTAGGGAATTATGTTCAATATAAAAGTTTGTTAGGATATTTTGAACTACATTTGAGAATATTTGAATTTTTTTTTCTTGAATTGTTTTTTAGCTACGCCTGTCCGCGCAGTTTTTTAAATGGGAACTAGTAAATTTTACTCTACCATTCGATAGAGAATTTTTTTC
This sequence comes from Melolontha melolontha, assembly GCA_935421215.2. Lineage (NCBI taxonomy): Eukaryota > Metazoa > Arthropoda > Insecta > Coleoptera > Scarabaeidae > Melolontha > Melolontha melolontha. The sequence goes on from OW285236.1 coordinate 14,873,010, forward strand.
TCTTTACAATAATAATTTTGTATTTTTAAAATTCATTTTAATAACTTTTTTACAAGAAAAATTAAACAATTAATTAATAATTAATTAATTAAACAATTAATTAATAACAAAGTAAATTAAACTAAGTGTTCAAATTGTCGTCCATTAGTAATTTGACAATGACCCAATCGATTTACAAAACCCCGAACAGAGTTCTGTAAAAAATCTCGGGGAATTTCTTGTATAGTTCTGGTAATTCGGATTTGTAAATCTTCGTCGTTATCGGGCTTATCTTTGTAAACTTTGTTTTTTACGTATCCCAAAAGAAAAAAATCTAAAGGACTTAAATCTGGCGAACGGGCTAGCCATTCAATGGTTCCTCGTCTTCCAATTCATCTGTGGGGAAAAACGTTGTTCAGATATTGACTAACATTTACACCATAATGTGGTGGGGCGCCATCTTGCTGGAACCAGATACTGTCATTGGGCAGGTGTTCATTGTTTTCATGAGGATAGAGCGTAGCACAAGCAGGTATTATTTCATTTTGCAATAACTGCAAATACAGAGCCGAAGTTAAATTGCCATTGATGAAAAAGGGACCGATAATAAGACCGCCTAGAATGCCAACCCAAACATTAACCTTTTGGGGGTATTGCGTATGGTGCTCCAAAAACCAAGAGGGATTTTCCGATGACCAGTACCTGCAGTTATGTCTGTTACTTCACCGGTAAGGCAAAAAGTAGCTTCGTCAGAGAAAATAATATTGTTGACAAAATTTTCATTATTATTGCAAATATTTAACATTTCTTCAGAAAATTGTAATCTCCTATCAAAATCATCTTCCGTTAAGTCGTGTACAAGGTGTACCTTATAAGGTTTATAATTTCACTTTTTAAGAATGACACGATCGATGACTGTGAAATATTGAAATTGGCCGCTAATTGATTGGTTGATAAAAGGGGATATTCAGATACAGTCAATAAAATATCCAATTTGTTATCATCGCATTTTGCTGTTCTAGGTCTACCACTCCTTGGCAAATCTTTAACGCTACCCGTTTGTTCAAAGCGTCTTAAAGTTTTACCAACAACGAATTTAGAAATTGGATTTCTATTTGGATGCGTATCATTAGATAAATTACAAACGTCTTATAAACTTCTGCGTCTATCTTCATAACCCAACATCATTAGTATTTCAATTCGTTCATGTTCACTTAAACTCGCCTTTGTAAATATTAACAGCAACAAATTGCACAAATGAATTATTTCTGTCAAAGATTTGACGTACACAATAACCACTGATAAAATTATGTCGCTCAAGTTTGTTTATCGCTACGCTTCTGTCTATCTACGATGTACCGAACATCTGTTAAACACATGAACCGGCCTTTTCTTATAAAAAAGTTATTAAAATGAATTTTCAAAAAACAAAAATATTATTGTAAAGAGAAAAAAATTCTCTATCGAATGGTAGAGTAAAATTTACCAGTTCCCATTAAAAAACTGCGCGGACAGGCGTAACTAAAAAACAATTGAAGAAAAAAGAAATTCAAATATTCTCAAATGTAGTTCAAAATATCCTAACAAACTTTTATATTAAACATAATTCCCTAAAATGAATATTAACGACAATAAATCGCCGTGTCCATACTTTTAACTAACCCTGTATAGGTCAAACGAAACGATCAATAATAACCCGGTTAAAAGAACACATATCACATATTAAATTTAATAGGTCAGAAAAATCGAGCGTCGCCAACCATGTACTGGACACGGATTAAAGGGTTAAAACTTGTAAAATATATCAACAACCCCAGAGATCTCGACGTTCATATCGTTAAAAGCAATATTAATACGTTCAGCTATGACAGCAGTCCTATCCAATCCAGTTGTCTTTTTCGTTCTTAGAAAAGTAGGTAAAAGAAGTTGAGGGCGTGAGAATAAACAGACAGTGTTGCCGTTTTCTTAAGTTGTCGTAATCCTCCACGTATACACTGACTTTAAAATAAATACAAAACTATATTTATTTTAAGTCAGTGTATATGTGGACGCCATTATAAAGTTGTACGCGTTTTGATGTGTTAGCTTTACTGTGCTTCGTGTGCAACACTTAGATTAGTGGTTTTTATCTACTGATGATGACAACTTAGTTGCCGAAATATGTATTTAGGATACGGTAAGGGATTTTATACCTTTTTTGAATTTTACTTAACCACAGTCTCCAAAGAAAGACATTTCAATAATTTTGAATCTAAAGAAATTTTTTCTGTGTTTTAGCAAAACAAAAATGTTTTACAAAAGTATTTTTAATAATATAAAATATTATTAAAAATCTGGTGTGAAGAACACAAATGCAGGTTCACTATTAATATTTTCTGTGAACGTGTCCGAATATATCCTATCCCCAGAGACGTAGATACGTATTTCGCTTCTCTACAAGCTCATCGGTACGCCCCTGCTGGAGAAAGGATATTTCCAGACACATTCACAGAAAAGAACCACCTCGCCCTATCACCGTAATTATCCAGACCGAGCGCAGAAGTAAATTCGGCGCTACCTGTTGTCAGACAGCCGAAGTACCTCGCATACCGTCCACATAATTAATGTGAAGTAACGACGCCCTTCCAAAGGTTAGCACAGCCAAACTCTCTAGAAAATTGCATTTTGTTTGTGCCTTCACTCATACTACGGCTTAACCGCATGTGTAATGTATCAGAATAATTGAAACATACATGAGTAGGTAAACCCCACCAGTTTTGTATAATACAAAGGTATTTTTAATAATATAAAATATTATTAAAAATCTGGTGTGAAGAACACAAATGCAGGTTCACTATTAATATTCTCTGTGAACGTGTCCGAATATATCCTATCCCCAGAGACGTAGATACGTATTTCGCTTTTCTACAAGCTCATCGGTACGCCCCTGCTGGAAAATATCCTTTCTCCAACAGGGGCGTACCGATGAGCTTGTAGAAAAGCGAAATACGTATCTACGTCTCTGGGGATAGGATATATTCGGACACGTTCACAGAAAATATTAATAGTGAACCTGCATTTGTGTTCTTCACACCAGATTTTTAATAATATTTTATATTATTAAAAATACCTTTGTATTATACAAAACTGGTGGGGTTTACCTACTCATGTATGTTTCAATTATTCTAAAAGTATTTTTAATAATATAAAATATTATTAAAAATGGGGTGTAAAGAACACAATACAAGTTATATATTTGTGAATGTATCTCCTCTCCAGAGACGCAGATACGTATTTCACCTTTCTACAGGATCGTCGGTACGCCCCTGCTGGAGAAGAAAAATGTTTTAATATAAAAAATTAGTATTTATTTATTAAAAGTTAATTTTTAGTGCATAGTTAAAAGCATATTCTGTATGTTTTTGCTGCATATTTACATGCGTATTTTCTAGTTTTTTAGTGCATAATATCCTTAGCTCAGTAATTATTGATATAATGATATAAATAACATAGATCGAATTCAACTCGAAACGATTTTGAATTAACAAACTGCAACCAATCGAAATTCCATTCCTGTTTTTTTCCCTGTTATGGAACCCGTACACCGTAAATGATGAAACACACGACTAACATTCATGTAACATAATGACTCGACACGTCAAACCGGCAGAAAATTCCAAAAAATTTCAAATATCTAGTACGCTTTGTTTTAACGGTACGTTCAAGGCAAGATAATTTTCCATAAAGTTATATTTTCCGCAAACTGTAATCGAGATTCCTTTGGTTTATTCAACTGCATATTCTATTACACACATGCATACAATTAGGTTGTTAGTCAGTTAATTCAATAGCTTGGATGTTAATTGAATCTGTCTAGCGTTAAAGCAATGTGGTAGTCAATAATTCGGTCGTACTACATGCATTAATATATGTTTAGACAAGTATTGAACAAAAGGATTATAAATGCAAACGCCGATATTATAAAACGCAAAAATATACTTCATTAGATGATAGGAGGTTTGCCCGTTAATCTAAACAAATGCTTTGAAGGGGGCGTATCACTGTAATCCCCAGTTTTTCTACTGCAATGTGATGTTAACGATAGAAGCAACGGTAAAGAGACAGACAATGAACAGAAAAACCTAAACACAGGCTATCGTTTCCAAAGGATCCGTATGATTAAATAGAAATTATATCCTAACTGTAGGCATCGAAAATAAAAATTCTACAATGTTGTTATAAATAGATGTAGCAAGTGTTCATTTGAAAAGTCAATCTAGTAGCATGTGATTTACTGAGAACATTTTGAAGTATGTCGCAAATTAAAATTTACTACTTAACCTACGAAGTCGTATATTTTGACAGTATCATACATACAAATAAATAACAAATAATAGGTATTTATTGAAAACTATAACAAATGTTGAAAATGTTGTCCTTCAAGACCAATGCACTTTAAAATCCTCCGTTCAAAATTCCTGATGATATTCTGCAACATTACTGGATTGTTATTAATTTCCATGCATTTCTGTGCGATTCTCTGTAGCATATCATTCAAATTCAATATAGCTGTTCGAAATATGTTATTTTTTAGATAAGGCCACAAAAAGAAGTCGCAAGGTGTTAAATCGCATGAACGTGAAGGCCAGGTAATTTCAGTATTTCGACTAATTATACGCTCATCAAAAAATTCTCTTAAATAATCCAAAGATTCTGCAGTACAGTGACAAGATGCTCCGTCTTTTTGGAAATATGCATTTCGTAGTTCATCATCATGCAACTGATTGACAAAAGGTTTTAAAATTTCCGTACGGTACCTTTGAGCAGTTAACGTTCCCTGAAAAAATATTGGTCCAATGATTCGCCTTTGGCTTATCGCTGCCCAAACACCAATTTTCTCTGGATGTAGCGATTCTTCATTAATTACATGTGGATTTTCACTACTCCAAATTCTTGTATTTTGTGAATTTAGGTATCCCGTTTTATAAAACCATGCTTCGTCAGTAAAGATGACTCTTTGCGAAAGTTCTCCATTATTGTTCATATTTACAAACCAATTACAAAACTGTAGTCTACGTGGGTAATCAATTTCTAACAATTCTTGTACTGCTGTGACACGGTATGGATAAAGTTGCATATCTTTTTTTAATAACTTGTCAGTTGTACCAACAGAAAGCTTTATTTGTTGACTCAAATGTCGAACAGATGTTTGTGGTTCATTTTCCATTATTTCTTCAACACGATTGACAACTTGAGGTGTACGTTTCTTAACTGCTCCGCTGCCTGATTTTCTTAAGAGACTACCAGTTTCAGAAAAAAGTTTTAAAGTTCTATCCAAAGTATTCTTAAATTGTATATAATCTATTACAAAATGTGGAAACTCAACTTGAAATTCCACCATGCAATCTTGAATTGAATAAACCCATAAACCATCAATTTTATTACCACTTCGAAAATAAGCCTGTCTTAAAAAATTTTATGTTCTAGAGTGAAAGCCATTTTAAAACTGAGAAGCAATTTATTTAAACCAGAATCGACGCACGATTATTTTATGCACTAACTGGTATTTGTGATTGACATTATCAAATGTCATTTGGATTTACGTTTACGGAACAAAAAACACATACTAATATATTTGCGTCTTATTCTATCAAAATTTCAAAGTAACCTAGATTGACTTTTCAAATGAACACTTGTTATTTATATACACTGCTCCAAGGAATTAGCGCATCATATAGTAAACGAATAAATATCTTATTTGCTGATTGTTTGTAGCATTGGCATTTGTTTGTATCAACTTGTTATTTGCCGTTCTGTTGTTAAACAACAGTTTTTGGTTGACCTTTACGTGATTCATCACTCACTGAGGCACGACCATGACGAAATTCTCCAAACCAATTGTAAACTGTCTTCTCTGATGGTGCTTCATTACCAAAAGTTGACCGAAGCGATATAATGCATTCTTGTGGAGTTAGGCCTTTTTTATAATCGTAAAAAATCATCCAACGAAAGCTTTCATGAGTAATCTCCATTATTTAACAAACTCAGTATCTTAGAACTGTCACTGTAGACAAACTACTGACTCAATTTCTAAGCTATCGCGGATTTCTCATTAACAAATGTCAAACGTTAAGAATATAGTGATTACATATTGCTATGAATAGTGGGTTTGATTGAAGGATGGTCCACTACTCACCACAATATGTCCGAACTAAACTCAGACTGGTTTTCTTCATAATTGAGACTTCTTAATCCTGGAGCTTTCTCGTACAAGAATGTGGAAAATTCAAAATAGTCAATAAAAGTTCACAATTTGCAATATAATATTTATTTAAAAAAAAAACTCTTTATTAAGTATAAAGAGGGCTAATGCATCATTATACAAAAGCATAGAGTAAAAAAATTGTGTGATACAAGACACGCACACAATGAAAAAACTCTGATGAATCGCGAGCAAAAATAAAACTAATAGATTGTTTAGAAAACTCTCAATTTCAAAAATTTAAATAATTAACCCCAAAATTTAAAACGTAAATAGACCAATTGTCAATCACACGTAAATAACTTTCACTCGTGCGCACTAACACAAGCATAAATCTCCCTCCAAAACCTGACTTTCAAAATGTTCTAGAATAACGTGACAAAAAACTCCCTTATAAAAAAATATGATAGTTTTCTTTACCATCTATATTTTAAGCTAATATAACGATAAATCAATAATACAAATCGACACAATTATAATTGAATTACAAAGAAAAGAATTAATATAAAACTAATTTGAAAATTACTTACGTTAACGTAAAATTTTTCACACACAAAAACTTAATGCGAGAGATATCAAGTGGATTTCAAATATTCATAAAAATACGAGATAAAACAACACTCGTAATAAAACGATAATGAATTTTAATTCACATCAAAGCACAAAACCAAAATAAACCGAAATTATAAAAATATAGAAATAAAAAAGAAAGTTTTTTATTTCTTCGACTGTTCCACTTGCAATACAAAATATCTCTGACCGGAAAAATAGATCGGACATAGAGTACGAATAAATCAAAATAAACCCTCCAGTCGATCCGCTTCCTGTTCAACACAACTACGGTAAACTACATAAATATTAAAAGTATACAAGCGCGGTCAACAAAACAAGCCTTAATAAATATTCAAACAAAATTCAAAATATCAATAAATATAAATCTGTAAACAAGTTTAACATAAATAATCATTTTCTAAAAATGTTCTTCGGGTAAAAGTCCACGACAATATGTTAAAAGCACCATCTATCGGTCGATTGTAAAAATATAAACGGTGTCCCTCGTAATATCTCCCTTCTGAAGTAATACACGGAAGATTCCATCCATATCGGGAGGTTGGAAAATATAAATCATCACGGTGCTCTCGTAATTGAAATATATTAATGTAACAAGTGGATTTAAATGACGTTTATGTGTGACGATCGAACGTGTAAAGTTTATTTACTATTGAAAAGCTTCATAAAAAATGACAGAAAAACTGTCACATTGATACGCACATGTAATAATATTTACAATCCCGCTACTGCGAGACAAGTTTAAATAATCTGTAGTTTATCGATAAGAACTTATGGTAGTACGACATTCCGTATCGTAGATCATATTCTCGCATTATTTAACGGCTTTACAGTTATAAAAATGATATTTAACACAGTCGTAAATAGGATGTATTAGAAAACGTACCTTTTACATACATATCTATTTTAGACAGAATTTTTTATTAAATAATATGCATAACTCTAAGTTATTGGATTATTTTGTGTTCGTGGAATATAAACATGTTTTCTTTAGTGGGTATGATAGAGGACAAGAATATTTAACGTAAATGAGAAAAACTAACGATATATATAGGATCACAAGCCCATTAACCCGTTTTTACTTATGTATGGTTTGGCTTCTCATTCTTGCAAGCAATAAATTTGTTTTTCAAAATATTAGTTGAAGCAATTTAATATTCATTAAAAATTTATGTATGTATTATAATTATTATATTACAGTAGTATACAGTGCCTACTATATACGAGGGATCCTCTATTAAAGTGTATTTTAATAATAATAATTTTGCGCGAGACGATTTAACGGAAAATAAAACTGATAGCAATTGGAGAATTGCACTGCATACAAGTTACTGTCGACGGTAAATTTAGATAGTAATTGGGTAGTTTTTATGGACGGGCAGCAATTACTTTGTACTTACCAGATTCTTATGTTGTTTCAAGGGTAACGAACAATGTATTTATTTTGCTTAGTTGGTTTCAAACAGAATGTTGTTCAGGTAGAAATCACACAAAACGCTGGCAAACATTAAATTAAGCTTTAATAAAAGTAACTGTCAGTACCAGCAATAAACAACTAAATGCACACATACGAAAAGTAAACAAACAGAAACAAAATCAACTATATTCACAAGTAATAGTTAAAAGTGACTACTTTCAAATGTGAAGAAATATACACCATCATTTTAGGTATTTATAGTGAGAAATGCATTAACATAAACAGAAATAAGTAATGTCACAAAATGAGTGCTAGAGGTTATGTCAAAATCATAGACATGCGGATGTTTAATGGCTAAAGCAATAAAAAATAAGCAATCTTTGTATCACAATATTGTAATTGAGAAATGATAACATTAGTATTCTCTATTGTAGTAAAATTAAAACATATTTTATTGCGAAATTATTTTTTAATTACTTTAAGAGCAGATTTAAATTCTATTTTATATTTCTTTTTCAAAATACCAGATCCTGAATTGCAGTGTCCGGATTGGCGCTTTTTCTTCCCACGCTGCGATCTTATCGGTCTTGATAGCAGCCTCCTGGTTGGTTGTTTGCAAAACGCGCGCTAAACAGCTCGAAATTGGGGGGAACTTGTCGACGTTTTCCCTCCAAAACTGTAAACGGCCAAATTTTCTTACTGGAATCGCCTGGCATGAATCTCTCGTACGTAATCTTGGAACAATTTCAACAATTTCTCCGATTTCGTTGATTTTATACAGTAATATAATTTTTTTATTGGTATGTTAGCTTGGCGTCGGTAGATGATTTTCTTTAAATTGAAATATCTCGGCTCCACTATGAGAACCAGCCGCACAATAACATTTAAAATGCATTGAGATATTATAGCTATCGTTCTACACGAATTTGATAATCGCACAATGAATATTTCCGCACAATTTTTATTTTAGTTTTCGTAGGGTCCACGAACACGTCTTCTCGCCCTGGCGACTTTCGTGTAACCCCCGATGCAAGGATTTTCATCGCGATCGTCTTTTTTTTCTTTGAAATTTGCCTGTACGCCATGAACGCAGTTACAAACGGTTATAATATTTGAAATAGTTTTAATAAAAATGATAATTAAAATATAGAAAAGCTAATATAGAAAATTATTTTAGAGAAAATTTTTAAATAGAAAATAATATGTTACTCGTAAATAGGTATTCATTTTTACATATATCATACAACATCATCATGGCTAAATTCAGAGTACAATTTTAATATACAGTGTTGACATTTATCTAAATAAGTAAATAAATAATTACAAGAGATTGCGAACTAGTTCTTGTATTTCTTATATAAATATCTGTACAACAAAATAGAATTTTGTATGTATTCGTATTTATACAACAGGCAAAAATACTTATGAAGAATGATTTTTTCTAAAAATTTAAAATAAGATTTTTTGCAAGTACATATAGTCAAGTCCATCCGCGGACATACTGTATAGATTAAATGAACACAATTGAAAGTTTGATATCGATTATTGTATTGTACAATGTTTTTGGTGATGCCATTTGGCATATATACAAAGAGATCCTTTGATTTGACTACACGGAAGCATGCAACGTACAGTTATCCATTTTGAATTTCAATGTGAGAAGTATTGTCTTCTAGCGCCATCTACATTTAAATAATAGTACTGTTATTATATAATTGGACCCCTAAACTTTTTCTGGACAACGCGGATCATTTTGCAAAAAATACCTATATTAAGGGACTATATATAGATTGGTACATACATTTACATTACAATACGACGAAGTTATATTTATATATACGATATGCTCATCCTTCATTCAACAATCTTGTTAGCAAACTGTATATGTCAAGTAGAAACCCATACATATAGCTAACGTTGTTCATCTGAACTTTTTTCGCTACTTCTTAGACGTCTGTCTATACAAGAATCATTGTCAATGTATTCATATATAAGGAACTTATAAATATGCGATGTTTACATATGTAATAGGAGAAACTTCCGCTAATCGTTGTATTGTTGTTGACGTTTGTATGAATATCGACTAAACGGGCTGGAGCAATTTTTTATACTCCGTTGTTGAAGTGAGCAGTGACCCCGAAGTATTAATCGAATAATAATACATCGCCTTTTAAAGTTGAGTTTTCTGCTAACAAGGAAGCCTCACAAAACTGCAAATCTTGATTTTGTGGACGTACTTCTTTGCAATTGTTCAATTTCACAGGCAGTAAAACGATTTTTTCGCAATTTTTGTATATAAGCGCGGGATAGATAAATATACAGTTTATTTAGTTTTTTATGTGTTTTGACTTGAGTTAAAGAAGTCGAAAAATATTTCTTATATATTTTTAATTTTTTAGGGTTTACCTGTCTAAAGGAACTATTATTTATCTTAGAGTTTGCCTAGTTAATAGAAAACATATGAGATAATAAAGTAAAATCGCTTTGGGAAGACACCAATCTGCGCGAGCGAATCGCGCCTTAGTATTAACGCCCTCAAAAACATAGGTCGGGCTGGGTCTAAATTAGCGCGCAATTTAAAATTCGAATTTTACGTAAAACGTTTTGTATTTTTATTTCGTGTGCAGCGGAAACAACATATTTCATTTATTATGTTCGTTTGCCATGAAACATAATTTCATAAACACATTCTATTGTCTGAATGAATAATAAAGCGTTATTATTTTATTTATTTTCAAGTGGGATTTTTAACAGAGATACAACCAACAATTTCTGGTTCAATTATTTATTTTCATTATAATTTAAACATTTACATATATCACAGTTTTTCTTCTTTTACCAAGATTTTATTCATTATATTTGTAAATTTATGAATATTAATTCGGAGTAAAAATAATTTGTTGTTTACACGTCGTCTTTTATTACTACATAATTATACATAAATTACATTATGACAATTTAAAGAGTAAAACTTAATTTACCATTAAAAATATTCCCTACAAACAATATTTATTTCTTGCTATCGTTTATCATCAGTAACGCGCCAAGTATCTTCGGCGCCGTCGTGCGAAATACTGATAGGCGCCTTTACCCTACATGTATTGAGCCAAAATTACCAGCCACTCTCCCACAGTTCAACATTGAAATTTATGACGAACTCTTTAGACTTGTTAGTACTGGTAGGTATTTTTTATTTGAGGCAAACAATAGGTTCACATACTATAAAATAATCTAAAATAATTGTAATAATTGTTTTATGTAAATTTGTTGATTTGTTGTAAACTTTCAAAAAATGTTCTTAATATTTTTAAAATTTAACTTATCACAAGTGGCCGTAGGCGCCTTTAAGGCCTTGGCGCCGTTGTGCGCTGCACGACCTTGCTCATATGGATGGCGCGTCACTGTATATCATTGCTTGCAATATACGACAAAAATTACATTACATAAAGAGTAAAACATAATTTACCATTCATATTTCTCTTTTTGATAAAATTGTACACGTTATGAATGATTTCCCGTGATTGTTCTGCTATTATTTGTCTTTCTTTCACTGGTATTTCAACATCTGCTGGATCACGACATCCAGATGTGGACGGTAAACTAGACATAATAATCTATAACAAATAAAGTACATGTTTCAACAAATCCTATTAAAAATTCATGAAAAATAATGTAATACCTACAGATATAAAGGCCTTCTATTCCAAATAGTTGTGAAAACAACTGATTTTGTAATAAAATAAACTCAAACAACTGATTTTGTAATAAAATAAACTCAAACAACTGATTTTGTAATAAAATTAACTCAAAGAACACGCTCGACACCTTCCGGACGCTAGAAGACAACTGGAGAATATTACAGTCAATGTTATTCGGCCTGTCTATACATGCAAGAACTATGTCTTTCTCTCTCGTTTGGGGTACACTTTTCTTTATAAGTTCCAAATTGGTTTCTGCGTCAGTGTCTTCCCAAATTGACACTACTCTACCAGACATTGCAATAGGATTACTATACGGTATGAGTAAAAATTGTTTAGATAAGGGATGGTCATGGGTGGGAGGATCACTGTCTTTGTAATTAACTTAAACAATCAATATCAGATGTCATTGAAAACATACCCAGGAATGCACTTTCTAATGCCGTTTGTACCATAGAACAACAACTAATACTCATTGGTGGTGGTCATATTTAACTTTTTCCTGTTTCTTCTTGTTATAATGAAATCCCGTTTTTTATGCACAAATTAATGTTATTATTTTTGTATAGTTTTTTTCAAATTATAGGAATATAACTTTGAACGGCTCTAATGCTTTTATTTCACCACCTGCGGCAATAACTACCTGGCCGCCCAATACGATTATCTTTTATGCAAATAAACTGCTGAGGTCCATAATGACAAAATTTAAGTAAATTGTAATCACTGCAATTTAGATGAAATAGAATTTAATAATAATATAAGTACCAACAGTTGCTAATTTGAATATATAGTTATTATATATAGTTAAATAGTCATTAAATTACAATTTAGACGAAATAAGAGCTTATATTTATTAAACAAAATTTAAGTAAATATAGTTAGGAGAGTTGGTATATATTACATCTAATATTGAGTCTATTTATCATTTATTTTTATCTTTACTGCTGTATACATATTTGATTTTTCTCTCTTTACTTAACGAACATGTGTCGACCTTTTGCTGAAAGTGTTAGTGATTATGATGTGGATAGTGATAATACTGTTGGAGCACGACAGAGAAAGCATATATCAGAAGATGCAAAACAGATAATTTTCAATGTCTATCGTACCCTGATGGAAGAAAATAATGAACTACAAACCCAGAACATTCAACGAACGTCGCAATTAACCAAGGTGCCTTTGGAACAATATATAAAATAATTAAGAATAACGCAGGGCCTCGAAAGCAAAGAAGTGACAAAGGAGCACCGAGAAAAATTGAAGAGTATGAAATTGATACTATTAGGCAGCAAGTATACTCCTTCTACAGAGGAAATGCTGTATCTAAACTTGACTGCTTACATAAAAGAATCAGTGATGAGCCTATGAATATTCAGTGTTCTAAAGCAACCTTGTGGCGGACGCTAAAGAAAGCTGGTTTTAAGTTTGGCACTATAGACAAACGTTGCACAATTATGGAAAGCCCGAGGTTACAGAAACTTCGATATGAATACTTAACGGCAATTAGAAGGTATAGACAGGAAGGACGATTAATATGTTATTTAGACGAGACGTGGTGTGACATCCATGACACAATTTGCAAAGGTTGGGTGGATAGTTCAAGTATGAGTCAGTTGGACGCGCCGGTTTCGAGAGGAAAGTGAATAATCATTCTTCATGCTGGGTCAGAAAAAGGATGGATCGGACAGTCGCTATTATCTGCTAAAAATGTTAAATCCTCAAGTTTAGATTACCATGAAAATATGACCTCATCTTTATTTGAAGAATGGTTTTGTGACACTTTGCTGCCAAATTTACCAAAAGAGAGTGTGATAGTGATGGACAACGCTCCGTATCATTCTCGACAGCAAACCAAAGTTCCTACAAAATGTAATAATCAGAAAGATTTAAAACATTTTTAGAAGCAAATAATTTATATTTTGAGAATCATTATACAAAAAACCAATTAATAGAGGTGATGAAGACAAAAGAATATTTAAAGGATTATTATGTGGATAACAGAGCCAAAGAAGCAGGGCATACAATTTTGCGTTTACCACCATACCACTGCATTTTCAATCCCATTGAATTGATATGGGCCCAACTGAAAAATACTATAAGACGAACAAATCAAACACCGAAATTTAGTGAAAGCAATGTAACACACATAAAAAATGCTATGGAACATATAAACTGCTGTAAATTGGAAAAATGCTGTTAAACACGCAATAGCAAAAGAAGACGAATATATGCGCATGAACAAGACGACTCAATCACAGATGATTTATGAAATGCGGTGACACATAAAAATTTTATTGTGTATTACAAATAAATTAGCTTTATATATCTATATGTATCCACTACACATGTTGCCACACGATTTGTAATTTTTTCTTTGTATATAAACCCAAGGTACAGATATTTTTTATTACATACTTGAAATTAACAGCGTTTTATTATTATATTATAGGGCCCTAATTTATAGTCAATACGGCCCCTAGATTCATACGTTGCAAATAGGTAAACCGTACCCGTTCAATAAGGACACCTGGTATAATAATTATCATCACACAAGGTGGTACAATAAAAGCATTAGAGCCGTTCAAAGTTATATTCTTATAATTTGAAATAAACTATACAGTTTTTGGTTGTGGCTTTCAATATGTTAGTTGTAACTAGATTTCATTAAAGTTTATGGCGATAGTTAATAGAAGGTAAAATTTATTATAATTTCACAGAATCATGATTTAATGAAATGATTGTGTTTTCGAAGTATTTTTCAATCTAAAAATGTCTGGAAAATGTAATTAGATTTTGGCACTTTGACAATTGTATTAAATAAACTCTGTCATTTTAGGTGATAGATGAAAACTATGGAAATATTGTTCAATTTATAAACCTAAATGACATTAGAAAATTAAAATTGTCCCAGATTTATTTGAACAGTACTGCACATATTAAAAATTTGCCAAACTTATGGCCAATTCAAACTGGGAACTTACTTTAGAATAACCCTATAGATTGAAATTGATCAATTGCTAAACTTCAAATAAATTTTATTTGTCTAAAAGCTCTAGGGCAGAAAGATCTACAAACCTGAGTTAAGCAAGATTACATCATTTAATCTTATAATCTATATAAATAACTATTTACAAAAATCTAGTACCTTTCTAACAAGACGTTGCACAGCTTGTAATTTTTGTTTAAACATACCGGCACTATACATGCAAAGTAGACTGGACAGATCTTTATATCTTTACAACATCTATTTACTACGTCTATTATGTATGGATGTGGGATTATAAATGTTATGCGCTTGTATTTTATTAGTTTGTCGTAACTTAATGCGGCTTTTAATTAGTTATTTAGCCTATTAATAGGTCTTGTCGTTTCAGTAATACAAAAGCATTAGTAAAATATTTCTTACTTCCTATAATGTAAAAGTGTCATAAAGAAATTACCTGCTGTACGTATATTATTTTTCAAATTGTAAGAAATGCCCCAGGGTTTGGATAATGATTTAATTGCCGTCTATTTACACTGCGATTAGGAAGGTGTAATAAATGGACCGTAACAGAAAGTATTACGGGCTATTACTAGGTAGGTATATATATTTACACAAGTGTCCCGTATCGTTATGTTCAAATTTTAGGAGTGTGAAGTAGACTTCATTTCAAGTAACAAAAACGCAAATCTTGTATATCCATTTTTATTTGTTTTAAAGCTACAGATCTATGAATGCGATTGTCAGATCATGAAAGAAAATGTGATCCCCAAAGTCATGAAAAACTGATTTTATTTAAAAAAGTTCAATTAATAATATTTTGTGTCCACCTCCTTGTTGAATGCAGGCTTGTGTCCGTAAGCCAACAGATGAAGTACTTATCCGAATTTCATACTTATTTTGTCGGATTTGCTCGGCAGCCAGGTGAATTCAATCCAACAACTCTTCTCTTGTGTTCGAAACTTGCGCGTAGACTAAATTTTTCATGTACCCCCATAAATAAAAGTCAAAGGGATTAAGATCGGGTGATATGGGTGGTCATGCAACAGGACCACCTCGACCAATCCATCTTGGATAATTGACGTTAACCCAATTTCGGACAGCAATTCCGAAATGTGGCGGTGCCCCATCCATGTGAAACTACATGTCTCGTCAAACATTCAGTGAGACATCCTCTAAAAGACCTGGCAGTTTGTCAATAAGAAATTGAAAGTAATTGTCCGCATTTAACCTCCCAGGAAGAACGACAGGACCAATCAACAAGCCATCGATTAGGGCCGCCCAAACGCCATTAGAAAATTTATGTTGAAATTTAGATGGGCGTATAGCTTTGGGATTTTCTGATGATCACCTGTGCAGGTTTCTCAGATTTGTAACATTAATTCTCGTGAACGTTAGATTCATCTGTCCAGACGACTGTTATGCAGAAATTAAAATGAAGCCGTGACTGTCTTAATATCCTGGTAAAATAAACTAGACGAGCATAGTAGTCTGCCTCAAGCAAACCGTGTCCCCTGCGATAGTGATTTGGATATAAGCCCTTACGTTTTAAAATTCGCCAAACTGTCGTTCGTGGCACTTCTAGTTGTCTAGTGATTCGACGTACATTGAGAGTTGGATCCCTTGTAACAATAGCTACTTCATCTTCCTCTAAGTCTACTTGGAAATTTACTCCTCGGTCGAAAAGATAATCACTCGGTCCGCATTCCCGAAATTTTCTGTGTACTTCCAGACACGTTCTGTAATGAGGAATGCGCGTATTGGGAAACCGATGTCGGTATTCAATAACTGCTTGACGTGCACTGCCGTTACAGTACCCATACACAAAATGCATGTCCGCATACTCTTGAGAATAAAATCGATAAGGTATTTTGAATAAAGAAAACGTGTCTACTCACCAATAAGCTGTTGTATGAACTGAAATGTAATGTAATCCTTTATTAAAAAATGCAACGTTAACAGTAATCTGAAAATTTGTTTATTGTATGATATTCATGGTTCAGCACTTACGAAATAAGTAAGAACCTTCTTTATCATAAATCAATTTCCAGTACTCTTTTGTGTAGATCTCCAAGAAATTATTGTATGCACTACAGCACGTGTTTATTTATTTTAGGATAACATTTTATTGTGCGACGTTAACAATCACAGGCCTGTTATTGAGTCGTATAACTTTTTTTAAATAAAATCAGTTTGTATTGACTTTAGGATTACATTTTTTTATGATCTGATAATCACATTCAAAGATTTTAAAACTTTTCACTTTGAAACAAATAAAAATTTATATACAAAGTTTTGCGTTTTTGTTACTTGAAATGAAGTCTACTTTACACTCCTAAAATTTGAACATAACAATATGGAACACTTGTATATATATATACTATAGAGAGGATAATAAGATTTCAAGTTTGTTCCTTTAAATTTGCCAGTGTGTGTAAAACTAAAGTCGAGACGCGCTACTGGACAATTTGTCTTTTATATGTTTTGCTTCATTAAAATAAATTCCAAAGTTTGTATATAAATTTTAAAATACGTGAAATGCACCATAACTCAAATGGTATGTGAAAACACAAAATCATTGCTTACAAATTATTTATACATCATTAAGTTCATAATTAATATATTTATATATAAATGCAGTTAAAGTTTTATTACATATAGGAAACGTTCATGTATTATAGGAATTAATTAAATAACTATCAATTTTGTGGAAAGATAAATAACTGTAGGTTGAAACATGAAATTTATAAAATGTTTATTTGCTTTCTTCGAACACATAAATCGAACATTTCATTTATTATTATTTTTATACAAATTTTATAGCCCTCCACAATATATTAGTTCTTGGTGTTGAAAACACAAAACATGGAGATTGTGTAGCTGCAAAGCGTTGTACCAATACATTTAGCGATGCTAAATCGATTCTGTTATTTAGGAGATTCACCACCAGTAATCCGCTCTTTCTTTGCTATCACACCGCTAACATTTTCAATCTATGCCTCACAATCAAGTCCCCGTAGTCCAGCGATGCACATGCCGCGGCCCGCGGGCCGCATGTGGCCCACTGTTGATATTTATGCGGCCCGCCAACGAATTTTAAAAATTGTTCGAAAAACTACAAAAGTAGGTAAAAATCCATTTAAAGTTTTTATTTTATTTAAACTTTTGTAAATTGTTGTCAGATATGTATCTTTACGTACCTGCTACTTTCTTGTTCAGGTTTACTACGTAGGACAGGTATGCTCCTCGTCGTTAAAAGCATATTGTTACGAGACTAGAAATCTGTCGAACCAACTAGATTACTCGAAGATTCGCGAAACACGTCGGTATTATCTTCGAACAATGTGGTAGGTTCTCGATGTTAGGTAACTCGTATAAATACAACGCATCGCCCGCTATCGGGGCAGTTAAGTTTTAACTACTGACAAGCGAGCATTATATTGTTTGAATTGTAATTTGTGAAGAATAAATATTTCGCCGTTCAAACTTGGCATCTACCTACGTAACAATATAATATCAATTTTGATATGGATAAACCAGGCCCCAGTAAAAAACGTAGTCGTGAGGTTGAAGATGAAAATCGACAGTTTCTAGATATTTGGACCGAAAAATAGTTTTTTATTTCATCGCATAACAAAAGTGTCTGTTTAATATGCAAGAGTAGTGTTTCTATTCCGAAGGAATATAATGTGAAAAGGCATTATGAAACCCAGTATCATACTTTTACCAAATTGACCGGCGAAAATCGAAAGCAAAAAATTTCCACTTTACCAAGGGAACTAATAGGCCAGCAAGCTATGTTTACAAAACCAATTCAAGATACTGAAACAGCTACTGAAGTTAGCTTTGAAATATTTCGAATAATAGCGAAAACTTGTCGGCCTTTTAAAGATGGTGAGTTTGTTAGCAGTGTTTAGATATCGTCGCAAAAAAAAGTGTCCGACAGATGCAAAGAGGTTTTGGGAAAATTCAACCAAATCAGATGACTGTTCAAAGAAGACTTACCACATTAGCAGCTAATATAGAAGAGCAATTAGCTACGAAATCGAAAAGTTTTGAGTATTTTTCTATAGCACTCGACGAATCTACAGATATAAGTTCCACTGCTCAACTCTTAATATTTTTACGAGGTGTAACGCAAAATTTTGAAGTGAGTGAAGAACTGATTGGTATGAGTTCTTTGACAAGTCAAACCAAGGGGAGTGACGTGCTCAAAGCTCTTCTGGAAAAATTTTCTATAATGGATTTGGATTTAACGAAATTATCTGGAATTACGACTGACGGAGCACCTTCAATGGTTGGAAGTAAATCTGGGATAATAACTATGTTAAAAGAGTATTTACAAACTAAAAACATAGATACCAAGGAATTAATGCAGTTTCATTGCATTATACATCAAGAGGCCCTTTGTTCAAAATTATTGGGATTTGAAAATGTGATGAAAGTTGTAGTACCTACTGTAAACTTTATAAAATCACGAGGTCTCAAGCACCGACAATTCACACAATTTCTCGAGGATATTGAAAATAAAACTGTGTTAAGGTTACCTCCTTATCACTGCGAACTAAACCCTATTGAGTTAGTGTGGGCTCAAATAAAAAGCGATGTTGCAGTAAAAAATACCACGTTTAAATTGGGACATGTAAAAGAACTTTTATTGCAAGCCATTCAAAATATTACCGCATACAAATGGAAAAAGTGTGTAGAACATGTTGTAAAGGAAGAAGTAGGAATAAGTGAATTGGATAGTCTAATCGATAATATAATTGAATCTTTTATTATATCCGTTGGTAATGATAGCAGCGAAAATGAAAATCTGCCGTCCAGTGATACAGAATAAAGTTCTGCTTGTCATTTATATTATTTTATAAATAAATACTTTGAACTATAATGTATTCTGTTTATAAATAAAGCAATAAAATTAAATAATAGCTGCATAATGTATTAATTTCTCTAATATCGATCAGAAAAGAATTACGTAGTAATGCAAAAATCTGTTTAGTGTTTATAATTTCATAAAACAATCAAAAAATAAAATCAAAACTCACTTTTGATTATTGTACATTTTAAAATAAAGTAAATAGTAATTTTAATAACAATATTATATTTTAATAAACATCATTAACCTATATTTAAATTCTACTGTCAAAATAAACAACTACAAATTACATGGTGTAAAATCGTCTTTTCAATTTACTCCTCCGAATTAAAAAACAGAGTATAATACTTGTCACTTTTACTGCCAACTTCCAACACAAGAAAATTTGATATATTTAGTGATATATAGTTATACCGGCACTAAAAACGACGTTATAATATAGACTAAGTTAAAACATGGGATAGCTAACCGAGTTTCATCTGCGGTCGTGTAGAACCGGCCCTAAGTGATGAAAATTAGTTACAAAATTTGTCTCAAGGCTTTTGTTACATACTGCTATGAATAGTGGGTAAGAATGAAGATGAGCCACTATTCACCACAACACTGTCCAACTTTGATGCTCAATCTGTTAACCTCTTTAATGAGATAGCTTTCCTCTCCGAGTTTCCAATGGGAAAACGTGGTATATATACTCCTACAACATTTATACGGCGCCAGTAAAAGAGTATAGACGAAAGTGTTAATTATAAATAAAAATCACAATTCTCAAATAAATTTTTAATATAAAAAAAAAGAAAATTGATTCTTTATAAATTATAAAGAGCTGTGTAAAACAATTATAGACAAAGAGGTAAAATAATTTGCTGGTATTGACCGCAAAGCAAATTCCAAGGTCCTCTAATGAATGGCGAACTAAATTATATCTAATAAAATGCAAAGATACTTTTTTCTTTCACCCCTGATAAACAAACTCAAAAGTAAACAGATAAACCTGTCAGACCGAAATCTCTAACACATGCGCGATACCACATGTACAAAAACACCAACCTTGAAATCTAAAACGTTCTAGAATTTAACGTTACAAAAAATTACTTGAAACGAAAAACTATCTTTATCATTTATATTTTAATTAATATTAAAATATATAGAAATTCATACAATCAATAATACAATAAATAAATGCATACCGTAAAGAAATAATACAATATAAATTAGTAATAATATTTTTAACTTACTTTATATGAAAAATATTTTTTCACGAGACACTTTAAGTTAGAAGAACTTATAAAATTAAACTACGAGATCAGCAAACTCGTATTAAAATAACGATAATGAATTCGAGCACATCAACTATTTAATAAAAAATCACGAAGCTAATAAACTAAGATAAAATATAAAGATTTATATCTTACAAAAATACGTCTTGTCAACTTAGATAACAGTTAGTGTCTGAAGCGGATATCAAATCCGACGTGCCACCACACAAATCAAAATAGATCAGTTCAAAATAAACTCTACATTCATAAATATTAGTTCAATATAAAATAATGTTTTTCAAAAAGTTTGCGGGGAAAAATCCATATCAATATGTTATTTCTATGGAATCATTTGTTGCCATTTCTTTAATATTTTAAACTTAGAATGTTTTATACAAAAAAGGGATATTTATCAATACGTTTTTGCCGTATTACGCAGTTGTTATATAATGAAACAGATATGCAAGATACATATCCGTCACTGTAAACATGGACAAACACCTCGTATTTTTAGCATTTACTTCTGTTCAATACATATGTTTCAGCCATCTAGGCCTCATCGATGAGGCCTAATGAAACAGATATGCAAGATACATATCCGTCACTGTAAACATGGACAAACACCTCGTATTTTTAGCATTTACTTCTGTTCAATACATATGTTTCAGCCATCTAGGCCTCATCGATGAGGCCTAGATGGCTGAAACATATGTATTGAACAGAAGTAAATGCTAAAAATACGAGGTGTTTGTCCATGTTTACAGTGACGGATATGTATCTTGCATATCTGTTTCATTATATTAGAATGTTTTATTTTCAGCTAAATATTTCTTCAAGAACTTATTATAAAGTCAACGGTCTTTTATAAAAATATTTAGTTACTTAGTAATAATTACATTCGAAGGATAAATTTTATTTTCCGTAATTTTTTGTATTATTAAGCTATCTACATTTCTAGAAGTGCCAATTAAAAATTCCTCGCTTTGTTAACACGTCTGTTGTTACTATCTCTTAACGTACATTCTTCGAAAACACGAGCAAACATAAAGTGAATTAATACATTTACATAACACTTTCTTCAACGGCAAATCACAATCAAAATAAACACACTCAGCGCGGCGTAGCGTCGTTAATTTACAAACACGTTCCGAACGCCTATTTGCCGCACGAAACTGAACGCAAGATATTATACATGGCAGATGTTATCTAATACCTTATTAAACATATGCCATCGAATTACGAATCATAATTGCAACTGGCGAGGGAGCATTAAACATATAGACGTTGTTCATCGTTCCGTGATCCTGACATTTTACAAGGCTAAGCAGATGGCAAGTGCCAACCAAGTTCACAATTCTTAGTAAAGCTCACTAGTTGTTATCCTACATATTCCGTATAAAAGAGAAGTTTTTGTAGATGGCATGTTTGGGAATTATTATATGGAAATATTCTAAAGGTTTCGGCTGTAATAATAATAATAATAATTTTTTTTTTCTATTTTGCGTTCGTAATGAACTCATTATGACACCTAAAACAGTATCGAAATGAGCTTCATTTCGATAGGCTTTTTTAATTTTTCAATGTTGGCGTTGTTAGAAGACAGATACAAATTTCTTATTGCTGTCATATGGTTTTAAGAATTTAAGAACATTTGACAGAATTATACAATGTGTCCACAGATTCATTCTCAACATGGGGATCTCGCTTATTATGAGAGATAGAGATTTTGTTAAATGGGATCAAATACTCCAGAGGTAAAGTTGTACCGAACCCTAATTTATTTTTAAAGTAAGACAAATTTGGTTTGCACTTTTTTAATAGGAATCTGGTGGTGTATTTAGATTTTTGAAACTGCTATAGTAGTTAAGCTACAATGGTCAAGATTCATTTTTCTTATGGGGGTCATAGTTGGCTATGACACCGTCGAAAACAATTTTTCTTTCCCTTTTCAAAAATGTATAATTTGTTATACGTGATACCAAAACTAATTTGAAAAATTTAAAAAAAAAACTTATTGTTACATTAGTACCTACTAATGTAACAATATGTTTTTTTTTTCTTACTTTAAAAATAAATTAGTTATTAAAGAAAATCGAGAAAACAAAAATTCGCTTTCTTTGCAATAGCGCCCGAAGTACGTTAAATATTCAAAGCTAGTGTATAGGGTTTGCTCTGGAGTATTTGATCCCATTTAACCAAATCCCTATCTCTCATAATAAGCGAGATCCCCATGTTGAGAATGAATCAGTGGACACACTATATACGCAGAAAAGAAAAATACTACACAAACAACGTATATTGAATACAACTGATAACAAAGATATATAAATATATTAGTTTCTATGTCACTCATGTTTATATTTTTATCTATTATCATTGTATAATGTCAAACTTTACGGCATCTCATCACATGTAATAATGAGATACTTTACCGCACCAGTCTAGTAACGAGCTACTTTACAGCACTAGTGTGGTAAAATGGTAAGTGCATTGAAATTATTGAAAGCAATAAAAATTAACTCATGAAAATTGTTTATTTCAAACTTTACATATTGTAAATATTAATAACTAATTTCTTACAATTAGATACGTTTATTCTAGCAGAAGAAGCGAAATTATTGTTTTCAACGGAATTGTCATAAGTAAAAATACAAGAGCTTTTTTTTTTATCGGATAAATTTCCCTTTGTAACGAAATTATTTTGCCAATCAGTAATTTGACGAGAAAAATTTACATGAAAAAATCGCGAGAGCGAAAGGTCGAGCGATTTTTTCTAATGTAAGTTTTTCGAGAAAAATTACTGATTGGAAAAATTTTGAATTATAAAGAAATTTATCCGTGAAAGAAAAGCTCGAGTGTTTTTTGGCAAGATAAATTAACGATATGAATAAACAAAAAATAATTATTTTTATTTGAAAGCAAAAGAACAGTTATTAAATGTACAATTATTATAAATTCTTGGTGTACTAATTTTAATATTATTTTCTTTGTTGATTTCTACACATGTTGAATAATTGTTTTGTCCTATTTTATTGGATTCGCGTAAATTACTGACAAGATTTTCGTGATGTTCAGGGTCAATTTGGAGATAAGGTTTAATTGATGATGAAGAAGAGTGTACAGTTATCTTTATTAATTGTTGGTCACTTACTCCTGCTTTGGCTAAGTGGGAAACAGTACTAGCACGGCTTGAATGATTGGTAATTTTAATATTGGTGATATCCAGTCCAATTTTAGATGCAGAATTTTTGGTTTAAGTAGATATCATATTTATTCCTATTGGAACATTTTTATACCAATTATTAGAATTGGTCTTGTTCCAAAAGGGATTTGGAGTTAAAAAAGTCGTTCAGATGTTATATTTTCTTTTCTATTTTTCTAAGAGTAATTTTAATAATTTAACCGGACAAATACTTTTATCCATATCATTTTTTGTCAACCATTAACTGCCCGTCAATTTTGTCACCCACCTTGTGCTGTCTTCGAAAATATAGAATTATATTCAATTCTTCCTGTTGGAGTTCCTTCTTGATATTTTTCTTCTTTAAAATGGTAAATTTTACATTTACAGCTTCTTCTCCTTTCCACGCTAATTCATATGAAGCTATATGAAAAAACCGTTTTTGTAATCCCTCTGGTTCATCTACTCGTATATTCCACAATTTTGTCATTTTTACTATGTCTTTCTTGTCTATTAGCATAGAACTTACTTTTATTTTCTCGGGAAGAGTTTGTAATTCCCTTCGTTTACAATTTTTCGCATTGCAAGTTTAATATTGTACTCACCGAAATATTTTTCTTGAATCATCTTCGCAGTTGAATTCCAGATTGTTTTAACCGTATATTCTTTATAATCTTCTCCGTTTTTCTTTCTTTCATATTACGAGTATAAGCCCAATCTTTTAATATATTTGCTATTTCGTGTAAAAGAGTTATTTCTGAAAGTTTGTAATCTCGAACTTGACAAAACTTGTTAAATTGTCTTGCCGTCCATATTGACGATCTTGTATTTCTCGTTGATTGCGGTATTGATTTTTTGATATTTGCTGTAATTTCTTCAATTGAAATTTCCCCAAACCGACTCATAATTATACATTTTACGTTCAACGATACTTAATAGTTATTATAACTGACAGCTGCCAAAATAAATTAAGTGATGCAGGGCTACTAGATATGTAATCCAATTTTGAGGAAGAAGCATTTTTATCGGTGATAAAACTGATAAATAGCTATTTATGTAACCAGTTATGAATATGAAATGGGTTATTTTGTGTAACGAAATGGAATGTTTGCAGGACGA
The DNA here is from genome assembly GCA_935421215.2 of Melolontha melolontha. Taxonomy (NCBI): domain Eukaryota; kingdom Metazoa; phylum Arthropoda; class Insecta; order Coleoptera; family Scarabaeidae; genus Melolontha; species Melolontha melolontha. The sequence goes on from OW285236.1 coordinate 14,898,333, forward strand.
GCGAGCGTAGCGAGCGAGATCCTGCAAAATGACATGAGTTACACAAAATAACATTTCATAACGTGTTTCATACAAGATTTTATCTAAATTTGACCAAAACATAGATTTATAATTTTCCAGTTGATCTGACATTAAACGTCATAAGTCGTATTAAATAATTAGTGACAGTTTTCATGCTATTGATAATAATTCATTTGACTTGACAGGTGTTTGTTAATTTAAGTATAAGTATTTACTTTTATTAGCTAAATATTTCGGTGTATTGTACGGGTAAAAATGTCGGATTCAGATTCAGGTGAACTACCAAGCGATATAGAAGAGGCTGCACAAAGTGCATTATCGACTGTGATTCCACAAAAGTCGAAAGCCCAGTACGATTTGGCTTATGAAAAATTTGGGAAGTGGCTTAAAGACAAAAAAATTAAATGTGTTAATGAGAAGGTTTTATTAGCCTATTTCGAGGGAAGAAAGAATCAAAAAGCTTCAACACTCTGGACTCTTTATTCCATGTTACGATGTGAATTGTCTTTGAAGAAGAATATTGATATTGCAAAATATGCCAGTTTACATGCATTTCTAAAGAGGCAGTCAGAGGGATACCATGCAAAAAAGTCTAATATTTTGTCAAAGGAAAACGTCTCCCGGTTTATGACAGAAGCTGAGGATAAAACATATTTAATGACAAAGGTCGCATTGATCGTTGGAATAGCGGGTGCTTGTCGAAAAAGTGAGCTAACTTTTCTACGTGTGGGGGATATTTTAGACGAGTTTTCTCATTTTGTAATAAAAATCCCTAATACAAAGACAAAAGTAACGCGCGAGTTTGTGATCACAGAAGGAAATATTGAAGGGCAAAATCTTCTTGACCTTATTAGAAAATATATTTCTTTGCGTCCACAAAACGTTAATCACGATAGGTTTTTCGTCAAATATAATAATGGTAAATGCGGGGCACAGCCAGTTGCCATTAATACAATCGGTAATCTACCGAAAAGAATTGCTCAGTTTTTGAAACTACCAAATCCCTTCTTATTTACCGGACACTGCTTCAGAAGGTCATCGGCTACCTTTTTGGCAGATTCTGGTGCGGATATTTTTAAGGTTAAACGACATGGAGGCTGGAAGTCCAATACTGTAGCTGAGGGCTATGTAGAGAATTCTATAGAAAATAAGAAAAGGGTTGCCAATGATATTCTTGGTGAATCAAGCTCAAATGTACATTCCGTTTTGCATCATAACATCAGAGTACCTGCCATGAATTCTACTTGTGCAGGAATTAACCTCACCAATTGTTCACATTGTGTCATAAATGTTTATAATGCATAAAATAAAAATTTAACCAGTTTGTGTCATTTAACGTTCCCCTTTATTAACTTGAGATGAAATGATTTTTTCAAAATATAACACTAGTTACGAAATATTTTACTTTTCGTAACTAGTTACGAAAAGTAAACCGTTTCCTAACGTCATACAGTTTTGAAAAGTGTCACTTTATGTGTCAAAATTAGATAAAAGCTATATATGTATAGCAAACGCCAATTAAGTTGGCGCGAGGAGGGGTAAGTTCGCGCAGGATTAGAAGTAGTGGGGAGATTTGTATTTGGTTTTACATCAAATGTCAGATAATTCTAACCTCTGAGCGTGTATCACTTTATAAGACATTAATGACATTATGTTCCGTCAAACGTCAATGACAAATGTATTCTGACAATTACTTGAGTAGTGGGGGTGGACGTTTTTAAAAGCGGCTTCTGCGCACCCCCTCCTCGCGCCAACTTAATTGGCGATTGCTATACCTTTTAATCGCTGTCAAAGTGACAAAAATGTCACCATCAAATGGACATTTTTATATAGGAGTTAATTTATCATAAGTAAAAACACAAGAGCTTTTTTTTTATCGGATAAATTTCTCTTTGTAACGAAATTATTTTGCCAATCAGTAATTTGACGAGAAAAACTTACATGAAAAAATCGCGAGACGATAGTCGAGCGATTTTTTCTAATGTAAGTTTTTCGAGCGAAATTACTGATTGGAAAAATATTGAGTTAAAAAGAAATTTATCCGATTGAAAGAAAAGCTCGAGTGTTTTTTGGCAAGATAAATTAACGACATGAATAAAACTTTTTAAATTGTCTCCATATTGACGATTTTGTATTTCTTGTGTTTTGCAGTATTGATCTTTTGATATTTGTTGAAATTTCCCCAAACCGACTCGTATTTTACGTTCAACGATACTTAATAGTTATTACCTGTCAGCTGCCAAAATAAATTAAGTGATGCAGGGCTACTAGATATGTAACAGGAAGAAGCATTTTTATCGGAGGAAGAAGCATTTTTATCGGTGATAAAAAGCTATGTAGGTTTTTATCGCTGTCAAAGTGACAAAAATGTCACCCGCATATGGACATTTTTATATAGGAGTTAATTTATCATAAGTAAAAACACAAGAGCTTTCTTTTTATCGGATAAATTTCTCTTTGTAACGAAATTATTTTGCCAACCAGTAATTTGACAAGAAAAACTTACATGGAAAATCGCGAGACCGAAAGGTCGAGCGCTTTTGTCTAATGTAAGTTTTTCGAGCAAAATTGCTGATTGGAAAAATTTTGAGTTAAAAGGAAATTTATCCGTGAAAGAAAAGCTCGAGTGTTTTCTGGCAAGATAAATTAACGACATGAATAAAACTTTTTAAATTGTCTCCATATTGACGATCTTGTATTTCTTGTGTATCGCGGTATTGATCTTTTGATATTTGTTGAAATTTCCCCAAACCGACTCAAACATTTACGTTCAATGATACTTAATAGTTATTTATTACTTATCAGCTGCCAAAATAAATTAAGTGATGCAGGGCTACTAGATATGTAATTCAATTTTGAGGAAGAAGCATTTTTATCGGTGATTAAAAGCTATGTAGATTTTTATCGCTGTCAAAGTGACAAAAATGTCACCATCAAATGGGCATTTTTATATAGGAGTTAATTTATCATTATTATAAATACTATTGGTTTTTCGTCTAAAAATCTGACAGGCTATATTCTTTTTTCTTTGTAAAGAAGTTTCTACATAACCCTCCGCAACGCTACTCGACCTCCACCCTCCATGTCTCATTAGGGTTTATATGTCGCCACTAGCATCTGCGAGAAGCGGGGCGGAGGACCTCCGAAAGCAGTGGCCCGTAAATTGTTCAGAGTTTGATAATACTAGAAATACTGCAATTTCTTTTGGTATGCGCCCTAAAGTATTAATACCTATTGGTTGGGAAAACATTTTCAATTTTTATAAAATAGGAAAAATTGATCATGCTTTACAGTAAGTGGACGAAGGCCATAATATTTTCGAAAACAACCAAGACAGTCAAAATCAATGATGTTTCCTTTAGTAATAGTAAATTCTCTTAAAATATTGGCTTTAGTATTTGGTATTCTAATTTTAATAAATGTTGTTTCATCCATTATATCAGTCACTTATATCAGTCACTTTAATTAATTCTTCTCTACGGCACGCACCGAAAACACCAACAATTAAACAAACCTACAAAGATATGTTATTTTAAAATAAATTGTACTTATATTTCTAGTATTAATATGTTACCTTTTTCAATAAATGACAATAATCACTAGCTTCTATTAGAAATTTTTGTATATCAACTCTAGTAAAAACACTGGATTTCTGCGGCCTGTAACCATCACTTTTTCTCTTCAAAAACGTCAATAACTGGATATATTTACTGATGTCTATATTTTTCTTCGTTGAAATGGTACTCCTCAACATGGAATAATGTGTCCACAAAAAAGACGGCTTTTCTATTTCGGCTTTACCATTAAAGTACGCTAACAAAATTTTCTCATTTATATTAACTACTTTTTTGTCACTGCACCAATCTTCAAATTTCTTATATTCTTTTTCATATTTATCTCGCGATTTAGCAGGAATTATTGTTTGAATTGCAGCATTTGCTGCCATTTCAATATCAAATGTATTTTCCTCATCAGAACTCATGATTGTTAACAACGTTAATTTGTAAATAATTATTTATTTGACACTGACAACATCGTTAATGACAGGACACGATGTGTGATTAGATATGGTTTTAGATAATAAAAGTTAATGATAGTAGATAAAGTTTTGTACAATATTCGTATTGTAAATTCATATTACGACTCTCGATATTTTGCCTTTAACACCTTGTGTCGTAACCAGAATATTTACAATACTTATATCGTAAACAACTATTAAATAAAATATCAAGTAAAGTTAGCGAAAATTAATTAATTAATTAATAATATTTCGTGGATAGCAAGATCTAAATTTGAAAATGTGAAGTATCAATGTGACCAACTGCATACTTTGTATAAAAATAAAGTTCTGAACTTTCTGAATCTCTGAATTAAATAATTTTAATTTATTAATATAAAAAATGCAAAAAATTGAGAAAACTCGTTTTCTAAACTGAACTCGTGCCACAAATGGTGCCTTCTTATGAAACTTGTGTTTGAATATACTATATAAGTTGTTAAGGATATATTTAATATCCTATCGTAATATTTCAAATATTTTTATTGTTAAATATAAGCAAGTTTAGAGTTCATACATAAACATTTCCAATCTTATAATTATTTAACGTTTATTTTCACTGTATGATATGTTTTTATTAGCACATTATAATTGTATAAACTTTCTTTAAGTTCTAAGAATTCTTTACATCTGCAAATCTATATATTACCTAGGATTATTAATAATTGCCATCTTTTGCCAACTTTATTTATTGCTTTATACATCGGACCGTTTATTTACTGCCTAGGATTATCAGTAGACTGCGGAACAGACGCTATCCTCTAATGAGTCATGCAGGCGCAGAGACAGAGACGGTTTCGCTTAATAATAAGTAATAAGATTGATGCAATATTCGCTCGTAGCCATGATTTTAATGTCCTGAAAGGCTTTTGTAGTAATGTTCAAAATACAGAAATCGGTAGATATATTAAATTTAAAGATTATTATTTCTATGCGCCACTCACTAGCTCTGGTGTTGAGGGAAGTTTTTCTATATTTAAAGACATACTGTCCAATAAAAGAACGCACTTTACAGAACAAAGTTTAGAATATATTGTAATAATTAGTGTGAATAAAAAATTTTTACTGTGGTGTGACAAAGCATTCACTTTAATTATAGGTGATATAATTAATTTCAAGTTTATACTTTTTCAATATTTTGAATTTGTTCACTGTATAAAGTAAATGCATTTTGTGTATATATATTAAAATATATATATATATATATATATATATATATATATATCTTGAATTAATTTCAATTCAAGTTAATTTAAATTCATTTAACTTCAGTGTTTCATTAATTTTCGTAAAAATAAATTTCTGTATATACATTTCATTGGCTTTATTACGACTCTGGCGAAACATATTTCACAAGTCCGTCTGTTTGCATTAAAAGACGTACAAACAGACAACTTTTATCAATACCATGGCGCTATAACATTCATATGTTAACATGTTAAGTTGATCGATTGTACATTCTCGGCACTGATGAATCACACCCTATACGGGATAGCGCCGGTTCTGTAGTCTAGTTATCAGTGAACCTATTTAAATAAGTCGCCTAATATTCACTAAATATGCCATTGTTCACTAAATATGTATAATAAGCTCACGATTCCTAAATATGTAAGTACCATAAAGATCCATTACTGTACAAAGGAATTAACCAGAAATACAGACTTAGGTTTATGACACCTACTAATACTTTTATTATGTATCTATTAGTTAAGATTAGATCTTTAAGATATTATCGTAAACCTTAGATATTGTTGCCGTAGGTATAATATCTAGGAAATAACATAAATAAAACTTTCAGTTATGACGTCAAACAATATACTATTCAACCAATACGATTTCAATATGTAATAGTTAGGCGTATATTTTTACCTACTTGCAAAACAGAACAGAATAGATCAGCATCATTAAAAGTCTCATAACAGCAACAAGAGACTCAATAGTATGAACTCAAACACAGAATCAACATAACAGATTGAGAGAAAAATTCTCCCATTGTCGTCTATTATTTGGAATAGTTAATATGATTATATTAAAAAAACTATGTAATTAGTTGAAAACTGAGCAAGTATTTCATGAAAATATGTACGTATTTATAATGTATGGGCGAATCACCACGTTTATATACATATTTTTAACAATTTTGCTCCAAAAATTAAAAAAAATTATTGGGATTTGTTTGGTGTGCCTTCTTTTAAATAAAATATTCACGACTTTTTTAACTCCTTGTTGCACCAAATTTGACCGATTCTTTGTTTATATATTATATAACTAGCCAGTAAATCAGTGGCGGCTCTTTAATGAGAGCAAGTGAGCAATTGCACCCCCTGGAATTATGAAACAAAACAAACCAAGCAGCGACTAACTGTGAAAGTATTTATTTATTATGTATATTATGTATTCATAGTTATTGACGAGGAACGTGGCACGCTAACAACGTACATACACCGAGCGTCGTCACAGATATACTGAGCAAAGCTTTACCGTTGCTCTGTTAAGGCATTAACATTACATTGATGGTGGGTAGAACTGTATTTTGCCGTACTTCAATGTCGTATAATACATAACGTTGGAGCAACTAAACCAGACTGCTCTCGGACGTTATTGCGATGAACTCCGTGTCTTTTTTAGAAAACAACGCGTTTTCGCGTTTAATGTATAATGAAAAAATCGCAGTAAAAAATCTTAAACGGCCGATGCCTCAATTATGTTTAGTAAATAAACAATCTGTTAAAGGTAAAGACGTTATAAGAAAGTTCAAAATGAATATGTATCAGAAAAATGACTGGATTTGTGGGTGTGAAATTAAAAATACTTTGTTTTGTTTTTCGTGTCTTTTGTTTGGTGGTGAACCGTCTTGGTCAAAGAACGGAATAAGAGACTTAATTCATCTTAGTGCTAAAATTACTAAACATGAAAATTCCGAAGGGCATTTGAAAAATATATTTAGTCTAAGAATGTTAGGAAAAAATAGAATGTTTTCAGAATGTTTTAGATTCATCATATAGAAAAGCAATTCAACAACACAATGAAAAGGTAACAAAAAATAGGCATGTGTTAAATTTAATAATAAATTGCATTAGATTTTGTGGCGAGTTTGAACTGGCACTTCGGGGTCATGATGAACAGCAAACGTCGAATGACAAGGGCATTTTTCGGGAATTGATAAATTTTACGGCAGAATTGGATAAATCGCTCAGATATCATATCGAGGCAGCACCGGTTTTTAAGGGATTATCAAAAACGATACAGAATGAGCTGCTTGATGCAATGTTGAACGTGTATCATGAACAAGTTGCCAGTGAAATTAAAGCAACCGACTTCATATCTGTGATAGCTGATGAAACCATAGATGTGTCCAATCAGTTTCAGTTGGTGGTTGTTTTAAGATATATTGTGAACGCGAGACCGGTCGAAAGATTTTGGAAATTTCTTCTGCCTAGTGGACATGATGCTAATTTTTTATCTGCCTCCATCCTTAACGAAATTAGTTTGCTAGTTGATGACCCAGAAAAACTGATTGCACAGAGCTATGATGGGGCAGCAGTCATGAGTGGTGCTATTAACAGCGTGCAAAGACATGTACAAGACCAGTATCCAAGGGCTAATTTTATACATTGTTATGCACATCAGACAAATCTAATTATGTCACATGCTACATAGAGCAGTAGTAATTGCAGAATTTTTTTTGCCAAACTGACGGGATTATGTACATTTTTCTCCACTTCACCACAACGAGCTGCAAGATTGGAAGAATTCTTTCAGAGAAAAAGCTTACTTCGTTCTTCAAAAATAAGATGGAACTTCAATTCTAAGACAGTGAATACAATATATGAGCACCGAGAAGAAATAATTGAAGCTCTAGAACAAATCGAGGGAGAAGCTAGTTTACAAACTACCATTCATCAAGCTAGTGCCAACTTGCGAATTTTAGAGGAGGAAAATTTTATCTATTGGTTAACTTTCTTTCATAAAATTATGCCACATGTGGACATATTGTTTAATCAATTACAAAAATCAAGAATAATTTAGATAATTTTGAACGTGCTATTGGAAAAATTCGAACCGAAATCGCTGACACAGATAATCAGTTGGTTAAACAAAATGACCCAGAACTTACTCCTCGACCATCAAAGCGGCGAAGAGTAACTGATGGTAGCCAAAGAAGGAGGGAAACTATTGAAGTGTGCGATATTATTTTGTTAGAAATAAAAACTAGATTTCGGTATACAGGGCACTTAATATTAGCAAACTTAATTTCTTTTAAACAGTTCTCCTCTATTCAAAAAAAAATTCCGGAAGATTGCCTTAAAGAAGCAGTCAAATTTTATCCATGCCTCAATGAAAGCAGACTACGAACTGAATTAAGCGTTCTATATTCTAGAGAAGAATTTAGGCAAAATATAGAATTCGGTGCTGTAGGTCTGCTAGGTCTTCTGCTGGATGGATTAAGCGACACCTTTAATGAAGTTGTTACGCTTTTAAAAATTGTCATTACAATCCTAATGACAACGTCCGAAGCGGAACGCCAGTTTTCACGGTTGAAGAGAATAAAAACTTTCCTGAGATGTACAATGAAAGAAGAGAGATTAAATGCCCTTACTATGTTATCTTGTGAAAAAGAATGTATAAATGATTTCCCAAACTTTAATGAAAAAGTGATAGAACTGTTCTGCAAGTCAAAGACACGTAAAATGCACTTCGTTTATCGTCATATGTAATTAAACTGTGTAGTGTAATATTTACTATTCCCTCAAAACAAACTCTACAATGAACAGTACCTGTCTGGAACAGTACGTCGGTGAAATTTATAAGGATTGGGTAAGCGTTTTCGTATTACACTTTTTAATTTTGAAATTATGCACTCCCTATGTGAACCACCCCGAGCCGTCACTGCAGTAAATACTAAATAATATTAAATATAAACAGAAAAAAATTATAATATAGAAATAATTAAAACGTAATTAGTAAATTACCACAGAATGGTAATTCGTTTCTTGTCTTTTGTAATGTATTTAGATTTTTTTGAAGTCTTTCTCAAAAATTCCCTTTTTCCCAATTTGACTAAAAGCCCCTAGAACTAGGGAAAAATGCCCTGACCTGGCATCACTGGCGTAATGCGTGCTTAACTTATTGATGTACTAAAATTCTTTGGTATATTTGCTGCCATCTGGCACCGTGTTAATGGACTTACACCTATATACGTATTTTTTTCCCCCTTCTGTACCGGCATAGCTGGACGAGTGAAAATCGCTATGTTCGGCGTAGTCTCTTTTGTCAGATGTCACTAGATTATCTGGTGCCGCCTTATAGGACAAAATTTGCTATACCCCTGAAGCGTTCCATCAAACTTTACTTCACTAGCCAAACTGACGAAGTCTATTGTTGTGATATAAACACGTGCCTTTGACAGAAGTAAATGTTGGAAAATGCAAGGTGTATGTCCATGTGTACAGACACAGATGTGTTGGAATACAAAAAGCCTTAAATTGCATTATCTGTTCTTAATGCTATTTAAGGCTTTCCTGACGATTCGAACTTCAGCCCCTTAATAACTCAAGGGTTAAGAGCATGGTCCGGTAAACCAAAGGACGTAGGTTCGAATCCTGCATAAGTGCGAATTTTTTTTTCAGTAAAAAAATCGAAGAATTAGCGTCGTATATGTAGAAAGCATTTATTTCATTCACTTTTTCGTTTTTCTAAAGTAATAAAGTAAAGTAAATTAAGGAATATTTTTACATGCATATAATCCAAGCTCTAGTTATTATTATTCAGTAAATTACGCATGCTGTATTATGTTTTTTATTTCTTATGTTGATGTAGAAACGTTCTTCTAAACATTGGTAATTAGTTTTTGTTTTTCTAGGTTATCTAACGTTCCTGTGTAACCGTGAGTGCGTTAAGTGCCTGTAAAGGGGCCATCTGTTTCAATTTATGACTTTACTGACGTTATCAAATTGTGTTGAATATATTGTTCAGGAAGAAAAAATAATTTTAAAACTTCTTTAAAACACTCGGTAATCTAATGGAGCGATCTTAAAAAAAATCTTAACCTTTCAACATGCTTTTCGCGGAAAACACGCCGAGAATCTCATTTCCCTAAAACCGCGTAATTCCATCACGTTAGGCGTGTGTCAAAACTAGTTATCCGAAGATAGATCCCAAAGAAACCTGTTCGCGTACGGAAGTTCAGAACGCGAAACTGGAATTGTCGAAACGTAAATGCGCGTGTGGCATCTGACACTGTACCGTTTAACCATTTTCTTCTGGTACGGCATCGTACCGAACCGACTAGTTTCTCTGACAGATTTATCGCGCGTCCTTACTATTTGAATTTAAGATTTCGTGTATAAATAAACATGTCCTGCTTGTTTGTTCCCATATGTAGAAACCGCAACGGTCGTATAGATAACATTTTTATGTCGATTCCTAACGTACGGTTCCCTATTGCGAAAGTTAAGCGCACGCATCTTAGATATTTCAGATTTAATAAGAACGCAAGATAAAGCACCAACCGACAAAGACAAGAAGTATTACTCGATTGATTTAGTGTCCGTACACACCTTGTTTGTTTACATGTAAATGGATTTATCCAATCAATATTGATCGATTAAATTAGAGGAGAATAATCGTACCGCTTTTCAGAGGCAGTCAGCCTCACATATATCCAGCAGCACTTAAATAAAAAAAGGATTTTTTTGAATGAGTTTTTTACAGGTAATTGTCACTTTATTAGCGTTCTGTTGCTAAAATTCAACGGACGTTAAAAACACTCTTTGAGGGAATTATGGTCTTATTAACAATTTTATTAAGCTTCTGTATTTTCATGACAGATAATTTATAAAAAGGAAAGGACGTATTTATATATTGTTTAGCATTAATTTACGTAATTGATTTAGATGCTTTTAACTTATTGACAAGAGAGCGATTTGTGATATTTAAATTTAGAAAACTCCTCGTGGATTTATAAAGTGTCGTAATATAAAAACAAGATGTATTCAAAAGACATAATAAAACACTTACTTTGTTTTTAACACTTTATTTACTGTGACCGCGGTTTCGACAACGAATGTCAATAATTTCATAATTTTTTTTATGGCTATAATAAATCGTGTCAAAAATTAACGCATTACTAAAGTAATTTGATATAATTTTTAGAAAATTGTTTGATTGGTGAATTAATTTATATATATATATATATATATATATATATATATATATATATATATATATATATAGTAAATTCAATCAGTTTAAGCGATTTAAGGTCTGGCTTATTTCAAAGTATATATATTTAAAACAACCCTACATGTTTGGGCAATGATGCTTTTATCAAGGATATAAAATATAATATAAATATATATATATTTTTTGGAATACTAAGGCATGATTTATTATTATTCAATTGGAATGTATCTTTGAATCATTTTATCCATAGCAACTCAATTATATGACATTTGTATACTGTCATTTATATTTTATATCCTCGATAAAGGCATCATTGCCGAAACATGTAGGGTTGTTTTAAATATATATACTTTGAAGTAAGCCAGACCTTAAATCGCCAACTGATTGAATTTACCATATCATACCAACGTCACGAAAATATTATATATATATATATATTAAAAATAATAGATTTTTATTGGTTTTAGCGACCTTTTATTGAATTTAGATGTTTGTTTGCGACGTTTCGACTTTTATCAATTCAGTCTTTTTCAAGCATCTGGAAACAAGAATCATTACAATGAATATGAGAACTGTGTTTGTTTTGTGTGATATAACAATTGAATTAACCATTTTTAATTTTAACATTATATTAAGAAATGAATTACGGATTAGGTTAGTGTTTTACGTTGAAAATTAAATAACATTAAATTAAAATAGCTTAGAATGGTAGGGGGACATTTATGTGATTAATATCTGTATGAATTAATTGGAGACTTAACAAATATTAACAATTTTTAAGTTTAAAATTAGATTAAAGATGATTACAAATTGAGTTAACATTTAACGTTGAAACTTACATAAAATAAAAATAAGAATTGCTAAAATGAACAGGAAAGTTGAATTACAATACAATACGTAAAGGGAACAAAGAAAAGTCAAATAAAACTCACATTGTTGTTTTTTCTGCACTGGTACGCATTCATGTGCCACATGTGTTTGGACACCCAGGACCAATTTTCTTAAAACGAACATGCTTGTGCGGATTTTGTAAGTGAACTAATGCTTTAGTTTGCGGGGGGGTCTAAGGCCTCCGATTTTTTTCTAACTACTCTCCCGAAAACTATGAAACTGGTGTTACTTCTCGACGTAATCTCCCTGCAGACGTACACATTTTTCACAACGTCGACGCCATGATTCCATAGCCGCGGTGAAGGCTTCTTTAAGAGTCTGTTTCGACCACTGGAAAATTGCTGAAGCAATAGCAGCACGGCTGGTGAATGTGCGGCCACGGACAGTTTCTTTCATTGTTGGAAACAGCCAAGAGTCACTAGGAGCCAGGTCAGGTGAGTAGTGAGCATGAGAAATCACTTCAAAGTTGTTTTCACGAAGAAACTGTTGCGTAACGTTAGCCCGATGTGCGGGTGCGTTGTCTTGGTGAAACAGCACACGCGCAGCCTTTCCCGGACGTTTTTGTTGCTGTGCAGGAAGGAACTTGTTCTTCAAAACATTTTCGTAGCATGCACCTGTCACCGTAGTGCCCTTTGGAACACAATGGGTAAGGATTACGCCCTCCCTGTCCCAGAATATGGACACCATCATTTTTTCAGCACTGGCGGTTACCCGAAATTTTTTTGGTGGCGGTGAATCTGTGTGAATCACTTCCATTGAGCTGAATGGCGCTTTGTTTCTGGATTGAAAAATGGCATCCATGTCTTATCCATTGTCACAATCGACGAGAAGAAAGTCCCATTCATGCCTTGGTTGCGCGTCAACATTGCTTGGCAACATGTCACACGAGCAGCCTTGTGGTCGTCCGTCAGCATTCGTGGCACCCACCTGGAGGACACTTTTCGCATTTTCATGTCGTCATGCAGGATTGTGTGTGCAGAACCCACGGAAATGCTAACACTGGAGGCGATCTGTTCAACTGTCATTCGGCGATCCCCCAAAACAAGTCTCTCCACTTTCTCGATCATGTCGTCAGACCGGCTTGTGCGAGCTCGAGGTTGCTTCGGTTTGTGGTCACACGATGTTCTGCCTTCATTAAACTGTCGCACCCACGAACGCACTTTCGACACATCCATAACTCCATCACCACATGTCTCCTTCAACTAATCGATGAATTTCAATTGGTGTCACACCATGCAAATTCAGAAAACGAATGATTGCGCGCTGTTCAAGTAAGAAAACCGTAGCCATTTTAAGTATCTAAAACAGTTCTCATTCTCGACGCTGCCGCTACAATTCCATCTGCCGTACAGTGCTGCCATCTCTGTGACGTATTGACAACGAACGCACGCTCATTTTAAAACAATGCGCATGCTTCTATCTCTTTCCAGTCTGGAGAAAAAAAATCGGAGGCCTTAGAACTTGAATGCACCTCGTACTTCCATAGCTGGGTTATTACGCAATATTTTGTATATTTCAACAATAATTTATTAGTTTGTCGCCGATAAATTACTTATTAATACTATTTCAATATTTACCTAAATTAACATTGAGATTTTATATGTACATTTGATAACAAAATAAACATTAACTGAATATATTTCATGCACCTAAATAAATGTTTTTTGCCGCTCTTTAATTTTTGAAAAGTACAGATACGTCATAATTAATTACTGATTATTCTACCCTTATTTATATCATAAGTTATCAAGTTTTACGGTAATAAACAGCTGATATTAATTAATAAAATAAAATAATGAATTTTTAACGAATTTATAAGTAAATTTACAAAATTGGACTTGACATTTTAAGAAATTTTACATTTTTAGTTTTTATGAGTCATACAACTGTCAAATTCATCTTTTAAATTTGCACTATTATCAAATTATATTATTATTCAATTTATGCTTCTTATCTTGTTAATTTTTACAGGCATTGTTGGCCTACCACAATATATGTATATATATATATATATATATATATATATATATATATATATATAATATATATATATACATATATATAATAAATATTCAAAGTTTATCTGAATGTGCACAGTTAAGCAGTGCGTTACTAGAAAAAACGATGATATTAAAATGGATCTGTTTCGAGATCTGATTTTGTTAAATGTATAACTTATTTTTATTAACTTTAAATGTAAATGTTAATATGAATTAGTGCTTGTATAAAACACAAGCAGGCATTTCTATTCCATTCTTAATTAATAAAATATGGCTTGTGGCACTTACTGAGTTTTTCTATTCTTGCATAAATAAATATGTTATCTATAGATTTTAAATAAATATATGGGTGATTCATACTGCGATAAAGTCGGGGACGAATTCATGAAGCTATTTTTGTGGACCTACTCTTCTCGGGGACAAGTTTATGTATATTTTTTCAGGTACGAGTTTAATTAATTACTTAATTTTGTTTCTGAGGACGAGTTTAGGTACGTGCTTCGGTAACAAGAACAACTAATTGTTGTGAGTCATTTCATGCAAAATTCAATTCCTCATTTTATGCAACGCATCCATCTATCTATGTCTTTATGGAAGAAATAAAAGAGTGCCAAATTCATACATATATTAAAATACAGAGTTAGCATGTTACTGCGATACTTAAAGATAAAAAGGTAACAGCTAAATTAGCATCGCTTGGTAATCTTGTGAATAGATATAAGTTAGGAGAAATAAGCAGACTACATTCCGTAAAATGTACTTATACAAGTGTCCCGTATCGTTATGTTCAAATTTTAGGAGTGTGAGGTAGACTTCATTTCAAGTAACAAAAACGCAAAACTTGTAAATCCATTTTTATTTGTTTCAAAGTTACAGATATATGAATGTGATTGGCAGATCATGAAAAAAATGTAATCTTAAAGTCAATACAAACTGATTTTATTTAAAAAAAGTTATACGATTCAATAACAGGCCTGTGATTGTTAACGTCGCATAATAAAATGTTATCCTAAAATAAACACGTGTCGTAGTGCATACAGTAATATCTTGGAGATCTACAAAAAAGAGTACTGGAAATTGATTTATGATAAAGAAGGTTCTTACTTATTTCGTAAGTGCTGAACCATGAATATCATACAATAAACAAATGTTCAGATAACTGTTAACGTTGCATTTTTTAATAAATGATTAAATTACGCTTCAGTTCATACAACAGCTTATTAGTGAGTGGACACGTTTTCTTTATTCAAAATGCCTTACCGATTTTCTTCTCCAGAGTAGGCGGACATGCATTTTGTGTATGGGTACTGTAACGGCAGTGCACTTCAAGCAGTTATTGAATACCGACATCGATTTCCCAATAGGCGCATTCCTCATTACAGAACGTGTCTGGAAGTACACAGACAATTTCGGGAATGCGGACTGCGTGATTATCTTTTCGACGGAGGAGTAAATTTGCCAGCAGACCTAGAGGAAGAAGCAGTAGCTATTGTTACAAGGGATCCAACTCTCAGTGTACGACGAATCGCTAGACAACTAGGAGCGCCAAGAACGACAGTTTGGCGAATTTTAAAACGTGAGGGCTTATATCCATATCACTACCGCAGGGGACACAGTTTGCTTGAGACGAACCACTATGCTCGTCTAGTTTATTCTACCTGGATATTTAGACAGTCTCGACTTCATTTTAATTTCTGCAGAACAGTCCTCTGGACAGATGAATCTACGTTCACGAGAAGTGGTGTTACAAATCTGAGAAACCTGCACAGGTGGTCATCAGAAAATCCCAAAGCTATACGCCCATCTAAATTTCAACATGAATTTTCTATTAACGTTTGGGTGGCCCTAATCGATGACTTGTTGATTGGTCCTGTCGTTCTTCCTGGGAGGTTAAATGCGGACAATTACCTTCAATTTATTATTGACGAACTACCAGGTTCGACGAGACATGTGGTTTCACATGGATGGGGCACCACCACATTTCGAAATTGCTGTCCGAAATTGGGTTAGCGTCAATTATAATTATCCAAGATGGATTGGTCGAGGTGGTCCTGTTGCATGGCCACCCAAATCACACGATCTTAATCCCCTTGACTTTTATTTATGGGGGTACATGAAAAATTTAGTCTACGCGCAAGTTTCGAACACAAGAGAAGAGTTGTATGAAATTCGGATAAGTACTTCTTCTGTTGGCTTACGGGCGCAAGCCTGCATTCAACAAGGAGGTAGACATTTCGAAAATATTATTAATTGAACTTTTTTAAATAAAATCAGTTTTTATTGACTTTAGGACAATCACATTCATAGATCTGTAACTTTGAAACAAATAAAAATGGATATACAAGTTTTGCGTTTTTGTTACTTGAAATGAAGTCTACTTTACACTCCTAAAATTTGAACATAACGACACGGGACACTTATATATAATATGTCACTGTAATAGTATTTTATGCATGTTTCGAAATGTATTTTTTTTCAATAAACTACAAAATGTAAAGTATACTATGTGTTTTTTACAGTCACGCTCTATTAAACAAACAATTTCCATTTGCACCCAGTTTACCTATAGGATTAAAGAACCCCTAAAATACTTGCGTCCAGTTTACTTGTTCATGTTATGGACCAGGTAAGCTTCGCGCCCAAATTACCACCGATTATTATATTACAGAAAATGCGGAATACAATCCCATTTATCATTCTACAATTTCATAATTCCAAGTTCATTCGTTAAAAAAATACCTTGTTACCAGACTTTTTCGCTACCCGGTTTAGGAATATATTTAATTTATAAAATAAATGAAATAATGTAAATATAACACATAAAAAATAACTATGTGTATATTGCCAGTTGTTTGATATTCGCTAGTCTTTTTGAAGTAACACAGGGCGGACGACGATTACTTTAGGATAGTAACCCCGTCGAATACAATTTATTTATGCATATGACTTTTGACATATCCGTTAATAACAGTCCTTTGGTACATCAGTAATTTAGTTTTTCAAAGGTACCTTTTGAAGATGTGATACCTGACTACATAAAAAAAAAACTGTTATATCAATGTTCCAATCCAAAAACCGATGCGTGCATTCTTTTCTTGCGTTGATGGTACAACAAGAAATAGCGGTTACAAACCCAATGCCATATGCTTCGTCACACAATAGCAATTTATATTAGATTGTTTGTATTGTACGCGATTCCTCAAGACCAAAACTTATTTTATTTATATCTTTGTTACTTTGTTATCTTCGAATAGTTCTTATTTAATAATCATCATTAATAAACTTTTCCCGTCGCTATTGTGCGAAAATTCGACTGTAACGAGTCTATTACTCTTCAATTTTACGCTTTAAACATATTTTTGAGAATTAACATTTCGAATAAATAACCTTTCAGAAAAAGGAATGAGAAACAGAACTCGAAGCTATTAAAATTAAATTAAGTATTGTTAAGCAATTCGTGGTTAATTTACGTCCTAACAATTTTGAATTTGTTTATATTCCAAAAGCTACTACAACAAGTGTATTGTCGATCTAACAAGAAAAGAAAACTATTTTCAAAACATCATATTTAACAGTCTTTTCTATGATAATAGACGCCAACACGCGCATTAACATCATTGAAAGTAAAAAAAAAGAACTTATCCAAGTATAATTTAATGACAAGTTTTTAATATGAGCTAAATGAAGTATGTCTTCGAATGTTTGTCGAAGTAATTTAGTATGAAATACGTAATTTTGGTAAATTCATTCTCTTTCTTGTTAAAAGTAGAAGTTCAAGTGTTGTCACGCTCAAGAGTTGGTATTTCATATCCGTGAGTGGAATTAGTTAAAAGCTTTCTTTCTTTGAGTGTTAGTTTACTATTAAGGAGATTTATATTCAAGTGAAGAACGCTAATGGGATAATATAATTCAGTGGCGGTTTGCTATAATGGACAGAAGGGCACGTGTTTGTAATCCGTTAGCAGTGACGTATTCAGGATTTAAGTTCAGTGAGGGCCCATGTCGTGGTTAATTTGAGAGTCCGTTTTTACATAAGAACTTTATCATATTACCAGTAACATGTACAATTCTAGTTTATTTATAATAATTTAAAGGTACAGTAGAGACCCGATATTTCGGATCAATTAATGCCAAGCTCATCCGGATTTTTAAAACATTCAATGCAATAAGTCTTATATATGAGCTATGAATAGCAAGCGCCAATTAAGTTGGCGCGAGGAGGGGGTTGGTATGAGTCGTTGAATTTTATTTCGTGGTCGAAGTTGCCTCCATTTCCACCCCATTGCTTCGTATCTCCCAGGGTTGTGATGTGTTTGAGTCTGATTAGTAATCGTGCGTTGTTGTGTTTTTTTGTGCGGTCCTGTGTTGTGTATGTGCAGTCTGTGTGTCAGTCGCGTTTTTGCGTTTAAGTCATATGTGTGGGTTTACTGGTCATCATCGCTTTTTTGCGTTTCTGTTGTGTATGTATTTAGTGTTTATTATTGTAAAGTGTGATTATTGTCTGTGTTTGTGTTACGAAGTACTGTATCTGTTCTTTTGTTGCGTTTGTCGAGTGTAGTGTTAATAGCATATTGCCTAAGGCAAGTGCTAATTCGTCAACTGTGTTAAGTGTAGTGTTTTTTTGTCTTTGAGTCCAGGGATTAGTTGTTAGGGGTGGTGCTGGTATGTATTTAGGTTTGGCTGTGGTTTTGTTTGTAGGGTTGTTTGGATTGTTGGGACAGTTTATGAAAGTGGATAGGTGAGGGCCACCGCAGTTTGCTCACTTTGGTGGGGTTATCTTCGTCTTTGTACATAGATGTGTCGAATGTTCGTCTCCGCATTTCATGCATTTGTAGTTAACGTTGCAGTTTCTTTGGTGATGTCCGAAAGTCTGGCATTTGTGGCATTGTATAATGTCTGTCCGTTTGTTTAATTGTTCGATTTTTATTTCGAGTCCGCAGCAGTCGTGTATGTTATATATAGATTTGTACTGTCTCGTTAGTTCGATTAATACTAGTGGTGCCGGTATGCCGTGTCTGCCGTTCATCCTTTTAATTTTTAATGTCGGGTATCCTTTGTCAGTCAAGTCGTCTGTAATGTCAGTTTCGGTGATAAAGGTAGGAATGCCACGCATAACTACCTTTAGTGTCTTTTCGCTTCTCAATTGAAAAGTGTAAAATTGTATTTGTTCATTGTCGAGTGTGTGTTTAAGATTTCGGTAGTCTTCGTCAGTTGTCGGTTCGATGTGTATGCCTGGTTTCACGAGTTTGCTTTGTACTGTGTTAATGCTGTGTGTTTTGAGTATGTGTCGTATGTGTGCCCATTTGTCTTTTTCGGTTATAATAATTGGTGCGATTTTGTGTGGTTTTCGTGTTTCAGTTTTTGTATTTTGTGTTGTGTATGTCTTATCACTTACACTGGGAGTGCTGTTGTATGAAGTTGACGGTTGTGGAGTGAGTTCGGTTTCTTCTTCCATCTTTTCCTCGGCGTTAGTTTTTTCGAGGACGCTGTATGAGTTCTTTGTTACGATAGGTTTACTTTCGTGTTCGGTTTTTTGTTTTTTGACGTTTTCTTCGGATTTGTGAAAAAGTTTTGTAGTTCAACGGTGAAATTGAATTCCGGGTTGATGTTGGGCGTGTTTACCGGGCTTGCTTCTTCTTTGGGCGATTCTAATAATTCTATTTTTACCGTCAGCTCGTCGGGATCTACGATGAATATTTGCGGTTGTTTTAGTAAGAGGTTTTGAATATCCTCTTCCTCCGTTGTTTGATTGATGATGGTTTCCGCGTCCTCGCGTTGCTGCGGAGTGCATCTTCGTTTAATGCTGGGTTTCAGCGCTAAGTTGGTGACAGTGGTGGTAATATATCGACCGGCCATTGCTTCCGGGTTCGCTTTGACGGTTGCCGTCGTTTGTTTAAATGAAATATGTACGTGTGTTCGTCTCAAAGACTAGCACACGAATGTTGAGGAGGGGGTGCGCAGAAGCCGTTTTTAAAAACGTCCTCCCCCACTACTCAAGTAATTGTCAGACTACATTTGTCATTGACGTTTGACGGAACATAAAGTCTTTGCTAGGGGATCATAAAGTGATACACGCTCAGATGTTAGAATTATCTGACATTTGATGTAAAACCAAATACAAATCTCCCCACTACTTCGAATCCTGCGCGAACTTACCCCTCCTCGCGCCAACTTAATTGGCGTTTGCTATATATGTCGTATGAGCGACAGTGATGCCAAAAAAATAACTTTTCGGTACATTGGTATTCGTTACCCGCACGGACCCGTAGTAACGATTATCTATTTGAATACCTAATTATTATTTTCGTATTTCATTACTTTTGGTACTTATCGTTGTATTTAAATTTCATTAAATTCGGTTAGTGGCGGTGGCTGTATAAGGCCCCGAAGCCGCGTGCCCCTCCTAGAATTTTTAATATAACACACAATTTAAATGTTTATTTAAATATTTATTATTACTATTCATTTTATTATTATTATTCATATAAGTAGTTAAAATTTCTAATTTTCAAAAAACTAAACTCCGTTTTCGTTGTCTAACGTTGTTAGAACCCACAGAATTATATTAAGGCGCAAATACGCAGCGGCCTGCATAAATCATTATAGATTCCTGGTGAATGTGATATTGGCCGATAGTACACGATTCCATAAAAACATTTAGGATATTTTACGGCGCAGTTATCTAGCGGCCAGTGTTTCAGTGCCGTCTACGGGACTATCGTACCGCATCGTATAATATAATTCGGGTGTGATTAGTCTTAATAAATAATAAATTTCGTAAATAATATTATTCAAATAAATTCTGATAGGCTGTCATTAGCCGATAAACTTAAAATTAAAGAACTGGGGAGGCCGTTGCCAGATATAAAGTTATCACAAACTTGTGAACGAAAACCCGAAAACCGATCTTTTACGCGTCGGTTTTCAAAAGATATTTATAAAAAGAACAACTGGATATGTGGATTTGAAATAACAAATTTGTTGTACTGTTGTCCGTGCTTGCTTTTTTATAAAGCCGACTCTAGAATGGACCCCAACTGTGCAAGAAGAGGAATTAATGATTTACACCATCTTTCTGAAAAAACGAGGAAACATGAATCGTCTCGTGACCACATCAATTCTTGTACTGCCTTTACTGTGTTCGGTAAGGTTAATATTATGTCTCACTTAAGCTCTGCATACAGAGAAAGAATTATTTCGCATAATAATAAGGTTGAGAAAAATCGCCATATTTTAAAAAGGATAATCAGTTGTGTAAAATTTTGTAGTGCTTTTGATTTAGCACTTAGAGGTCATGATAAAAGTGAATCCTCTGAGAACCAAGGAATATTTAAAGAACTAATTAATTTCACTGCAGAGCTGGACAATATACTGAAAGAACATTTACGTACGGCAACCGTTATTAAAGGGACCTCAAATACTATCCAGAATGAAATTCTAGACAGTATGTTACAAGTGTGTAGGGAAGAAATTTCTAAGTAAATTGAAAAGGCAGACTATTTATCAATTCAATGCGATGAAACCGCTGATGTCTCAAATTATTGTCAAATGGTTTTAATATTAAGATATTTTTGTGAAGGCTCTATCCGTGAATATTTTTGGTGTTTTATAAGGGTGAAAGATAATACAGGTGATGGGTTAAAAACATCCATTGAAAATGAAATTGACCCCCTAGTTTTAAAAACTCCCCAAAAATTAATAGGTCAAACGTATGACGGCGCAAATGTTATGAACGGTGTGAACAGAGGCGTTCAAGCTCAAATTAAAACAAAATATCCCAATGCTCATTTTATTCATTGTTATGCCCATCAATTAAACCTCATTATGCAGAAATTTGCATCACAAAATGCAAAAGTACGCGTGTTTTTTAATAATCTGTCGGCCATTCCTTTTTTTTTCAAACTCCTCTCATCGTTGTGATGTTTTGCAAGAGATAATAAATAAAAGATGACCAAGGGCGGTGACAACTAGATGGAATTATAATATTCGCACAGTTAATTTTGTTCACGAAAATCTTGAAAAGCTTGTAGAAGTGTTCGAAGAAATTGAAACCAGATGTGAGAAAAGAGTTACTTCAAATGAAGCATCCGGTCTAAGGAGGGCATTGGAAGATCCCGAATTTATATTTTGGTTAAAATTCTTCCATAAAATTTTCCCACATGTTGACATACTGTATAATCAATTGCAATCAAAAAATAAGGACAGTGTACAGTTGCAAAAAGACTTACTAATTTTCGAGAAAAGTGTTTCTCACATTAGAAATCAAATTGATTCTCTTGAAAACCTTGTTGAATCAGAATATCCAACATCTAAAAGAAGACGAATGGATGATAATTTTCGAAGTGTTATTGCCAAAGAAGTTTGTGATATAATTACAGTACAAATGAAGGAACGCTTTTCTTACCGGGGTCATTTACAAGCGGCTGATCTTTTTAACAAAGATAAATATTCAGAGTTTTCAAAAAATTTCCCTGTGACTGTTTTAAACGATGTATGTTCATTTTATCCGATGTTGAGCAAATCAAGATTAAGAACTGAGTTGGAGGTAATTTACTCGAGAGAAGATTTAAAAGAAATTGTTGGAGCAATGTATCTTCTTTTATTTATTATGGAAAATAACCTTAGTGAAACATTTATCGAAACGTCGAAAATATTAAAAGTTATCGTGACAACTCCAATGACAACAGCCGAAGCAGAACGCACTTTTTCGACGCTTAAACACATGAAAACTTTTTTGCGAAATACCATGCTTAATGACAGACTAAATGCTTTCTATGATGTCCATAAATCGAAATTTAGTGCACGAAATAAACAATTTTAATGATAGTCCTGGAAAAATTCATTTCCATGAAGAACCGCAGAGCGGATTTCAATTTTAAAAAATGACTTACCCAGTTTAATCTTACTTAGTTCAATCTGTGTAAATATGTTGTTCTTTCTTTTTCCTACTTATAAACCGTGGCTACCTACTTTGTGAAGTGATTTTTTATTACATAAAAACTATTCCGCTGTTCCAGCTCTTCGTTTTTGCAAACTTGAATTTTAAGGTAGGTGGATTTTTATTTAAAATGAGCCCCTTAATTTGGATTTTTTCCGTTTTGATTTACAATTATTATTGTTTTTGTCGTTATTGTAGGTATTAATATTTTTTAATTCCTATGTATTTATTCAACTTAAATAAATGTTATAAATGGATACTTTTTCGCACAATTTGCCTATATGTCATTTGGTATTTGATTTCTGCTGTGCCCCTCCAAACTCAAACCCCACGACACGCCACTGCTTTCGGTACATATCGTTACATTCATATTTTATTACTTTCGTACATATTGCTGTGAGTTTCGCTTGATGAATTATATCATATAAATGATGGTGTGTGGTCAGTTAGTCAAGCATATCTTTCTTTATACTCTGTATATTGTTTGTATATGTGATTGTAAATTGTTTTCATAATTAATTATGTTGCCAAATGTTCTAAATAAACTTGTAGTAAACATAATAGAATATTTTTTTGTACAGTATTCCATTTTCTAACATTCCTCGTATTTTTTACCTGCATATTTTTCATAACTTTATTACCGTTCTTGTTAGGGCCAGTCCTATTTTTTTCAAAATACAGTGTACTCTCTCCTTACGGACACCTCTCTTAAGCGGCACCTCCCATAAACGGACACTTTTTGCAGTACCAAAAGATTACTTACGGATTTTTAAAATTTTTCTCTCTTGAGCGGACAACCCTCCCATAACCGGACGCGGACACTTTTTTCCCACACCAAAGTGATTTTAGTTCCCCATAACCGGGCAGCTTACAACACTGTAACACTGTTTTTCCGTTTACTCTTCTTCATATTCGTACAGATGTTGCTTATTGAATAATACGTGTATGTACAAAGGGGAATTCCCTAAATACGCACAGCTTGTTGTTTTGAATGTAGTACGTAAATACATAGTACATTTATAGATTCTTATTGTATACATACTTGAATCGCTATGCCTAAAGCAGTGTTGACTATTAAAGACAAAGTTAATGTCATTGAAATTCAAAAAAATGAGAAACTTAGTGTACGCGAGTTAGCAAAGAAATGTAAGATCAGTAAAACTCAAGCTGCTTGTATCATCAAAAACAGAGACCAAATTTTAAGATTGTGGGACACTGATGTCAATGCGGACAGAAAAAGGAGTATGCTGAACGTCAAAGTCGTTAACATTGATAAATTGTGCTACAAATGGTTTGTGAAGGCTCGAAATAAATGTATTGCCATTTCTGGAAAAGCCGCTAGTGTAAACCAAGATGATGTCAAAAGTTTTACTGAAAAAGTGCCATCTTTGATTCAAGGATATGATTCACGAGATATTTATAATGCGGATGAGACTGGATTGTTTTTTCGGGCATTACCCGATAAAACATTTGCATTAAAAGGTGAAAAATGCACTGGTGGAAAAATGGCTAAGGATAAGCTAACGATTTTGCACTGCGTCAATATGGCTGGAGAAAGGGAACCCCTTTTTGTTATTGGGAAAGCTGCAAAACCTCGGGCGTTTCGCAATATTAATTTGAACAATTTACCAGTTACGTGGCAATCAAACAAAAAGGCTTGGATGACGTCTGATTTGATGACTGATTTTCTAGCGCAGTTCGATAGAAAAATGCAACTTCAAGAACGGAACGTCCTGCTATTTTTAGACAATGCGGCCTCTCATCCTCGCGATCTTAAATTGAAAAATGTTAAAGTTATTTTTGTTCCAGTAAACACAACAGCATTTTCTCAGCCCCTGGATCAAGGCGTTATAAAAAATCTTTAAGTTTTTGTACAAATCGTTATTTTTAAAAAATATTTTGCTGCAGATGGAAGACGCAAATTCTGCTTTGGATTTATCAAAATCAATAAATTTGTTAGATGTCGTTTATTTCATACACAAAGCGTGGGAGCAAGTGGGTCCCCAGACAATAAAACATTGTTTCAGGAAAGCTGGTTTTGAGAAAACAGATATCCTAAATGACGATAGCGGTTGGACCGCAGAAGATGAGCTTCCACTATCAGCACTTGCTCAGTTCTCCAATATTATTAATCAAGTTCAGAGGCAAACCCAAATTGACGTCAAAGACTATATTAATTTAGATAATGAAGTCTTCATTAATGATGAAGATGTGGAAAACATTAATACTGAAATGTTAATTGCTTCCCAAGAAACGCTCGCCAACTCGTCTGAAGATGAGCTAGAAAGTCAAATTGAAGACAAGTTAACTTTCTATAAAGAGGCTTATTTAGCTATAAGAAAACTAAAGGCTTTTTCTTTGTATCACAGCGACCTTAAAGGTGTTCAATTGCTTACTGATCTTCAAATACATCTCCAAGATAATGAAATTAAAGGAAAAACGCGCCAAGCTAAAATTTCTGACTTTTTTAATCTATTTGAATACCTTGCATAACAAATTTTGTTTTTTTTTACTTCTCGCAAAAATGTTAATGAAAATTCTGTTTATTTTATCTAATATTTATATGTTCTTGTTTTGGAAATAAAATTGTTTAAAGATAAATATATTATAAATTATTATTTACTCTTTTTGTACTTTTCTCATAAGCGGACACTTCTCATAAGCGGACAAATTTTCCAGTCCCATGGCTGTCCCCTTAAGAGAGAGTACACTGTATTCTAATTTTTCAAAAAATCTAAATAGACTATCATATTTTGTTCGAGTATCCTATGTGCTGAGGCAAAATTAGTAAGTAAATTTTGCATTCAATTTAAGCTGTAATTAAAAGTGTTTTTGATAAAAATTTCCAAGTGCAATTTTCTCAAATGTGAACATTTTGACATTGGCCCTTTCAGTTCCAAGCCACAGAGATATGTTTTAACAAAATCTTATACATAACTGATGATCTCGCGCGAGTGCGCGGAAGACGGACACCGCAATTTTTTTTCACACCCAACGTCGGTTTATAATAGATCCACCTGTTGCAGTGTTTCTATCGCCCCACCACGCGAACGAACGCCCGGCGAGTTCTTTTTTTTTATGCCTGCGAACATGTAACGCACACATAGACTCCCCACTATATGTAAACTCCTTTTTTCTCTCGTTTCGCGGGCTTCCTCGTGAATCCGTTCGCAGGTTAACGCGTCTCTGTCTTTCTCTCTCACTCAGAGCTTTTTTATACGCCCGCCCTAGATAAACACATCGAAGGGAGTGCGATTCGGGGACCGCGCGCGCTCTATGGACGTAAGTATCTCGCGAACAAGTCTCAAGTTCACGTCGTGTCAGCTGGAATGTGTCAATTAGTGGACTGAAAACGTTTGTACGCACGCACACCGTGAATGAGTCGCGTAGTGGTGTTCCGGTAGTTCTGATTATGTGTAAATGATATCCTTTTAAGGTTAGGAAAGATCTTTCTTGTGTTTACATTGTACGCAGCATAATTTTATTTACACCACGGTGTTAATGAGTTAGGTTCATGCGAGATGTTTTAAAATGCATTATTAGTTTAAGGAAGATGTTATTAATTATGATATATGCTTTACTATATACAATTTTAATTTTGGTAACACTTCAATCAAAATATTTCGAACGCAAAATTATTAATTGTTTTCTAAAGGTAAAATTTGAAATATTATTAAATGTGTGGTTTTTCTTCTATTAGATGACCGGCAAAAGTGGAATTTTATCTTTCGAAAAAAATATATATAATATTATATAAAAATTTAAAGAAATTGCTTGATCAAACACTGTCTTTTATAAAACAAATTGTTAATTCAGTGTCAGTTATTTCCTAATAAATAAACAATTTGATAAGAATTATATGAAAATTTAAAGAAAATCTTTTAAAAACATTAAGTAATAGATTTCATCTATTTAAGCAATATGCAACCTGACATCTTGTTGAAAAAGTACATAATTTCTATAGACTAGTGCGTGGATATCTTTCTCGTATAATTGTGTATGTGTGATACAGTACACTTAGAGTACACTTCCGCCTTCAAGTACCAAGTTCAAAATGGATAATACCTTCGTAATTCCAACAAATGCAGAACAGTACATTCGCGTCAAAGCGTCTTATGTTTCACAGAACATTGTGTAAACTGATGAGGTTCAAACATTCTTTTGATAAATTAAGACGACGAAAATAGATCCATTTTTCATAGCCTGTTTCAATTCTATGGAAGAAACGTACATCTTGAAAGTTCGAAAGTTGATAATTTTTCATCGCTTTTCATTTGCATCGCTTTTTTAATTCCATAATTTGATGGCGATCTATAGTCCATTACAAAAGTCCAAGTTCTTGAGATATTGCCGTCTATTAGTATTTAGAGTTGCTTTAACATTTTGACGAAGGTTGAGGGTCTTCCTGAACGAGATTGTTCTTGAAGGTCAGTTTGTTAATTTCTGAACTTTTCTAGTAGTTCTGCGCAATGGCAAAGATCCAAGATGACTTCCTGTCATTTTATCTCACGTAATATATGACCAGCATTAGTAATACTTCAATTAAATTTCCAATAATGGTGAAATATTGCCCAAAATCTCCACATTTATATAGGGGCATTCTTTTATTCGTGAATGATATAAAAATAATATATTTAAATAAAATCTAATTACTAACTACCCATTTACGGAAGAGATTCTAAACACAAATAGAAATACTATCTACAGGGTGGCCCAAAATGACCGAAGGGGTTTGAGTTCATTATAACTTCTTATTTAAGACATAATTATTAAATTTTTTTTATTTTAAATACAGTATATTAATTGAGAATATTTTTAAAAAAATTATATCTCGCAATGGATCGTTGATTTGAGAAATAAAGGTCAACGATTTTGGCACGTTGTTCAATTGTGTACTGTTCCATTTTAAATTCCCCAAGTCTTCTTTACAAAATACTGAAAACAAAAAAAAATATATATAATAAAAAAGTTATAAGGAATTAAAACCCCTTCGGTCATTTTGGGCCACCCTGTATTACCCCTATAAATTTATAATTAAAAAACGGATTTATATGCATCGATGATCCTAAAAATATGCGCTTGCATATGCCCAAAATTCTGTTAAAATAAAGCCATGAAATGATGAAATGTTGTTCATATTTTTATTTTAATAAATCTCTTTATTATTTAGTATTTTAAAACAGCATGGATAAACTAATTTTTATTTCGTATAATATAAATGTTTATAATTAAATGTTTTTTCTAAATTTTTCACAATAAACGATCGTCTTTGTTCTGACAATATAGATGTATAACTTGAAAAACTGCGTTAAATGTCAATTGAAGTGATTAGAACAAACTTAACTTTTGGTCAAGTGAAGTTACCAATTCGCGAACGCAACACAGTCCGCGAAATTATATTTCGCGGTAGTTACTATAGCAGCAGGCGTCAAAATAAATAAACATTTTAACACATGTTTAACCACTTATTATCAGTAAAATAGAATATTTTGTGTTTTTATTATAAACCTTTAGGGTACCGTATTAATATTAATCGCGCAATTCCTATTTACTCCACAAGCAGTAAAATATAAATTTTTAGGGAATTATAATTTGAAACCGTAGCATGTTTTCTAACTATTATTACTATTATTTTTTGACATAATCCCCTTGCAAATTGACATACTTAGGGCGGGTTGTACAAATGATAGCTTAAACAAGAGCTTAACAAAACCAAGTTTAATATTTGAGCGTGGCTTAATCAGAAATGCGTTGTAGAAATATGGTTTAGGCTGAGTGTAAGTACACCATACATTCCGTGTAGAATTTTTGCCTGAAATGATATTGCTAGAATGATAGCTGTCATTAGTATTAGAGAAATTTCGAGATTTTGTATTTAGTATAGTTTAATAACAATTAATTTATATTATTACAGGTTATTTAATAACGTGTCTTCAAAAATTTTCCTCATTAGAAATGGTCATACTTTTTTTTTAATGGTTGGTGTCAGGGCACGTATTCTATCACAAACGTATAATTTCGATAGTTAGATTATGTCATGTAAATGTATGTAATAATTAGTAATTTAGTTTTTCAAAATAATACTAAAACAGATGTTGAAAATGTTGACTTATATTTAGAGAATTCAATCCCGAGCATGTCTTTGAACTCCGGGATTACGGGATTTTTGAAGCGTAATCCCGGGAAGCCTATGTGGTATATAATTGTTTCAGCCTTTACTTGATGAAATTCCATTATAACTTATTATCAGGATAAAATAAAACAAATTTTAATGAATTTCACTCTTTTTAATTAACACTGTAACGGTCGTTTCGCTCCAACCTGAGCTTCATCAGACATATAACTAACTTATTTACAAATTTTTTTTAACACAAGTATACGGTAACAAACACATGTTTTATTTTAAATAGTTGAAGGAATGGGTACTTCTTATTACTAAAATGTCTATGCACAAAACTTTCACTACGGTTTATACAATACTGTTCTTAAGTAATAAAACTAGGGGTTTACATTATATTACAGGGAGGTAAAGAAATTCTATGGAAAAATACAATATGTGACTGTCTGAATACCAAATAAATAAATTGAGTAAGGGTGAATTATTTGTTTCTAATTGATCATTTAGGATCTTGTCGGCTTTCTTTAATTTATTAATTTCAAGTGACTCTAATAAATTAAGTTTTTTGCCCTTATTTTCTACGTGTAATATTTTAAATTCTTTGTTAAAATTGTGGTTCGTTGTATTAATATGAGACGCATATGAAGAGTCACTTTTATTATTTCTAAATGAAGAAAAATGTTCTTTGATGCGTATTTCAAACGATCTGCCTGTCTGTCCGATATACGTCATAGGGCAACTACCGCAGGTTAACTCATAGACTCCTGACTTTTTATTGTTGTTTGTTAAATCTTTATTGTTTTTTATAAATTTGGATAAATTGTTGTTAGTTCTATACGCTGTATTAATGTCATACTTTCTTAAATATTTACAAATTTTTGTGCTTGAAGAGCCTATAAACGTGATCATTTTAAATTTTTGGGTGTTATGATTTAATATTGGGTAAACATGTGATATGGCTTTTGTAAGGAGTTTTTTAATTAAAATGTTATCTATTATATTCCTTTTATATCCATTTTTTATAGCTATTTGTTTAATTAAATTTAACTCTTTCTCGAAATTTGTTTGGTTCAACGGAGTATTGATTAATCTATGTATAAGACTGTGATAAGCCGCTAATTTGTGTTGTATCGGATGGCAAGACGTGTTATGAATAGTTATATCTGTAGTTGACGGTTTGTGGTAAATTGCAAAGTTACATTTGTTGTTAATTCTAGTAATCGTTAAATCGAGAAAGTCAATACTATTATTTGCTTCCTGTTCCATTGTAAACTTAATATTGTGATGGAATGTATTAATATAATCAAATAATAAATTTAATTGTCTCTTTGTTCCTATGAAACCTAGTAATATATCATCTACATATCTGTACCAAAATAATACATTTTGAAAAAGAGGATTTTTTGAAATAGAATTTACAAGATGATCCATAAAAATCTCAGCTAATAACGGACTTAGGGGATTACCCATGATTAAACCTTCTTTGCAAGTGTATATGTTTTCATTAAATTGAAAGTAATTTTGTTCTATGCATATGTTTAGTAAATCAAGAATTTCATTAATAATTATTGGATTTACATTATTTTTATGGAGAAGATCTTTTACTAAAATAACCGTGTTTTCTGGAGGGATACTAGGGAATAAATTTTGAACGTCAAAGGAAATGAGTTTTGTGTTAGACGTTAAAGTAAAGTCTTTGATTTTGTTTATTAGTACATTTTTACGCTTAATTTAGGTTTAAATCCTGTATATTTAATAAATATATAAATAATATTTAGGATTTAAACCTAAATTAAGCGTAAAAAACTCCCGCCATTTAAAATAACTTTTTCAGATGATTGACTTTTAAATTTAAATGACGCAACCTGCGTAACCTTATCGCCGATAGAATAATAAATGAAAAAAGTAAATCCTAATAAGCGTATTTATACTTTCGTACAGGGAATCCCCGACGGGGAATTCCTCGTAACAATATTATGATATATCATATGGTCATATTGGTCCGTTGGGGAGTATTGTATTGAAGTATGCCGGGCGGGGAAGTCCCTTCTAAGTTACATATTATTTGGACTGTACCTGTGTAGTTCTTTTACAGTACGGGGTACCTAAGGTTGATTTTTTGTCTTTATATAATTAGTGCCCTTAATATAATCTAGGTAAGGTCATTGTCAAGGCGGAACGGATTACGGAATGCAAACTAGCAATCCCGAAAATCCCGAGATTAGCCAAGTACTGTCCCAGGATTTACGGGATCAAAATCCGGCCGGGATCCCGAGATCCCGGGATCCCAGGATTGTATTCTCTACCTATTTTGTAGAAAAAGTTGAACTCTACGCTTCATGCTTTCAAAGCCATTTATTAGGATTCTTGGTTATGTCAGCACAAGAATTCACAATAGCATTACGAAGCTCTTCGATTGTATGATGTTCGATGTTGAAAATGGTATTCTTTAATTATAGAAAAATAAAATAATCTAAAATTGTCAAATCTGCAGATTTTGGAGGATTTTTGTGTTTATGGGCTTTTCGGGGTCTTTGCCCATAAGCCCACCAAGCAAAAACCAAAAAACATTAGAACCTTGACGGTAAGAAACACACAGGGAGACATACTTCACGCTTCGGGGCTTATCAAAGTGACTTTACTATTGACACTTACAAAAACGGTCAACGGTTAAAAGGTAAATCCACAAAGGTAGAGGTGGGAACGAATTCATGAACTTATATTTTAATTTTACATACTGCGAAAAATTTTAATATCGCCTCTTATACTGTTATTTTATTTGTCCGTAATAATAACACAATATTAATGGGCATTTCTATTCCTAAGGGACTAATTGACCCAGTAAACAATTTCTTTTTGAATCAGATAATCTAGACACTGAACTAAAAGGCGATTGACGTTCGCGTAATCATGTCCGCATTTACACACTGGTGATTTTATCATACCTAGTTTGTGTAAGTGGACGGGGTATTGTCCATGCCCACACTTCAACCTAGCAATCGTTGTGTAATTGTATCTTGAGATTTTCTAATTTTGGTACCATGTCTTTCTAAAAATACTGGGATGGATTAAAGCATATCGGGTCATTTTCTTTTGATATGTGCCCTCCAACTGCTTATTCCATTCTTCCTGTAATATTTCTTTCCTCACTATTGATACCATGTCTTGCCAATAAAGAACCTCAGACACGATGTCTGCGTCGGTTATGGCTTATTTTGTCAATGTATCTACAACAAGGATGCACAGACTTATAGGAAACAAGGGCCACTCGGGAAAATTATAAGCCAAGGATGGGCCACTACAAAGAATACTTATTAACACAAATATTTTTATTTTTAAATAGTATGAATTACTACAAATGATCAAAATAAAAGAACATTCAAAAATGTTTGTTGTAATTATGTAATCGTAATGTAATCTAATCATTACAATGTAATATTTCATGTTTTATTATTTTGATGCATGACATTGCATTGACCTAACAATTTTGTTTATGTTTGGCTCCACATTACTTGACGCCACACGCAAAATTGCTTCCAGATTTTCATTGGCCAGACGGTTTCGATTTTTTGTTTTGTTAAGTTTCATCACTGAAAACGATTGCTCACAAATATACGTCGATCCAAATAAGCTTGCGCATTTCAATGCATTTATTCGCAACTCTTTATAAGCGGTTTTGTCAACGCAACGGTAAAAGTTGAGTAAATTAATTTCATTAAACTTGTTTCGTAAATTATCTTTATTTTGCATGTCTATCAATCCAGCTGTATTGATTCCGGTGCATTTTCGGGTGAAATGTTGAAAGGATTGCTGAAAATGTCTAATATAGGTTTAACTTTTTTGAAGTCTAGATAACGATCTTGAAAAGCTTGTATTAAAATATCAATTTTTTCTACATAAGCGAAATTGACATCAGTTTTATTGAATTTCTCCATAATTTTATTGTAGTTCGGAAAATGGCTGTTATTGGCTGAATTGATTTGTGTCCTGAAAATACTCAATTTGCATTGAAAGGACGAAACATGAGAGTATAACTGCGAAATCAATTGAACTTTGCCTTAGAGTCGCGTATTTAAGACATTCAAGTGATTTGTGATGTCTACAAGAAACGCTAAGTCACACAGCCAATCAGGGTTGTCGAGTTCGGAGACGTACTTTTTCTTTTCCACCAGAAATATTTTGATTTCTTCAATCAAATTATGAAATCGCTCTAGTGACAACCCACGACTTATTCAGGGTAAAACAAGGAGATCGCCATATTCGCTTTCAATAATCTCGAGAAATTGTGTGAATTGTCGGTGATTGAGACCTCGTGATTTTATAAAGTTTACAGTAGGTACTACAACTTTCATCACATTTTCAAATCCCAATAATTTTGAACATAATCTTGATGTATAATGCAATGAAACTGCATTAATTCCTTGGCATCTATGTTTTTAGTTTGTAAATACTCTTTTAACATAGTTATTATCCCAGATTTACTTCCAACCATTGAAGGTGCTCCGTCAGTCGTAATTCCAGATAATTTCGTTAAATCCAAGTCTATTATATGAACATTTTTCCAGAAGAGCTTTGAGCATGTCACTCCCCTTGGTTTGACTTGTCAAGGAACTCATACCAATCAGTTCTTCACTCACTTCAAAATTTTGCGTTACACCTCGTAAAAATATTAAGAGTTGAGCAGTGGAACTTATATCTGTAGATTCGTCGAGTGCTAGAGAAAAATAATCAAAATTTTTCGATTTCGTAGCTAATTGCTCTTCTATATTAGCCGCTAATGTGGTAAGTCTTCTTTGAACAGTCATCCGATTTAGTTGAATTTTCTCAAACCTCTTTGCATTTTTCGGACACATTTTTTTTGCGGCGATACCTGAATACTGCTTAACAAACTCACCATCTTTAAAAGGCTGACAATTTTTCGCTATTATTCGAGATATTTCAAAGCTAACTTCAGTAGCTGTTTCAGCATCTTGAATTGGCTTTGTAAACATAGCTTGCTGGCCTATTAGTTCCCTTTGTAAAGTGGAATTTTTTGGCGTTCGATTTTCGCCGGTTAATTTGGTAAAAGTATAATGCTGGGTTTCATAATGCCTTTTTACTCTTGCATATTAAACAGACAGTCGGTCCAAATATCTTGAAACTGTCGATTTTCATCTTCAACCTTACGACTACATTTTTTACTGGGGCCTGGTTCATCCATATCAAAATTGATATTATATTGTTACTTAGGTAGATGCCAAGTTCGAACGACGAAATATTTATTCTTCACAGATTGCAATTCAAACAATATAACGTTCGCTTGTACGAAGTTAAAACTTAACTGCCCCGATAGCGGGCGATGCGTTGTTTTTATTATACGAGTTACCGCGAATCTTCGAATAATCTAGTTGGTTCGACAGATTTCTAGTCTCGTAACAATATGCTTGGAACGACGAGGAGCATACCGGTCCTACGTAGTAAACCTGAACAAGAAAGTAGTAGGTACTTAAAGATACATATCTTACTAACAGTTACAAAAGTTAGAATAAAATAAAAAGTTTAAGAAATATTGATTTGAATGGATTTTTACCTACTTTTGCAGTTTTTCGAACAATTTTTAAAATTCGTTGGCGGGCCGCATAAATATCGACAGTGGGCCGCATGCGGCCCGCGGGCCGCGGTATGTGCATCGCTAATCTTCAATGTCGTTAGGCATTATACCGACGTGCCCTTTCACCCAGTAAAATTTTACTTCCACTTGCTTCCAATTTGAAATGTTATACTTTAATTCTTTTACGCTAAATTTATTTATATCTAATATACATAAATATATAAAATATAACAACGTTATAATAACGTTTTACGGCGAAACAATTAGATTTAATAAAAGCTAAATCTTGATTCAGTTTATCATTCTTTAAAATGTTTTTTCAATCTCTGAAAGCGGAAAAATCATCCAAAATTTCACTATTTCTTAATATACTCTAAACGCGTAATAATCGATTGAGGTGGTTGTGGAATATGGGTTAATATGTCTTTTTATACTTGAACTCGAAGTGGTGCTTTTGTAAATATTTTCTTTACGGAACTAATTAAAGTATTTGCCTCTGGATAATGAATAAGAATTACCTCTACTACTCTATTTATCCCAAGGGCCAAACAAGTTACGTGCATCAGATTTTTCATGTAAATAGGAACATCTGAGTCCATCAATAAGAAACAGCTTCATTATTTGTGCTCTCCAGTTCTTTCGTGATGATTAAATACGCTTCGCCTGGAACATTTTCATTCAGGACACCGATTAATAAATTATCGTTATATCGAACACAGCTATCGGTGGTTTCGTCTGCTACAAAAAAAATTATGATTTTGTCCTATTAATTGCTTAATTTCAGTCATTATCTTTTCATATATTACATCTACATATTTTTTCTTAACGTTCTTTCGTCCGGTTAAAATATTATGCCAAGAAAAATTTAAAGGTGGAGGAATGTTACCGCTAAGTAATGCATTGCATAAATCGGCATCGAATTGATCTTTATCTTTCGAGGTCATAGCAAATATTTCAGTCAGAGCTAATTGTGCTTTACATTTGAATTTTATTCATTTTATTTTTATGTAACTGTGTGGCAATGTGTTGGAAGATTTGAAATTTCCGGTCACGTGGAATCTAAAATAATGTATTTAATTATTAGATCTTAATAAACGCTAAGTTGTCATGGCAACCAGGCATGAAAACTTTGTCCGCACGATACGTACACAGTGTAGCTAATTAATGATGAAATATGTCGAAAACACCAATATAATAACACTTTATGTGCCCTTAATTAAAAAAATAAATAAATATAAT
Source organism: Melolontha melolontha (assembly GCA_935421215.2). Classification (NCBI taxonomy): domain Eukaryota; kingdom Metazoa; phylum Arthropoda; class Insecta; order Coleoptera; family Scarabaeidae; genus Melolontha; species Melolontha melolontha. The sequence goes on from OW285236.1 coordinate 14,934,372, forward strand.
TTGATTGTATAAAATTTTTTTTACGAACAATGGTACTATTTCACTTTTAACGAGTGCCCAACACTAACATAAATTGTCAAGTTTAGGAAAATGACAGAAGTCAAAAAATTAGACTTAGACAACTGTCATAATTACAAGGTAATACAAAATCGTATTATATTTGCGAGCAATACTACTCGACTATCTACACATTTTTAATTAATCGTATTATATTTGCAAGCAAAACTACTCGACTATCTACACATTTTTAATTAAAGTGAATAAATAATGACATCTATTTGAGTACATTACATATTTAAAGGAAAGTAAAAAAGTGCGCAATATTTTTAAACATATTTAAGATAATTATTATGATTTATTATCACTTTTCAAAAAAGATTTAAAAAACACAATGGCTCCAACACTATAAAATGATTGAGCACTAGAATCATATTTAGCATCCAAACATAAAATAGCTATAGAAGATTTTAATTGGTGAGAGAATATAATAACAAAGTTACAGGAACGAAATAAACTACAGACCCCATTTCAGAAACTTATACACCAAAGTAAGTATATTATTCATTCATGTTGATACTTCATACTATATTAATAAATTAATCTGAAAAGTTTTAAAATTATATTGCTAACTCATCACAATACAACCAAAAAAAAAACTCTTTACCTATTGCCATAATTGAATACATTAATGAACCAAAATAATAAATCAACCTTGATTGTGACAATAATGTAAAACTTTAATATTATATATAAACTACTAAATCACTAAATTTCAAACATATAATAGTATTAAATTTCATGGCATTTCGACAAATGCTTTTGATAGGTACTGTTGCTAAGTAACGTAACAATTAATAGTGATATTTTCTGACAGATTACTAAATTATTATCCTATGATTTTAAATTTAATATGATAATATCTAATTGTAAATGTAGTTTAAATGAATAAAATGAATATTCAGGCATCGTAATTCTAAATACTAAAATGGGTAATTTAAAATATTGCAAATATAAAACTTCAAATAAGAAATAACGGAGAAAATATGTTAATATTTACTTATATTTCATTGGAAATTGAATGCGAATTAACGGTTGTCATGGGAACCATACGATCAAGCAACGTGGACTATGCATCTCTGATCATGTCAAATTGTCGGAGTGGAAATGGCTTAGCAACAGAACGGCTGTCCACGTGAACGGCGAACGCCAATAGCCATTCGCGTACGCATGTACTTAAATCAGGTCAATGCCCTAGCATTAGAATGCATTCAAACAAATTCCAAGAACTGTTTTCGCTAATGGATTTTAATTACGATTTTTTTAGATGTTTTTTTTGCCATGAATTGTTCTACTGTTTGACACGTTGATTTTAAATATTAAATAAGAAATGTTTCTCTCTCTTAAAATGCATTTTGAAGTAATTATTTTTATTCCGTATTTGGGATTATTTTTCTCACATAAAATATTGTTTTTCTCATTTTATTCACATTATACAAAATTTTTGTGTAGAAAATACTAATATGTATATAACATCTGTGGAACTTCTTTATATGTAAACAATTCCTGGAATTTTAATTAAAATCGTGTGGCAAATATTTAGATTTTTTATGCTTGTTTACATAATATACACTGCGCCAAGAAATTAACGCACCACTAGGGAATCCTTTATAAAACTATATTCTGTGAGTAAATAGAAAAGTATATTCGATTCCTTAATAATTAACAACCTTTAATAAATAAACTTCGTTTAATCTTTTAATAAAGTAGCCTTTACAAATTAATACATAGTGAAAAGCTATGTAAAATTTAGAAAAAATATTAATTAACTATTCTAATGAAATGTCTTCAGTATCGAGTATTTCTACCCCTGCTTCTAATTATGGCTTGACATTAACGACTCATACGTAAAATAAGCGAGCCGGTGTTCTCGAATTGGGGACCACTACCTGAACAGACAAAATAAGTGCACCGAATTGTGCGGACCGTATTAAGGAGTAAAATAGGTAATGAGGGATCGGATTAAGATAGGTAATGAGGCACTGCGGGCAAGATATATTAATCTGTTTCTTTGATGTAACTCAAAGCATCCCCATAAAAGTTTCTAATTCACGCCTCAACAACGCCTCAACAGCTGAGTGGTCGAGCAATGGTCCGGCAAGTCAGAGGTCCTGGGTTCGATTCGTACTTGAGGGCGAATTTTTTTCTATGAAAAATTCGAATAAAATAGCGTCGTAAAGTGTAGAAAGAATGTTTACAATTTAAATTTAATGTTGGCAGCACATGTAAAACGTCTAAAATACTGCTTGGTAAACGCGGTTGGAGTTTACGTCTTTGGTAATACATATTATTTCTAATGTATGTGATATCTGTTCTTGTCAAGGAGTCCATTGCACCAGTGTTTTGCTTTATTAGAGAATGAATGATTTTTAATGGCCGTTCTGTCATATTTTCTGTAGCTCTCCGTTTGCTTCCCACACTCAAAATCTGCCTATTTAATTTTTTTATGTCTTTTTCATGATTATGCAAGGTTTCTTTTCTTGAAATTATATTATCTGAACCCAGCGTAAAAACATTTGCATTGCATATTTGCAAACACTTACTCACAGCACAAGTCCAAAACTTTTCACCACTTTTAAGAACCTTTTTTTCACGATACTTATAATCATTCAACACAAGTAACGACTTTCCCTTTTCACTTAAGATCATTTTAATTTCGCCCATTTTCACTCACTTACAAGACAGCTCAAATTAAACTAAATCTATAGTAAAAACAAACATTACTTATACCAAAAAATATAGAATTTAGAAAGTTTCCTATCCTAATAAATATCTCGTTAACACAATCAACCCCCATTACTACGGGCAAGATATATTCATTTGTTTCTTTGGTGTAACTCAAAGCATCCCCATAAAAGTTTCTAATTCACGCCTCAACAGCTCAGTGGTCGAGCAATGGCCTGGTAAGCCAGAGGTCGTGGGTTCGATTCCTACTTGAGGGCGAATTTTCTCTATGAAAAATTCGAATAAAATAGCGTCTTAAAGCGTAGAAAGAATATTTACAATTACATTACTTCGCGAAAACGCAATTAATTAAATTTAAAAACAATTAAAAATGAACCATTTCCCTTGGCCACTGATAAAATTAACAATATTGTAGTATTTTCGTGCGATACTAATTTAAAATTTATGTGTAATAGTGAGAAAGTATATCTCGATGGAACATTTCGATATTGTACGTAATATTTTTTATAATTGTTCACAACAGTTTGGGCGGAAGCTGTTGTAACAACAGAAAATTCTACAAATGCACGAGTCCTTTCATTCTAGGTTTAATTCAAATTTTTATTCGATGCATCCTTCATTGTATTTATTTGTAAACGTTTTGAACATTTTTCAAACAGATACTTATATTCGTATTCAAAGCCTTAAGGAGCCAGTCAAATGAAATAACAAAATTGTTAGACGTAGATTAAATACGTTAACTTCTAAAATGTCAGAATATAACAACGATTTTTTAAAACGTATTGATTTTGTAAAATTTGAAGTGTAAATATTAAATTTAAATATGTATAATTATTAGAGAACGGATGCAATTTCCATAAAACGCAATCGGCAATTAGAATTGTGTATAACGTCGCACAGTACATCCCGGCGTAATTCAATGAAGTATTTGTTTGACTTACTCGGCCACCTGGTCTCGCACGATAACAATGGACAACTCAGCTATTGTATTCCGAGAATATAGTGTTTTTTAAAGTGTTTTCATGAGCGTAGATAGAAGCGGGGTTTTTATAATGTATTTTATTTATTAGTTAACATTTCCTAAGATAAATAAAGTGCTGTGAGTAAGTTTCTTGTTTTCATAGTTTTAACTGTTAATTAAATCGTAATTTTTGGAATAGATCCTGTTTAATATCGTTTGATTGAATCTATTTCTACCAATTATTTCGACGTAAGAGTGTGCATTGAATTTCGTTCAGTTTCAATAACTTACGCACACATTTTTAGTTTTCATTTATTTAGATCTAGAGCATTGTTTGAGTTACTTTTTCAGACATGATATGGAAGAATGTCGAGAACGGCATTGTAAAACAATGGCTAGTTGGATTGACGGTCATACTGATTGTATGTCCATTGTCAGTGATTCCGAAATTTATTATAAAATCCGTAAAATATCGTCAAAAATTCGTCACTTAGGATCGCAAACACATCTGAACTCTGTAAAACTTTTATGGCTGCTAATATTCCATTAAATAAACTTAGCAATCCCACTTTAAAAATATTTCTGAAAAAATATGCTGGTCGAAATGTTCCTGATGAATCAACTTTACGAAAATATTATGTTTCTAGGTGCTATACGAGAACAGTAGAACGCATTAGAAGCCATCTTTTAAATCAATACATATGGATAAGCGTCGACGAAACGGTGGATATGTTAGGACGCTGTGTGATAAATGTTGTAGCTGGTGTACTACATCCAACTATTCCCTATACATCATATGTAATAGCAACAAGTGTTATAAATAGAGTTGATGCGGAAACAGTTGCTGAAACCATTGAGGAGAATATGCAAAAAATGCTTCATTCGGACGCCACGTACAAAGAAAAAATACTTTTATTTGTCAGTGATAGTGCTGCGTATATACTAAAAACAGGCAGACTATTGAATAAAACATATCCTAATATGCTGCATATTACTTGTGTAGCACATGCTCTCCACAGAATCTGTGAATATATCAGAGACACTTTTCCGGAAGTTGATAGACTTGTATCAGCTTTTAAAACAGTTTTCAGAAAAGCACCATTGAGAGTAGCTCTTTTCAGGGAAAAATTTCCATCTCTGTCACTGCTTCCCACTCCAGTAATAACTAGATGGGGAACATGGCTGGAAGCTACTAGTTATTATGCTGAGAATTTCGATAGTCTAAAACATTTCGTAACACTGCTAAAGGAGGATGCTATAAGTATTGGTGAGTGCAAGGAGCTCACACAAATCCCAAATTAAAAAAATTAGTTGTACTTTCTTCACGAACACTTTGGAAAATTGCCAAAACTAATCACTTATTTTGAAAATCGTAATCTCAAATTAAATGACGGATTAACCACATTAGATGTGGCTGTTAATAATTTGAAAAGTATTCCAAGTGACTTCGGATGTGGCCTTCGGCAAAAGTTTGAAGCAATTCTTAATAGAAATCCAGATTTAATTACATTGCAGCAATTATGTATGGAGACAATTCCACAAACTCTAACGGCTAAATATGAAGAAATAAAAGAATATTTTCAGTATGCACCTATAACCAGTTGCGATGTAGAAAGGACGTTTTCTATTTATAAGGATGTACTTAATTCAAAGAGAACAAAATTGACAGAAGAAAACCTTGAGAAACTATTGCTAGTCAATATTAATACTCCTTTACTCAACTTGAACGACAAAATGAACAAATAAAAATGTTCCAATTATAGAAATAAAATTAAAAACTTTAAAAATACAACTTTTCAACAAATACATATGTATTTCGTAATTTTATAGATCACCACCCGTTTGCTTTCCAATTATATAAATAAAATTAATTAATAAATATGTATTTCGTAATTTTAGATAGATAGATCACCACCCGTATGTTTTCCAATTATATAACTAAAATTAAAAACTTTATAAATACAACTTTTCAACAAATAAATATGTATTTCGTAATTTTATAGATCACCACCCGTTCGTTTTCAAATTATATAAATAAAATTAAATATTTTAGAAATACAGCCTTATCCAGTACTGCGCTGGGCTTTGCGTCATGTGGTAAGCGTGTCCGTTCTCTAATAATTATTGTATGTTTAAATGTATTCTTTGTCAATTGTGAAATAAATATCTATTTTTATCTGGATTCGTACTTTTTTAAAAATAAACTATCAAAAATTAAGTATAAATATATTCTTATATCTTTGACACTGTATTTTACAAATAAATGAGTATAGGGATTACATCAATTACTAATAAGTCTGGTCCTCAATTCGTGGCACATTTACAGGTACAAAACTAAACCCTTCGTTATAATTTCATGTTGGTCCCCAATTCGGGTCTGCCCAAGCGAGCTTATGTCATTCTGCTCCAATCCATTCCATTTCACAAAGCGGCTCCTACCACTTTCGGATAATCTTGCAGACATTTGCCAAGCATGTCCCATCATTAATAACTCTAAAACTATGAGAGATAAACATAGGGAAACCTATACCTGTACGATATACTTACTATAGCGTGCTCATCTACAGCCTGTACCATTTAAAAAAATCGATTTTTCTTTAATTAAAGATTACTTAAATAATCAATAAATTTCGAACACGCTGTAAGAGATTTAACAAATCTTTAGACATTACTCAGAATATTATACCTTTCGCTGTATCCAGTAGAAATATGACGTAGTTCTCATCAAATACGCCTGAGATATGTGGTTTTAAAAAGTATATTGAAAAAACAAAAAAATTTACAAGAATCAAAATAATTCAAAAACGGTTAACTTTTTGCAAAAGAAACCTTAATATAAAGTGTTATAGTACTTTACAAGGAATCCAAAAAAGCAATAAAAAATATAACATTCCATTTAAAATATCATAGTTGGCTATGACTTCCGGTATAACCGGAAGTTGTTCATGAGTGTAAATATTTTAGTTTAATACATTAAGTATCAAGATTACGTGCCACAAATTTTTAAAAGTATGCTACTGCGTTAACATAGAAAACTTCTAACGAACGTTTTACGCGAAAAACTCTGTAAATAGTATAATTAACTGTAAATGAGAACCAACGAGTATTAAATCTCACTTTACATGCAAATGTCGCCTAATATGTTGCGTTGATTTCTAGATTTCGACAAGCTAAATTTGTGCCAGTCTGCCGAAACGCTACACGTTACGTCGCTACTTTCTTAGTTGTTAGGATAATGAAAAATGACACCTATCCCGGAATGTGTGGATGCATTTCGTTCTTTTCACGAGTTTTTCATTATTCTAACAACCAGAAAGGTAGCGTTGCGACGTGTAGCGTTTCTTCATACTGATACAAACTTAGTTTGCCGAAATGTAGAAATCAACCAAACACATTAGGTGACATTTGTATGTAAAGTGAGGTTTAATATTCGTTGGTTCTCATTTAAAGTAAGTCCATTATATTAACTATGTATACTCGAAGTATAGAAGCGAAAAATTATATCTGTCCAGGATACTGTGGGTTGACAAGCTCCAATAAGAGCAAAATGCATCCACGCACGGGATATGCGTGATTTTTCACTAATTTTTCATTATGAATGGTCTGTATATAAGTATAATTTTAGATTGTACGTTAAATTTGGAATATTTTTTATTAAGTATACTTAGCAGATAGGGCCAATAATTTTCGAGATATTTGCAATTAAAGAGAAAAAAATTACATTTCAATGTGCGGCTTTAAGTTCCAATAATTCGAATGCGTCATGGCATCGCATAAAATAACTTGGCATGGCGTCTACACAAGGCGTGCCATGAGATACTTTTGTACGGAAATTATTCTAATATATACTGGCTGTTCGCGAAGTTTCGATGAAGTGAAACAAATTTGCGCTAAAAAATCTCGGGTTATTGTAAAACATGGATGCACATACTTATAGGGAACAGGGGCCACTCGGGAAAATTATAAGCCAAGGACGGGCCACTACAAAGAATACTTATTAACACAAATACTTTTATTTTTAAATAGTATGAATTACCACAAATGATAAAAATAAAAGAACATTCAAAAATGTTTGTTGTTAATTATGTAATCGTAATGTAATCTAATCATTACAATCTAACATTTCATGTTTATTATTTTGATGCATGGCAATGCATTGACCTAACAATTTTGTTTATATTTGGCTCCACATTACTTGTCGCTACACGTAAAATTGCTTCCAGATTTTCATTTGCCAGATGGTTTCAATTTTTTGGTTTTTTTAAGTTTCATCACTGAAAACGTTTGCTCACAAATATACGTCGATCCAAATAAGCTTGCGCATTTCAATGCATTTATTCGCAACTCTTTATAAGCGGTTTTGTCAACGCAACGGTAAAAGTTGAGTAAATTACCTTCATTAAACTTGTTTCGTAAATTATCGTCATTTTGCATGTCTATCAATTCCAGCTGTATTTATTCCGGTGCATTTTCGGGTGAAATGTTGAAAGGATTGCTGAAAATGTCTAATAGCGGTTTAACTTTTTTAAAGTCTAGAAAACGATCATGAAAAGCTTGTATTAAAATATCAATTTTTCAACATAAGCGAAATTGACATCAGTTTTATTGAATTTCTCCATAATTTTTTTGTAGTTCGGAAAATGGCTGTAATTAGCTGAATTGATTTGTGTCCTGAAAAGACTCAATTTGCATTGAAAGGACGAAACATGAGAGTATAACTGCGAAATCAATTGATCTTTGCGTTGGAGTCGCGTATTTAGGACATCCAAGTGATTTGATCAAACAGCCAATCAGGGTTGTCGAGTTCGGAAACGTCCTTTTTCTTTTCCGCCAAAAATTATTTTGATTTCTTCAATCAAGTTAAGAAACCGCTCTAGTGACAACTCACGACTTAGCCACCTTACTTCAGTGTCAAACAGGAGATCACCATATTCGCTTTCAATATCCTCGAGAAATTGTGTGAATTGTCGGTGATTGAGACCTTGTGATTTTATAAAGTTTACAGTAGGTACTACAACTTTCATCACATTTTCAAATCCCAATAATTTTGAACAGAGGGCCTCTTGATGTATAATGCAATGAAACTGCATTAATTTCTTGGTATCTATGTTTTCAGATTGTAAATACTCTTTTAACATAGTTATTATCCCAGATTTACTTCCAACCATTGAAGGTGCTCCGTCAGTCGTAACTCCGGATAATTTCGTTAAATCAAAATCCATTATAGAACATTTTTCCAGAAGAGCTTTGAGCATGTCACTCCCTTTGGTTTGACTTGTCAAAGTACTCATACCAATCAGTTCTTCACTCACTTTAAAATTTTGCGTTACACCTCGTAAAAATATTAAGAGTTGAGCAGTGGAACTTATATCTGTAATACTCAAAACTTTTCGATTTCGTAGCTAACTGCTCTTTTATATTAGCTGCTAATGTGGTAAGTCTTCTTTGAACAGTCATCCGATTTAGTTGAATTTTCTCAAATCTCTTTGCATCTTTCGGACACATTTTTTTTGCGGCGATATCTAAACACTGCTTAACAAACTCACCATCTTTAAAAGGCCGACAAGTTTTCGCTATTATTTGAGATATTTCGAAGCTAACTTCAGTAGCTGCTTGAAGCATCTTGAATTGGTTTTGTAAACATAGCTTGCTGGCCTATTAGTTCCCTTAGTAAAGTGGAAATTTTTTGCGTTCGAATTTCGCCGGTTAATTTGGTAAAAGTATGATGCTGGGTTTCATAATGCCTTTTCACATTATATTCCTTCGGAATAGAAACACTACTCTTGCATATTAAATAGACACTTTTGTTATGCGATGAAATAAAAAAGTATTTTTCGGTCCAGATATCTTGAAACTGTCGATTTTCATCTTCAACCTTACGACTGCGTTTTTTACTGGGGCCTGGTTTATCCATATCCAAATTGATATTATATTGTTACGTAGGAACGAGTAGATGCCAAGTTCGAACGACGAAATATTTATTCTTCACAGACTCGAACGACGAAATATTTATTCTTCACAATTCAAACAATATAACGTTCGCTTGCCGTAGTTAAAGCTTAACTGCTCCGATTGCGGGCGATGCGTTGTATTTATACTAGTTACCTTACATCGAGAACCTACCGCATTGTTCGGGGATAATACCGACGTGTTTCGCGAATCTTCGAGTAATCTATACAATAGTTGGTTCGACAGATTTCTAGTCACGTAACAATATGCTTGGAACGACGAGGAGCTTACCTGTCCTACGTAGTAAACCTGAACCTGAACCTGAAAGTTAGAATAAAATAAAATGTTAAGAAATATTGATTTGAATGGATTTTTACCTACTTTTGTAGTTTTTCGAACAATTTTTAAAATTCGTTGGGGGCCGCATAAATATCGACTGTGGGCCGCATGCAGCTTGCGGGCCGCGGTATGTGCATCGCTGTTTTAAATGGAGCGTCTTATAATTTTTTAAATAGTCATATTAAGTGCTAACACCTATCTTTTTTGTTAAGTATCTCCTATACCTACCTTCAATATTTTGGAATATATTTAATTTTTTTTAAAAATCAATTTCTCTATACATTAAAAATCATAGCAACCACGAAGAATCGCAGTAACTATAAAAAAACTTGATATAATATACTGTAGTCCTGTCAAACCACCCGCAAAGTTGTAACGCTACGTTTGTTGATCTCTAATGCATTATTGTTGCTATTGTTTCTGTTATTGTTCATGTTCTTATTATTCGTTTCCACGTTTTATCGTTATTTCATTTATTAAATTATTTTAATAGTAATGAATAATGAATGTCCTCCTTTCCTAATAAAATTTAATGTTCATTTTACTTTAAAAAAATATAGGACCTATGTCTTCTTGACATAGTTCTCCAGATTCCATTTTTTTGCGGATGTAATGGTGATTCAATAAAGTTATGAGGATTTTCATCAGACCACCTACACATGTTTTTGTGAATTAATGTATCCGGAAACGTGAAACCACGATTTATCTGAGAAAAAAAATACTCGATAGAAATATCATTATTGTTCAAAGTGTTATTGAACCATACACAATAACGGAGCCAATTGAAGTGGCTCATTGGCAGATGCTCTTGAGCTGATGTTATTTTATATGGGTGTGGACTATGCAGATCTTTTTTCACAGGTACATGACAAGTCGAATGGATAGTTGAGTTTGTTGTGCTAAGTAATGTATTGAGGATTTTGGTTCATTGTAAATTATTTATTGTATATTTTCAATTGTGTTTCTTAGGTATTCCTCTGGCATCATTTCTACTAACACACCCTGTTTCATAAAATAAAGTCACACAAGGATTAAGCTTTTACGGAATTGGGTCGTATTCGGCAGCAACTTCTGGATATTCAATTCGAAATTTAGCTGAACATTCATCAATTGAATAAAACCAAATCTCTTTGGCCATTTCGAAAGTACGATTCGATAATAAACCTTTTGTGCTCTTGAGAAAATGGAATTGTTCGTGACTAATATTAACAATTAACAAGTTTGTTTTCAAAACATAATTCATATTTAGGGTAAAACAAAATAACAAATTAAATACGCAGATGACTGCTAAATGCAAGGACATAACTGACGGCTGATTTGTTTAATTTAGTTCAGATATGCAGTTTGGCTTCAAGGCTAGAGGTAATTCTTTTTGAACGCACGATGTATACTTTTTAATAGTAAGTACACATATGGTACATATTGTTTTATCAGTTGTAATTCCCGGAATGTGGAAAAAACTATAATTGTATAAATTGTAAGGCTGTGTACACTTTACTTTTTAAATCCTCGGTAACTGTTTGTTAAATGAATAAATATATTTATTTACACTATACCGGGTGCGGCAATAGTGTGTCGGCGGAGCTTAGTATGAAAATTAATAAAGTTGTAGCAATGAAATTTTACGTTTACATGTAGTATGCTACAGTGCATTTTCTATTTTTATTTATATATTTACAGGCTGTACCAAATTTCCGCAACCACTTTTTTTTCTGTTAATTTTTTAGTTAATAAAAAATTATATTCTCAATGGGGTTTAAATATTAGCGGGCCACGGGAACGTTTCAACGTTATTGTTATATAGCCGTGTTCTAACAACATTAGCCGTACGTACAGGACAATTATCATGTTGGTAAATAAAATTTTCCGGATATAATTTTCAAACAGACGGTAACATTACATTTTCTAATATATGGCTATAGTTATCAGCATTGAACCGCCCGTCTACTTTGCAACAAACTCCTAGCCCCTTATAACTGCACCAACCCCATACATTGACGTTGAACCGTCCACTCCTTTGTACTGGATATACAGTGTGGTCATAAAGTTTGGAACCAAGCTTATAACCGCATTATTTTACATTTTTAGGAAAAACGCTCGGACAGGTAAATTTTCTTTTTTAAAACGCCATCTTTTGACATACAATTTTTTTCTATGACGTCATTGGTTTTCGAGTGATGACGTTATCAACACTTTCTTTAAATGGCAACCATATTATTTTTTTCTCGTTTTTGGTAGATCTTTATATCCACCAAATAGTGGAAAAAAAATGATGTAAATTTAGAAAAAAATACGAAAATTTTATTTTTGTACAAAATTAAAATTAAATTAAAAAAAATACATCTGAACTTAAATTTATTGTAACAGTTAACGTAAATTTTCAAAATGGACCCCACCAACCAACTGACACTGTCCTAGCTGAGTGTAAACACTTCATATACTCGCCTCAATTATGTCTGGGGATATTTGTGTAAGTTCTACGCGAATTCGTTCTTTTAAATCTTCTAAATTGTTCGGTTTGTTAAAATACACTTTCGATTTCAAATAACCCCACAAAAAAAGTCTAATGGAGTCAGGTCAGGAGAACGAGGTGGCCATTCTATGGCGCCTCTCCGTCCAATCCATTTATTGGGAAATATTTCGTCAAGATAGTGGCGAACCTCTACACCATAATGGGGAGGCGCCCCATCTTGTTGAAACCAAATATTTGGATGGGGTACATCACCATCCTCGTGATTTGGGAAAATAACAGCGAGCGCTGGAACCAGTTCAAATCTTAAAAATTCTAAATATTGCACAGCAGTCAAATTTCCTTAAAAAAATATGGTCCTAAAATGCGTCGTCCAATCATTCCAAGCCATACGTTAACTTTTCCTCTGCGCTGAGTATGACACGCTTGAGTCCAATGCGGATTGTTCTGCGACCAATATCTGCAATTATGGCGGTGAACAGATCCATTTAGGCAGAACGTAGCTTCATCTGAGAAGACGATGTTTTCCAAGAAATTTGGATTTTGGTCACAACGTAACATTACGTCTTCACAGTACTGCAGTCGACGATCTTCGTCATCCTCATGTAATTCCTGTACAAGTTGAACTTTGTAAGGACGATAGTGTTCTTTTTTAAATAAGTTGACGACAAATGAGTGAGCCACCTGATTGGCTAACGCAAGTTGTCTGGTGGAAACATGATGCCTTTCTTCTGCTTCTAGAAGCACATTTAATTTCACATCTTCTCCTACTTGAGGTCTACCTTGCCGTGGTCGATCTTTTACGGATCCAGTTTCGGTAAACTTTTCAACTAGTTTTGTCACCGTAGACCTGGTAATCGGAGGTCTATCAGGGTGTTCATGGTTAAACAAATCGCATGCTTCTGCATGCGTTCTTTGTCTGTCCCCATACCCAACCATAATTAAAATTTCGATTCTTTCTCGCTCAGATAAATGTGCCATTTTTATATTAGCGAAAATGAACAATTTTTACGCAATATCTCAAAAATTTAACGTCAAAAATAGAAGTAAAAAATTCAACAATGTTGTCGCCATAGAAACAATTTCAAACTAAAATTTTTGTACATAAATTGTATAAAAAGAAGCAAGAATGTCATAAAGAAATATCTTGTAAAAAAGTGCGTGTTTTTGTTTTTGTAATTTTTTTGCATAGTAACATGAGTACATGTGCTTTTGACGATCCGGTTTGTTCAAGAAGAATATTTAAGTCCACACACAAGACAGAAGTGTGAAAAAAACTTACTTACATATTTCAGTAAATTTTGTAAGCTTAATTAGTTTTTGAAATCTTCAATTTTTGGGCGATAATTTTAATTAAGAAATGGTCTGCCACATCATGTCAATTTTTTAAATAAATTAAACTTCTTTGGCCCTTTTTTGTGAAACTATTTAATGTTAAATAAGTAATTGGCCGATTGGGAAGACGAATTTCTTTTGACCTGGAGCGAATAACGCAGATTACTATTGATCGCAAAGCATTTACACTCGGCTGGGACAGTGTCAGTTGGTTGGTGGGGTCCATTTTGAAAATTTACGTTAACTGTTACAATAAATTTAAGTTCAGATGTATTTTTTTAAATTTAATTTTAATTTTGTACAAAAATAAAATTTTCGTATTTTTTTCTAAATTTATATCATTTTTTCAAAAAAATTGTGATGCAATATATCAATTGTTTTATATAACTATTTAGTGGATATAAAGATCTACCAAAAACGAGAAAAAAATAATATGGTTGCCATTTAAAGAAAGTGTTGATAACGTCATCACTCGAAAACCAATGCCGTCATAGAAAAAAATTGTATGTCAAAAGATGGCGTTTTAAAAAAGAAAATTTACCTGTCCGAGCGTTTTTCCTAAAAATGTAAAATAATGCGGTTATAAGCTTGGTTCCAAACTTTATGACCACACTGTATATATATACTGTTCATTAAATCGACCATTATACCATTATAGATTGAAATAGCTTTTCGACATTTTTCCAAAAAGAAGCGTCGGACGGCACTTCACTGGTGTGTGCTGGATAGCACGTGTCGAGATATGTGTATCTCATGGAAGTTGGGAAGAAAGAGTTTTATGTCGTAGAGAACTCGTGGTTGAAAAAAGTAATTTTTATGACCCAGTTTTAAGGGTTCTGTTAAACCAGTAATATCGAAGCTGGCGATATGTTAAGATTAATATCATTAAAATATTCCTTGTGAAAAGACTTTAAAATATCGGACATCATATGATTTAGATGAAATTCACAATAGTGATTTTAATTGTGGCTATTAAAATATGTCAGTATTAAGACGGGGTCGATATAATTTTGGCATTTAGGAAAAAATAGCTCGATAATAAATTAGAATTACTACTAAATAATTAGAAGAGACGTCGTACATAATTAATAATTAAATTAAAATTTATCATAGAAATTCGAAACGAACGCTCCATAATATGAATAAATGAGTTGGTCGTTCAATCGCAGGTAGATAGCTTTCGGAGGGCTGTGATTTATGACCTGTACTATACCAAAAAAAAAAGGTTTTCTTGTCCAAATACGAATTGTATCAAATATGCGGAAAAAATGGCTTGAAGTTTTTTAAGTTCGATATATTATTGAAAAATATAATTTAAAAACGGAATTAAAAACAATACAAATGAACAACTTTCGTTTTAAGAGGAAACAGATATCTCAAAGACACGATTTTCAATTGCTTTTTGTGATATAATTGTCGCATTAAGGAGAAAAAATACTAAATACATCTTTACCTCTAACTAAACTCTTAGCTCCAAGAATATTTTACCAGTAATTATTATACTTATTACAATGTCATTTGTATGGAATCTAGCTCATAATTCCTTGGAAAAAATCTATAATTTATATAATCACAGTAATCTTTCAGAATATCATCAACGTTAATGGCTATTATGGTTCGATCGATTTAAAGTAATAGGTCGTTTTCTTTAAACACGTAATTTTAGTCACCGTATCAAAAGTAATTCCTGTAAAGCATCCAGTAATCTCCATTTACTTGTTCAATTTCACAAAAGAAATGCTCTCTGTAAATACGCAGCCGTTAAAAATACGCAAAGAGAACTTAATGGATGTTATTTCATATGGAAGGCTGTCGTATTAGTTGCGTTACAATAACGCGTAACGCATTCCGCACATAATGAACAAATTTATTACTATTATCACAATGATTTGCTATTTACCTATATCGTTGGTATGTTTATTACTATTATAAACATTTTCTCACGTAACAATGTATTGTAAACGTTTCTGTAAACGAAGAAATTGGAAAGGAGATAACAGGAAATAGTTTCGATGCTCAGAAGCTTGGAAGATATTGATTAGTTTTAAAGGAAAGTCATTTCACAAAAGATCTTATTGTAAATTAATATATTACAAAAATAAATGCACTGAAACGAACATATTGGTTCCCAGCAGGCAATAAATGACTGGTTGGTACTTAATCCCTGTTATCAATACGTAAACTGGTTCCTAAACCCGCAAAGGGCGTTGTTAAATTGGTTTCAATCAGTGGCGGCTCGGGGTGATTCACATAGGGAGTGCATAATTTCAAAATTAAAAAGTGTAATACGAAAACGCTTACCCAATCCTTATAAATTTCACCGACGTACTGTTCCAGACAGGTACTGTTCATTGTAGAGTTTGTTTTGAGGGAATAGTAAATATTACACTACACAGTTTAATTACATCTGACGATAAACGAAGTCCATTTTACGTGTCTTTGACTTGCAGAACAGTTCTATCACTTTTTCATTAAAGTTTGGGAAATCATTTATACATTCCTTTTCACAAGATAACATAGTAAGGGCATTTAATCTCTCTTCTTTCATTGTATTTCTCAGGAAAGTTTTTATTCTCTTCAACCGTGAAAACTGGCGTTCCGCTTCGGACGTTGTCATTGGGATTGTAATGACAATTTTTAAAAGCGTAACAACTTCATTAAAGGTGTCGCTTATCCATCCAGCAGAAGACCTAGCAGACCTACAGCACCGACTTCTATATTTTGCCTAAATTCTTCTCTAGAATATAGAACGCTTAATTCAGTTCGTAGTCTGCTTTCATTGAGGCATGGATAAAATTTTACTGCTTCTTTAAGACAATCTTCCGGAATTTTTTTTTGAAAAGAGGAGAACTGTTTAAAAGAAATTAAGTTTGCTAATATTAAGTGTCCTGTATACCGAAATCTAGTTTTTATTTCTAGCAAAATAATATCGCACACTTTAATAGTTTCCCTCCTTCTTTGGCTACCATCAGTTACTCTTCGCCGCTTTGATGGTCGAGGAGTCAGTTCTGGGTCATTTTGTTTAACCAACTGATTATTTGTGTCAGCGATTTCGGTTCGAATTTTTCCAAGCGCGTTCAAAATTATCTAAATTATTCTTGATTTTTAATGCATCTGCATTGACATTTTGTAATTGATTAAACAATATGTCCACATGTGGCATAATTTTATGAAAGAAAGTTAACCCATAGATAAAATTTTTCTCCTCTAAAATTCGCAAATTGACACTAGCTTGATGAATGGTAGTTTGTAAACTAGCTTCTCCCTCGATTTGTTCTAGAGCTTCAATTATTTCTTCTCGGTGCTCATCTATTGTATTTACTGTCCTAGAATTGAAGTTCCATCTTATTTTTGAAGAACGAGGTAAGCTTTTTCTTCCAATTCTTCCAATCTTGCAGCTCGTTGTGGTGAAGTGGAGAAAAATGTACACAATCCCGTCAGATTGGCAAAAAAATTCTGCAATTACTACTGCTCGATGTAGTATGTGACATAATTAGATTTGTCTGATGTGCATAACAATGTACAAAATTAGCCCTTGGATACTGGTCTTGGACATGTCTTTGCACGCCGTTAATAGCACCACTCATTACTGCTGCCCCATCATAGCTCTGTGCAATCAGTTTTTCTGGGTCATCAACAAGCAAACTAATTTCGTTAAGGATGGAGGCAGATAAAGAATTAGCATCATGTCCACTAGGCAGAAGAAATTTCCAAAATCTTTCGACCGGTCTCGCGTTCACAATATATCTTAAAACAACCACCAACTGAAACTGATTGGAAACAACTATGGTTTCATCAGCTATCACAGATATGAAGTCGGTCGCTTTAATTTCACTGGCAACTTGTTCATGATACACGTTCAACATTGCATGAAGCAGCTCATTCTGTATCGTTTTTGATAATCCCTTAAAAACCGGTGCTGCTTCGATGTGATCTCTGAGCGATTTATCCAATTCTGCCGTAAAATTTATCAATTCCCGAAAAATGCCCTTGTTATTCGACGTTTGCTGTTCATCATGACCCCGAAGTGCCAGTTCAAACGCGCCACAAAATCTAATGCATTTTATTATTAAATTTAACACATGCCTATTTTTTGTTACCTTTTCATTGTGTTGTTGAATTGCTTTTCTATATGATGAATCTAAAACATTCTGAATGTTATTTTTTCCTAACATTCTTTGACTAAATATATTTTTCAAATGCCCTTTGGAATTTTCATGTTTACTAATTTTAGCACTAAGATGAATTAAGTCTCTTATTCCGTTCTTTGACCAAGACGGTTCACCACCAAACAAAAGACACGGAAAACAAAACAAAGTATTTTTAATTTCACAGCCACAAATCCAGTCATTTTTCTGATAAATATTCATTTTGAATTTTCTTATAACGTCTTTACCTTTAACAGATTGTTTATTTTCTAAACATAATTGAGGCATCGGCCGTTTAAGATTTTTTACTGCGATTTTTTCATTATACGTTAAACGCGAAAACGCGTTGTTTTCTAAAAATGACACGGAGTTCATCGCAATAACGCCCGAGGGCAGTCTGGTTTAGTTGCTCCAACGCTATGTATTATACGACATTGAAGTACGGCAAAATACAGTTCTCCCCGCCATCAATGTAATGTTAATGCCTTAACAGAGCAAAGGTAGGGCTTTGCTCAGTATATCTGTGACGACGCTCGGTGTATGTACGTTGTTAGCGTGCCACGTTCCTCGTCAATAACTATGAATACATAATATACATAATAAATAAATACTTTCACAGTTAGTCGCCGCTTGGTTTGTTTTGTTTCATAATTCCAGGGGGTGCAATTGCTCACTAGCTCTCATTAAAGAGCCGCCACTGGTTTCAATTAATATAATATATTTACATCTTTCCCGAAACAAAATTTAAATATGTCGAAACAAGAAATAAAGTAAATATTGCTTTCTACATTTTACGATGCTAATTATTCGAAGTTTTTAATAAAAATTCACCCTTAAGCCGGATTCGAACCCACGTCCATGGTTTGCCGTGCCATTGCTCTTGTCACTAAGCTATTAAGGACTATGGTTCCGAATACATCGGGAACGCCTCAAATTACATTACGGAAACACAAATTAATTACATTTTCGCGATGTAATGTGAATATAAATATTGCTTTCTACATATTACGACGCTAATTATTCACAATCATAACCTTAAATTATCACTATGACTACTGACTTATAGCAAGAAAAGAACTGACACTAGTATCGCAAATATATCCACAAGACATGATGGTTGCTAAGGACAGAGGTTTGGATTTCGTTGCAAATATTCTACAGTTTACATATATCATTACAAAGATAATTTGGGTGGCTATCATCATAATAACAAGAAAGTATAGCAATCTATTTAAAAGAGAAATTGAAAGTGGTTGCGGAAATTTGGAAAATGTACTACATGTGTACGTAAAATTTCATTGATACAACTTTATTAGTTTTCATGCTAAGCTCCGCCGACACACTATTGCCGCACTCGCTATAAAAATAACTATTTTTTATTAATTAGTACGTGCACATTATATTAAAATTATAAATTTCCCACATTATAAGGTAAGTGGCCTAAATTCAGACACTGTCCGAAATTCAGACATGTTTCATTTTATTTCGTTAAAATAAGAAATCTACATTATTTGAAACCATTCTGAGACATCTTTTAGTACAAGGCAATATTATATTTACCATTCCAAAATCGATTGCTGTTCTAC
The DNA here is from genome assembly GCA_935421215.2 of Melolontha melolontha. Classification (NCBI taxonomy): domain Eukaryota; kingdom Metazoa; phylum Arthropoda; class Insecta; order Coleoptera; family Scarabaeidae; genus Melolontha; species Melolontha melolontha. Next base: position 14,953,902 of record OW285236.1, read on the forward strand.
CGACATTATGGTGGTTAATACCTAACCTACAAAGTGATTAGCTCATGGCGTCGTACATGTTGCGTCCAACTCACGCGTTGTTCTAATAAGGTAAGCAGAATTAGACTATTTTATGTTTTGATGTAGGATGCACATAATTAAGAAAATTTGAATAACATTCGTTGAGATCGAATGAAAAGCCTTCAAAGTTTCATTTTAACGTAGTAGATATACCATTTTACGAGCTCTTGTTAAAAAAAAATAAGATGTCGAAATTAGGTACAAATTAACAATCCGTTTCGTAATTCCGACATGGGGTGTCGGAAACGGGTACATGATAAAAAGTAACAAATATCGCTCCTTCTCTTTCATTCCAACTAAAATAATATACTTTAAATATTTCCACATGTTTCAGTTCATTTTAAGCTTTGCGTCCAAATTCCGACACGGATGTCGGAATTAAGGACACGAAATGTTTGAATTAGGTACCTACTTAGGTACCTATCTATTTTTTTTTGTGGATGTACCTACTTTGGTACTTAAATACTTAACTATACTTATAATACTGAAGCATGTTCCTTTTTAACAGTATGTCAAAAAAAAACTGCAAATATAGTCAAGAAAATTTAAGACAGGCTTTAAATGCAATAAAAAATGGCACACCCTGTGTCACCGCTTCTAAACAGTATAAAATTCCACGAACCACTCTAATTGGAAAAATTAAAGGCATTTACCCCGAAGAGTGTCGCAGTGGGGCACCTTCGGTGTTAACGGTAAACGAAGAAAATATATTATCCGAGATTATTAATATGGGGCGCAAGGGTTTTCCTGTTTCAAAGGATCAACTGTTAGATAGTGTTTCCCTTTTGGTGAAAAATTTGGGGCGATCTAACAATTTTACGAATGGAAGGCCGGGCCGCCACTGGTATGATTTATTCTGCAAAAGACACCCTGAAATTAGTGAACGAATAGCACAAAACTTATGTGCATCTCGAGCAGCAGTAAGTAAAAGCAAAATAGAAAATTGGCACAAAGAAATAGAAAACTATTTTATTTCATCTGGAATTAATATTACTGATCCTAAAAGGGTATTTAACACGGATGAATCTGCATTTTTTTGTCCCCAAAAGAACGTAAAGTTCTTGCCAAGAAAGGAAGTAAATCACTACATGATAGATCCGGTGACGATAAAGAATGTTTGACGGTCCTGATTACTGTTAATGCTGCTGGTCAACTAGCTCCACCAATGGTGATATACTCTTACGAAAGGATACCTAAGCATATAATATCACATGTGCCTAAAGGTTGGGGAGTTGGAAAATCAAAAAGTGGTTGGATGACTGCTGAAACCTTTTTTGAATATGTTACAAACATTTTTTATCCTTGGCTTATATCCGAGAATATAGAGTTTCCCGTAATATTATATTTAGACGGGCACAAATCGCATGTCACCTTACCTTTGACAGACTTTTGTAGAGAAAAGCAAATAGTCGTAATAAGTTTATTACCAAACTCCACCCACATCTTACAGCCCCTGGATGTGGGACTATTTAAATGCTTGAAAGCAAAATGGAAGCATGAAGTTAAAAATTATAAAATAGCTAATAACTATAAAAGTTTAACGAAAGATGCATTTGCTTCCGTTTTAGGTATCGCTGTAAAATCCATCTCAAACATGGAAAATATCTTTAAAAATTCTTTTAAAGTTTGTGGTCTGTTTCCTTTTAACGCAGATAACATAGACTACAGTAAACTGATTAATAATGAAGACAATGCTAACTTGAGAGACGTAAAGGGGGAAGATCCTGAAGTAGTACAGCATTTACGATATCTTGAAAGTTATATTGAACCAGAAGTACTTAATAAATGTTACGAACTAATGGGTGCAGAATGGACAGGTGAAAACGAAGATAGTAGTTTGTATAATATTTGGTACAAAATGCATCGTAAGTCTGGTTTACCTTATAACAAAGAAATAGTTGCGAATGTTGCAATAGATATAGAAGAGGGCTTGATTTTAGAAGAGGGCTGGGAAAATTTAATCGTATTGAATGATAATGTGGAAAATGATAATGTGGCAACTGAAAAAATAGCTCCATTAGTATGTATTGAAAAAGAGAGAGACGTTATGACCGAAACAACGAACAACATGGATGTAGAGGATATAATATTAGGTATGACACATGAAAAGGCACATCTTGTGAAAGTTACCGAAACAGAAATGATGATGGAAATAGAAAATGAATGTGCTGTGACAGAAATTGAAAACGCACTAACTACTGAATTCGAAATGGAGGATAAAAATACTGTTTTAGAGGATGTATCAGGTATGACACCTGCTACGAAAGTTACTGATATAGAGAGAGAGAAAAATATTAATGCGTTAAATGTATCAACTGAAGAAGACCTTCTATGACAGAGGTTGAAAAGTTAATATCTAATGTGAACGACATGGAGAATATATTAGAGGTAATAGAAACTATTAAAAATACGCCAGAAAAACATGTAGAGAGCATTGAAAACGAGTTACCAAGAGAGCAAAGAAACGAAAATGCGGAAAGCCAGGATCCTTGCAGAAGTACTAAACGTTCTTTAGTGTCACACTCAGGAGTTATAGCACCATCTCCATTTAAAAATAAACTATTCTGGCTTGAACCAACTAAAGAAGTGAAATCAAGAAAGAGTCGTGTTAAAGTTCCTTCTGTTGGGACATCCGATGCTTGGAGAGAATACGTTGCGAAAAAAGAAGAAGAACAGAAAAGAATCATTCAAGAAAAAGAAGAAAGAAAGCGAAAAAGAGAAGAAAATAAGAAAATGCGTGAAACAAATATTAAAAAATCAAAAACAAGAAAAAAAAAGATCCAACAAGATGTAGAAGTAGAAGAAAACATGGAGGAGCACTCAGAGACCGAAGAAGACTTATCTCAGGATGTAGACGAGTCAAAAAATAATCAAAATACAAATAATGTTGATGGAGAAACTGAAGTTGGTGAATTACAAATTGGCGATTTCGTAGTTGTCAATTATTTGGATGAATATTATCCGGCACAAATTACTGATAAAAATGAAGAAAAAGTCTTAGCTAAAGCAATGGCTAAGGCTGGTACAGATAAATGGAAATGGCCCAATGTGAAAGATGAAATTTGGTATGACTATGATGAAATTGTTCAAAAAATCGAGCCTCCCGTGGAAATAAATAGAAGAGAATTTTTTTCTGTTAAAGATTTAAAGAAACATGTTTAATGCCAGAAATTTGTTTGCAATGTTTTTGTTCAAAATGTTAATAAAAAATATAATAAAACCTTATTGCTTGGTATTTAGTCTGAATAACGTTCCACTAAATGTCTGATTTAGGATCACTGTCGGAATTGCATTCACTAATGTGTCTGATTTCAGAACAAATTACACTCTTCGTGTCGTAATTAGGTGATACTGCCAATATTGAAAAAAAAAACTAAAAACATTAACTTCTATAAACATATATCATAAATTAATGGCCAAATATTCTAAAAACCATTATTACTTTCATAAAACTAACCCCGACTAGCGTCATTGCATAATTGTGGCTTCTATTGTACTAAATGTAATAAAAATACCTTAAGATGTCTGAATTTGGGCCATCTACCTTAATTTAATAACTACATACGAGTAAATATGCTTGACAGAATGGAATACCGTGGTAAAACGTAAATCAATTCAATTGCGGTGGAGTCATAATATAGTAAATATGACTAGAAATTCAAAAAAGGCTGCACCCATCACTACGAGTGGCTCGTTTAGTTGACCCGTAATTGATTATAAATAAAACTAATTGAATGGATGGAATTTGACACATTGTTGCATGACATTGTTAATATAACTGACAGTACAGACACAATCAAGTTTTAGTTGTTTATGGCGTTAGCTAACATGTTTACTTCGTTAAATATAAAACCGCTTTGCAGTATCTCTTCAATTATGTTCAAAAAAAGGTAAAATCCAGGTCAAATTTGAATTGTCCTCCTACGCCAATCTTTTTTTTGCGATGTATAATAATTCTTTTTATTTGCTTTAGGTCGCTATCATGTACGAATCGAAGGAACTGGTATTTCTCCTAGCATAATACCATTTATTACTATTATTGTTATTAAACACGCATCTATATTCGCTATCCCTTGAATTTTGTAGAGGTTTGAATGCGATTTTAAGAGTATCATCCCCATGACAACACCTGCTGACCTGTTTAACTGTGTCCGCGCATACCTGCATGTTTTATCTTTTCTTTACATATTTGGGTTGGGAATGGAATGATATTAGTTATGGGTAGGGCGACAAATATAATGTTTGCTATTATTATTACTAAAAACATATATATATATATATATATATTCCGCTACTTGCGACGGTCAATCAACTTCTAACATATTTCATAGGGTATAGGTAAATTGCACGCCAAATCCCCAGGTCAATGTAATCTTATAAGTATTTTGCACTTCGGATTCTTCATTACCTGTTTAATTTGACCGGCAAATTGCACTCTAAACATGAATTAAATAAAAACTAGGAATTTTCTATTATATTTTATTTCTATACATATAGTTATAAAATTTAACATAAAAATACACAAAAAAGGTTTAAGTATATCAATACGTTAAGCACGTATTACGCATTTATTACAAATGAAACAGACATGCAATATACATATCTGTAACTGTAAACATGGACAATACACCTCGTATTTTCAGCATTTACTTCTGCTTAAGACACGTGTTTCTGCCATTTACTATTAGGCGTCATCAGTTAAGCTAGTGAAGTAATTAATTAAAGCTCTTCATGAGTCGTTGGATTTTGTTTTGTGGTCGGAGTTTCCTCCATTTCCACTCCATTGTTTCGTATTTCCCAGGGTTGTGACGTGTTTGTGTCTGATTAATAAATAATCGTGTGTTGTTGTGTGTTTTTGTGCGGTCCTGTGTTGTATGTGTGTAGTCTTTGTGTTTGTCGCTTTTTTGCGTTTAAGTCACTGGTCATCGGTTTTTTGCGTTTCAGTCATGTGTGTGTTTAATGTTTGTTGTTGTAAAGTGTGATTATTTTCTGTGTTTACGTTACGAAGTATTGTATCTGTTGTGTTGTTGCGTTTGTGGAGTGTAATGTTATTAGCATGTTGCCTAAGGTAAGTGCTAGTTCGTCAATTGTGTTAGGTGTTGTGCTTTTTTGTTTTTGTGTCCAGGGGTTAGTTGTTGGGGGTGGTGCTGGTATGTATTTGGGTTTGGGTGTGGTTTTGTTTGCAGGGTTGTTAGGACAGTTTATGAATGTTGATAGGTGAGGACCACCGCAGTTTGCACACTTTGGTGGGGTTGTTTTCGTTTTTGTACATAAGTGTGTTGAGTGTTCGTCTCCGCATTTCATACATTTGTAGTGTACATTACAGTTTTTTTGATGGTGTCCAAAAGTCTGGCATTTGTGGCATTGTATTATGTCCGTCCGTTTGTTTAGTGGTTCGATTTTAATTGTGAGTCCGCAGCAGCAATTGAAACGTGTAAAATTGAATGTGTTCTGTGTCGAGTATGTGTTTAAGTGTACGGTAGTCTTCGTCAGTTTTCGGTTCGATGTGTATACCAGGTTTCACAAGTTTGTTTTGTACGGTGTTAATGTTGTGTGTTTTAAGTATTTGTCGTATATGTGCCCATTTGTCTTTTTCTGTTATTATTATTGGTGCGATTTTGTGTGTTTTGCGTGTTTCGGTGTTTGTGTTTTGTGTGGTGTTTGTTTTGTCACTACCCTGGGTGTGCTGTCTGATGTTGACGGTTGTGGGGTGATTTCGGTTGTTTCATCTTCCATTTTTTCCTCGGAGTTGGTTCCTAGGGCACTGTAGGAGTTTTTTGTTTCGATTGGTCTGCTTGTGTGGCCAGTTTTCTGTTTTTTTGTTGCTTTCTTCGGGTTTGTGAATTGGATGTTGCTTAAGTTTGGATTATTCTCTTCCGGTTGTTTTTTGAGCGGTTTTACTGAGCTTATATCATCTTTGGGCAGTTCGTAATCTTGTAATTCTATATCTTGTAATTCTATAGTCGGTTCGTCGGGACTTACCATGAATATTTGCGGTGATTTATGCAAAAGATCTTGAATATCTTCTTCGAGTCCGGTTTGAAAAATTATGGTTTCCGCGTCCTCAGGTTGTTGTGGAGTACATTTTCTTTTGAAACTAGGTGTCAGCGTCAGGTTAGTAATAATAGTAGTATGTCGTCCGGCCATTGCTTCCGGGTTCGCTTGACGATGTATCGTCGTCGGTGCTCTCAAATACAATACTGCTGGAACAGAGATCGCAGTGAGAATGTGTAATTAAAGCTTAAATCGCCTATAAGGTATAGCAAATTTTGCCCTATCAGGTAGCACCATATAATATAGTGACATCTGACGGACGAAAGAGACTATGCCGAAAATGGCAACCCTTCCCTTGACCGGCTATGCTGGTACAGAAGGGAAGAAAAGATATATATGTAAGTCCATTAACACGATGCCAGATCGCAGTCTGGCCATCTGGTATCGTGTTAATTAACTTACACCTATATATGTACGTTATTCTACATAAGAAGAAAATGAATAAATACCCTTAAAGCATACATTTTAGGTAGTGAACTAAATTATTCATAAAGGATTCTTCTATCAATGAAATGTAGTTCGTCTCTATAAACAATCTACTTTTTGCTATATCTATACACCTAACTACAATGTTTGTGAATATTGAAAATGTTGCTTAATTATCCGATTCTTCTACTGAACTCGATAAATCATTTGGATTTATAATAATTGGTTCGACTTCAACATCTATTATGTGTAACTCTGTTCGTACCAAGTTTTTTTTCCCAAGTACTTGTATCACACTGTTCTAATGATTCACCCAACATAGCTAAGACTTTTCATCCCCATAACTATCCCGGCCAATATTTTTATTGCAATACCCCTTTGCTGAAGTCCAAATAGTTCAATTGCATTAAAATCAGAATGATATGGAGGTAGTCTCAACACTTCGTGGCCCTCTTTCTGCAATACTTTATCAATAGCATATTTTTTATCAGGCTTATTCCTTTTAACTAAATCTAAAATTTCATATTTCATCAAATTATTTGGAAACATTATTTTATTGTTTGTAAACCAATCTAGAATATCTTGCTTTCTTGATGAAGTATTAGGGACTTTATTAATAACAACACTATAATATGGGGATGATCCGTTATAATAATTGAATTTTTTGGTATGGTTGGCATAAGTTGAGCTCTGCAGTTTTCGTGTTTTGAAATTTTCGACTATTAAATTCACGGTAGAAAAGGAAAATAATGACAAGATACCATTTTTAGATACATTGGTAATTAGAAGTAAACATAAAATAGGAATCGATATTTTCCGGGAAGACGGCAATGTCAATAGATTCATCACCGCGAATTCAAACAGTTTTCAACATAAGAGAGCTTCTTTTAATTTCTTAGCCAATCGGTTACTAAACTTTCTTTTAACAAAAGAGAGATACGAAATAGAACTAGATATCATTCAAAACATCGCGAGGTATAATAGCTTTGACATAGGAATAATTAATAAGTTAATTAGAAAAACGAATTTACGATAAGACAATCCGCGAATCCAAGTTTGATATCTCAACGCAACCAGGAGAAAAAGTACATGTGTTTAGCATACTATCCAATCACGAAAAACATTAATAGAGTTGTTAAAGAACAGGGTTTTCAGTCCGAAAGTCTCCTAGATAATACCAAAGATGGAGTTACTTTGAATTTGAAATCAGGTATATATGAAGTTAATTACGGCGATTGTAATTTGAAATATATAGGTCAAATGAAACGCTCAATAATAACCCGTTTTAAAGAACACATATCACATATAAAATTTAATTTTTTTTTTAATAACTCCATGTAAATTTCATGATCTACCCAAGGTTGGTATTAAATGAAAGTTGTAATTATATACAAAAGGACATGAGTTAGAAAGCTACAGCAAGGTACTAACGAATAAAAATAAGCGATAACAATTCACTACTATAAATATAAGTCAATTAGCTGTGTGTGTTCACTACATCTAAAGGCGTTACACGTTTTAGACGGTATGTTTGTGCACTATTATCCAAAAGGTTCAATGCTACAGGATTTGGGTGTCCTTCAAGGCATGTGAGATACTTAATACTTGCGTGTTTTGCTTCCTCGCGCACTGTCCGCATGTGAAGAGCATGATGTAGCGTGGCATTTGATACAAACCAGGGTGCATTTGTAATTGTTCTCAGTACTTTGGATTGAAACCGTTGAAGAATTTCCAGATTAGAGACACACGCGTTTCGCCACAGTTGAACGTCATAGGTCCACACTGGCTTTAAAATCACCTTCTACACAATAAGTTTGTTTTCCAGAGATAGTGCCAAGGAGCCACTGTAATTTGGAGAATGTCAGCCTGTAACAGTCCTCATTACCCTTAACATTTGCGTTATATTAATGATGTCCTGGGCTTCGAGGGATTCGAGAGTGCTGTACAAACGATAACTTTGGCGCTAAAATTACTTAAATGCCGCAGTTATCCTAAATATTGAGACATAGATTGATAGGTTAAAATTGAGTAATTGATTTACTTCAATTACTGCTTAGTTGGGCGCCAAGAGGTTACCCCCTCTAAAGTATTATTCAATTTAATTATATTGCCGGTTAGCTAAATGTTAGCGGAGAGATATAAGAAAAGAAACTAAATGAAAGCGGGTAAGTCGAAATGGACTTACATCTTTATATTTCAGAGCGTGTATGAAAACAAGGTGAAATGAAACTGAATCCCTCTTTTTTAATTAATAAATGTTTCGATCAATTCCTTTTTATTTATATGCTTTTCCAATGAGGTTTATATTGCATGATTTGAAAAGAAACAAAATGATTACAAAATATACTTATGTATTGATGAAGAAAAAGCTTATTAATTTACATATTACTACAAATTTCCTTATGGTTACTATGAAATGTTTACTAAATTCTATCATACATATGGGGCGAGATACAGTAAATTTGACATAGATTTAAACTGTTTCGTCTGATCAGATTAATAATAGTATTAATAAAGACTAACCTTTATATGGCTGCACTAATGGCCATGTCACTTTATAGTTTATTCGCTGCTTCTGGAGTGACGCACTTGTTCACTATGTTTGCACTTTTTTTTTCACGCCTCAGGTTGCCGGTAATTTCAGACAAAAGCCCTGATGTATTAAGCGTGGAATTCACGTTAATCCCATAACTCCACTTGTGGACAATTGATACTTTTTCTTACACTGTGTACTTTTTGTACTTAAGTACGCAGAATGCGGTAAATACTTTCTTTACTTGTAATTGTACGGGTACACACGTTTGACCGCTTCGTGACTTAGAAGCAAGTACTTTTATTACAGTATTTCCTCACTTTATTATCACGTTAAGGGCAGCACGGCTGACTCGTGTGACTGACTTGAGTCGAGTATCCTCCTTTCGTTTCTTTGGTTCGTTCTAACTCCTCTTTTCTTTCGGTGAATCCCAGCTTACTTATAAAATTCTGGATCGTTCTGGTTGCGTGAATGATGTAATGTAGTGACCCTGACGATTCATATATGTGACACTAGGTTATTTTAATAGAGTTTATGTATGGCTAACTATATACATTGAACTATATAAAATAATGATTTAACATAAAAGGAACTGACTGAACTACGCATTTGATATTATTGCGAAATGTTTCGCAATAATATTTAATGGCGGGAAAAGCATTAAAATTTATACAATGTGACTTTTTGTTATAAATAAATTAAATTTAAATATTCCTTAAAATTTTAATAGAAATGTCTTTAAATAAGATGAGCGTAATGTGTCCCATTACAACCCCTAGCTGCTTTATCTTCGAGAAGATGTGCTTACGTCTATCCAAATTAATTCCAAGATATTTGGCGCTTTGAGTCTGGGGTATCTGAACACTGTTTAATGAAACAGGAGGACAAGTATCTCGACTTAATGTATATGTTACATGCATTGATTTTATTTCATTGGTTTTTATTTTCCACTTTCTTTGCCACTCCTGGAGGTTATTTAATGATGTTTGGAGATAATGCGATGCCATTGTAGGATCACTACTTGTCGCTAATAATGCTATATCATCAGCATATGTCCTGGTAGTTGTAGTAGTCGATGTTGGAATATCGCCAGTATAAATTTGATAAAGAATAGGGCCAATAACACTACCTTGGGGTACTCCAGTTTGTATTCGGTTCAGTGTTGTCAGTCCTGGTATATGACCAGAAAATATCTGTCAGTAAGATAGCTTTTCAGAATCTGATAGTAAGGGTGCGGTAATTTAGATTTTAGTTTGAACAATAACCCATTACGCCAGACCCTATTATATTAAATTTAATTCACCAGAAAAGTCGAGCGACGCGAACCATGCACTGGACATCGGTTATAACGTCACCGTAGAAGGGTTAAAACTTGTCAAAAGTATCAACAACCCCAGAGATCTCGACGCATACGAAAGCATTCAATTTTTCTTTACATCTCCATGACAATCTAATTTAATAATTCAGCAATAGAAAAATACTTTACTGGTATATAACTGGTCGACCAATGTGCCACTAATGCATTGACTATTCTTTTTTTATCATTACACACAGGGAAATGTATGTGTAATGATAAAAAAGAAACCTTGAATATTAACTATACATTATTAATAGAGCAGACAAATTTCCGTGCGCACCATGAGCGCCGGTATTGGAGTGTAATTCGTAATATATTAGAATATGCGATAGAATAGGGACGCAACATGAGCTTGTTACCGATATAAGTATAGAGGTAGAGACATTTATTCTATCAGAAATAATTAAATATACATTTGGTTTTCTGCTATTAAAGTAATATGCATAAACACACGAAAAGTAAGAATAGTACATATTATAGCATTGTTGTATGTACCTATAAATAAAATGGAAAATGTATGAAATCAGTGATTGTGTGCACGACAGAGGATTTAAAAAACACTTACCGTTTTAGTCACAGTTACACATAATTCATGTATAAAACTGTTGTCGATTAATTTTGTTATTATTGTGCTTCGAACTGCTTACGTGTTCTTTACAATGTATTTTTGACCAACACATTAGATATGTATTGCACACTAAACATTTAATTTTTGAGCCATCGTATATTAAGTTCGGGAAATCCATAATAAACTTATTCACTTCGTCTGACAACGGTCGTTTTCTTGATTTATGTGTCGGCGACACTTTATTACGTATGCTTACACTTACATGCAGTCTAAGTACGTACCAAACACATACTGAATGCTTTTTATTAGTTCTGATGCAATACAATCATCCTCACATCGGCGCACATGGTGCGCACGGAAATTGGTCTGCTCTAATTATTAATATCATAACTTGAAACGAAACGTTGGATTTTTTTACATAACATACCAAGAATTTTTAACATATATAGGACTGAATATGCTAAAAATGATTTCAAATATTCCTTTTTTCCTTTTTTTAACCTTAACATAAATAATGGTTTATTATTACTTTGTTTTATAGTTAATTCGTATTATGTGTAGTTAGATCTAGTTGACCAAACTTTCTCGATCGATAGGATATTTATTTACACACTTACTTTATATTGTTCATTATTTACTATATTTTTGCATTTATATTACTTTAATATATTTTCGTGCTTGATATGAGACTTCCTTAAAAGAATCTAGAATTGTATCGGCTTCCAAGAAGCGTTTATTTCTGTACGTACTCGTATATTATTTATTACGTTTCTTAAAATGAATGCATGTATTATGTTAAACGTAATTTAAGACTCACATGACGAAGATATCTTAATCTGATTTTTTTTCTTTTACGGACAAGCGCAAATTATTACTGTAAAAATGCATCTGTACGCAAAAATTTAATTAGGTACCTTTTAATTCCAGGTTACGTGGTCATCCCTAGCAAGGTAAGCATATTTTGTTTCTTTTACCTTTCACTTGGCACTTAATGTAGGGTAACCTTCACACAGGTTGTAGGATTTTATAACTTTTTAAAATCCCGTTCATCTGTTAAGTGACAAAAAAATTTCGTGCGTTCTCTTAAAAAAAAGATTCCTTAAAAGAATTCCGAAATACGTTACTTGTATACAAGTTCTTAATTATAGAATTAATATTAATGTCAACTTCATGTATTTTGCTTTAATTTGAATTAAAAGTTCGAAAAACATTATCCTTAGTGAGCAGCTGACCTATTTAAAACTAATCAATAGTCTTAATTAATCGACAACAATTTTAATATATATTTCCTAGTACTACACACCCCCGCAATTATTAATTAAGTTTTAATTATGTCTTACGGCTAGGATTATTTTTGGTCATAGTTTATATCGCTCGGACAGGTCAATTTTTGCTTTTAAAATGCCGTATTTTAGAGAATTTTTTTTTAATGACATTGTTACCGTGAAAGTCCGAAAACCGGTGATAGTCGAGATATACCGGTGAATGTCAACATTCACCAAGTTACTTGGCGTATGTCCGATATATTCATCAAATATCATTATTTCTAACTTACACCGGCGAATGTCAACATTCATCATGGACTCATGGTGTATGTTTAAAAGAATTTGTTTATAAAAAGAAAACAAAATAAAACTCTATATGTTATTATTTATTTTGATTAAAACATGGAAGAAGTTTTCAAATGAACATAAAGAAATTGTTGAACTTAAAACAAACACAACAAACATAATATTAATATAACAAATAAAATGCATTTTATTTCTTGAAATGAAATTAAAAAAAAAACAAAGTAAATGTATGGCAACCTTATTTATTGCAACAACTTAAGCTACCATGACACTTCGAATTACACAAAAGCCTATTGTTTTTTACAGCTACATTTAGCCGTGGAACACTTCTTTTTGCAGTTACAGCGTGTATAGCCTTGCCCTCCACTTTTAGAATTAGCAGAAGCTGCTTCTCTTACCGAAATTTCTTGACCTGAAATCTCATCCATGAAAATTAACTTTTCTTTGCAAATTGCGAATTGATTACGAGTGAAAAGCAGCTTGAAGGGCCCATTTTTGTTCGCTAATTTATTAAAGTCTGTATTCTCTATCCCAACAACAATGGCTAACACATTTCGGGGATCTGTACGACCACGATCGACGTTAGGGACTTTAATTCTTACGGTATCACCAATTTGGGCCGCAGGAAACTTTTTCTTTGAGGTTCGCAACATTTTTGTTGCTTGGAGTAGTAGATTCTCTTCTGCTGCTACTCTTTTTGAATTGATTAGCTCGTGCTGCCTAGTCAGCACTTGAGATGAAGACGTAATCGGTTGCAGATCAGTCAGTGTTTGAGTTGAAGACGTGTTGGGTTGTGCATCAGTCGGCACTTCAGATGAAGACCTATTGGTGGCAGATGAAGGTGGATTGGCTCCAATGGTATTTTGGTCATCCATATCACTTACATGTAAAACATGGTCATCAATATGGTCACTAACCAAATTTTCTTCACAAGTATTAACGTAAGCTTCTAGCTGTTCCTCGGTTTCAATGTTTCTAATTTGCTCGTTGGGGAGAGATAACGATGCTATGCCTCTTTTTGGTTTAACGCCAAACAGAGCTTCATATGGACTCTGGCGTATTCCTTCATTTTAAGTTGTGTTTTTTTGCGAATTGGACAAACGACAACCCTTCTGACCATTTATTTGAATCATTATCATGCATCCACGCAGTTAACATATTCTGTATGTCTGGATTGGCTCTTTCGACTGAGCCTTGTGTTTGGCTGTGACGAGGCTTTCCGTGCACTATTTTAACATCTTTCCACATAGCGCATAGTTCAGATATGACTTGGTTACTGAACTCTCTGCCATTATCCGAATGCAATATAGCGGGAGCACCAAATATTAAAAAAATTTGAAGAAGGTGATATGCTACTTCTTCTGCTCTCTTGGTTTTTAACGCTCGTAACTGGACAAACTTGGTTAAGTGATCTTGGTAAACCATTATAAATTTGTAATCGCCATCGCTGTGTGATTGCAAGTCTATCAAATCGACTTGGCATCAAGAGTTTAATTCGGAACTCACCATTGGTTTTACAACAATACCTTTTTTAGGAGCACTGTGTTTCATTTGACATTGTTGACATAAATTTAAATAGAGCATTATGACTTCATATGTAATATTTTTGTATTTAACTTGCAATTCTTTTAGCATTCGTGTTCTTCCTCCATGGCCTGTTCGTATGTGAGTTTCGGAAAGTATATTAAACAATTCTTCGTTTGTAACATAATACTGGATATTCGTTTCTCCTGGTTTTAATGGCACAATTAACTTTTGTTCGTCACTAACTTTAAAAATGTCAAAACGTTTTAAACGTCTGTAGTCCAAACGGGTACTGCACTTACTTTTAGCAGAAATTACTTCAGAAACGATTTTAGAGTACCTTTCTTGAGAAAAATAAAAACAATTGTCTTCTCGTTTATTTCTTATTAGGGTATTTAACTTTTCAAGAAATTGATCACTATTTACTGCAGTAGCCATCGAGCACAAATTATAATATCTGTTGATGATGTTTCACCTGCCACGAGTTGTCTATTAGATAAGTCTCTGCGAGAACTGTCTTTACCGATTGATCAATTGGAACTGATCTATGAATTTGAATTTAAAAGAATATATAAACAGTTTACAACCCTCTGAATTTGGGAAATCCTAGAGCTATTGTAATGAACTACGGTAATAAATGGAACAAAACTAAGAACTAAATATTCGTTTCTTAATAAGCCTATTGTGAATTTGAATAGATGCAAGAAATTACAAATACCTGTGAAGGATAAATTAAATATAGCTGGAAATTCCAGAATGAATGGTTTGCAGTGACGTGAATAATATGAATAATAAACTTATATTATAATAAATGTCCTGTCGTTTCTGACATTGACCGAAGCTTATATGTGTTTGTCGACATACACTGGTGAAGGACCGAATTTATAATATAACTAATAATTGTTCGGTCTTTCACCTATTCATCTGATGTCTGTCGACATTAACCGGTGTATGTCGACAACCACTACTTTCGGTCTTTCACGGTAACAACATCATTGATTTTTTTCACAATAACGTCATCTTTTTTTAATAATAACAACCTTCACTTTTTTTTATATTTTTGTTAGACCTTTTTTCTGTTTAAACGGTGATGTAAAAGAATTGGTACTTTACATAACAATTTTTTTTAATAAATGACATTTACTAAAAAATAATTTATCAACAATCTTAATTCAAATTAACTCAACTGGGAAAAGTTTGACAGTTATCTAAATGGGAAAAAGGCAATCTAAATGTTGAGGTTAAGAACAAAAATGGCACATTTAACTGGACGGGAAAGAATAGAGATTTTAATAATTGTTCGATATGGCGATAGGCTAAGAACTCATGCGGAAACTCGTGGGTTATTCAATCAAGCACATCCTGATAGGCGTTCAATTGCAAGATCTACAGCAAGGATGCACAGACTTATAGGGAACAGGGGCCACTCGGGAAAATTATAAGCCAAGGACGGGCCAATACAAAGAATACTTATTAACACAAATATTTTTATTTTTAAATACTATGAATTACTACAAATGGTAATAATAAAAGAACATTCAAAAATGTTTGTTGTAATTATGTAATCATAATGTAATCTAATCATTACAATGTAATATTTCATGTTTTATTATTTTGATGCAAGACATTGCATTGACCTAACAATTTTGTTTATGTTTGGCTCCACATTACTTGTCGCCACACGTAAAATTGCTTCCAGATTTTCAGTTCGATTTTTTGTTTTGTTAAGTTTCATCACTGAAAACATTTGCTCAAAAATATACGTCGATCCAAATAAGCTTGCGCATTTCAATGCATTTATTCGCAACTCCTTATAAGCGGTTTTGTCAACGCAACGGTAAAAGTTGAGTAAATTACCTTCATTAAACATGTTTCGTAAATTATCATCATTTTGCATGTCTATCAATTCCAGCTGTATTGATTCCGGTGCATTTTCGGATGAAATGTTGAAAGGATTGCTGAAAATGTCTAATAGAGGTTTAACTTTTTTGAAGTCTAGAAAACGATCATGAAAAGCATATATCAAAATAACAATTTTTTCAACACAAGCGAAATTGACATCCGTTTTATTGAATATCTCCATAATTGTTTTGTAGTTCGGAAAATGGCTGTAATTGACTGAATTGATTTGTGTCCTGAAAAGACTCAATTTGCGTTGAAAGGACGAAACATGAGAGTATAGCTGCGAAATCAATTGATCTTTGCCTTGGAGTCGCGTATTTAAGACATTCAAGTGATTTGTGATGTCTACAAGAAACGCTAAGTCACACAGCCAGTCAGGGTTGTCGAGTTCGGAGACGTCCTTTTTCTTTTCCGCCAGAAATATTTTGATTTCTTCAATCAAGCTAAGAAACCGCTCTAGGGACAACCCACGACTTAGCCAGCTTACTTCAGTGTAAAACAGGAGATCACCATATTCGCTTTCAATATCCTCGAGAAATTGTGTGAATTGTCGGTGATTGAGACCTCGTGATTTTATAAAGTTTACAGTAGTAACTTTCATCACATTTTCAAATCCCAATAATTTTGAACAAAGGGCCTCTTGATGTATAATGCAATGAAATTGCATTAATTTCTTGGTATCTATGTTTTCAGATTGTAAATACTCTTTTAACATTGTTATTATCCCAGATTTACTTCCAACCATTGAAGGTGCTCTGTCTGTCGTAATTCCAGATAATTTCGTTAAATCCAAATCCATTATAGAACATTTTTCCAGAAGAGCTTTGAGCATGTCACTCCCCTTGGTTTGACTTGTCAAATAACTCATACCAATCAGTTCTTCACTCACTTCAAAATTTTGTGAAACTGTCGATTTTCATCTTCAACCTTACGACTAAGTTTTTTTACTGGGGCCTGGTTTATCCATATCAAAATTGATATTATATTGTTACGTAGGTAGATGCCAAGTTCGAACGACGAAATATTTATTCTTCACAGATTACAATCAAACAATATAACGTTCGCTTGTCCGTAGTTAAAACTTAACTGCCCCGATAGCGGGCGATGCGTTGTTTTTATACGAGTTATTTAACATCGAGAACCTACCACATTGTTTGGGGATGATACCGACGTGTTTCGCGAATCTTCGAGTAATCTAGTTGGTTCGACAGATTTCTAGTCTCGTAACAATATGCTTAGAACGACGAGGAGCATACCTGTCCTACGTAGTAAACCGTAGGAAACCTGAACAAGAAATGGTAGTAGGTACTTAAAGATACATATCTTACTAACAATTACAAAAGTTAAATAAAATAAAAAGTTAAGAAATTTGAATGGATTTTTACCTACTTTTGTAGTTTTTCGAACAATTTTTAAAATTCGTTGACGGGCCGCATAAATATCGACAGTGGGCCGCATGCGGCCCGCGGGCCGCGATATGTGCTTCGCTGTTGTAAACGTTAGCAGAAAATAAAGAAGATTTACAAACCTGACAATCAAGCAAATTAAGCTTTTTTAGGAAGAATCCACATACATAGTTGGCAGCTTGACAATCAAAATCATTCTTATCATTAATTGAAATATTTGTAGAAAAACTTCTAATTCGTTAGTATCCGATGTACTAATTTTAGCACTTTTAGGCTCAATAGAAGACATAAATGATTGTAGATTAGTTAAGATATGCCCACTATCCTCCTCACAGTTCAACCCAATGGACCATAATGACCAATACCTGCAAAACTTTTAATAGAGTGCAACCATACTTGTTTTCTATCATCATCAGAAGGGAGATTGGAGAAATGTTTGTTTTGATAATTTGAATCAGGAAAAGTATTCAGATAATATCGATTTTTGGAATTTTAAATTTATATTTGCGCATACTTGGAAAAGTCAATATAAAAGTAAATTTTTATGCATAATATTAAAATTAATTATTACTACAACAATTAATAATAACAAAACAAGAATTAATAATAATAAAACTTACCCAAAACTTGTTCCACTTCAAAAATAATTTGTAAACACTGCGTCATTATGATTTGTATTTTTATTGTATCTTGGTACCGTGGATTTCTCAAGTATATGGGCAACGAAGACTTCTGGTGAAAATAACACAAAAAATTGTCTTATTCTTCATACCAATACCTTCTTTGATGTTTGATTATAATCCCTTGAGATACGGAGACTACAAAGACTTGGCAACAATACTATATTTAGTACGCCATATGAAACCGAGATAGCGCGCACATATTTCCCGAAATTTCGTATTTGATAGAATAGGCCGTGGTCCTGTTTGAATACATCTATTGCACAATTCTCTTTTATTTATGTCGCTTTTATATTACAAGGATAGTGCGACAGAGCAAATGTTTTTAAACGAGCATTTTCTTACAATATTTTCCAGTCCGGTACATATATTCAATTAATTACCACAATTATTAATCGTATCCTAAATACGTATTTCGAAAACTAAGTTGTCATCATCATGTTTTCATCATGTGGTAAGGGGTTACCTTTTATAAGTTTTTACTTAACCACAGAAAGACTTCTGCCAAAACCTAGTTGCATATTTTCTCTGTATCAATAGAAAATTAATTTATACATTCTCTGAAGCGGTATTAAAGTATCGTCAATCACTGCATGTAACTACTAATTAAACGGTACATACTAAGGCTCATTGTGTCGCCCACATGTACGCTTTTATGATCGTAGAAGTCATAGATGCCTTTTTGTAAACGCAGAAATACCGCTAACGTCACGCGAAATTTAAAGCACCTGCATGTAAGAAACAACGAGGACATACTGTAATTTGCATTGTTGTATCTACCTGTTGCAAACACGAGAAGATAAGTCAATATATCTCGTTTAAAACATTTATTCGATGACCATAAGCTAATGTCCGTTGCGTACAATGTATCGCATTACATATGCTCATTTATGCGGAAGCACATGTAGTTCGCTACGCTAACTATAATGACAGGATCGCACTAGAAGATTGTGAAATATATTTGTGTTTCGCGGAATATTTAAGGTAATTATGCGTTACAAAGAAAGAACAACATACGAGGTGCATTCAAGTTCTAAGGCCTCCGATATCTTTTCTCCAGACTGGAAAGAGATTGAAGCATGTGCCTTGTTTTAAAATGAGCGTGCGTTCGTCAATATGTCACAGAAATGGCAGGCAGCACTGTACGGAAGATGGAATTGTAGCGGCAGCGTCGAGAATGAGAACTGTTTTAGATACTTAAAATGGCTGCGTTTTCCTTACTTGAACAGCGTGCAATCATTAGTTTTCTGAATTTGCGTGGTGTGACACCAATTGAAATTCATCGACAGTTGAAGGAGACATGTGGTGATGGAGTTATGAATTTGTCGAAAGTACGTTCGTGGGTGCGGCAGTTTAATGAAGGCAGAACATCGTGTGACAACAAACCGAAACAACCTCGGGCTCGCACAAGCCGGTCTGCCGACATGATCGAGAAAGTGGAGAGACTTGTTTCGGGGGATCGCCGAATGACAGTTAAACAGATCGCCTCCAGTGTTAGCATTTCCGTGGGTTCTGTGCACACAATCCTGCATGACGACCTGAAAATGCGAAAAGTGTCCTCCAGGTGGGTGCCACGAATGCTGACGGACGACCACAAGGCTGCTTGTGTGGCATGTTGCCAAGCAATGTTGACGCGCAACCAAGGCATGAACGGGACTTTCTTTTCGTCGATTGTGACAATGGATGAGACGTGGATGCCATTTTTCAATCCAGAAACAAAGCGCCAGTCAGCTCAATGGAAGCACACAGATTCACCGCCACCAAAAAAATTTCGGGTAACCGCCAGTGCTGAAAAAATGATGGTGTCCATGTTCAGGGACAGTGAGGGCGTAATCCTTACCCATTGTGTTCCAACGGGCACTACGGTGACAGGTTCATCCTACGAAAATGTTTTGAAGAACAAGCTCCTTCGTGCCCTGCAACAAAAACGTCCGGGAAAGGCTGCGCGTGTACTGTTTCACCAAGACAACGCACCCACACATCGGGCTAACGTTACGCAACAGTTTCTTCGTGAAAACAACTTTGAAGTGATTTCTCATGCTCCCTACTCACCTGACCTGGTTCCTAGTGACTTTTGGCTTTTTCCAACAATGAAAGACACTGTCCGTGGCCGCACATTCACCAGCCGTGCTGCTATTGCTTCAGCGATTTTCCAGTTGTCGAAACAGACTCCTAAAGAAGCCTTCGCCGCGGCCATGGAATCATGGCGTCAATGTTGTGAAAAATGTGTACGTCTGCAGGGAGATTACGTCGAGAAGTAACACCAGTTTCATAGTTTTCGGGTGAGTAGTTAGTTAAAAAAAAATCGGAGGCCTTAGAACTTGAAAGCACCTCGTATATTGTAGTTAGTGCAAAATGCTTACGTAAGATGTAAAAGTTTAGAAAAAGGGTATGAGTAATATTTTAGTTATTTTTACCCCTATTTTATATTGTTTTCGTTACACAAAAATTTACTTTAAATTTATATGTTGCAAATTTGAATTATAAAACACATTTGCAAACATCCAAACATTAATAAATAACAAAAATATATTTTCTAATCTAATTATAATTTCAAACTTGCTTTTACGAGGCAAACCCTAAAAATTTCCGGAAAAAGCAAAAAAAAACATTTTATTGTTTCTCAAAATATTTGCCTATAAGTTTTAACCAGTTTTGCATTCGAAGAAACCAGTTGTCAAAACATTTATTCCAATCTGAAGTGAGTATCTTAGAAACGTGCCTTTTAAATGCTTCAGCGGCCTCTTCCAGTGTCGAAAACCGCTCACCACTCAATTTATTATTGACGAAAGGGAACAAGAACATGTTAGTAGGTGACAATATGGACAATGAATCATTAATTCAATGTTATTCTCCTTTAAATAATCGACTGTTTGATGTAATGTGTGAGAGTTGGCGTTGTCGAGTTGTAAGATGATACGCCGATGCCTGCTGCTTTTATCTTATTTAATCAAAGACGACAGGCAAATAAATCATTCTGTACCAATCAGCGTTTACTATTTTTCGATCCTCAAGAGCAAATGTAGCAACAGGCCCAGTTTTACAGATGAAAAAAGCAATAATTTTTTTTTTGAACCGCTTCGTGAATGGACTGGACTACTTTTGTTGGTTTTGGCTCATTTTGGACCAAACTGACCCAAAATTCAATTGTTGTTTTGCTTCTGGTTCGTATAAATATATCCAGATTTCGCCACCTGATACGATAATGTATACCTTGGCAAAAGCTCTAATTCAGCGATGCACATACCGCGGCCTGCGGGCCGCATGCGGCCCACTGTCGATATTTATGCGGCCCGTCAACGAATTTTAAATATTGTTCGAAAAACTACAAAAGTATGTAAAAATCCATTCAAATCAATATTTCTTAACTTTTTATTTCATTCTAACTTTTGTAATTGTTAGTAAGATATCTATCTTTAAGTACCTACTACTTTCTTGTTCAGGTTTACTACGTAGGACAGGTATGCTCCTCGTCGTTCCAAGCACATTGTTACCAGACTAGAAATCTGTCGAACCAACTAGATTACTCGAAGATTCGCGAAACACGTCGGTATTATCCCCGAACAATGTGGTAGGTTCTCGATGTTAGGTAACTCGTATAAATACAACGCATCGCCCGCTATCGGGGCAGTTTAGTTTTAACTACGGACAAGCGAACGTTATATTGTTTGAATTGTAATCTGTGAAGAATAAATATTTCGTCGTTCGAACTTGGCATCTACCTACGTAACAATATAATATCAATTTTGATATGGATAAACCAGGCCCCAGTAAAAAAACGTAGTCGTAAGGTTGAATATGAAAATCGACAGTTTCAAGATATTTGGACCGAAAAATACTTTTTTATTTCATGGCATAACAAAAGTGTCTGTTCAATAGGCAAGAGTAGTGTTTCTATTCCGAGGGAATATAATGTGAAAAGGCATTATGAAACCCAGCATCATACTTTTACCAAATTAACCGGGGAAAATCGATCGCAAAAAATTTCCACTTTACAAAGGGAACTAATAGGCCAGCGAGCTATGTTTACAAAACCAATTCAAGATGCTGAAACAGCTACTGAAGTTAGTTTTGAAATATCTTGCATAATAGCGAAAACTTGTCGGCATTTTAAAGATGGTGAGTTTGTTAAGCAGTGTTTAGATATCGCCGCAAAAAAAATGTGTCCGAAAGATGCAAAGAGGTTTGAGAAAATTCAACTAAATCGGATGACTGTTCAAAGAAGACCTACCACATTAGCAGCTAATATAGAAGAGCAATTAGCTACCAAATCAAAAAGTTTTGAGTATTTTTCTATAGCACTCGACGAATCTACAGATATAAGTTCCACTGCTCAACTCTTAATATTTTTACGAGGTGTAACACAAAATTTTAAAGTGAGTGAAGAACTGATTGGTATGAGTTCTTTGGCAAGTCAAACCAAGGGGAGTGACATGCTCAAAGCTCTTCTGGAAAAATGTTCTATAATGGATTTGGATTTAACGAAATTATCTGGAGTTACGACTGACGGAGCACCTTCAATGGTTGGAAGTAAATCTGGAATAATAACTATGGTAAAAAAGTATTTACAAACTAAGAGCATAGATACCAAGGAATTAATGCAGTTTCATTGCATTATAGATCAAGAGGCCCTCTGTTCAAAATTATTGGGATTTGAAAATGTGATGAAAGTTGTAGTACCTACTGTATATTTTATAAAATCACGAGGTCTCAATCACCGACAATTCACACAATTTCTCGAGGATATTGAAAGCGAATATGGTGATCTCCTGTTTTACACTGAAGTAAGCTGGCTAAGTCGTGGGTTGTCACTAGAGCGGTTTCTTAATTTGATTGAGGAAGTCAAAATATTTCTGGCGGAAAAGAAAAAGGATGTCTCCGAACTCGACAACCCTGATTGGCTGTGTGACTTAGCGTTTCTTGTAGACATCACAAATCACTTAAATGTCTTAAATACGCGACTCCAAGGCAAAGATCAATTGATTTCGCAGTTATACTCTCATGTTTCATCCTTTCAATGCAAATTGAGTCTTTTCAGGACGCAAAACAATTCAGCCAATTACAGCCATTTTCCGAACTACAAAAAAATGATGGAGAAATTCAATAAAACTGATGTCCATTTCGCTTATTTTGAAAAAATTGATGTTTTTATACAAGCTTTTCATGATCGTTTTCTAGACTTCAAAAAAGTTATACCTCTATTAGACATTTTCAGCAATCCTTTCAACATTTCACAAGAAAATGCACCGGAATCAATACAGCTGGAATTTATAGACATGCAAAATGATGATAATTTACGAAACAAGTTTAATGAAGGTAATTTACTATTGCGTTGACAAAACCGCTTATAAAGAGTTGCGAATAAATGCATTGAAATGCACAAGCTTATGTGGATCGACGTATATTTGTGAGCAAACGTTTTCAGTGATGAAACTTAACAAAACAAAAAATCGAAGCCGTCTGGCAAATGAAAATCTGGAAGCAGTTTTACGTGTGGCGACAAGTAATGTGGAGCCAAACATAAACAAAATTGTTAAGTCAATGCAATGTCATGTATCAAAATAATAAAACATGAAATATTACATTGTAATGATTAGATTACATTACGATTACATAATTACAACAAACATTTTTGAATGTTCTTTTATTTTTATCATTTGTAGTAATTCATACTATTTAAAAATAAAAATATTTGTGTTAATAAGTATTCTTTGTAGTGGCCCGTCCTTGGCTTATAATTTTCCCGAGTGGCCCCTCTTCCCTATAAGTCTGTGCATCCCTGCTCTAATTACTGGAATGATCGATATGTCAATTACAGATACATGGATTTCGTACAAAGATATTCACGGATCTAGTTCTTTATCTTGCTTAGATTTTCGACGAAATGTTGCGACATATTACTTAAAACTTGGGTATACAGGAGCTGTTGAAAGCATAATGTACAGAGAGTAATTCCTGATATAAAATACGACGAAAACAACCATTGAATAAGACGAAGAGATGAACAGTGACAAATTAAATTCCCCAAATGTCAAGAAAAACAATAGCATACTGTAGTGAATGTAATGTAGCACTGTGCGTGGATTATCGAACCTTATCACTCAAAATAATGTTTTATTTCAAGTATATATTGTATTATACACATTGTACCAGTATCACAATGTGTTTAAAAAAGATGCGGCAATATTAAAGGGGGTGATTGCCCATGTCATTTTATACAAAAAGTTCCTATTAACATAGGTCTGCATACGCTTCGTTACCGATCTACAGCGTGTTGAAGTTTAATTTAAAAAAACAGTAAAAACTTGATTTTTCCAAAGCTGCTTGAGATATCATAATGAAATTTTAGGCGTGTTAATAGCTGTTGGAGACACATACTTTGCAATATAACACGATGTTTCAGTCGCACCTGTGGCGCGCGTATTGGCACGTCACGGGCTATTTTTCAAGAAAAAATAGGACGCCTCTGATTTCTCTAAAAATACAAATATGCTTTTATTTATTGTTCAATTATGAAGAAAAAAGCTCTCTTAACTATTTATCGTGCGACGTACCGTTTTTTATTAAAAAAACACATTTTAGTGCATGTCCATTTATTACAGAAAAAAATATTAAAGAACAAGGTTTTATTCAAGGGCAAAAACAAATATTTTACCAAACCAACAATTTTATCAACCAAAAATTACAAAAACTGTGTAAAGTGACCACCTCTAGCTCGGATGCAAGAATCCAATCTTCTCCTCATTGACTGGCGAACTCTCTGAAAAACACCAGGATCGGTTTTAATTGAGTTGCACCCAGCAATGATTCGGTTTCTTAAGTCTTCTACGTTTTCCAATGGAGTAGCATACACCAAGGACTTCAAATGGCCCCACATGAAAAAATCCAGGGGATTTAAGTCCGGGGATCGTGCAGGCCATGAGTGAGGTCCACCTCTGCCTAACCAGCGACTTCCGCATACTTGTGGTAAGAAATCACGAGCTACTTGACTAAAGTGGGCTGGTGCGCCATCGTGCATATACCACATTGCTTCTCTAATTGCTAATGGTACGTCCTCCAGAAATCCAGGGAGCGTGTTTTCCAAAAAGTTGCGATACACCTCTCCGGTAAGTCTCCTTGGTAAAAATACCGGTCAAATTATGCAGTCACCCACAATCCCAAGCCAAACGTTCAAACAAAACTGATGTTGAAAACGATCTTCAATAATTTCATGTGGATTTTCGTCACACCATACATGGTTATTATGGAAATTCCGTATTGCATTTCATGAAAAATTCGCTTCATCGGTGAACAGAATCAACATCAGGAGTTGAGGGATTTGAACCATTTTGTGCAAAAGCCATTGACAGAATGCAATGCGAGGAGGAAAATCAGCAGGAAGAAGTGCTTGAACGCGTTGTATATGGAATGGATACAACAAATTTTCCTTCAGAATGTGCCAAATAGTCCCATTAGTTACATCCAAAGCGTCAGCAATTTTTCGAGTAGAAGTACCTCGATCTTCTTCAATCATGTCTAGCACATCCTCTTCCAGCTCTACCGTTCTTGCTGTCCTTGGCCTTCCTGCTCCTCCATTTCGTCTTAATGTGCCTGTTTCATAAAGACGCCGATGAATACTTTCGAAAGTTTTTCTATCAGGAACAATACGGCCAGGAAATCTTTCAGTATACAACCGCCTAGCTTCTAATGCATTGCCATCAGCACGCCCATAAATGTAGTGCATGTCGGTCATCTCGGCATTCGTATAGCGATTCATGATAAGGAACTTCAACAAATTCGACACATACAAAATTATTAATCACGAGACTCATTCAATATGTCATTCAATATGTCAGTGAATAAAACAGGACTGTGGTTTGGTAAAATATTTGTTTTTGCCCTTGAATAAAATTAATTTTTTTTTCTGTAATAAATGGACATGCACTAAAATGTTTTTTTTACTAAAAAACGGTAAGTCGCACGATAAAAAGTTAAGAGAGCTTTTTTCTTCATAATTGAACAATAAATAAAAGCATATTTGTATTTTTAGAGAAATCAGAGGCGTCCTATTTTTTCTTGAAAAATAGCCTGTGACGTGCCAATACGCGCGCCACAGGTACGACTGAAACATCGTGTTGTATTGCAAAGTATGTGTCTCCCACAGCTATTAACACGCCTAAAATTTCATTATGATATCTCAAGCCGCTTTGGAAAAATCAAGTTTTCACTGTTTTTTAAAATTAAACTTCAACACGCTGTAGATCGGTAACGAAGCGTATGCGGACCTATGTTTATAGGAACTTTTTGTATAAAATGACCTGGGCAATCACCCCCTTTAATATTGCCGCATCTTTTTTAAACACACTGTATATAAGACAGTCATTTTCTAATAAACAGAAACTGAAAAATGAAATTTAATGTTTCAGTTTCATTTAAAATACGTCTTAGATCAATAATTAATAAAAAAAAGGTACAAAAACAATTATTTCTACTAGCGGTACTTAAAGACTTTACAGTTTTAATCCTTTTGTCGGGTGTCGTTATATCGTGAAAGAACTATACATAAACTTTGAATAACTCATTTGCATTGTTTTTGGACTATAAAACAATTTAAAATTAAGTTTTATAACTATTTATTAACCAACAAATTGTGTATAAATTAAACTGTTATCTTCACATCTGGCCAAGCGTGGCCAACTTAATAGCATTAAATATTGCTTTATTAGTTTATAATAACAGCGCGTTGTAAAAAGATTAAGCTCTCTAGTAAATGACCACGGGCTTTTACGAAATACAGACTATGTTCTAAACGAAATTCGTTCAAAGACCTGTATTAAAAACATGCCCAACATACTTCGGTATCCTAAATAATGATGTTACAGAGTAGGGGTGGGGTGTTTAAGTAGATATTTATTTTTATATAAGATGAATTGTTGTGATTAACCATTAATCTGGTAAATACTAGAATTTGTCGGTGGTGTTGCTGTTATTTCTACTGTTGGAACCTTGACACTCAATTTGTCGCGTTCTTTTGGGCGGTCTCTGACGGCCTTGTTAATCGCCGTGTCCGTGACGTACTGTCTTGACCAATCTAATCGTTTTCGTAACGTCGTTATTCTAACTGCGATTTCTTGTTCTTGTCAGTCGTACTATATCCTATTCTTCGCATTTCTTTAATGTACTACTGGCCATAGATTTAATCGCGTTGTGCAAAAGTTGAATTGCAGTGTTAAATAACTTTTTTTTAAATTTATTTGGTTATTTGGGTCTCTTGAATTTTCTTTAATATTTTACATTTTGATCCAAAAAATATTTAGTATTAAATTCGCACAGAAAATAATTTCTCGTATTTTGGATAAAATGTACTATTCTCTGGAAAAGTAACAACTCAAAAGGATGATAAAACTCCCTACTATCAATATTAACGCATATCTGCCCAACCTATTTACACTGAGATATTTTTATAAGTATGCGATTTGATACTCATTATTATTGAAATTATACAATTCGAAATCTGTAATCTGAGATGCGAGGCTACTATAGGGTGTCTAGTGCAGCTCGTACAAGAAAAGGTCTAGTAGCTTTTGCTGAGTCATCAAAGATGTATGTAGCCTTGTACTGATCTGGCGAAAAACAATATTTTTAAGGTTGTTTCTGGAATTTAGGACTGGGATAGCTGCCTTGGCATTACCTCCGTCAATGGATGAAACGTCGGGCAAGAACCAACACTTCATCCACTGTTACAAGGGACATCTTCAGCGTTTCTAAAAGCCTGTTAGTTTTGAATGGGATTATATTAGGAGCTATTCCGCGTCAGTGGAGCGCCACGATTATGGTTGAGTTTCTGAGGTAAAAGATTTTACCAGGTATCAGTCATTACGGTTGATATTATTGGGATGCTTTAGGATTTGTATAGAATCACGCCTCGAATGGCAAAGCTATTACAGGAGAAGAAAAAATGTAAGTCCATTAACTCGTCGCCAAATGGTGCCATGTACCGAAACAATTTAGCATATCTATGCGAGAGCTCGCATCAAAGGTTGTAACAAATAATATAAATCTGCATAAATGGTATATGGCGCCATCTGGGGACGACTTAATGCACTTGCAGTAATATGCGTATTTTTTCTTCTGTAATAGTTTTGCTATCCTAATAATATCAAAAGCGATGCCTTGCAGTAATATGCCATACGCATATTACTGCAAGTTCATAATATTCGTATCCTCTATACTTATTTTGAAGTTGTCATATTCCGTAGGAAGTTTATTTGTTTATGCAGGGTGTCCCATATTTTACGGGCCATACAGCATTTGGAGATAATAGACATAAAAATAAAATTCTGTAGGTTGTCACGGCCATTGTCACTTGTAGAACAATCTTCTTGCGGATTTCACCGTGTTGTTATTTCACTCGATATTTCGCTGTTTATGCTGCCAACTTCTTCAGGATCTGATATCGGACTGATTCTCTTCATTGTCGTTCTTCCTTATATATGGCCTTCGGTCGCTGGCGTGTGACCATCTTGCTCCATTGGTCGTGACGGATTCTTGTAGTAGGCTCTTCCAGGTGTTGCTGAGTCGATAGCCGTCTTCGCGGTTGAAATTAGAATGCTCTTCTATTTCGATAGCTTCTCTAGTAATTCTTCGATGGCAATTCTTCAATGTAGCTAATACTTCTGCTTCTTGAAAATTCACTCAGTGTTCGCTCTCGTGTACATGTTGTCCAATTCCTTTTCTTCGTGTGTCGCTCTAATGTTCTTTAACTGTTTCAACTCAATCGATTTTTCTGTTTGTCCGGCGTAGCTCTTCCCACACTAGCATATGAACTTATAGACAACCTTTGGGTTCAAAGAAAAGTTATGTTGAGACGGTAGTAGTACTAAAACATACTAATACATTCTTCTTAGTTAGGATTCTTCCTATTTTTTTGGTGAATCAAGAGATGTGAGGTAGACCGACGAATCCTCTGGCTGGTTCCGTTTCCATTGGTGGCATTCCATTCTGGGCTTTCCTAGAGCTCTTCTTATCTCTTTATTGCTGTAACTATTTTCCAGAGCTTCCTTGACGTGTCGCTTTTCTTCCTTCAAATGTTCGGCGTCGCTGATCGTCCCTGCTCTATGCATTAGCATCTTGATAAGGGCTCTCTTCTGTTTGGGACGGTGATGAGATGTTGCATGCAGGTATTTATCGTATACTCCATGCTGTAGTCTCCTTGACTACGTGCGGTGTAACATTTACATCCAGGAATGATAATTTTCCTTCTTTTATTTCCATCGTAAATATTATGAATGCGTGTTGTCGGTTGATGTAATACCTAGCCGTGTTATTAAAACCATACACAGGAAAGACGACATCGTACGTAAGAAATTCGCAACACTTCGTAGAACTCCGAACGAACTTTACAACTAGATGATATATTAGTGAGCTTTGATGTGACTTCGTTATTTACCAACATACCAACGAACGATCGAAAATGGTAATCAGCGATATTGGATTACCTCCTGAAACTACAGACCTTCTGAAACTATGCCTGTCAATTACATACTTTCTGTGGGATGGCAGATACTACGAACAGGAGATAGGCATGCCAATAGGGAGCCCATTAATCACCAATAAAACCCAACTTATTCTTAGAGGCCTTCGAAGAAATAGTTATAGACAGCAGCGAGTGGAAACCGAAGTGCTGGTTACTATACGTCGACGACACATTTGTGATTTTCTCACATGGAAAAGAAAAGCTACCGGAATGCTTCGATCACATCAACCGACAACACGTATTCATAGAATTTACCAGGGATGTCTCTTTAGTGTTGCATATAGCCATAAAATAAAACAGTGGATCGACTCGAAAGTGCTTTATTGCTTTTCAAAATATTTCCCACAAAAATTGATACACTTCTGCATTCGTTCAAACCAATTGTTAAAGCGGTTATTCCAGTCTTCAGTTGTGACAGCGGTTTTGAAGGCATCTACTGCTTCTTCCGGCGACTGAAATCGTCAACCACGCACCCCATTCTTTATCTTTGGTAACGTAAAAAAATCGTTGGGACTTAGATCGGAACTATACGGTGGATGATTTAATAATTCGATATTTTGCTGCTGCAAAAACTCCGTTGTCTGTCGAGCTGTTCGCATACAGCTTGCATTGTCATGATAAAGGATGATTCGGTGTTGTTGGTTGGTTTCTTGGAGCACGGCGACTATTTCTGACAAACAAACGGTTGTGTACTAATCGGCATTAACCGTTCATCGATCTTGCAAAGGAATTTTAGCTTCATGACCTGATTTTGAGACAAATTTTTTATCTTTTTCGAGACATTTCGCGAACGGATAACTTTTGTCGGATTCTCTTCATCTTGAAGCTTTTGGAGTGCCACAGGATTCCAATCTTGAACCCTTATTATGTAACAACTTTGTTAATGATTTAATAACTTCTATTAAATGTCATATTTTAACTTGTGCAGGCGATTTAAAAATTTTTAATCGAATTGGTAGTGCTCAAGATGCTGTCTTTCTTCAAGAGAACCTAAATCGTGTCACAAACTCTTCAAACAAATTAAATTTAAACATTGACAAACACTGTTTCATATCTTTCACCAGAAAACCCAATAGATTTCTTTCCGAAATCATCCGATAATCGCATGTCAATGATCTTGGAGATACTTTTGATGAAAAGCTGACCTTCGCTGATCATGTTTCCCAAGTCACTATGTCAGCATGTCGATCATTGAGTTTCATTATCGGTACCTGTAAGGTATCCAATATATTATTGCTCTATTAACCCAATTGAATCCATACAGCGCAAGTTTATAAACTATTTAAGTTATAAAGTTGACGGAGCGTACCATTCTCGTGGTTTAGACTATAAGTTGCTCTTGGATTGTCATGGAATTGATTCGCTAGAAGCAAGACGACAGCTAATCAGTTCAAGCTTCATAAAAAATGTTATTCTTTATAAGACAGACTTAGCTGATTTACTTGCAGAAGTGAATTTTTGAGTACCTCCTCCTAGCTCAAGAGGGAATGAAGACATTGTTGTCAAGTTAATCCTCTCCGAAAGTTCTAAAAAATTATTACGCGAAAATTTTCCCCAATCAATTCCATTGTTCAACCAGCTTATTAAACTTAAAAATTCACTATGACTAAATTATCTTGTATCTTGATGGAACTTTAGATTTAACTTAACGAAAGATTGAGATTAATTTACACACTTGACATTTTATTACTGGCGCCCTCTGTGAGGCTATATGCAACACTAAAAAGACATCTCTTGTATAAGTCACAAATTACGTGAAATACTAAGGTAATCACTGTAGAACAGTATATAATTTTAAGATTTGTGAATGAATATGAACAAGCGAAAGTTTAAAATTCACCGCTTTTTTTAATAATAACTCAACATACTTTTATAACAGAGGTATTCAAATGTTGCTAGACTTGTTGGAGAAACATTACTAAGATTGATTAAATTAAATAAATTATTTTCTTTATTAATTCTTATTGACTTTTATAAACTGATATGGTATGGTATGAAGATATTTACAATAACCCAATACGCACTCATTCAAGAATTCAAACCCGATCCGTTGATTCTTTCTTTCAGTCCTCATACATTCTTATTAAGCAAATAATTTTTCAGTTCTTTTTCATGTCCGGGCATTATATACGACCACATTATTTTCTGGAACGTGAAACTTTTACCGGTAATCCTCGTGGTATGTTTAATAACATGTTCACTAATAATAGCAGCGTAATTGATACAGCAGATGCTATGTAATTTGTAGTATATCCCCGTTCATTCAATCAGTGTTATTTATAATCAATTACGGGTCAACTAAGCGAGCCACTCGTACTAATGGGCGGGCCTTTTTCGGATTTCTAGTGATATTTACTATATTATGATTCTCCCGCAATGGAATTGAATATATGTTTTACCACGGCATTCCATTCTGACATTTCATGTTTACTCGTATGTAGTCATTAAATTAGGATGAGGGAAATTTGTAATTTTAACATTAAAATGATAAAAATGTAAAGAATGCTTACTTAGTAATTAATAATTAATAGGATACTTTAAGCTGTTCCTTTTCATACGGTTTCTGTTGGTTTAGCTGTAAGGATAGTTTTCATTCCCTTCTGCGTGTTCAACACTGTTGTTTAACTTCCTAAATTGTTCTAAGAATTTTAGTGTTGTAAAAATATGAATATTTCACAATTTTATCAATTATATTTTGTTGGATTTTTATATAAAAAATGCGTTATACCAGAGCAATTAAAATTAAAATTTGCTTTATTTGATTTAATTAAATATCTCTGTCATTGTTGAACAAAAGTGGCACCCTTTTGTGGGCGTTTAATTTAAAATAAAGAAGTTAAGTTTGTTTCCGGCTAAACTGGAAGTCTGATGCGTATATAAATACGCCGTTCGAATTCCCTATTTGCATTGGAAAATTTTATTAAAATCTAACTAGCCGTATCAAAGATATTTGAATGGATCCATAGATTTGTCTAATCTTCTATATCAACGTTCATTTATTTATAGCAAGGATACACAGACTTATAGGGCACAGGGGCCACTCGGGAAAATTATAAGCCAAGGACGGGTCACTGCAAAGAATACTTATTAACACAAATACTTTTATTTTTAAATAGTATGAATTACCACAAATGATAAAAATAGAAAAACATTCAAAAATGTTTGTTGTAATTATGTAATCGTAATGTAATCTAATCATTACAATGTAATATTTCATGTTTTATTATTTTGATGCATGACATTGCATTGGCCTAACAATTTTGTTTATGTTTGGCTCCGCATTACCTGTCGCCACAAGTAAAATTGCTTCCAGATTTTCATTTGCCAGACGGTTTCGATTTTTTGTTCTGTTAAGTTTCATCACTGAAAACGTTTGCTCACAAATATACCTCGATCCAAATAAGCTTGCGCATTTCAATGCATTTATTCACAACTCTTTATAAGCGGTTTTGTCAACGCAACGGTAAAATTTGAGTAAATTACCTTCATTAAACTTGTTTCGTAAATTATAATCATTTTGCATGTCTATCAAATCCAGCTGTATTGATTCCGGTGCATTTTCGGGTGAAATGTTGAAAGGGTTGCTGAAAATGTCTAATAGAGGTTTAACTTTTTTGAAGTCTAGACAACGATCATGAAAAGCTTGTATAAAAATATAAATTTTTTCAAAATAAGCGAAATTGAATTTTATTGAATTTCTCCATAATTTTTTTGTAGTTCGGAAAATGGCTGTAATTGGCTGAATTGATTTGTGTCCTGAAAAGACTCAATTTGCATTGAAAAGACGAAACATGAGAGTATAACTGCGAAAGCAATTGATCTTTGCCTTGGAGTCGGGTATTTAAGACATTCAAGTGATTTGTGATGTCTACAAGAAACGCCATGTCACATAGCCAATCAGGGTTGTCGAGTTCAGAGACATCCTTTTTCTTTTCCACCAGAAATATTTTGATTTCTTCAATCAAGTTAAGAAACCGCTCTAGTGACAACCCACGACTTAGCCACCTTACTTCAGTGTAAAGCAGGATATCACCATATTCGCTTTCAATATCCTCGAGAAATTGTGTGAATTGTCGGTGATTGAGACCTCGTGATTTTATAAAATATACAGTAGGTACTACAACTTTCATCACATTTTCAAATCCCAATAATTTTGAACAGAGGGCCTCTTGATGTATAATGCAATGAAACTGCATTAATTCCTTGGTATCTATGCTCTTAGGTTGTAAATACTTTTTTAACATAGTTATTATTCCAGATTTACTTCCAACCATTGAAGGTGCTCCGTCAGTCGTAATTCCAGATAATTTCGTTAAATCCAAATCCATTATAGAACATTTTTCCAGAAGAGCTTTGAGCATGTCACTCCCCTTGGTTTGACTTGTCAAAGAACTCATACCAATCAGTTCTTAACTCACTTCAAAATTTTGCGTTACACCTCGTAAAAATATTAAGAGTTGAGCAGTGGAACTTATATCAGTAGATTCGTCGAGTGCTATAGAAAAATGCTCAAAAATTTTCGATTTCGTAGCTAATTGCTCTTCTATATTAGCTGCTAATGTGGTAAGTCTTCTTTGAACAGTCATCCGATTTAGTTGAATTTTCTCAAACCTCTTTGCATCTTTCGGACACATTTTCTTTTGCGGCGATATCTAAACACTGCTTAACAAACTCGCCATCTTTAAAAGGCCGACAAGTTTTCGCTATTATTCAAGATATTTCAAAGCTAACTTCAGTAGCTGTTTCAGCATCTTGAATTGGTTTTGTAAACATAGCTTGCTGGCCTATTAGTTTCCTTTTTAAAGTGGAAATTTTTTGCGTTCGATTTTCGCCTGTTAATTTGGTAAAAATATGGTGCTGGGTTTCATAATGCCTTTTCACATTATATTCCTTCGGAATAGAAACACTACTCTTGCATATTAAACAGACACTTTTGTTATGCGATGAAATAAAAAAGTACTTTTCGCTCCAAATATCTTGAAACTGTCGATTTTCTTCTTCAACCTTACGATTACGGTTTTTTACTGGGGCCTGGTTTATTCATATCAAAATTGATATTATATTGTTACGTAGGTAGATGCCAAGTTCGAACGCCGAAATATTTATTCTTCACAGATTACAATTCCAACAATATAACGTTCGCTTGTCCGTAGTTAAACCGTAACTGCCCCGATAGCGGGCGATGCGTTGTATTTATACGAGCTACCTAACATCGAGAACCTACAACATTGTTCGGGGATAATACCGATGTGTTTCGCGAATCTTCGAGTAATCTAGTTGGTCCGACAGATTTCTAGTCTCGTAACAATATGCTTGGAACGACGAGGAGCATACCTGTCCTACGTAGTAAACCTGAACAAGAAAGTAGTAGGTAGATAAAGATACATGTGTTACTAACAATTACAAAAGTTAAGAAATATTGATTTGAATGGATTTTTACCTACTTTTGTAGTTTGCGAACAATTTTTAAAATTCGTTGGCGGGCCGCATAAATATCGACAGTGGGCCGCGGTATGTGCATCGCTGATTTATAGCGATCAGTACATTTCAGAAATGGCTTCAATTATCATTAAAGAACTTCTGATTAAACAACACGTTAAAACTGCGGAAAATTCTAGATACTTGATAAAGAGGACATTCAATTTCCATTATGCCATTTATTCTTAAAAAGAGCTTACTAACATCGTTAAAAAATCAAAAATCTAAGTTTTACAACACCATCAACAACATTCAGTGCACAATGCGGTTAATTTATGTCTAGAATCGAATCTACAAACGTATTCGCTTGTATCTTTACGTGTGTCTGTTTCGATATCTCCATTGTAAAACTATAATTTATTCTTTCCATTTATGGATTGGCAGTGTGTATTACGTGCAACCTTTTGTTAAAAACTAATGATATGGTAAAATAGTAAAGAGTTGAATTATCGATAAAAATTATTTCTTGATAGTTTTTTTGCTAGATACGAAATCAAGTAACATCTTATACTGTATTTTGTCAAGATAACGGTGCCCTATTATTATTAGCAATTCATGTTTCAGCAATTAACCTAATAGATTTTGTCATTCAAAAGTTTTGCCTTCAATTCTGTTAGTTAAATTTTAAATAAGGCAAGTATTTTTTTGTAAACAGATATGTATACAGTAGTCTCCGATTATAATGAACTTTAAGAACTAACCGAAACGGTTTGTTGTAAACGAAGTTCGCTTTAAAAGAAAGTCGCCGACATCGTTTGATTATTTGACAAATTTATTTTACTTTTTTCATTCATAAAACAATAGAACGCATACAAAAACTGTAAATATAATAAAAAAATATATATACATACTGCTGTGGTGTACCTCGTGTTCGTTATAATTTTCACATAATATGCTTTTGTTGTATAATTAATTTCGCGGTTACATCGCAAATTAAAAAATTTATCCGCTAATGTTTTGTACCTGTTCATTATCTCAAACGAAAAAATGCATGAGAGGCACGACCATCCCGAAACGTATAAATACCAGAATTTCATTTTCATTAGAAATCGTCAGTACACGATATTCGGAAACAGACATTCCTCTCAGTTCTATACCGCAAGTGTACATATATTTAACAAGTTGAACTTAATTGCAAATGAGAGTTGATAATCATTAACCACTCATTCCATACGCATTCTTCCCCAAATGTGTTACGTTTGTTTCTGTATGCATTCTTGGCGATTCTTGACGAAGAATGCATGTGGGATGAGATATTAATTATTATTAATTCTCATTTGTATTAAATTCAACTTGTTAAGTATATATACACATGTAGTATAGAAGTGAAAGACATATCAGTTTCCGAATATCGTGTACTGACGATTTCTAATGAGAATGAAATGGTAGTATTTAAACGTTTCGGGATGCACGTACCTCTCACGCATTTTTCAATTTGTCACCATAACCAGGGAAGTTTGACGTCGAGACGTGTTGCGTCTGCATTCTAGTACAAATTTCTCTGTTCGAACCAGATATAAAGCAGCATATATCGCTTCGTCATTTCTTGGAATAAACCGAACTCCACGCAAGGGTTTGACTAGATACTTGCAAGCAGTGGCGTGCCTTAAAGTTTTCTGTCTGCACCTTTAATTTCAGGCGTAGCATATGAAACCCAAGTATCATCCCCTCTCACTATTCGAGAAAGAAAGTGTTCGTCTGCGAACTAATTTCTACACACTTCAGATCAATTTTATTGTGACAACTTCATGTATAATAGTGCGAGATTCGTTTGGAAGATTCTCAATAATGTCATCCAAACTCGAACGCCGATCTTACTTAATCAGTTCGTCGACATACTGCAAAATTCGTAATGATGAACAGACGGCTACTTCGTACGTCATCATGGACATTCTGTGTCCAGAAATCTGGATAACGTTGTTAATTAATAAGTTTTTTTGATTAAAATATTGAATTCTATTTAGGAAAGATTTCTTTATAATTTCAAATTTATACACTTTATTTAGAGGGATTACGGGATTCTCCGTTATTAATATTTATGGCAGTGTCAAGCATAATATTATAACATACTTTCACTTACTTTAACCAAGAAGTATTGTTTAAAGCACGGCTCGCATTAACCGTTTATCTCACAATTATGTTTGGATTCACTCTTTTAAGAAAATGTACTGAAATGCGTATTTATCATTTAGTTTACAGTTATTTATTCAAGCCTTTTTCCATTTGTATTGTTTTTACTTTATGGCAGTGGCGGCTCGGGATGGTTCACATAGGAAGTGCATAATTTCAAAATTAAAAAGTGTAATACCAGAACGCTTACCCAATCCTGATAAATTTCACCGACGTATTGTTCCAGACAGGTACTGTTCATTGTAGAGTTTGTTTTGAGGGAATAGTAAATATTACACTACACAGTTTAATTACATCTGTCGATAAACGAAGTCCATTTTACGTGTCTTTGACTTGCAGAACAGTTCTATGACTTTTTCATTAAAGTTTGGGAAATCATTTATACATTCTTTTTCACAAGATAACATAGTAAGGGCATTTAATCTCTCTTCTTTCATTGTATTTCTCAGCAAAGTTTTTATTCTCTTCAGCCGTGAAAACTGGCGTTCCGCTTCGAACGTTGTCATTGGGATTGTAATGACAATTTTTAAAAGCGTAACAACTTCATTAAAGGTGTCGCTTAATCCATCCAGCAGAAGACCTAGCAGGTCTACAGCACTGACTTCTATATTTTGCCTAAGTTCTTCTCTAGAATATAGAACGATTAATTCAGTTCGAAGTCTGCTTTATTGAGGCATGGATAAAATTTTACTGCTTCTTTAAGGCAATCTTCCGGAAATTTTTTTTGAAAAGAGGAGAACTGTTTGAAAGAAATTAAGTTTGCTAATATTAAGTGCCCT
This sequence comes from Melolontha melolontha, assembly GCA_935421215.2. NCBI lineage: Eukaryota > Metazoa > Arthropoda > Insecta > Coleoptera > Scarabaeidae > Melolontha > Melolontha melolontha. Next base: position 14,991,885 of record OW285236.1, read on the forward strand.
GTATACCGAAATCTAGTTTTTATTTCTAGCAAAAGAATATCGCACACTTCGATAGTTTCCCTCCATCTTTGGCTACCATCAGTTACTCTTCGCCGCTTTGATGGTCGAGGAGTCAGTTCTGTGTCATTTTGTTTAATCAACTGATTATCTGTGTCAGCGATTTCGGTTCGAATTTTTCCAATAGCGCGTTCAAAATTATCTAAATTATTCTTGATTTTTAATGCGTCCACATGTGGCATAATTTTATGAAAGAAAGTTGACCAATAGATAAAATTTTCCTCCTCTAAAATTCGCAAATTGGCACTAGCTTGATGAATGGTAGTTTGTAAACTAGCTTCTCCCTCGATTTGTTCTAGAGCTTCAATTATTTCTTCTCGGTGCTCATATATTGTATTCACTGTTCTAGAATTGAAGTTCCATCTTATTTTTGAAGAACGAGGTAAGTTTTTCTCTGAAGGAATTCTTCCAATCTTGCAGCTCGTTGTGGTGAAGTGGAGAAAAATGTACATAATCCCGTCAGATTGGCAAAAAAAATTCTGCAATTACTACTGCTCGATGTAGCATGTGACATAATTAGATTTGTCTGATGTGCATAACAATGTACAAAATTAGCCCTTGGATACTGGTCTTGGACATGTCTTTGCACGCCGTTAATAGCACCACTCCTGACTGCTGCCCCATCATAGCTCTGTGCAATCAGTTTTTCTGGGTCATCAACAAGCAAACTAATTTCGTTAAGGATGGAGGCAGATAAAGAATTAGCATCATGTCCACTAGGCAGAAGAAATTTCCAAAATCTTTCGACCGGTCTCGCGTTCACAATATATCTTAAAACAACCACTAACGGAAACTGATTGGACACATCTGTGGTTTCATCAGCTATCACAGATATGAAGTCGGTTGCTTTAATTTCACTGGCAACTTGTTCATGATACACGTTCAACATTGCATCAAGCAGCTCATTCTGTATCGTATTTGATAATCCCTTAAAAACCGGTGCTGCTTCGATGTGATCTCTGAGAGATTTATCCAATTCTGCCGTAAAATTTATCAATTCCCGAAAAATGCCCTTGTTATTCGACGTTTGCTGTTCATCATGATCCCGAACGAAGTGCCAGTTCAAACGCGCCACAAAATCTAATGCAATTTATTATTAAATTTAACACATGCCTATTTTTTGTTACCTTTTCATTGTGTTGTTGAATTGCTTTTCTATATGATGAATCTAAAACATTCTGAATGTTATTCTTTCCTAACATTCTTAGACTAAATATATTTTTCAAATGCCCTTCGGAATTTTCATGTTTAATAATTTTAGCACTAAGATGAATTAAGCCTCTTATTCCGTTCTTTGACCAAGACGGTTCACCACCAAACAAAAGACACGGAAAACAAAACAAAGTATTTTTAATTTCACACCCACAAATCCAGTCATTTTTCTGATAAATATTCATTTTGAATTTTCTTATAACGTCTTTACCTTTAACAGATTGTTTATTTTCTAAACATAATTGAGGCATCGGCCGTTTAAGATTTTTTACTGCGATTTTTTCATTATACGTTAACCGCGTAAAAAAGATACCGTATTCATTGTAACAACGCCCGAGAGCAGTCTGGTTCAGTTGCTCCAACGCTATGTATTATACGACATTGAAGTACGGCAAAATACAGTTCTCCCCACCGTCAATGTAATGTTAATGCCTTAACAGAGCAAGAGTTGGGCTTTGCTCAGTATATCTGTGAAGACGATTGGTGTATGTACGTTGGTAGCGTGCCATGTTCCTCGTCAATAACCATGAAAATATGAATGCATAATAAATAAATACTTTCACACTTAGTCGCCGCTTGGTTTGTTTTGTTTCATAATTCCAGGGGGTGCAATTGCTCACTTGCTCTCATTAAAGAGCCGCCACTGCTTTATGGTGTAGCCACTATGGTCACCAAATGTTCGGACACATCATTTAAGTATTAAGTAATGTTTAAATCGAAGCCTTGCCGTCTATTGTTATAAAGACGTAGTTGCCCATTAAGCCAGACGTACTTTCTACAATTTTCATTACGGTCATATTTTCAAAGGTCTCTTGTATAATAGTATTTCGGACACACAATCTAGCCAAGGTCGAGTCTGGGTAAAACCGTATGTACCTGACCCATCTATTTATCTGTTCCATACAATGTAGCAATTTCAAGTTTATATAAACTTATGTACCTATTCTGTTTCGACGAATCATAAGAAATATAGTGGCGTCTTGTGACTGCAAGTTCTTTACCTGGATAATATTTTAAAAATGAAAGTTTAAGTTTGCTAAGATCTATCAACGAGATCACACGTGCCATTCCGAGCAGCTTCAAGCGTTACTAAAAGTAGAAATGTAAGTTTTTATAATAATATGTTCTTCTTGAGGCTTATGTAACATTGATTTCTTGTATTTAATTATTAAAGAATATTCTGCCTTCAACAAGGGTTGATATTATTGCGAACTACTGAGCGAGAGAAGACCTTCTATTCACAATTTGAGTCAACGATGATTCTACAAAAACTGGTCATTACGGATTTACGACTTGTGATTCGATGAAGTTTCAAATCTAGCCACATATGCCCTAACATTCTCTCTTTCAGCATTAAAACTTCGACACCAATTACGACCAAATGACTGGAACAATAACATCACCGTACACGTCTTTGATTTGCCTAAAAATTTCAATTAGCCACACATTTTTACGGTCAGATACCGACTTACAGCTCTGACTTTAGCGGCGGCACGCTTTTTGTTGACATTTAGATCGCTCGCCAAAACACTACAGACTGAATCTGATGCGGACTTGTACCCAGTTAGCAGACCACTGATTGAAACTAATTAACGATGAGTCAGATACCCGCCGCCATAATAATGACGTGCTTGCGCAAGCGGGTATCAATTTCCAGACGACCCTCGTATCTTAACAAAAACCAAAGATATATGGATAAATTTCTTGCCTTAATCATTGAAAGAATATTCATTTTCAGAATCATTATTTGGAGTACATTCATTTGAACAAACGACAAACCTTCCTTAGCACCCCTTGTATATAAGATACACCGAATCAATTATTCTTAACTGTGGGGCGCACATTCTTGTAAGTCATTCTCAACGTTTGATTAAGCTTTAGAATCACTATACTGAATCATTTAAAATTAGCTACGCAAGTGATTTTACTTATTGAATTATGTTTTGTAATAATTGCATTAGTAGGTGGTTAATATTGCAAATTGATTTTTAATGTCCTACCTTTTCTAGGAGCTGAATATATATATATACACCTTTTTAATCTTTTATCTTCTCCGTTCGTCGCTTAAGGGCTTGTCTTTTGTATAAAGTAGTTACAGTTATAACCACAAATTATTATTAGATGCAAAATTATGATTATTTTGTGTAGATATGTCCGTACCTATATATTAAATATACAGGTTTATAGGTTTAAGTACAGCGTATATTTACCAAAAAAAAAATGGAAATCAATCTAAGTGAAAAGATGTATAAGACTGGATACATTTCCTATACTATTCGGATTGTTAAAAATTATAATGGGAATTTACGAGATAAATCAATGTTCAACTGCAACTTTTGTCGCTTTTATTGTAATAATTATACTTTAATGTGCTTATATTCAAACGTAAATATTTTACGAACCAAGTACTACAACAATTTCATCTTAGAGTTGATGTTTCTCATTATAATAACCATGGAAGACCGTTATTACACGATATGTGTTCTTACATTATGCGTTATCACAACAAAGAAGCATTAATAGATAAATAAAGTTTATCCTGAAGTCTTAGAGCGGTTGCTTTTTTTTATTGTGCTTTGATAACTGTATAAACTTTATAAATAAAATTTATAGATAATACAGGATTCTCGATATTAGACTACCCATTTTGATATGCGATTTAATCTAAACGAAGTATGTGATTATTTTTTGTTTAGTAGGTCAAGTTTAGTAGCCTTCGGGGTTACATTTTATCGAGTAGGCGTCTGTCTTAAACCAATCGAATAATTACTAGACATAAGTTTGCGTCAGTGTCACAAACAAAGTGTTACAATTTGTGTCATAATAAAACTTTTCGAAGTATAGATTATTCAGTACAACTACGAGTGTTTTCCGTTGAACTTTATACAAAATAACCCAAGGGGTTTGAGTTCATTATAACTTCTTATTTAAGACATAATTATTAAATTTTTTAAATTTTAAATACAGTATATTAATGGAGAATATTTTTAATTTAATTATGAAAAATTATATCTCGCAAGTGGTGGCCATTTTCTGCTTCGCATATTCGTGCTCTTTCCAAAACATTTTCCATAACCTTTCGCAAAACTTCAGGTGTTATGTTGTTGATTTCGTCGCGTATATTATTTTTTAATTGCTGTATGGTTCGAGGCTTATTAATATAGACTTTTCCTTTCAAATAACCCCAAAGGAAACAGTCTGAAGCGGTAAAATCGGTGAACGCGGAGGCCAATTAAAATCGCTTGTACGGGAAATAATTCGTTCACCAAAGATGTCGCGTAAAAGAGCCATTGTGTCCCTCGCAGTGTTCGCTGTGGCTCCATCCTGTTGGAACCATACTTGCGGATGGTTTTCCACGGCTGGTCTTAAAAAATTTTCCAACATTGTCCGATATCTAACACCAGTGATGGAAACGGCGACACCGTGTTCATTTTAAAAAAAATATGGGCCAATTATCTTTTCCGACGGAACACCGCACCAAACGGTACACTTAAGTGGGTGTAATTCTCGCTGTTGAACTACTCTTGGATTTTCCGTAGCCCATATCCTGCAGTTTTGCCTATTAACGAACCCATTTAATTGGAAATGGGCTTCGTCGCTCATAATTAAATTATGAATAAAATCATGATTTTCTTCTGCTTTTTGACGAAAATAAATTGCATAATCAAGTCGTTGCTGGTAATCTGTCGGTTTCAATTGTTGGACAAGCTGAATTTTGTATGGAAACATTCCTATTGCATGCAGAATTCTCTGCAGCGACCCTCTTGAGAGGCCAAGTTGTGTCGAACGTCTCCTGGTTGATGTTTCTCCATCTTCCCGAATACTCTCCTGTACCCGTTCAATATTGTCATCCGTGTGCACCGTTCGTCGTCTGCCGGCACCAGGAAGGTTCCTTACTGCCCCTTGTTCTCGAAAATTTGCAACCAGACGGTTTATTGTCGACTCTGAGGGTCCAACCCGCACATTAAAATAACGACGATATGCACGCTGAGTCAAAACAATGGATCGTTGATTTGAGAAGTAAAGTTCAACGACTTTGACACGTTGTTCAATTGTATACTCTTCCATTTTAAATTCCCCAAGTCTTCTTTAGAAAATACTGAAAACCAGAAAAAAAATATATATAATAAAAAAAGTTATAAGGAATTAAAACCCCTTCGGTCATTTTGGGCCACCCTGTATTAGAACTAGTTCAGTAGAAGTTCGGCGTGCATTCCGACGGCAGTTTGGTGATAATAATAGGGGTAATGTACCAACGCGCAAAACAGTTATGGCATGGGATCGTCAATAGCGTGAAAATGGTTCTGTGCAGAACATTAAAAAATCTGGACGTTGAAGAATGGTTCCGAGGCTTGCAAATATTGAACAAGTGAGAGCTGCTTTCACGGGAAGTCCTACCAGATCTGCTAATAGGCACTTGCTCTACGAAAATCCAAGGGAAGTCTTTTCAGAATCCTTCACAACGATTTAAAATTTCCTCCGTACAAATACCAAATGGCACAGCACCTTAGCCATCGAGAGGAAGCGTGGTTAACATTTTTCCAAGAATTTTTAAATCGGTATCGAGAATCAATACACAATTTGTTAATGACCGACGAAGCTAATTTTCAATTGGATGGCGTTGTTATCCAACGGAATTTTAGATATTGGGAAGCTGTAAATCCTCGCGAATTCGATGCAAAGAATCTCCAAGTCCAAAGGTCATTGTCTGGTGTGTTGTAGGATCATTTTGTATCATAGGTCCTTATTTTTTTGTTAATTAAAATAACCGTTCTGTAACGATCAATTCCGAGCGTTACATAAAGATGTTACAAACATTTTTAATCGCAGAACTGATTAGACGGAGATTACTAATTGATGCTCTGTTATTCCAACAAGATTGAGCAACAGCTCATACAGCCAGAAACTCCATGAGGATTCTGCGCGATTGGAAATTTGCTTTGGGCACCTAGATCCCCCAACTTAACGGCACCCGTATTCGAGAATAAATCACAGGAATTATGGAGGGCATTTAGAAGACACTCTTTTTAAATAATGAAGATAAGTTTAAGTTAATTATAAATCCAAGGGAATTACTTATACATTAGTGTATTAAAATATTTTTTTACTCTACTTAGAAGGAGTCTAATATTGGGAACCCTGTGCAAAAATGTTAAAAACGCATCTGAATATGTATACATTAATGTGTCCCAAGACGTAAGGGACGATTTTTTTCTATTTGTCTCTATTTGAATAATAGTATATTACGCACCAAAAGAGTGGAATGATGTTTTTTTCGGAAGTGCAGTTTATAACCTGAAGGCGAAGCCCGAGGGCTCTACAAAGCACTGAGGGAAAAATCATTCATTTTCGAGGTGTATATAGTATTTTTTGCCTGATCCGATGATTTTAATTGAAGAAATGTAATTTTCTTCAATGGCTTGGTGGAAACGATTGACGACCGATAAATAAGGGTAGTAATAGTGGTTAATGAATCAATGTTATGGTTGATGTTGGCCCGTGGACCAACTGTTTGCAATGACTCCGGTTTCTAGCGGTGATACTTCAACGTCAGTTACTAGAATCACGACTCCGATATTGCTTCACCGTGCACAGGGTTGTACTTTACTATTTAAATTTTATACGATTGTTAATTGTGGTAAGGAGTTTTAATACATTTTATATACTAAACAAATATAATAAACAATATAGTCTTAAATCTATTGTTTGATCAATAGGTTAATTGAAATCGTAAAATTATTTCAATACCTAATATTCTAACTACCTTTCGCTGGCTGCAGTATAAATATGACGTAGTCCATTTCAAATACACCTTAGATATGTGGTTTTAAAAAGTGCATTGCACAAAAAAATTCACAAAAATCAAAATAATTCAAAAACGGTTAACTTTTTACAAAAGTATATAAAGTGTTATAGTACTTTACAACGAATCTAAGAAAGCAATAAATAATATAACATTCCATTTATAATATCAACCTTGCCTATGACTTCCAGTAGGGGAGATCCTTGTACTTTGGGACAAAAAAAAGTTCTTTGTGATAAAATTTACAGCGTATAATTTTTATTGATTATTAATATAGAATACAAAAGATAATCTTGTTTTTATGTGAAGGAACCAATAAAACTGTTAATAAAATTAAATACATAAGAACAAAAATATTTTTTTGTAATAACCTTTGTGTCCTAAAGTACAAGCCTTGTAATGTACTTTGGAACATAGATGTTTGTACCTTGGGACGGTTTAACAAATTCTATTCTACATTATAAGCTGATATGTCTATTTCAAATTTAAGCTCCTCATTTTGTCTCGCAGTACCTGCAACTACTTGTGGTTTGCCAAGTGTAATTATGGCATCGCTCTTTGGCAATTCGTACTCTAAATTGTCGCCAATCGCAAATTTATGTGTTAATTTATTTTTTTTATAATATTTTACATTAAAAGTATCGTCATCAATGCCTGTGATTATAGCAACGTAATATTTTCTTATTCTTTTGGTTTATAATTTTGCTAAAATATAGTCGCCAATCTTAAGTTGTTCGGTCTCATTATTTGTTTCTATCTCTGCTTCTCCAAATTCAATGTCTTCTAGAGAATCATCTGTATCTTCCAGCAATTCGTCTTCTGAACTACTCTCAGAACTGCTGTATTTTAAAATTTTCTTAACCTTGTTTTTCTTAATAGCTAATTCTTTCTTCTTTGTCTTATTTTTCATTGTGCCTGCATTTCAACTTCATTTTTTTCTGGAGTGTCAGTAACAATTCGGCATCTTCCTGGTTTCCTACCCCCTCTTTTACCTTCCTTCCTTGGTTGAACCTTTGGATATGGTCGTACTTGCTCTGGTGTGTGATGTTCCCTTGATGGTCCAGGTTGAGGCTGCTCTTCCGAATTAGATGGGGTCTGTGGAATTAGTCTATCTGTCACAAAAGAGCTCAAATATTCATCATCTTTGAAAACGTTCCTGTCAATAGGATATATTCCTGTAACAGAAAATCCTGATTGGACGTTTTAGGTGTAAACGCCAGTGGATAAGCCTTCCCAACACATTCAGCCACATGATAAATTGACATTGGCGTGCCACAATGAACCAGTAGCCATTCATTACACGCAGTATTAAAATATTTTTTTAAAGGCCCAAATACAGTCTATCAAGTGGCTGCAATTTGTGGCTTGTATGCGGAGGAAAAGTTAACATCGTTATTCCTGCAGTTTTGGCTAAGTCTAGAGCCTCAATTGAGATGTGACTCATGGTTGTCCATAATCAACAGCACTCTATTTTCAGTGGTAGAATGAGCGTGCTTAATAAAGTGATGTAGATATTCAATAAATATTGAACTATTTGACCACCCACTTGGATTTGCACTTCCTATGCTTCCTACAGGGGCACCGTTCAGCATGTGATCTTTGAAATATACTCGCGGAAAAACAAACATAGGCGGTATTGAATTGCCAATTGCGTTAGTACTTGCTATAAGAGTAACATTTATATTCCGCTCAGCTAACGTCATGCTACCAAGTTGTTTACACACTTTTGCTGTAATAACTCTAACTGGAGTATGTACAGTTGACATACCCGTTTCGTCAACATTGTAAATATTTTCCGGAGAAAAGTGATAGCGTTGCATAACATCTTCAAGTTTATCAAAAAATGTATTTACGTTGGTTCTATTGAATGAAGTTGCTCTTACCAAACTAGTTGCTTGTGGTTTTCTTAATGATATTCGTGGATGTCTTCGTAAGAAATACCTAAACCATTCTTTGCCTGCTTTTTTATTTGTAACCCAAGAAACAGGATATTTCATGTTATTAGCCACAGCATAGTTAAATGCTAGTTTTCTTACTTCGTGGGTTGATAAACCGTAGTGCATATTAGCATATTCTAACAAATATGCAACTAATTCATTTTCTTGAGTTTCTGTTAAAACTTTTTTAACATCCTGAGCAGCACTGTAAATAAATTCTTCGCCTCCGCTTGCTTTATGCTTAAGAATATGTCTTGAAAGAGTAGATTTTGATATTCCATAGTGGTCAGCAGCTTGCCGAACGCTGAAATTATTTTCTAAAACTAAGCGGGCTGCAGCAGTAACATTTTTTTCATCTGGTTTAATCCTTTTTTTGTTTAATTTACTTCTTGGCATCTGCAATTAAAGTTTCATATGATGAATAAAATATTTTAGTATAAGATTTGTACTTTGGGACACGTCCCAAAGTACAAACCAAAAGGTGTCCCAAAGTAAAAGCCAAGCTATTATTTTTTTAAAAGTTTAGTTTTATTAAAAGGTTAAGTTTAAAACACAAATTCTTTTGAAAATACATAATCTAATATTTGCTCTTCAAGATAACATAAGCAAATAATAATAATTTAGCTTACCTTGGATTGAAACGAGTTCGATATTCTCAGATAGTAATTCACTTCCAATCCTATAAAACACCTTAACACGCAAAACATAAAATGGCTCCTGGAATTTCAAAGTACAAGGGTCTCCCCTATAACCGAAAGTGCTTCGTAAGTGTAAATATTTTATTTAAACACAGCAAGTCTCAAGATTACGCGACACAAATTTTCAAAAGTGTCCTAAAGCGTTAACATAGAAAACTTCTAACGAACGTTACGTGAATAAGCCTGTATAATACTTTTTTCATTAGTTGACTTCTCAGATATTTCTTGGTGAAACATTCTTGTAATAACTTGATTAATTATTAGAAAATAAAACACTTGGCTTAGTTTCACCACTTCTTTAATTAGATATACTAATAATTGTTTCGGCTATTAGGCCATTATCAAAGAGCTATCTAAAACTAAACTTACTCTACTTAAGGTTAACTTATATACCTGTGTTCATTATGGGTGGGAGAATGAGGGTAATTGATATTTAAAATTGCATCGATATAGGGGGTATTTATGAATTCTAATTGTGTGTTTGTGATAACTCGATTTTGTTTTTGGGCTTTTTTAATTTCAAAAATCTCTAATATATTTAACTTTTTACTTTTTACTACATTATGAATGAGGTTACAGCTCTTTATATCGGGTAAGTGGTTCTGGTCTATACAATGTTCTGCGAACCCTGTGTGTTTAACACTATATTTTATATCTCTAATATGTTCTGTTAACCGTTTATTAATACATCTGCCACTCTGTCCGATATAAATAGCTTCACAATTCTGGCATTTTATGGAATATACTCCTGATTTATCTAAGTTATCTATTTTATCTTTAGTATTATTCAACAATGTACCTAAATTTACTTTATTTATCCATACTATGTTAATGTTGAGTTTCTTTAGTAATTTGTTTATTTTCTGTGTTATGGGAGGGATATAGGTGATTACATGCCAACTAGGTTTCTTTAATTCTTTTATTTCTGGGTATAACAATTTTTGAAGTATTTTCCTTTCTTTATGTTTTATCAACTTACAACAATAATAGCAAAAAATAATGGTTACAACCCAGATATCATCGATAAGTTGATAAAACATAAAGAAAGGAAAATACTTCAAAAATTGTTATACCCAGAAATAAAAGAATTAAAGAAACCTAGTTGGCATGTAATCACCTATATCCCTCCCATAACACAGAAAATAAACAAATTACTAAAGAAACTCAACATTAACATAGTGTGGATAAATAAAGTAAATTTAGGTACATTGTTGAATAATACTAAAGATAAAATAGATAACTTAGATAAATCAGGAGTATATTCCATAAAATGCCAGAATTGTGAAGCTATTTATATCGGACAGAGTGGCAGATGTATTAATAAACGGTTAACAGAACATATGAGAGATATAAAATATAGTGTTAAACACACAGGGTTCGCAGAACATTGTATAGACCAGAACCACTTACCCGATATAAAGAGCTGTAACCTCATTCATAATGTAGTAAAAAGTAAAAAGTTAAATATATTAGAGATTTTTGAAATTAAAAAAGCCCAAAAACAAAATCGAGTTATCACAAACACACAATTAGAATTCATAAATACCCCCTATATCGATGCAATTTTAAATATCAATTACCCTCATTCTCCCACCCATAATGAACACAGGTATATAAGTTAACCTTAAGTAGAGTAAGTTTAGTTTTAGATAGCTCTTTGATAATGGCCTAATAGCCGAAACAATTGTTAGTATATCTAATTAAAGAAGTCGTGAAACTAAGCCAAGTGTTTTATTTTCTAATAATTAATCAAGTTACTGTATAATACGTGGAACACGCACTAGTAAGTAACGTCAAGATCGAGTATAGATTAATTCTATGTAAGACGTGATCGAAGAGAGGCCATTAGTGGATTTAGTCTGTTTGTCAAATCTATAAGTATGATACGATTATGTTTACATGTGCGGGTACGCTTCCTTAAAAGATTAGAAATTCTTCATTTGCAATTCCATGATCCCATCAGTAGCGGTACAAACGGATATAATCAAAGCGACAGATGCTTTTGCAATATTGTTCTGTTATCTATTAACTTATCTAACGGTTTCTAACAGGAAAATATCGTAAATCTCAGTACCTATCGATTTTGGTGAAATTTGGAACCGTAGCAATTCAATTACAGATTTAAATGGTGATAATAAAATGAACAATTGCTTTTATTTACATGAAAAAGTTATTTAAAAAAATCACAATTATAATATCTATACCAGTGTGTCGGCGGAGCTTAGCATGAAAACTAATAAAGTTGTAGCAATGAAATTTTACGTACACATGTAGTATGCTACAGTGAATTTTCTATTTTTATTTATATACAGGGTGGCCCAAAATGACCGAAGGGGTTTGAGTTCATTATAACTTCTTATTTAAGACATAATTATTAATTTTTTTAAATTTTAAATACTGTATATTAATGGAGAATATTTTTAATTTAATTATGAAAAATTATATCTCGCAAGTGGTGGCCTTTTTCTGTTTCGCATATTCGTGCTCTTTCCAAAACATTTTCCATAACCTTTCGCAAAACTTCAGGTGTTATGTTGTTGATTTCGTCGCGTATATTATTTTTTAATTGCTGTATGGTTCGAGGCTTATTAATATAGACTTTTCCTTTCAAATAACCCCAAAGGAAACAGTCTGAAGCGGTTAAATCCGGTGAACGCGGAGGCCAATTAAAATCGCTTGTACGGGAAGTAATTCGTTCACCAAAGATGTCGCGTAAGAGAGCCATTGTGTCCCTCGCAGTGTGCGCTGTGGCTCCATCCTGTTGGAACCATACTTGTGGATGGTTTTCCACGTCTGGCCTTAAAAAATTTTCGAACATTGTCCGATATCTAACACCAGTGATGGAAACGGCGACACCGTGTTCATTTTCAAAAAAATATGGGCCAATTATCCTTTCCGACGAAACACCGCACCAAACGGTACACTTAAATGGGTGTAATTCTCGCTGTTGAACTACTCTTGGATTTTCCGTAGCCCATATCCTGCAGTTTTGCCTATTAACGAACCCATTTAATTGGAAATGGGATTCGTCGCTCATAATTAAATTATGAATAAAATCATGATTTTCTTCTGCTTTTTGACGAAAATAAAGTGCATAATCAAGTCGTTACTGGTAATCTGTCGGTTTCAATTGTTGGACAAGCTGAATTTTGTATGGAAACATTCTTATTGTATGCAAAATTCTCTGCAGCGACCCTCTTGAGAGGCCAAGTTGTGTCGAACGTCTCCTGGTTGATGTTTCTCCATCTTCCCGAATACTCTCCTGTACCCGTTCAATATTGTCATCCGTGTGCACCGTTCGTCGTCTGCCGGCACCACGAAGGTTCCTTACTGCCCCTTGTTCTCGAAAATTTGCAACCAGACGGTTTATTGTTGACTCTGAGGGTCCAACCCGCACATTAAAATAACGACGATATGCACGCTGAGTCAAAACAATGGATCGTTAATTTGAGAAATAAAGTTCAACGATTTTGGCACGTTGTTCAATTGTGTACTGTTCCATTTTAAATTCCCCAAGTCTTCTTTACAAAATACTGAAAACAAAAAAAAATTATAATAAAAAAGTTATAAGGAATTAAAACCCCTTCGGTTATTTTGGGCCATCCTGTTACTTATATTATTCCCAATATGTTATTTTTAATGCGAATGGAGTATATATTATAAAAATAAATTAAAACTAACCAGTTTATAATTCTGATTCAGAACTTGAGTCATTTAATTTGATTTGCGAGATTATAAATTTCACGAATGATCCACTAAAAGAACTACTAACTTTTGTCTAAATATATCTCCTCTCTATTTTTTCTATTTTTTCTCAATATTTTCTAGTTTTTACATATTTATTTTTACATATTTGTTATAAGGATTATTCAACAGGAACATGTTTGAACTGCGAGTTCATCGTAATGAATTTAGTTGTTTCTGTTGAATCTTTACGTGCTAGTGACGAGCAGAGAATGGCATTTATGGTATGGTGTCCGTCCAAAGATAATTCGAGCGCTGTCATTCAATGTTTAGCTGTGGGAGGTCGTTAACAATGGAAATTTATGCGAAATTGAAAATTATGTATAGCGACTACAGTTTTTTCGATAGGGCTATGGTTAACTTCGTTTATTTTTTTCTTTTTGATCGTTTGACTGTTAAATCGCTATTCTAATTTTCAGTTCCTTTAGGCGTTTCGGTCTTGATAATTGTTTATTTAATTATTCATGAAAAAAAAGCGAATTACGTAAAAAAAACTGTTATATTTTCCTTTTAATGTTTCAGAGGTTATTTGACTACATGTACAAGTGCTTAAGTTATTTCTAAACTATTTTATTAAATGCTTCGTTGACTTATGTACGAGGAATGTCCCTTTAGTTTTGCATATAGCCTCAGAGAGGGCGTCAGTAATAAAACGTCAGGTGTCAAAATTAATCTCAATCTTTCGTTACCTAAATCTAAAGTATTATTAAGTGATTTAGTCATACTGAATTTTTAAAGTTTATGTTGGCAAAAAAATAGAATATTCGCCCAAAAATTTCTTACAACTTTTGGAAAGGATTAACTCAACAACTCGACAATTTCACATTACTACTGTAAATTCCAGCACTAGTATCAGCGACGATCGCAGAAGAGGTCCGACATGAACAGCAGTCACCCAGGAAAACGTCGATGCAGTGCGCCGCGTAATTCAGGAAGCTAGATATGTGACACATCGTGAAATTGATACATTGATGGGTACTTTAAAGACCAATCCGAACGATCCTACATGTGAGAATAGTATATTTTGTAACGCGCGACGAAAGTAATTTTTTTTAAGCGAGAGAACAGTTTACGAAACGAGGCGAAGCCGAGTTTGGTAATGTTTGCGAGCTTTTTCTACTACGTCGCCTATGGCATTATGACAAACTTAAAAAAAATATGTAACAAATACTTTATTTTCAATTTAAAAAAAAATCATATTTAAATTAGTTATGATTTAAACATTGATACATAGAATATGTAGACCATAAGCTTCGATGGCTTCACATTTTCCCACAATTTTGCAAACTATGCAAGCAGCACAATTTCCAAATATGAATTTATGCTATTATCAGTCCTCTATTCAATGAATTTTACATAGACTTCTTCATACCTCTTTCTCGATTTTTCTCATAATAAGTGCGCATATGTTTTCTCAGCTTGATTTACTATTTCTGGTGGTGTATTAGGAAATCTAAATCACTTTCCGTATCAGAAATCATGATAAAGCTACAAACAGTACAAACTGATGTGATTTAAAAATGAACGCGATATAGCAACAGCAGGCAACTAGACGCAGGTGAAAATTAGTGGGTAATTCGAAAGTTAACGTTATAGCATTTTCTCTCACTAGTGACCGAAATCAAATTTTCCCTGCAGTATTCGGTGGCAAAAATTGTCTTTTTATAAAGGGTAGTAGAAAAAGTTAGTTTCCCCTTTGGATTCCAATTTTTTAACTGAATAGCAAAGCCGGCTCGCGTTAGTTGATGTCGGTTGATGAGCCGGTTGAATAACAGAAACTCAAAAAACGTCTATAGCATCGTTAGTAGCGATGGATCATGGATTTAATCCTATGAACCCGAAAGTAAACGTCAGTCCGGTGTTTGGGTGTTTCAAGATCTGTATCGAAGGAAGTCATACAGCTCAACATTTGTCTGATAATATGAAGATCCTTCTAGACACATGGGAACTGTCGTACAAAGTTTGTGCTGTTATTACTGATAATTAGAGCAGACCAATTTCCGAGGGCGCCATAAGCGCCGATATGGGAGTGTAATTCGTAATATATTAGAATATGCGATAGAATAGGGACGCACATGAGCCTGTTACCGATATAAGTATAGAAGTAGAGACATTTATTCTATCAAAAATAATTAAATATACATTTAGCTTTCTGCTATTAAAGTAATATGCATAAACACACGAAAAATAAGAATAGCACATATTATAGCAGCGTTGTATGTACCTATATATAAAATGGAAAATGTATGAAATCAGTGATTGTGTGCACGACAGAGGATTTAAAAAAACACTTACCGTTTTAAGCGTCTTCCAAGGATTGACAAACTGGAGAAACTCGATTGTATATTTTTCAACATCAGGTGCGTTTCTAAGGTTATTTCTGTAAAACATGTCCGCCGTGAGCAAAAATATGTTTATATTCGGAAAACGAGCGTTCTACATCTAGTGATGTTATATTCGCATAATCAAAATACTTTTTTAAGCAACTTAACGCATCTGTAGACGTGCCCTCACAAATACGTGTTAAGGTGTCAAAATCTGCATTTCTGTCTGAAACACTTTCAAATTTAATTAGCACTTTCACTTTTTGCGTCTTCTACAGCACACAGTTGTGCATGAACATCTTTAACGATTTGCATATTCCTCTAACGGCAGCGACGAATTTTCTAATTTTGTTATTGCTTCTTCTAGTCCCAAGTAATTCTCACGAATGCTTTGTAAATCCATTTTAATCTGAGCATCTTGAAATTTTTTCTGGCTTGTATTGGTAGCTGCACTTTCTTTCGGATCGAATGATAAAACCACGTCCTTAATATTTTCAAAATGTTCATGATAGTAAAACCCCGCCCGTAACCATGTACTCCAACGTGTCAGAATCGGCTGTGGTGGCTCAGGGGTATGGGGACACAATTCGTGAAATTTCCGAATACGTTTTGGAGATTTCAGGAATACTGCCTTTGTACTCGATATTAAAGCATCTACCTATGGATAACATCTACGAACCTGTTCTGCCACAAGGTGTAGAGCATGGAGTTTAGAAGCAATATGTACCAAGTTAGCACAATATTTTCTAAGATGCCGGAATACAGAACACATGGTTGCGGCGCATCGGTCATAAACATTATTACTTGGTCTTTCGAAAGTTTAAATTTTTCCAAAGTAAATATATACAATAGCACCTCTGAAATTTTTTCGGCATTACATTGTTCTAGTCGTCTGGATGCTAATAAAATTGAAGACGTTGGTTGATGTGGTTCCATATTAGGCGCCATCACATTAACTACAGATTGTTTTTTGCTGTCAGTTGTTTCGTCCACACATAACCACAGTTTTTTATTTATCAGTTCGGCTTTGATTTTATTTTTAACCTGTTTACGCACCGATGCTAAATTCCTTCGTAACGTTGTCGTGCTCGGTAATGTTTGATTCGCGTATTTATTCCAAAATGAAATAAATGAATCATTACTTAACAAGGTAAACGGCAGTGTACACACAATCATAGTTGCACATAGTTCATGTATAAGCTGTTGTCGATTAATTTTGGTATTATTGTGCCTCGAGCTGCTTACGTGTTCGTTACAATGTGTTTTTGATCAACACATTAGATATGTATTGCACACTAAACATTTAATTTTTGAGCCATCGTATATTAAGTCCGGGAAATCCATAATAAACTTATTCACTTCTTCTGACAACGGTCGTTTTCTCGATTTATGTGTCGACGACATTTTATTACGTATGCTTACACTTACATGCAGTCTAAGCAGGTACCAAACACATACTGAATGCTTTTTATTAGTTCTGATGCAATACAATCATCCTAAAATCGGCGCACATGGCGCGCAGCGAAATTAGTCTGCTTTACTGATAATGCAGCAAATATTACAGCAGCGGTTTGCATTTCAGGATGGCAACACCAGCATATATCATGTTTTGCTCATACTCTTAACTTAATAGTACAGAAAGGGTTACATGAAATTCGGGACATTCAGCATAAAGTGAAAGCCATTGAATTTTTCAAATGGAGCCCACTTGCAACAGCAAAACTTCAAAATTTACAGAAGCATATAGAGTTTCCCCAACTTAAGTTGAAACAAGTTGCTTACGCACATGGTGAAATTCTACTTATGATATGTTTGATAGAATTATTAAAATGAAAGATCCTTTGCAATCAGCGTTAGCTATTTCAAACTGCAATATTTCTTTGTTTAATCACGATTTCGAAGTTCTTTCTATGTGCTGTAAAATCCTAAAACCTTTCAAAGATGTAACAGTAGAACTAAGTGGTGGAATTGTGGTGAAAATTTAAAAAAATTTAGTGTTTAGTAAAATGTTAGTGTTATCATATAATAATACCTGTCAAGCAATCATACAGAATAGCCGTTTTAATTGAAAAAAAAATACAAACCGGGGTGAGTCTATTGCAATTGAAAAATGTGTAGATACGGCAGACGATAACATATGGAGTAACTTTGATAATGAGATTTCGGAAATAAAAACAACATTCAACCCTACTGCAGAAGCAATTAGTTAAATTGATAAATACGTTCAAGAACCCTATTAGCCAGGAATAAAATGCTCTTAAATGGTGGGAAGACAGGAAAAAAGTTTATAGATATAATAAAACACAGTTGTATAGTTTCAAAATAATATATATAATGTTAACACACTACATATGTTTCACCACACTGTGGCTTCATCAGGTGGATGAAGTATTTTCATCCATCTGATGAAGCCACAGTGTGGTGAAACATATGTAGTGCATATATATTATTTTGAAACTATACAACTGTGTTTTATTATATCTATATAATGAAGTTTCAACAAGTATCTCCTTCGTCGATTATTAATAAAAAAGTTTATATAAATTTATATGCACTTATAAAAGGTCGACTTTCATTCCAGCTACATCTGTTCCTTGTGAACGTATATTTTCAAAAACTAGACAGATTCTAACAGTACGAAGAAGTAGATTATCTGCTTCAAAGGTAGAAAAAATAATCTTTTTAAATTATAATCTAAAGTGGCATAACTTGTATTAAAGTAATTTTTGTACACCAGTACTATAGGTTTATCTTTATAGTTTATACATGAAAACATGTCAGTGATGTCAGTGTACAAATAAATATAAAATAAGTATACCTGCTTATAAATTATTTTCCTACATAAATATTATACATACATACCGCATGTGTCAAATATCATTAGGCATAGGGAATACCTATGGAGTACATACGATGTATATGTATATGGAAAAGCCGATCCAATGGCGGCGAAGACCGCGACGGCCGGCAACGATTGTCCCCGATTGCTTCACAAATACAAGTTAGCAGTAATCATTTGACCATCGACATAGGTACTTCTAATGCGTTCTAAAATAACATTTACGAATTGCAAGGGATTTGCTTTTCTTATTTCTTTCAGTAGATGCAGGAAATTTTTAAGCTCCGATGCGTCGCATAAACAAAAGCGTAATTCTAATAAAATTAAAGAATAATCCTAATAAAATAAATAAAAGAGGATTCTAAAAATTATAATAAATTATACAAGAGGTTCAAAAATTCCTCCTTCCACAGAAAGACATTGTCCTAGGCGGCAGTGACGCGCCGTCCATATGGGCAAGGTCATGCAGCGCACAACGGCGCCAAGGCCTTAAAGGCGCTTACGGCCACTTGTGATAAGTTAAATTTTAAAAATATTAAAAACATTTTTTGAAAGTTTACAACAAATCAACAAATTTACATAAAACAATTATTACAATTATTTTAGCATTGACAGCAATAATTATTGTTACTTCAAAGAGTGTACTTGATATTTGCATCTACACTGTTTTTTGTATAAATTTAACTTAATTAATATTATTTAATAATTAAAAAAGGTGAAAGGGGTATCTTAAGCATTTTAATAGAAGCTAATAATCATACTGTAATAATTTTATTAAATGAATACAGACTTTTTTCGGCTTCATTCAAGAACCATTGCATATATAACAAGTGCGCCGTGTATTAGTAGGTATTATGTATATGGTCGATATCGAGCTTACAGAATCTGGCTGCAGGTTTAAACTTGCAAAATTTTGGGTGTATTTAAACGCTTTCGCAGTCGGTGCAGGTTTATTAACTTATCGTTGTCGTAGGCGCGTGAGCCGTATGAGCGTACCAAATATATGTATGTAGTAAGTCCTGATTTGATAATATAGTGATTGTGAAAAATAATTAAAAAATAAAGTAAGTGATTAAGTGAATTCAGCTTTATATAGTAATAATAATTATAATAATGCTTTATTCAACTTTAAAAAACTTACATAGTTTTAACTATACATTCAGTTTACCAAATTTCTATAAATATTTAACTTAACGAAATTTGGCATTACAGTAATTACAAAATTTAAAATTTCGAATTTTTTTGAACAATTTTTTATATAAAACAAATAAAACTTTCTGCTTCCTAATTCTTAGTGATTTTATTTAGATGGCCAGAGAAGAAAAAAAGAAATTATCTGGTTATCAAAACTTGCTTAGCAAGCGAAAACGGGAGGAAGACTTGGAGAAGAGCAATTTAAAAGTTACCAACTTTTTTCGGAAGCTCACACATTTTCAAGACAGTACTTCTACTGATAACAATGGTTTTCCATTTCCATCAACATCAAAGTTGTCATCAGAATTAGAGAAGCAAGCCAATGAGGATGAGGATCCGATAGATTCAGGTTCTGATACGTTTCAGTCGGTACCATCATGTTCGAGTAAGCAAGACGAATCATCCGAAGACGCGTATTCGCCCCTCTCTAACGATCCGGGTCTTTGGCCGAGTATATTATCTCCAACCCAGGCGCAAGAACTAGTCGAAAAAGGTCCTATGTATTATCAAAATAAAACTATGTATCCTAAAGACAAAAGTGGACGTAAGTTTTCTGATATATATTTCACTCGAATTTTGTCAAATGGTGAAAAGGTTTAGCGAGATTGGTTACTATATTCTATTAAGAAAAATGTAGTTTTCTGTTTCTGTTGTAAAAGATTCAGTGACACCAATAATCCATTGACTAAAAATACTAAATTAGGTAACCAAGACGGTTTCAATGATTGGCATCACTTAAGCGAACATTTGAAAAATCACGAAAAAAGTAAATCTCACTTTCAAAATTTACGTTCTTGGTCAGATTTATTAGAAAGATTAAAAACTAATCGAACCGTAGATTCCGAAATGCAAAATTTATTAAAATGTGAAACTAAACACTGGCAGTGTCATTGAAAGAATAATTTATACAATTCAATTTTTGGCTGAACAAAACTTCGCTTTTCGTGGTCCTAATAATAAATTATTTCAAAGAAATAATGGAAATTTTTTGAAATGTATAGAAATGATAGCAAAATTTGACCCAGTGATGTCTTTACATATTAATAGATCTCAAAGAAATATGCCATTTTATCTTGGAGATAAAATTCAAAACGAAACGATTAAATTAATAGGTGATAATATAAGAAACAAAATTTTAAATGAAGTTAAAAAAGCAAAGTATTTTTCTATATTACTTGATTGTACTCCCGATGTGAGCCGCCAGGAGCAAATTTCTGTTTGCATAAGATACGTTAATTTAAAAAACAATGAATTTAGTGTCGAATAACGTTCTTTAACATTCCGTCCTGTAAATGATACAACAGGTGAAGGTTTAACCAACTTTTTACTGAAAACTTTAGAAAATTATGGTTTAGATATTTATAACATACGCGGACAAGGATACGACAATGGTGCGAATATGAAGGGTAAACATCAAGGTGTACAAAAAAGAATTTTAGACATTAATTCACGAGCAATATTTGTACCTTGCTGTAATCACAGTCTAAACCTTGTCATAAACGACGCTGTGAAATCCAATATGTTTAGTATAAATTTTTTCTCAACTGTTCAAGAGGTATATAATTTTTTTTCTGCTTCAACCAATCTGTGGTCTGTTTTGAAAAGTAACATTTCAAACTTAACGTTAAAACCTTTATCAGAAACCAGATGGTCTAGCAGAATTGATGCAGTAACCCCTCTAAGATTCCAGTTAGGCGAAATTTACGTGCTTTTTATGAAGTTTTGTCTGGAAATAATTTTGATAACACTACAAAACATCTGGCTATTTCTATAGTTAAAAAAATTAAAAATTATGAGTTTGTATGTATGTTAGTGTTGTGGTACAAGATACTAAGTAAAGTTAATGTTGTTACCAAGATCCTGCAAACTAAAAAATTCAATATTTCACAGGCTTGCGAAAGTTTGAACAACGTAAATACCTTTTTAAAGGAATATCGATCAGATAAAGGCTTCAGTGACTTGCTCGTAGATGCCAAAGAATTAGCATCTTGCTTGGAAGTAGATGCGATATTCAAATGTTCAGAAATTTTAAGGCCACGAAAAATAAAAAAAACAATTTTCCTACGAAAGTGAAGATCAGCCAATTGAAAACCAAGAATTAAAATTCAAAGTCAATTGTTTTTTTGGAATGCTAGACATTACTCTTTCATCTGTAAATAAAAGATTTGAACTGCTATTTTATAACTGAGGATTTTGGCAAGTATTCTGACCAAGAACAATTTAATTTTTGTAAAAAAACTTGAAGAAGCTTTAACTGACAAAAATCGAAACGAAAAAGATATAGACGGAACAGAACTTTTACATGAATTGCAATTTCAGCAAAATTGCGACAAAAATGTGACGTCTGTAGTAGAAACACTCAATTACATTACAATAAATAACTTAACCCACTCATTCCCAAATATTACAATTGCATTACGTATATTGTTAACTATACCAATTTCTGTAGCTACAGCCGAAAGATCATTTTCTAAATTAAAGTTAATTAAGGATTACTTACGATCTAGAATGGGCCAGGAGCGGCTAGAAAATCTTGCTATCATTTCTATAGAGTCTGACTTTTTAAAGCAGCTGAATATTGAAAATCTTATTAATGAATTTGCCAAAAGTAAAGCTAGAAAAGTCCAATTTCTATAAGACATTTCCGTTGTTTTCCTTCACGTTTATCTATTTAAAAACACGAGCACTCTAAAAATATTTTATTTGACCTTTTGTTTTTTAATAATTTGGAATACTGTTTTTTTATTTTGTTACTGTTGTTTCAATGTGCAATAAAAATTTTAATAATATTTTTTTGTATGTGAACCTATTGTTTGCCTCAAATAAAAAATACCTACCAGTACTAACAAGTCTTTAGAGTTCGTCATAAGTTTCAATGTTGAACTGTGGGAGAGTGGCTGGTAATTTTGGCTCAATACATATAGGGTAAAGGCGCCTATCAGTATTTCGCACGACGGCGCCGAAGATACTTGGTGCGTTACTGCTAGGCGGTCGTAGAAATTAGCTCTTACATTTGCTAACATGTCGGCAGTTAATGAATTCGCAGCCTCAGTTATTTTTTCTCTCAAGGCAACTAGATTTTCTGCTCTACCAGCTTCATGAGTATAAACAATATTTTTTAGATATCCCCACACAAAGTAATCATTTGGAGATAGATCAGGAGATCGCGGGGCCATTTAATGTTTCTTGTTCCAGTAATAAGACGGTCAGGAAACGTATTTCCTAGAAATTCCTTTACCCTCACTGCATTATGTGCTGGACAGCCATCATGTTGAAACCAAACGATTTCCTGATTTATTCCAATGTTTTGAATGGCGGGAAGTATTTGATTTTCCAGTAATTCGAGATACTTGTCGGCATTTAATATACCATCAATAAAATAGGGGCCTATAGAATGGTCACCTAAAATATCTGCCCAAACGTTTAGTTTTTGAGGATACTGAGTGCGATTTGCAAAATGCCGGTGTTGATTTTCCGAAGCCCAATATCGAAGAACAGAGGAATTGTGCTTTCCGTGAAATGGAAAAGTTGTTTTATCAGTGAAGAGAATATTTTTAACGAAATTTTCATCTCGATGTATCTTTTCCATAACGTCTTGACAAAACTCCATTCTCCGGAAATTGTCCTCGGGAAATATTTCTTGAGTTTTCGAATATTTGAAAGATTTTAAACCATTACGTTTCCAAATACGTGAAATAGTTGTGTTACTTGTACCCAATTCTTCGGCAGCACCTCTAGTAGATCTCGTCTTATCAATTTCCACAATACTACAAATTAATACACCACGCCGTTCTCATTCCTCAATTTTTTGTGGTGATACCTCTCTTGGTTTGCATTTCGTACAGTTATTGAGACAGAAACAAGTTTCAAATTTATTTATTATATTATAAATTGTTTGTCTGCAAGGTACAGAACGGTCTGCAAAAGTCAGCGCAAACAAATTCATGCACTCCATTGCAGACTTGCCAGCATAAAACCATTTTTCTAACTGAAGCTTTTCAGTGGGTGTGTGAAGAGCCATTATACATTAATTTTATTGTACGCTTTCAAACTGTAACGGCCGCAGCTAGACTGAATGCAAAATTTCCAGTCAATCGGTATCGGAGACAATCGTCAGTCGTCGCGGTCTTCGCTGGCATTGGACTGGCTTTCGCATGTACATATACATTGTATGTACTCATACGTTGATTCTCTATGCCTAATGATATTTAGCACATACGGTATACATACTAATGCAGCTCTTAAATAAATAAAAAAATAAAACAAACAGGCAATTATTCCGATCCAACAAAGCTAGATCGAAATGAATATGTAATTTGTCGGGCTTAACATCGGGATTGTTATAATCGTTCCATGGAACGAATCCTCTAGACTCGTTCTATCTGCAGAATGGAACGAGAAGGAACGAGTCCACAAAGGGAACGATTTCACCCATCTCTAGTTTCTACGTTAGTGACCAGAAATCAGCGAGAACTTTTCTATCAGAACGTGTAGATAAATATTTAGTTTAATAAAAATTATGTATATTATGTATACAAGTTGTAAATACATCCTTTTTTATTAAGATTGATTTGCTCTTATTAGGAAATGTAAACAGCTTCGGAATAAATAAGTAATAATGTAGTAGTATATGGTATAAAAACATGTCGAGATAATTTGTTACACTAGAAAAAGGAATGTGGTTAGGTCAACAGTTTATAAAACGCTGTTTTTCCGAACCGACTTTATTATAATAATAAATAGGATATTGTGTGAATAAAAATGACAAAAAAATCAATAATCTCGAGATTAAAATTATGCATATTAGCTTAATAAATAAGAGGATTAACGGTATATTCACATAACCTCGAAAATATATAATCGGATATTGTTACAAGTTCTTTAAATATGAAAATATGCTTATTTTAAAACTATACGGGTCTCTGTTTTGACGGTTTTTTTAATTTTTATAATTAGGTTTTTATAATGTCTAATTAGCCATGAAAAAATTAAGTGACAATGGCAGGCTTTTGATGTCAAATAGTTGTCACATTTGGATTTATGTTGTTGACCAAGTTTAGTCCAAATCTAGAGAGTTTTACTGTTTTTACAGAGCTCTATTTAACGAAAAATAAGTGAAATTCAGTTAGAACATAGAAGCGTGATAAAATTCTGGACGAAAGAAGGATATTCTCACAAAAATTTTCATCAGAGGATGACTGGCGTGCATAAGAAAGATGGACTGTCATATTTTACAGTAAAATTTGGTGTAAGAAATTTCGATAGGGTAGGGAATCTATTCAAGACTATCCAAGATGTGGAAGGGCTATCGAAGCAAGAACTAAGAAAAACATTAAGAAGGTCGAGGATTAACTCTTAGCATATTGAAGAAAGAAGATGTCAATTATTGTTTCTAAAATGGAGATTTTGCCGTTCGTGGTGTGACATTAGTCAATGAGCGGCACTGAATGTTCTTCTGCGCGGTATCTTGATGACTTTTGTAATATGGTAAGGGTGTTATTTATGGTGAAAGTTTCATTCCAGCAATTCTGATGATTCTATAGTAAGATGAAACTCGTATCTGCATGTTTGGAAAGATATTTTCACACAAATATGATGTTACGTTATTTTATCAACTGCTCTCGTATACATTTGTATTTCCCTACCTTGATGTCGTATTTTACCGATAACGGTGCTAAGAAGGTACGCCAGCGACCCCGCTTAAATCTAGAAGCATGCGTATTAGAATTTTGGGGACCGAGCAAAGAATTGGTGTCCGTTTAATTTGACATCCGTCTGAGATAACGAATAGGATGGTCATGTGTAAGATTTAAATCAATTTGTATTTTGTGCTTTGTGTCGTGTCAGCCGCGATTGGAAATCACCGTTTGTGGTGGATATTGGTCATAAATTCCATTCTCAATCTTTTGCTATCATATAAATCGGTCACTGAGTTAAATTTTTAGCTAACCTGGATGTTTGAGACTTTAAGCCTACTGGAGTTACGCAGTAGTTGACTGCCCACGTGGTCAGATTCTTCGCTTAATAATTGCCGTATGTCGTAGCGTGGAACGGTACTTACACCGTCATCAGGTAAGTGATAATCAATATTGTTCTCATGGGTTACATTTAATTAATAAATAATAATAATAAGTCGTTGAGAGATCCCTCACTTTGTTTGTCGCTTTTGGTTTCATATTTGCAGTCTTAAGTTTTCTTTTCCTTATTATTGTTTTAATATTCTAACTAAGTAATAATTTCTTAGTTATTAATAGTTACACTTAATGTTTTGTGCCCGAATTTGTGTCTAACAGCTTTTCGACAATCTTAGGTGTTATATGCTTCGCATTTACGTTTGTATGTATTTCAATAGTTGACAATCTTTTATCGTTATTATTTGTAAAATTCATAGTATCGACGTCATAGACGTTACTTATTTAATTCCGGACGTGTATATATATAATTAGTATTATATTAGTAATTATATATAATAATTGCAGATCGTTACACAATTAAGCTATATTATACGATCTGCAATTTACCATCATAATATTTTTTTTTTGTTATATAATTATAAAAAGCGTTCAAATAAGCTTTGCCTCTAGTAGGCCATTCCTTTAAAAACGTATGATTATTAATAATTTAAATTTGCATTAGTTGTCAATTAGACAGATGCATAGTTGACAAAAATTGCTTTGTAATTTAAAATTGATTTAACATGGTTTTTACTATACAACACAAATCATTCATGCTAGAATCTTATTTTCGAAACGGACGTAAGGTTGACGGACAATGGCAGTATTCTCTTCAAGATTGTTTAGAAGAATTTAGAAATGAGTTCCCTAACGTCTTTGATTATGACAGTTTTCGGCACACAGTGACACATTCCGTTATGGTTTTCAGAGAAACAGGGAGTGTTAAACAGAAAGAAGGCGCAGGTCGGGCGAAAAAGCGTACAGAAGAGCTAGTTAATAATGTAAGAGAAATTATAAATAATGCACCAAGAACTTCCGTACGAGCATTATCACAACAAGTGGGTGTGTCAATTGGCACATGTCATACAATTTTGAAAAAGGACTTACATTTATTTCCATATCACATGACCTGTTATCAAGAAATCAAGGAAATCGACTATCCCAGAAGAATAACGTTTAGTCAGTGGTTCTTAAATAATTTTGATAATGACCTTCTTGACAAAACCTTTTTCATGATGAGTCATGGTTTTATCTGAATGGATATGTGAACTCACAAAATATGAGGATGTGGACTAATGAGAAATCACATAATTTTTTTGTTGAAACCGCACTTCATCCGCAGAAAATTGGTGTATGGTGTGCGATTAGTCGAAGGAGAATTATTGGCCCTATTTTTTTTAACGGAACCTTAACAGGAGAAAGGTATCGACAAGAAATTATTATGCCATTTATCGAACAGCTTGACGACGAAGAAATAACACAGGGTTACTTTCAACAAGACGGAGCTAGAGCACACACAGCAGGTGAAACAATTAATATTCTGCAGCAATTTTTTCAAAATTGGTTGATAAGTTTAAACACTGAACATGTATTTCGACCAAGATCTTGTGACATTACCCCATGTGATTTCTTTTTATGGCCATTCTTAAAGAACTCAATTTATCAAGTACAGATATCTGCACTTGCAGGCCTTCAAATCAGAATTGCTGAAAGAATTAATGGAATTGACAATGCGATACTACAAAACACTTTTTCCTCCATTAGAAGAAGATGTGAGAAATGTTTCGAACAAGGTGGTGGACACTTTGAACAATTTTTATAAAATTTTGCTTGTTTGTTGGAAATAAACATATTTCATTCACTTAAAAATGTTCGTTTTATTATTTTGACATTTGTCATTTCAATCAAATATCTCATCTCATAACCAACAAAATTCCTATTAAAATTAGTAACAAGCTAAGACATAATCATAATTTCCAAGGGCTACTTTGAGGTAAAATTTATTTGAATTCTTTGTATATCTTAAGTTATTTAAATATCAATTACATTTAAATATCATATACATTTGCTTATCATGCTGACTGTTCCGTGTTTTGATTCCTGTCTGGTTGTCCGAGTAGGTTTTCGTGGTTTTCCTTCTCGTTTAAGGCGAATGCCAACAACATTGCATCTTAAGACGCTCCACGGGCGCATACATAATAATAACTCATGTCTTGCTTTTCCCTGTTTTCGTTGTCTATCTGTTTTTGAAATACTAAGGCATGATTTATTATTATACAATTGGAATGTATCTATGAATAATTTTATCCATAGCAACTCAATTATATGACATTTGTATACTGTCATTTATATTTTATATCCTTAATAAAGGCATCATTGCCGAAACATGTAGGGTTGTTTTAAATATATATACTTTAAAATAAAGCCAGACCTTAAATCGCCAACTGATTGAATTTACCATATCATACCAAGGTCACGAAATAATTATATATATACATATATATATATATATATATGTATATATATATATATATATATATTTCGTCGAATGTTTTCGCGGTCGTTTGTTGAAGCGTTGTTCTTCGGGATATTTCGCCGCGTTTGGATGATTTCGTCCTGAGAAGGACAACTTTCTTCCTTACGTTTCGGTGAAATCACTTTCACCTTTTTCTAGAGGGTCTTGTCGTTGCAATGGTAGCACTCTTGAAGTTACCATTGCAACTAGAAGATCCTCTAGAAAAAGGTGAAAGTGATGTCACCGAAACGTCAGGAAGAAAGTTGTCCTTCTCAGGACGAAATCATCCAAATGCGGCGAAATATCCCGAAGAACAACGCTTCATATATATATATATATATATATATATATATACAGGCTGATTCATTTTCGGCCCTCACCATGGGGATCTCTCTTATTATTGGAGATAGAGTATAGGTTTAAATTTGGCAAAGTTGTTAAATTTTGTGTTTGTTATAAATCCGTAAAGAAAATAGACCTGTGACAAATGACCTTCGTTATTTAAAAAAAAAACGCGAAAACCCCATTTTCTTCTTTTACCTGTAGCACCTACATTTGGCCTTGTAGAGTAAAAATAAAAACACATCCTTGTGGCCATTTCTAAACCTCTATCCAGTGGTGTACTCTAAATTTTTATACGACGTTTCGTTTCTTTCTGGCCATCATCAACTATCTAATTTCTTATAGGCGCCATATTGGATTTAGACATCTTCAGAAAGAGTATTTTTTCTGATTTCAACCATGTACCACATGCTGACTAAAGTTTTTGACATTAGGTTTTATTTGAAAGAATAAATTATAAGATTAAATAAGGTAGCCTTTGGAATTTCAATCTGTCAAACATTTCATTTATTGTTCATTAATAATACAAAAATGTCATACACTAACGAAGAGAAACGAGATATGATAAGTATTTTTTATTCTTCGATACGAAATTCAAAAATGTTATACTTTGTGACATTTGTCAATCTTATGTGTAATCGATATAATTTTAATGGAAATGAAAGCATGACAAGATAAATTAGTTTTATTGTGAATTACAAAAGGTGTTCAAAGTGTTCTCCCCCTGTTGCAATGCAACTGTTAATCCTCCGTTTCATATTTTCAAAAGCATTTTCCAACATCTGAACGGATATAGCGTTGCATGCATTAGAAATTGCCTCTTGTAGTTCTTCAAGATTATGTGGGTTATTTTTGAAAACTGTGTTTTTCAGATACGGATAAATGAAATAATCAAGAATCGTTAGGTCCGGACTGCGAGGTGGAAATTCAAAGACTCGATTATCATAAAACTCGCGAATTCGAGCCACACTTTCCCTTGTTTTGTGAGCTGTTGCATTGTCCTGTTGGAAATACCCATGTAAAAGTTCGTCATCATGAAGATTTTGGAAAAACGGTTCAAGTAAATTATTTCGATATCTCTCAGCATTTATCGTTCCTTCAAAAAACACAGGTCCAAATATACGCCTTCGAGAAACCGCTAGCCAAACACCAATTTTCTGCGGATGGAGAGGCGATTGAATAAACTCATGAGGATTCTCCGAAGACCAAATACGCATATTTTGTTTGTTTATATAGCCGGATAGGTGAAACCATGCTTCGTCCGAAAAATATGTTAAATCCAAAGTGTTGTTGTTATTTAAATTAGTCAAAAACCACTGACAGTATTTTATTCGGACAGGAAAATCTCGAGGGAATAGCTCTTGAACGACGTTAATCTTATAGGGATAAAGATTTAAATTTTGTTTTAATATTTTTTGACAAGTTCCATATGATGGGTTTATTTCTTGGGTTAATCTGCGAAGAGATTTTTTGGGAGACTGTTCCATTCTTACTGCAACATCTGCCACAATCTCAGGAGTTCTTTTTTTGAGCGCGCCACTACCAACTTTCCTACCTACAGTTCCAACATTACGAAATTTCGCCACACATGTGTAAATTTCTTTGACTAATTTTTGATAATCCGCAGGAAAATTAGGGAAGACATTGTGAAAATCATTGATGCAGTGCGGTACTGAATATGTCCATTCACCATTCTCTTGTCGTTCGGCGTTTTTAACCCTGCAGAACTCGCGCCTATAAGCATTTCGCTCACGCTTAAGCCAGAATTGCTGTATTTTTAAAGAGGGTTGAGATATAGGAACGAGGCGCCCTCTAGCTGAGTTTACGTATCACTTCTGTTTATAAATGCAACTTAAACACCAATTAGTCGTCTGTAGCAATTTCTAGGGAGAACTTGTCAATCACTTGCAGACTGCGTGAGCATTTCCCTCACGGCGCTAGTTCCGGCATTGGTGTCTTGTTTTGCCTATTGACGTTTACTACGCGAGTTATAGCATTGACGTGTTTTTCTAACCTTATTTATGTAAGTATTGCATTTATTAGTATTTAGTCGTGTACTAAATGTTTTATATTAGTGAAAATGACATATATATTATATGACGATGTTATTTTTTTAGTATAATGGCAATGAGTAGAACTCAGAAAATTGTCGAATTAGCAAGACAACAATAAGCAGAATTAAATCCACAACCAACATGGATGACTACTCAACCAGCCCTTGACCAGCAATCAGAAAATTTATTTGATGATAGAGATCATTATGAAGTGGAGAGTGACAATGTCAGTGAACACAGTGACCATAATACAGACACAGAAGAATCAGATCGTGATAACGGAAATGATGATATCATAGTTGACACAGAGCCTCAATTTGATGGAGAACATCATTATATTGGTAAAGATGGCACAACTCGCTGGTTGGCCCACTCGCCTTATCCTAACACTCGCACTCCGAGACATAATATTGTTAGTCATTTACCCGGTGTCACCTCCATTGCAAAAAATGCAAAATCTGTAAGAGAATGCTGGGAGTTATTTTTTTCGTCTGATATGATTCGACATATTGTGAACTGTACAAATATTTTTCTAGACAAGTTACGCCCAAATTATACGCGAGATTGGGATTGTCGCGCAACAAATGAGACAGAAATATATGCTCTCATTGGACTATTATATATGGCTGGGATAAAAAAGGCTCAATATTTGAACACTCGGGAACTCTGGACGGACGATGGCACGGCTCCAGAATGCTTCAAGCTTACAATGTCTAGAGAGAGATTTCACCTTTTATTACGCTCTCTTAGATTTGATAACGTATCTGACAGAGTGGAAAGAAAGAAATATGACAATTTAGCTCCAATTCAGCAAGTATTCGAGCAATTTGTAGAGAAATGCCTAAACAACTATCAAGTTGGTGAATACTGCACAGTGGACGAAATGCTGGAAAATATTCGTGGCCGGTGAAAATTCAGGCAGTACATCGCGAATAAACCAGCAAAATATGGTTTGAAGATATGGGCCTTAGTAGATTCTAGAATGTTTTATACATGCAACTTAGAAGTTTATGCAGGTAAACAACCTGAAGGCCCATTTAAATTGGATAACTCGGCAACCTCTGTAGTAAAACGAATAACGCAACCAATTTTGAACGCAGGCCGAAACGTTACGATGGATAACTATTTCACATCTATACCACTAGCCAAAGACATGATTCAAATGAAAACAACTATTGTCGGAACATTAAGAAAAAATGAAAAAGAGATACCGCCTTTGATGTTGAATACTAAAATTAAACCACGAAATAGCAGCATATTTGCATTTTGCAAACCTATGGTTTTAGTTTCATACAAACCGAAACCAAAAAAAATTGTTTCTATGTTACCTACATTTCATAGTGATGATAAAATCGATGAAGAATCTGGAGATGCTTCAAAACCGGAGATAATCACGTTTTATAATTTGACAAAAGGGGAGTCGATGTTGTAGATGAGCTGAAGTCAACTTACTCTGTCTCTAGGTTCTGTTGTAGATGGCCTCTAAGATTATTTTTCTCAATTTTGGATATAGGCGGTATCAACTCTCAAATAATATATAAAAATAATACCGAAATTATTCAAGACCGCAGATTATATTTGAAAGAGTTGGCTCAAGAAATGATCAAACCACATTTGATAAATCGATCTTCAAAACAGAATTTGCCGGTGAGTTTACGTACCCGAATTCGAAAAATTTGTAACATGAAGGAATCAACAGTTGTGCGAGAGGTTGCCTCGGGTTTTTGTGCGTTTTGCCCTAGGCGAAAAAATCGAAAAAGCAAGAAACATTGCGAGAGGTGCAATAAAGTGATTTGTACAGAACATGCTAAATATGTCTGTCCCTCATGTTACAACGTCAATAGTTCCTCAGATCAGAGTCATTAGCATTTTAGAGAATACAGGATTTTTTGCAATTTATTTTCGATTACAATTTTATTATTTTTATTTTATTAGCAAATGTTAGGAGATTTTGAACTTTTATAAGCAAATAACATGTTTAAAAAATCAATAAATATTGATTTTGACTTAAAAAATACTAGTTTTATTTGCATCCTGACGTTATATAAAAAAAAATATGAAGCGTGAGAAAAATGCTCACGCGTGAGGGCTCACGTTCCACAGAATGGCGCGAGTTCTGCAGGGTTAAAATAACATTCTGTAAGAAAAATCTTATGTTCTAAATCAAACATTTTGAAACTTCACTTTGACAATTCAAATTATAAATTAGTACTTATATACCAACTTAATTTAAATTTCACAAACTGCTCTAATTTAGAATTTAAATGATCGCGTAGTACAATTGACAACACAGCATAGATGACAGCAATGGCGTGGACGCACTATTATCGTCAAAATCCTATAATTATTTTTATAAATAAAACTTTCTTAGATATTAAATTTAGATAACATAAAGTGCTGAGAAATGATCGTGATAATGCGTAAATATAACATAAACGAAATGTTACTCTATCAATAAGATAAATCAAGCCTTACATAAGAGATTCACAAACGTAATTTATGCGATCTTACAATACGTATTCGTTTCATCTAAGAACCGAATGCCCTCTCATAAACATAATAGCGCACAGCTTATATACATAACGTACATATCTTGTATTACGTTTACTGTATTATAGTAGGCATTGCCTGACATTAAAAACAGGTCCTGGCGACCTCCTGTAAAACAGTGGTTGTTAGTTAGGTTGATGAATTCTTAACGTTAGGTCGTTAACAACATTTGTAACAGTTAATTATTACAGAAGAGTTTGTAGTTTGTAGACAAGGTGTTGCAAATTCAGTAACTCGTAACTGTTTCACCGACGTTCAATGTCATTTTAATATTTAGTTACGCGATACGTTTTACAATTTGTAATTTGATCGAGAAATATCTAGACTGAAATAATTACTTCTACTTTACGACTTGCTTTGTAGAGTTGCCGAAATAAGTGTTTATACAGGGGTTTTCACGTTTTCGCCCGTTCGTTAAAAGTTTTCTATGTTAACGGCCTAGGATACTTTTAAAAATTTGTGGCACGTAATCCGGATACTAAAATAAAATATCTACACTAATGAACCACTTTCGATTATACCGGAAGTCATAGCCAACTTTGATATTTTAAATGGACTATACTTTTTATTGCTTTTTTAAGATTCCTTGTAAAGTACTATGACACTTTATATTAAGGTTTGTTTTCCAAAAAATTAACCGTTTTTGAATTATTTTGATTCTTCTAAAAACGAACTTATTGCAGTTTTGCTGCTATATTAATGACGCGCTGGAACGAGGATCTCAAGTTGATACCGTATATGTGGATTTTTCTAAGGCTTTTGACCGTGTTGATCACAAGCTTGGTCTTTATGGAATTGGTGATCGCTGGATTTTGTGGATTGCCTCTTAAATATCTGATGAGTAGAGTGGACCAATTCGGAGCGAAAGCAGAGGCGTGACTAACGAATTGGTTCCCGCATGCGAAACATTACACTGGCCTACAACCATTTTGGTGCTGGAGATTTTAGACCCGATTTTAAGTATGTCTTACATGGCGATATCAAAAATGTTACCAGTTTTCTTCTGTCAGCTCTAGTTCCCGAGAAAAAAAAAACACAATTCACGAAAAAATATATATTTTATTGACATTAAACATCAAGAAATTGTCTTTTGAGTGATTTTCTAGAATGAAACTGACTCGGGCAATCTCGCATGATTCCCCAGCAATAGTCAGCCGTCATATGACTGTCCCACCTTCCTTGGTATCTATTCTCCATTGTTTTTAGGTCTTGGTGGAAACGTTCCCCTTGTTCTTCGCTTAGATCTCCTAAATTGTATTGGAAATGATGTAGATGACTATTGAGATAGTGTAATTTTATACTCATATTACAGCCTAAATCTTTGAATCGCACCAGCATTTCCTCTACTAGTTCTACATAGTTGTCAGCCTTATGATTTCCGAGGAAATTTTGTGCAACTGCTACAAAAGATTGCCAGGCAAGCCTCTCCACATCATTCATACAAGTCTCAAAATTAGTTGTGTCTTTCATCAATTTACGTATTTGAGGTCCATCAAAGATACCTGCTTTTAGTTTTTCAGTACTTAAACCAGGAAATTTGTGAGAAATAAACTGGAAACATTGACCATTTCTATCGAGAGCCTTAACAAATTGCTTCATTAGCCCTAATTTTATATGCAATGGCGGAAGAATGATTTTTTCTCTTGAAACTAAGGGTTCATTTATAACATTTCTTTCCCCAACAACAAGAGCATCTCTCACAGGCCAATTTTTTGCAGTCCAATGACGTGACTTAGCTCGACTGTCCCAGAGACAAATAAAACATGGGTATTTAGTATAACCACTCTGTTGACCCAATAATAAATTAACCATCTTCAAGTCGACGCAGATCACCCAGTTATGTTCAATATATTTTATTTTTTGTAAGAGATTTGAAATTACCTCATATTCTTCTTTTACACATGTTGAGTGAGCAATTGGAACGGGAGCATATTTATTTCCATTATGTAGAAGAACTGCTTTTAGACTTCGTTTACTACTGTCAATAAAGAGACGCCATTCATTGGGCTGATAGATCGTTAAACCCATGAAAGCCAGCAAACCACTCACATTACAGCAATACACAAAATTTTCATCAGATGAAAAAAACTTCAATAACTTTCCCTCTCTCGTGCGATATGTAGACACTCGAACATCTGAGGAAAGACAATTTTTTTCTTTTAATCTTGACGCTAGTAACTCAGGACGTTCCTTCGAAGGATCTAAGTCTCTGATGAGGTCACTAAGCTCATTCTGCGAAAATGGTTTAGGATCTGATGTTATTCCGCAGTATTGAAAGTCATCATCTACTTGGGAAGAAATAGGTATTTCAGCTTCATCCTCCTGAGATTGCTGCACTACCTGGTGAAAAGTTGGTATTGGAACATTTTCTGAATGAGGAACAGGTCTTTGTACTGAAGAAATATTGGGGTATTTCCATTTATGGCGATTGTTTTTGTTGATGCCCACTATATTAATCATACAAAAGTAACAGTCGTCATAATGATTTTTTTGTTCTCGCCATATCATAGGCACTCCAAACTTCAAAGACTTACGTTTCCCTCTCTCCCATTGTCGCAAATGTTCAACGCATATTTTACAAACACTATGAAGCACCCACACTTTATCTTGGTGTAGAATTTCAATACCGAAGTAAGCAAAATACAAACGACGCACTGTGTTTGTAATCGATTTACGCTGATTTTTCAGTATGTATTCACCACAAACATAACAAAATATATCAGGATCGTTAACACAACGTCTGGATGTACTAGCCATAATGAAATAGTAACACAAACTTTATCGATGATATTGTAATAATGACTAGTTACGAACAAGACCATAACAAGACCGACAACAATTCACAATGAGGGTAGTAGGTAAACTAGAGCTGATGAGTTAAAATGACGTATGTCAATATACTGTATATTACCTACTTTATCGACAATTCAAACAAACAGAGATGCACCAAAAAAAAAAATTTTTTTTGTAGGCCTGTATTATTAATATCTAGAGATATACTATCACGAACGGTGCTGTTATTATGTTAGATACAAAAAATGTAAGACGGTTTTTCTAGATTATGAAACGTTCTCGATGATACGTATAAAAAATAAAATCTAAAATGTATGTAATTAGATTATTAACCCTGCAGAACTCGCGCCATTCTGTGGAACGTGAGCCCTCACGCGTGAGCATTTTCCTCACGCTCCATATTTTTTTTTATATATCGTCAGGATGCAAATAAAACTAGTATTTTTTAAGTCAAAATCAATATTTATTGTTTTTTTAAACATGTTATTTGCTTATAAAAGTTTAAAATCTCTAACATTTGCTAATAAAATAAAAATAATAAAATTGTAATCGAAAATAAATTGCAAAAAATCCTGTATTCTCTAAAATGCTAATCACTCTGATCTGAGGAAGTATTGACGTTGGAACATGAGGGACAGACATATTTAGCATGTTCTGTACAAATCACTTTATTGCACCTCTCGCAATGTTTCTTCCTTTTTCGATTTTTTCGCCTAGGACAAAACGCACAAAAACCTGAGGCAACCTCTCGCACAACTGTTGATTCCTTCATGTTACAAATTTTTCGAATTCGGGTACGTAAACTCACCGGCAAATTCTGTTTTGAAGATCGATTTATCAAATTTGGTTTGATCAAATCTTGAGCCAACTCTTTCAAATATAATCTGCGGTCTTGAATAATTTCGGTATTATTTTTATATATTATTTGAGAGTTGATACCGCCTATATCCAAAATTGAGAAAAATAATCTTAGAGGCCATCTACAACAGAACTTAGAGACAGAGTAAGTTGACTTCAGCTCATCTACAACATCGACTCCGCCTTTTGTCAAATTATAAAACGTGATTATCTCAGGTTTTGAAGCATCTCCAGATTCTTCATCGATTTTATTATCACTATGAAATGTAGATAACATAGAAACAATTTTGTTTGGTTTCGGTTTGTATGAAACTAAAACCATAGGTTTGCAAAATGCAAATATGCTGCTATTTAGTGGTCTAATTTTAGTATTGAACATCAAAGGCGGTATCTCTTTTTTATTTTTTCTTAACGTTCCGACAATAGTAGTTTTCATTTGAATCATGTCTTTGGCTAGTGGTATAGATGTGAAATAGTTATCCATCGTAACGTTTCGGCCTGTGTTCAAAATTGGTTGCGTTATTCGTTTTACTACAGAGCTTGCCGAGTTATCCAATTTAAATGCGCCTTCAGGCTGTTTACCTGCATAAACTTCTAAGTTGCATGTATAAACATTCTAGAATCTACTAAGGCCCATATCTTCAAACCGTATTTTGCTGGTTTATTCGCGATGTACTGCCTGAATTTGCACCGGCCACAAAAATTTTCCAGCATTTCATCGACTGTGCAGTATTCACCAACTTGATAGTTGTTTAGGCATTTCTCTACAAATTGCTCGAATACTTGCCGAATTGGAGCTAAATTGTCATATTTCTTTCTTTCTACTCTCTCAGTTTCGTTATCAAATCTAAGAGAGCGTAATAAAAGGTGAAATCTCTCTCTAGACATTGTAAGCTTGAAGCATTCTGGAGCCGTGCCATCGTCCGACCAGAGTTCCCGAGTGTTCAAATATTGAGCCTTTTTTATCCCAGCCATATATAATAGTCCAATGAGAGCATATATTTCTGTCTCATTTGTTGCACGACAATCCCCTATCTCGCGTATAATTTGGGCGTAACTTCTCTAAAAAAATATTTGTACAGTTCAGAATATGTCGAATCATATCAGGCGGAAAAAATAACTCCCAGCATTCTCTTACAGATTTTGCATTTTTTGCAATGGAGGTGACACCGGGTAAATGACTAACAATATTATGTCTCGGAGTGCGAGTGTTAGGATAAGGCGAGTGGGCCAACCAGCGAGTTGTGCCATCTTTACCAATATAATGATGTTCTCCATCAAATTGAGGCTCTGTGTCAACTATCATATCATCATTTTCGTTATCACGATCTGATTCTTCTGTGTCTGTATTATGGTCACTGTGTTCACTGACATTGTCACTCTCCACTTCATAATGATCTCCATCATCAAATAAATTTTCTGATTGCTGGTCAAGGGCTGGTTGAGTAGCCATCCATGTTGGTTGTGGATTTAATTCTGCATATTGTTGTCTTGCTAATTCGACAATTTTCTGAGTTCTACTGATTGCCATTATACTAAAAAAATAACATCGTCATATAAATATGTCATTTTCACTAATATAAAACTTTTAGTACACGACTAAATACTAATAAATGCAATACTTACATAAATAAGGTTAGAAAAACACGTCAATGCTATAACTCGCGTAGTGAGAGAAACGTCAATAGGCAAAACAAAACACCAATGCCGGAACTAGCGCCGTGAGCGAAATGCTCACGCAGTCTGCAAGTGATTGACAAGTTCTTCCTAGAAATTGCTACAGACGACTAATTGGTGTTTAGGTTGCATTTATAAACAGAAGTGATACGTAAACTCAGCTAGAGGGCGCCTCGTTCCTATATCTCAACCCTCTTTAAAAATACAGCAATTTTGGCTTAAGCGTGAGCGAAATGCTTATAGGCGCGAGTTCTGCAGGGTTAAAAAAAAACTTAGGATGTATTTTTATTTTCTCATGTTCTTTTTTTGCAGTTACTGTATTTGAAATTAATAAAATTTTGTGTTTTGAATTGATACTTTATTTCGATGTATTAAAACTGTGTATCAAAAAGTTATTATGTGTTTTTTTTTGCTTAAATAAAAACGACGTTGACATATACACATTTATATGAAATTAATAAAATTTTGTTTCGAATTAATATTTTACTTCGGTGTATTAAAACAGTGTATAAGAAAGACATTACGTGCTTTCTTTTATTCAAATAATAAATAATAAACCAAGAGTACTTACTTTTTTATCTTCACTGACACCGAAAGACACTGGATCTCAGTATTTACTTTATAATTTAAGTTAAACATAACTAAACAATTCAGAATTCAAACCGCACTATTAAGGATTAATATCGCAAAGCTAGTAATTGACAATTAAAATACCAACCCGCAAATTACAGTAATAAGTTATTACTGTAATTTGCGGGGTTGTATCTAGTAGCCATACAATAGTTTCTGTGGCATTCGAGAAATTAAGTTGGCAGTGCTGAATTGGATATGCGAATCTCAACTTAATGTCTAATTTTTGACAGGTACAATTATGTTTTAAAATTTGATAAGCCATCGATAGGTAGTATAAGTCGGTATTTTAATTGTCAATTACTAGCTTTGCGATATTAATCCTTAATAGTGCGGTTTGAATTCTGAATTGTTTAGTTATGTTTAACTTAAATTATAAAATAAATACTGAGATCCAGTGTCTTTCGGTGTCAGTGAAGATAAAAAAGTAAGTACTCTTGGTTTATTATTTATTATTTGAATAAAAGAAAGCACGTAATGCCTTTCTTATACACTGTTTTAATACACCGAAGTAAAATATTAATTCGAAACAGAATTTTATTAATTTCATATAAATGTGTATATGTGAGTCATCGTCGTTTTTATTTAAGCAAAAGAAAGCACATAATAACTTTTTTCTATTTTGCGTTCGAAATGAATTCATTATGAAACCCAAAACAGTATCGAAATGAGCTTCATTTCGATACGCTTTTTTTTCATTTTTCAATGTTGGCGTTGTTCGAATACAGAAATAAATATCATTGCTGTCATATGATTTTAAGAATTTATGTACATTTGACAGATATGATATATGTTCGTATTTTACACAAACAACGTATGTTGTATACAATTGACAACAACATATATATGTTTCTATGTCACTCAAGTTTATATTTTTAAATGAAATATCAAGTAATGTTAACGAAAATTAATAAATAATATGTAATATAATATACTTCGCGGATAGCAAGATTTAAATTTGAAAATGTCAAGTATCAATGTGACCAACTGCATGCTTTATATAAAAATTAAACTCTGAACTTTCAAATTAAATAATTCCAATTTAAGCAATTTATTAATGTAAAAAACGCAAAATAGAAAAAATAGTATAAAAAACTCGTTTCATAAGGCCTTTTGCCGCACTCGCTCTTTAGAAAACTCGCCGCTATCGCGGCTCGTTTTCTAAACTGATCTCGTGCGGCAAAATGGTGACTTATGAAACTCGTTTTTTAATATACTATTTTCTATTTTGCGTTCGAAATGAAGTCATTATGAAACCCAAAACAGTATCGAAATGAGCTTCATTTCGATACGTTTTTTTTCATTTTTCAATGTTGGCGTTGTTCGAATACAGAAATAAATATCATTGCTGTCATTTGATTTTAAGAATTTATGTACATTTGACAGATATGATATATGTCCGTATTTTACACAAACAACGTATGTTGTATATAATTGACAACAACATATATATGTTTCTATGTCACTCATGTTTATATTTCTAAATGAAGTATCAAGTAATGTTAACGAAAATTAGTAAATAATATGTAATATAATATACTTCGCGGATAGCAAGATTTAAATTTGAAAATGTCAAGTATCAATGTGACCAACTGCATGCTTTATATAAAAATTAAACTCTGAACTTTCAAATTAAATAATTCCAATTTAAGCAATTTATTAATGTAAAAAACGCAAAATAGAAAAAATAGTATAAAAAACTCGTTTCATAAGGCCTTTTGCCGCACTCGCTCTTTAGAAAACTCGCCGCTATCGCGGCTCGTTTTCTAAACTGATCTCGTGCGGCAAAATTGTGCCTTATGAAACTTGTTTCTTAATATACTATTTTATACACAGTTTTAATACATCGAAGTAAAGTATCAATTCAAAACACAAAATTTTATTAATTTCAAATACAGTAAATGCAAAAAAAGAACATGAGAAAATAAAAATACATCCTAAGTTTTTTTTTAATAATCTAATTACACACATTTTAGATTTTATTTTTTATACGTATCATCGAGAACGTTTCATAATCTAGAAAAACCGTCTTACATTTTTTTGTTGTTTTTTATGGTAACTTATCATTTACTTTACATATAGATCATATTATAAATAAATCATTGCAGTTATGCGACTTCATTAAACGTGTATACAGTGACTTCACGAACATAATCTATATTATACAAATTTATAACGCCCTGGTTAGATCTATACTCGAGTATTGTTGTGTGGTATGGTCTCCTGATCATGGGGTTTATATAGATCGGATTGAGCGAATTCAGCGTAAAACGGCTAACTTTATATTCTTTAAATTAAAAATTGATAAAAACTTATATAATTACGAGGACAGATTACAACTACTGGGTATTGGATCGTTGGTGAATAGAAGGCGTAAAGCATTTATTAAGCTTGGATATCAGCTGTTAGACATAACATAGACGTTCTAATCTTCCTTCTCTGTTGGTTTTCCATGTTCCACCGTTTCATGCTCGCTCAGGTAACACGTTTCATATTCGTTTCCATCGAACTGAATATGATAAGCATAACCCCATGGACCGAGTTTTATTAGAATGAATCTTTTCTCTGGAGTCGACTTGCATAATATTTCAAACCACGCCTTTCTGCATTTCCTAAAAAATTTGCGGTTTCCTTGATTTTTCTTTATTTATAACATTTATAATTATAATTTACAAACTTGTGCACGTTTTATTTGGTATTATGCATTGTACTATTTGGAATTTTTTTTCTTGTGTACAATAAATAAATAAATAAATAAATAAAATATATATATATATATATATATATATATTGTAATGGGGCAAACAACACCCATATTCCAGCAACTATAATAGGAAAAACAGCATTAACAATAATAAAACTCATAGAAGAAGGGTTAAATAAGCGGATTTTATATGTAAAATTAGTATCGAAATGTATATAAATTAATATGACGATAACTTTGTATACTTTAATTATCCTATTTTTATTTCTAAACGTACTTTTATATTTTTATTTTCAATTTCATAATTCAAATATTTAGCGCGAAATAACAGATATCTAATTTATCTACATTAATATTTTGTATCGATACTAGTTAAACACGCCCACTTATTTAAAATGCAATTAACCCGCGAAAATGATATTTTCTATACGCAGATACAACATAACCTAGCATTAGAAAACATGTATTGACAACTTGAAAAATATTCTATAAATATTATTATTAAAAATTTACTAAAGAAAACACTCGGTATATTTGTTTCCATACTCCCATAAAAAATTGCTTCGTTCAATTCTTTAATTCATAGACTTATTAGTACTCCGTTATCGATAGAAAATTATAGTAAACAGCTTAACTACATTAAATAAATAGTGCTCTAACAATGAATAAAAGCCAGATATTATTTACAATATGAAACAAATATATTTTGTGAAACAAATACACCGAGTGTTTTCTTTAGTAAATTATTCATTATGTTTCACCAAGAGCCAACCGTGGATTCTATACATTATATTATTATTAAGACAAAATTATCAAATTGTTTATATTTATCTTGTTTAACGGATTTAGTAAAAGTAAAACTTCGAGGCTATATCATATTATTAACTAGGCTTTGAAAAATAATAACCGCTATCGGCGTCTTTTCCTTAAAAATCTTATAACGTATGGCCGTAATTTTGTACAACTCCGAAGAAAATTTATTTAATAATTAAAATACCAGTGATATCATAATAAATTTATGCTGAAACAAGTTATTAATAATTGGTCTAATATTTGAAAACCAACCTGAAGCCTAAGGCTTGGTAATTTACAAAATTCAAGACGAGCATCTTTAAAATTGGAGTTCCGACGAGGAAGCAGAATTGAAGCCGGTTACGCCACAAACGCCGTCATCTAATATTTGGAGGACCCGCACATTGTATTTCCCGCCCTTATTTCGGACAACTGCAGAGATCATAGGAATACAGGTTCACTTCTATCAATATTCTACAACAAAGTCGAAATAGTTAATATTATTTGATTAAAATTAATCTATTAATAAAATAAAAACCAGAATTTTACTTTTATTCATATCCAAAACCTTCATATTATAGTTATTCC
Source organism: Melolontha melolontha (assembly GCA_935421215.2). Taxonomy (NCBI): domain Eukaryota; kingdom Metazoa; phylum Arthropoda; class Insecta; order Coleoptera; family Scarabaeidae; genus Melolontha; species Melolontha melolontha. The sequence continues at coordinate 15,035,150 of OW285236.1, forward strand.
ATATGAATAGTTATAAACACTTGCCTGATTTGATGTGAAAACTGTATAAATTAAATATAAGATCATATTTCTTTATAACACATAACCTTTTAAGTATAAAACACACGTGCATTTTAAGTAGTTAATTTTATTTGTCGCTAGACACATTTATTTGTTCAATTTACAGTTTCCTATTTATTTCAATAAATTATTTTATTTTCATTACCAAATTCACTCTTTTATTTGTTAGTGTTAAATTGTAGGAGTTATTTCATATTAGATTTATCTATTTAAACACCATACAAAGGATTCTTAAACAGTCACATTCTATCGACGAAGATCCTGAGAAGTCACATTCTAATTACTACGTGCTCACGACTGCTAGTTGGTATATAAAGAACATAGATAGCGTTGATCTAAATATATTTTCATATTATAAGGCGCCCAATTACATATTCAAATTTATTTACTTTAACTTTCATTACTTTTATCATTCTCCATATTTAAATCTTCACAGCTATATTTCAATATATATATATAACAAGTGTTCATTTGGAAAGTCAATCTAGTAGCATGTGATTTACTGAGAACATTTTGAAGTATGTCGTAAATTAAAATTTACTACTTAACCTACGAAGTCGTATATTTTGACAGTTTCATACATACAAATAAATAACAAATAATAGGTATTTATTGAAAACTATAACAAATGTTGAAAATGTTGTCCTTCAAGATCAATGCACTTTAATATCCTCCGTTCAAAATTTCTGATGATATTCTGCAACATTACTGGATTGTTATTAATTTCCATGCATTTCTGTTCGATTCTCTGTAGCATATCACTCAAATTCAATATAGATGTTCGAAATATGTTATTTTTTAGATAAGGCCACAAAAAAAAGTCGCAATGTTTTAAATCGCATGAACGTGCAGGCCAGGCAATTTCAGTATTTCGACTAATTATACGCTCATCAAAAAATTGTCTTAAATAATCCAAAGATTCTGCAGTACAGTGACAAGGTGCTCCGTCTTGTTGGAACTATGCATTGTGAAATTCATCATCATGCAACTGGTTGACAAATGGTTGTAAAATTTCCATACGGTACCTTTCAGCAGTTAACGTTCCCTGAAAAAATATTGGTCCAATGATTCGCCTTTGGCTTATCGCTGCCCAAACACCAATTTTCTCTGGATGTAGCGATTCTTCATTAATTACATGTCGATTTTCACTACTCCAAATTCTTGTATTTTGTGAATTTAGGTATTCCGTTTTATAAAACCATGCTTCATCAGTAAAGATGACTCTTTGCGAAAGTTCTCCATTATTGTTCATATTTACAAGCCAATTACAAAACTGTAGTCTACGTGGGTAATCAATTTCTAACAATTCTTGTACTGATGTGACACGATATGGATAAAGTTCCATATCTTTTTTTAATAACTTGTGAGTTGTACCAACAGAAAGGTTTATTTGTTGACTCAAATGTCGAACAGATGTTTGTGGTTCATTTTCCATTATTTCTTCAATACGATTGACAACTTAAGGTGTACGTTTCTTAACTGCTCCGCTGCCTGATTTTCTTAAGAGACTACCAGTTTCAGAAAAAAGTTTTAAAGTTCTATCCAAAGTATTCTTAAATTGTATATAATCTATTACAAAATGTGGAAACTCAACTTGAAATTCTACCATGCAATCTTGAACTGAATAAACGCATAAACCATCAATTTTATTACCACTTCGAAAATAAGCCTGGACTAAAAAAATTTTATGTTCTAAAGTGAAAGCCATTTTAAAACTGAGAAGCAATTTATTTAAACCAGAATCGACGCACGATTATTTTATGCACTAACTGATATTTGTGATTGACATTATCAAATGTCATTTGGATTTACGTTTACGGAACAACAAACACATACTAATATATATCGTCTCATTCTATCAAAATTTCAAAGTAACCTTGATTGACTTTTCAAATGAACACACGTTACGTAGTTGTTTGTATGGCTTAACCCACAATGACGCTCTACTGACTTTGAGAATTTTACTAATAAAAATAAACAAAATACCACAACACTACAAAACCCAAATCGATGTTACCTCTTCAAGAGCACAATCAGAAATAAAATTCAAAAATCGATTTATTATTTACCTGTAGCAAACGCCAATTAAGTTGGCGCGAGGAGGGGTAAGTTCGCGCAGGATTAAAAGTAGTGGGGAGATTTGTATTTGTTTTTATATCAAATGTCAGATAATTCTAACCTTTGAGCGTGTATCACTTTTTGATCCCCTAGCAAAGACATTATGTTCCGTCAAACGTCAATGACAAATGTATTCTGACAATTACTTGAGTAGTGGGGTGGACGTTTTAAAAAAACGACTTCTGCACACCCCCTCCTCGCGCCAACTTAATTGGCGCTTGCTATACTTATGTAAATGTCATACGGTCTGAAACGACCTATTTTGAATACCCATACTCTTGTACTTCATTTTTTTTTTCTTAGCCGTTCATTTAATATATGAATTGATAAATTCTTGGAGTTTTTCGTCTTTTATATGAAATATTTACAAATATTATCAAATTAGTATATAATTGCGAAGTAAATGTGAATGTAAACATTGCTGTCAACAAATTACAACGCAAGTCATACGAAATTTTAATTGAAAAATTTTGCCTACGTTGGGACTTGAACCCAAGTCTGCTTCCAAAACTGACACCTTCTTTCAAATACTGCCATCTGCTTTCAATAACTGACATCTGCTTTCAAAACTTACATCTTAACCCACAATGACGCTCTACTGACTTTGAGCATGTTACTAATAAAATAAATAAAATACCACAACACTATAAAACATAAATCGATGTTACCTCTTCAAGAGCACAATCAGAAATATAATTCAGAAATCGATTTATTATTTATCTACTTATGTAAATATAGGTACAATACAACCCCTGTCAACGGTTTAAAACGACCTATTTTGAATTCTTGGAAATTAAGACTGGGAATACCCATACTCTTGTACCTCATATTTTTTTTCTTAAGAATTGCGAACATAATAAAATAAATTGCTTGATAATGGAAGAAGAATGGTAGAAAACGCCTGCCAAAGATCTACGTCGTTCTAAATTCTTTCAATTATGTACAATATGCTTAAAAAGGATATATAACCCCTACCACAATTATTAATCGTATCCTAAATACGTATTTCGACAACTAAGTTGTCATCATCATCATCATCATCAGTAGGTACCTACTGATAATGACAACTTAGTTGTCGAAATACGTATGATATACGGTAAGGGGTTATATACCTTTTTTAAGTTTTTACTTAACCACAGTCTCCAAAGAAAGACTTTTCACAATATGCTATTTATTAAGGATATATGCAAATATTTAAAAAAATGGATATAATATGCAAAATATGCGCTTAGTATATTTGCGTTACATTACTCATAATATTAACATTTTTTTCACATTTAATATTTAACATCTCTCTAAACCACAGGGTTTCTTCAAGCGCGAAAGCAAAAAATTGCCACGTCGCTAGGGGCAATCATAAATAATGAATGGGAATATATTCTAAATTAGTTCAACTATTTCGTTTGTTAAAATATTAATTAATTTTGAGTTCAATAAAAACTCCGCGAATTTATGCATCAACCTAATATATATACACACCCGCTGGAAGGTATTATTAAGTCATAAAACTTTTTGTCTGAAAAAATAATTGATCTTTGATAATTATAGACTCAAAACCGTGTTTCTCTTAGATAACATTTGTGTGATGTCATCTGTACGATTTTTCCATGTATTTTTTTTATTACTGGACTCAAGGGAAATGTTAATTTTGTAAATTGAATTATCGTTTTGCTAAAACCGTTCGTCACCAATATTTCATTTAGTTATTTCGCACTAAAATCGTTTATGTGCGAACACCTTGAACTGAATTCATTTTAAAGCTAACGATTAAATAAAACAATAAATTTGGCGCACGAATATAATAAGCATAAATGTGTGAGATTTCATCAGAAAAGAATCAATTTATATAATTTTAAAATATGCATATTGTCAGAGAATTTATAGTAATTCGAGATAAATTTATTATTTCCAGTAAAATCGCAGTTCATACCAGATATGCCAATTAATTTTATGACAGCGAGTTTATCACAAGTCGACAAGAATAATTACAAGAAACGAACCATTAGCGAAAGACTAAAAAGTACGAAAGATATTTTAAAACTCTAAAAATTGATAAATTCGCGTGAAAATCGAGAATAAAAAACTTATTTTTATGTCCAATCAAGAATGAAGACATTCGATTTTATAAAGGTAATAAAAATATTTATCGTTTTCGCATATTTATGCTTTAAATATTTTATTTCCAATGGGACCATATTTTCTTTTTATAGTTCTATATTCTGAATGTATTTCAAATAATTTATTTAATTTACGAGGTATAAATTATAGATAAGGAAGCAAGGAAGTTCATTGATGTTTAAATACCATGCTAAAGCTACTAAGAAGACGGAAAAAAACCACGAATTATATAAAAAATAATGAAAAAAAGTGAGAAACACAGTCAAAGAGTCGAAGTAAAAACATTGGAAATAAGTTAGAAAGCGACAGGAAAAATAATCAAAAGTTGTTTTACAGAGTGCTAAAAAATCTAAGAGATAACAAGAAGATTGATAACACAGGCCTGCATTTTTCAACACTTTGAAAGTTGATTTAAAAATTTTAACTGTTTTCTAGTAATTGGGTAGCGCTGATTTCAAATCTGCTTTTATTTTTTTTGTATCACGTAAGGTTATTTTTCAAACCAGTAAAATCAAAAAATATAGAAAAAACACGATTTATTTCATTTATAAGCTAGTTTTATATTATATTAAAAAAATACAAAAATATACACATAAAAACTATTAGAAATAGTTATTTATTCTTTATGCTTCTTAAAAAAACGTTTTCGTTTTTCAGAAAAGCTTCGTTTAGTTGTTTTTCTGTCATATTCAGCTAAAGGAAGATCTCTTCTCAATGTCCAACAGTAATCGGCCATCATTTTTGTGTCCCAGCGCCCTTGGTATCTTTTTTCCATCTCTTTAATATCCTGGTGAAATCTTTCTCCTTGCTCTTCACTCACGTCCCCAAGGTTTTCTGGAAAATAGTCCAAATGGGAATGTAAAAAGTGAATTTTTATGCTCATATTGTAACCAAGAATCCTGAATTTTTCCAGCATATTTTCAACGATCTCAACATAGTTTGTGTCTTTATAATTCCCTAGAAATGTATGTACAACTTCGTTAAAAGCATGCCATGCATGTTTTTCCTTATCTTCCATCACATTTTCAAATTCTTGATCTTTCACCAAGCTCCTAATCTGCGGGCCTACAAAGATTCCCTCCTTTAATTTTGCCTCTGACAGAGTCGGAAATGTTTTACAAAAATATTTAAAACAATTTCCTTCTTTGTTTAATGCCTTAACAAATTGATTCATAAGTCCAAGTTTTATGTGAAGCGGTGGAAGTCACATTTTTTGAGAGTCAATAAGACTTTCGCGAATTACATTTTTGGTTCCAGGTGTTAAAGTCACCCTTTGTGGCCAGTCTCTTTTTATCCAATGCTGTTCTCGATTTCTGCTATCCCACTCACACAGGAAACATGGAAATTTAGTATATCCAGACTGCTGACCCAAGAGAAGGCCTAAAATTTTTAAATCTCTGCACACTTCCCAGTTTTGATTTTCATATTGTATTCTTAAAAGTAATTCCTGTAAATTTTCATAGTTTTCCTTTAAATGAACAGAATGGCCGACTGAAACAGAAGCAAAAACATTGCCATTATGCAAAAGAACAGCTTTAAGGCTCCTTTTTGAAGAGTCGATGAAAAGTCTGCAGTCAGAAGGTGTGTAAGTACTCAGGAGCTCCGAGGAAAGTAAGTAGATCAGCAATTGCTTGGCAGTACACGAGTGGTCCGTTTTGTGCAAAATATTTTACAAATCCAGCCTCACGATTTCTATACCAAGAGAAGGTAGTTTCTGGGGCAAGCAAATTTTTTTGTTTCAACCTAGACCACAGTACTTCCGAAAGATCTTTTGAAAGTCCCAAATCTCTTACTAAATCATTCAGTTCGGCTTGTGAAAATAGCTGAGGTTGGTTTTGACCTGAGATTGATGGTTCAAAATCACTATCCCTCTGTACGGAGCCGGAAGTTGAAGAGGTTTCAATATCTTCTTGTAGTACTTTGGGGGGTATAGGTATAGGTACATGATCACTGTGAGGAACTGGTCTGATAGCTGATTTAATATTGTTTGGGTACAAAATATGTTTCAAAGTTTTTCTATTATGCCCCTTAACAGGCGCGGCTCGTGATGACGTATTTTGGTTTGCAGTACAATGATACGAGTTCCTCGTGTGTTTTCGGTGTTTACTAAGCAAACGTTACAGTTAGTACACGAGAATACACGAAGCACTCGGATCATTGTACTGCAAACCAAAATACGTCATCACGAGCCGCGCCTGCCCCTTAATATCACAAAGACAAAAGTAGCAATCTTCATGATGATTTTGCGGTTCTTTCCAAACCATCGGTATTCCAAAAGGAAGGCTTTTTCTATTCCCTTTGGTCCAATGTCTTAAACCTTCTTCACATACCTTACAAACAACGTGCGGTGCCCATTCTTTATCTTGATCTCCTAATTTGATTTTGAAATAAGCATACTATACATTTTTCACAAATTCACCATTTGGTCTCTTAAACTTTTTCAAGACGAAATACCCACAAATATAACAGAAATCATCTGGTTTGTTTTTGCAACACCGCACCGGCTAGACATATTTTTAAGAAATGTTTATATATAAAATACCACGCACAACACTAAAGACAAATTAATTTTACTTGTTTACTGATCGACACTCAGAGCTATAATGAAGTAAATGACATTAAAATATAGATTTTGTTTGGAGTGATAAACTTGAAATCCTTCTTCGCAGTACTAATAAAGTGAAAGCATAATAAATAGGATTTAACAGGTAAAAATTCCCGGAAATCTTGTCCAAAATTAATACATGTAATAAAAGATTTACATCAGGTAATGAGAGCCTATTTAACAAATTTCTTTATAACCACAACAGAAAATCATTTTTGGATTAATACCTAGAATTTGAAGTAGTACATTCATTTTAAAATGTATTAAAACGCCTATTATAAGGTTTTTTTTATATTTTTTTCTTTTTCTTTGTGCAAAAAAAATCTGTGGGTGGTAGAGACCAACTGTAGTTTAATTAGTTATTGCTATATAAAAACTGAGCTTAACAAACAAAAATCACGTCATCACAAATTTTATGCAGGCCTGTGTAATCTAACAATTAAAACTGAAACAGATATTATGAAACGTTAGAACAACTTTTCCAAGGATTACTTAATGTTGAGCCGGTAACATGCTACCTATGACGCGCGCAGGCGCAGCTATGGCGTCTGAAGATGTTAAAATTATAGCGAAATCCGTAGTCGTATCGCACAATAATCTAGGAGTTTCTATTTTAAGGTATATACACCCTTAGTCAGTGGAGACATGTGTTGGTGACTAAATAAACGTTGGTAGGTAGCGGCCACTCGGTTTTACTTGCGGAAGCTCAAATTTAAAAACGGAGAAAAGGGATTGCGCGATCTTAGATGCATGTGCATACAGATTACATGAAAAGACAAACGCTAAATACACAAACGAAACGGCAAAATGCTGCACAGGATACCTGCAATCTGTAAATAATCGTTCAAACTCCAACTTGCTAAAGAGAGAAAAAAAACAAAATAAACAAAGGTAAAGAAAAGGCTTGATAACAGTTAACTCGTGTATTAACAATTTAAGTCATAATAAAAAAAGAACAAAAATTATGTTTAATATCAAAACAGTGTGATATAAAAATATGTTTTGAACATATACAAAAAAATAAAGGGGTGATATATAATGAAATGAAACTATGCGTACAAAAATAGAAGTAGAAGAAAAATAATTAATATAAATTTTCAAAAGAACTATGAATATTACGCTAATAAAAAAAATTACATGAATAGTCTAGATTACAGATATTAATTAAATAAATTAGCCTTTTCTATGGTACCAAGAGAAAACATTTCAGAGAAATAGTAATTAAGTTATTGGTATTAAACACATTATTTCAAAAATGTATAAATCAAATAAAATCTATATGATAATAAGTGCCCAAGGACACAGACAGTTTTTTGTTTATACTAGGCGACGGCGAAGTACAGATGTTTGCACAAAAAACTCAGTTACAGAAGAGAAATTCTCACGTTTAAAATAAATTTTGAATATTTCTATGATTATTTTTTAATAATTTTATTAACCAATCGTTTAGCAGTATTTGCGGACACGTGTTTAATTCTGTGCAATCACAATATTATTATAGTGAGAATAATCTTAGTACATTATTCTCACGAGAATATTTTCTCGTATTTTGTTTCTGTTTGTTGACAACGTATTTTCTAGTTTTGACACCTGTCACCAGTATTATTGCAAATTGGAAGCAATGAACCATAAGCGATTTAGTTCATCATCAGTGGAAGATATAAACGCACAGATTAAAGAAAATTCGTGCAAAAATACTATGGTTAGTAATAATTCAATATGGAAACAATTCCAATCATTTTGCAATGAACAGGGTTACAAATTAGAAGGAAATACACCAGTCACAAAACTGGCAAACATTTTGAAAGACTGGGGATTTAATATGAAAAGGTGCAATGGAGAAGATTACAAAGAAGCCGTTATTAAAACAATGTGGAGAATAAAACCGCCAAATTAATGCAAGAGTTGTACTACAACGAATTTAGTAGAAAATTAGACCCCTTTAAAGATATCGAATTTAAATCTGCGAGAGAAGCCAGAAATACAAAACGTAAGATATTACAATAGGTGCCAGAAAAAAAGGAAGCAAAGTTCTGCAATTCTAACTAATGAACAAATCATGGAAATAATAAAACGCTACGACGAGGAGACACCCTTCGGTTTGCAAAAATGCTTTTATCACATTGCTTCATATGAGCTAGCATGGCGTGGGGGAGAAGGTTGTCAATGTTTAGTGTATTATTTTCAAGAAGAAACAGACAATGCTGGTTTGGCCACTGGAAGAGTAGAGTATAATCCGGTTTTCTCTAAAACAGCGCAAGGTGGGGCACAAAAGTTGACTGATAGTAAATGGTTAATACCAAATACTGAAAAGCCTGATGCGTGTCCTGTCCGATTGCTCAAGAAATTGCTAAGCAAGAAATGCCGCAAAACATAGACATCTTATTAACGAAATGCGGAAGTAAACAAATTTATAGTAAATTAGACTTAAAGAATGAGGAATGGACATATAAAAACTGACAGACTTTTTTTAACAGTAAACATTGCTTGGGATAAACCGTCTTCTTCAGGATGGTACAAAAATATGCCGTTAGGGGTGAACATAATGTCGAAGTGGATGAAAGAATCGGCGGACATGATTGGGCTCGACACTAAAAAAATAAAAATTACGAACCATTCTTCAAGGTCAAGTGCAGTGTCTCATCTAGCGAAAGCAGGTGTTAACGAGCAGGAAATAATAAAAATTACGGGCCACAGCTCATCTAGTTCATTGAAACCGTACCTGCAGTTGAATAATGAACATCATTCAAGTTTGATTAATAACCTAAGAGACAAGGGAGAAGTTATAACTTTTAACACAACAGAACAGAAGAATGTTGCAAAATCCACCACTCACGGACAAAACATTTACAATAATTGTGTATTTCACATACAAACTTTTAACACTAATTAATTTTGTAAATGTACAGAAATAATATTAAAAAGTTGTATTTTTGTATTTCTATGCTGTATTTTTTATTTAAACATTAAAAAATAATCTTTCGAATACCACTCGAGAGTGAGAAATAATTAGAAAATAATTCTCCAGTCTTTCTCAAACTTGTTGCCATTCGGGAATAGCCACTCGAGCCCTACGGACTCTCGTGTCTATTACTACTGTGGTATTACTATTGAGAATAAAATATAAAGGCGGTAAAAAAATTAGAAAAATATTACGTTAAAATTAATATATTGAACACCAAAGCAAATTAAATTGAAATCAAATTAAAATTAGATTACTAGTAACTACAAATAACCATATATCATCTTTTAGCTTCTAAAGCCCAAACGGAACGGTAAACGGCAATTTCCAAACTTTTTTTACGTTCTACGTTATTATTTGCAATATGCGATTTTCCAAATACGTAGATCTCGTAAACTTAATTCCCTAAAGAATGTAAAATGCACTTAAAACAACCAACTAATTAATTGCGTTTTCGCGAAGTAATGTAATTGTAAATATTCTTTCTACACTTTACGACGCTATTTTATTCGAATTTTTCATAGAAAAAATTCGCCCTCAAGTAGGAATCGAACCCATGACCTCTGGCTTGCCGGACCATTGCTCGACCACTGAGCTGTTGAGGCGTGAATTAGAAACTTTTTTTTTCAAAGTTTCTAATTCACGCCTCACGCCTGACGGAAACAGTTGAGTTGCGGACTTGTATGTTGACCAAGACATTTTCGTTTATTTCCATCAGTACCATAATTGGAAAAAATATCCAACATTTTTTTTTAACACCCACTATATAATTCTTATTAATTCTTATTCCCCTTATTAATTCTCTTGGTAAAATGTCTAAATTTTGACGAAATATTACCGATTATGGAAATGTAATTATGAGAAGAGTTGAGTAAGACAACTTCTGCAACACTGGACTGGTTGAAAAATTTAAATATTAGTTTATAAATTGTTTTAACAGCCTTCTGTTTCTCATAAACGTGATTTATACTCTAATACCCAATTTTAAATTTTTCATCTTTTTTTTTAATATCACCTCTCATGCGAAATAATGAAATAAATAATCATGAAAACTTTTATTCTGTGTAGGTACTTGGTAAATTTATGAGTTCCGAATGTCTGTATGTTTAAAAGAATATTGTTAGCAATTCCTTTTGAATGGCTATTATTTATTGCTATTGTGTGAATCCAATTTAATCCTAACCCAAAGTTTTTTTTTTGCTTAAAGAGACGTTCATTAATCTGTGTATCGAATGACATGATTATGTATGAATGGTTGTAACGGTTTATGTGGACTTATGACAAATGGTAAACTCATGCTTATTTTATTAGTTATGTAAAATAGTTAAATTAAAGAAATTTCCTGATTCGTGTTCTTCTAATTCAATAGCGAATTTTAGTTGTGTTTTATGAGGACGGATTGGTATATAAAATCTCTATAAAATAAGAATAAGAAATGACAAAATAATTAAACCAGTCCCAAAATGAAGGTAATTTATTGTTCTAGCAGTGTACATAATTATTTTTACACATAATCACCATTTATTGCAACACTTTTGGAATACGGTCTGCTGTAACTCTGTTGTTTGTATTTTTATTTTCATGATATAGGTACCAAATGAAATGGTTTGATGAGTACTATATTTGTGGCTACATTAACGTTTTCCAGCGCCATCTTCAATTCCTAGCGATTGTCAATTTTTTTTTCAAATTGCACGGTATATATTTTTTTACATAATTGAATAGAGATTCTTTTCCTGAATCCATTGATGTACAATACATCCATTTTAATTGTAAATTTAGAAAAGAAAAAAATTAAAACACATTCCAAACATTCTCTTAAAGTGACTTGTATTATACTCAAAATAAACTTGTAGCATGTCAGTAAGTTGATTGAAATTCATGATTTATTTTAAAACTGTCAACGGTGAGTTTTTCGGGGGCCTTTGTAGACCAGGGGCGGAATTAGAGCTTTGTCCTAATTCCCACTGTGGTTTTTGTTACCTATACAGTTTTAGGGCTAACAAACAATAATAATGATGATATTTTAATTACATGTAAATAATAACAATTTTATTGTTTAAAGGCAGTTAGCAAAGATGTGAAGGAAACAAAAAAATCTAAATATCACCATCACCTATGAATCTCTCTACCACAAAATTAGAAGAAAATATTGCTGCTTACGTGGCTCGTTTTGTTACAAAAAGAATAAATAAAATGATCAAGAGCAGTGTGATGTCTGGATAGAAAACATATACACGAGAAATACAGATGACAGTCATTTAAAATTTACGACAATGAAAGAGTACAGTGCAACAAAATGATTGAACTATATTCATGCTAATTTATTCACCTCGTTAATACAAATATATAGTCACACAAAATCTTTATTGCTAAAAATAATATATGTATAAACAAGGTTTTTTATAATTGTTTGGTTGAACATTTCAAAAAAAATATTAATTTTACATATTGTATTCACATGATGGACACTATACAATATATCATTAGAAAATTTGTGGAAGTATTAATTTTTAATTATATCAGACATATAAACAGTATTTTATTAGGCAAGGATAAGCGAAATATAAATGAAACAAACAATCGAATATTTCATAATTAAAAATAAATTTAATATTAGAATTTAAAAAAGAATACATTTTCTAAGAACATGAATATGTAATATTTTTTTAAGAAATATATTTCAAAGAAGTTGAAAAAATATTGCAAATATTTGTAATTAGGTTGACTTGTAATTCTTTCACTATAGCATTAAATACAAATTAAATTACATATAGTGATTGTGCAGTTTAAGTTGTATTTCAAGTTAAAGTGGTAAACGTCTAATACATCATTTAAAAATCTAAATAAATCCCCTATATATGCCTTTTAAATATAATTATCCCCCAACTGCTTAGATGGCTCTAATCTATTCTCGAAATTTAACATTATATGTCCTTTCTATTTAGGTTATCTATGCAATAGAACAAAACCTTTGACCGCATTAGCTGAAGAATTGCTAAATCTGAGCAAGAAAGCTGAGGTGAATTATGAGAATATACACACTATACTAAAAGAAGTAGGACATGGGTACTTGAAAGCAATCACGAAAACAAATCGAATCAAATTATTAAAATTTGAAATAGCTAAGTATTCGTTCCAAAATCCTACTTTTGAATTCCAAGAAAAACCATAATGTTGTAATTGTTAATATTTACATTGTACTATAATACAGAGATAAAATAAAATTACCATGTATATAAGATTAATGAGTATATATTTGTCTGTACATTTAAATGAGTGCCTATACATAATCAAAGTAAATTATTTCCAATATATTCATTTCGTGCAGCTTGTCCTACTAGTAACACATTATTAATAGCAGCAGCATCTGCAAAGAAGTAAAACATTAGTTACATTCATTGTTACTGCATACAGTAATGTTTTTTTTTCTTTATCTACAATGGACTTATGATTATTAACATCATTTTCTCTGTATTCAATTTTGTGACCTTGTATTGGCATTCCAACATTTATTGCAATATTATGAAGTACACAACATGTACAGCATGATACAGTTACAGATGTGTAAATTATTTACATGTCTGTTTCATAATGAAACAAAAGCGTTATACGTGCAATTAACGTATAGATATATTGAAAACCTTTTTGTATATTTACCGCCATCTGGCTAGTTGTTAATGGACTACCTGTATTGTTACGTTTTCTGTATCAGCATAGCTGGTCAAAACGAAAGGTCCCTTTTCCGGCAAAGTCTCTTTCGTCCGTCAGATGTCACTTATTAAATAAGTGCCACCTTACAGGATGAAATTTGCTTTATCTAGTAGAGATTTCGGCTTAATGTTATATACAGATACAGATCTACTTATAAAGATTTGTATCATATGTATACATTGCTTCACTAGCTTAACTGACGACGCCTATAGATGGCAGAAACATATGTCTTAAGCAGAAGTTAATGCCGAAAATACGAGGTGTATTGTCCATGATACAGTTACAGATGTGTAAATTATTTACATGTCTGTTTCATAATGAAACAAAAGCGTTATACGTGCAATTAACGTATAGATATATTTAAAACCTTTTTGTATACAACATGTATGAATAATTTTTGCTGCTCGCTGATCTAGTTGGATGGTATAACAAAACCCTATGTCTAGAAAGACACCTAAATCTGACCTATAGCACACCAGTTGTTCTCTATAACGTTTCTGGTTTTGTTTTAAGTGTTTATTTAAATTTGCTCTCGATTGTGCTTTCTTGTACAATAGCAAAGGTGTGAAAAGCCACGGCTCAAGAGGATAACCACTATCCCCTGTTTGGAATTGAAAATAAATACATAGTTCAGTATATGTGCATATATGTAACTGTTTACCTATTAAATGTGTTAAGGTATCCCCTTGTTCGTATTGTTCTCTTAAGTAATTTCTAATATTACTTGTTTGCCATATAGCAGCATCATGCCACTGATCCTGGATTTCATGCACTACATCCAATTATCTTGCAATTGGAATCTGCAATCTAAAGATTAAATATATTAAAATTAGCCCTTAATGTGATATTTTACCCTTCACCATATCAATATATGTATGTGTTTACTTACAAGCATTACATTTATAGAATATCTTCTTTTTGTCTTAATATATACATACAGTGGGTTATACACAGCATTTACTGGGGGAGCAAGTATCTCAACATGAGTTCCGTCAATTACACCCACAACTCCTCGAACACCCCATTTTTATTATCTGACATTGCCGCCCAATTTGATGGAAAACCAAATACAAATCTCCCCACTACTTCTAATCCTGCGCAAAATCACCCCTCCTCGCGCCAACCTAATTGGCGTTTGATATACCTTCTTATGATCTGGTGAGATTTCTCTATAATATTATTAATTTCCTTTCTTAATTAATATTATATTTAATAGACACTGAACGCATGCTTATCCAACTTTTATTATTGTTATTACTTTCCCACTTTCTCATATTTTAGTAAAAATAAACTAGAATTTCTAGTCCAATAAATTTTACGTAATGTACCGAGTATATCTGCCGTTCATCTAAAACTTCACTCAAAAAAAAAGTTTTATATTCTTCGTATTACCGCAAGAATTACATCAAGTCTATTTGGTATCGTTTCAAAAGGAAATCCCGTATTTCTAGGTGTTACCAAACGACTCTAGATCAGATATTTGTAGTCTCTACCGCAACAACCTTTAATCCAATAACTGCACTTGTATATTGTCCTCTTGAGTATAATCCAATAAATACTCGGTGATATGTGAGAAACGAAACTAGATAACATAGGTAGTTTAGATTCAGCGGAATGAGAATTAAGTAAAAGAAGTAAATTTTTTCAGGTACCGAAACTAGTATTTCCAATAGTATGACATTAGAGTCTGTACTGCGTGTTTTTTTTTATTTTTCCCATACTAGATAATTGCATTATTATGTGAACAGGTTAGCGGTTTTAAAATGTAGATGTGAAATACAGACATTTTAAAACTAGTTATAATTTTCAAAATTGTAACAGCAAGACGATATTAACCCTATTATTAATCTTGTTAATGAATGTTGTAGAGTTCTTGATAAAACGCTATACCGGGTGTCCTTGAAATAAAAATACGACATGCAAAATGGAAGGATTAAATTACATAGAATATATATCCAAAATATTTTCCCAAAATTTCCTCTCATAAGCGAGAAGAAAAATGGCAAAAATATTAAAAAAAAACTGAGCCATCACGGGACGCCTGGCAGATTTGAAACATCGAAATCGATTGTTATTTAAAGAGGGGAATATAAAGTAAACTAAAGATATATTTAGATTGTCACTATCACATATTTAAAATCAACAAAAAGTTGCAACGTATTCGGTTGAAAATACCATATGATCATATATTTCTACCCTCTAGAAGGCAATGACATTTTTCTTTTTTAAACTTAAGTTGGTACCATAATTTAAGTTAACTTATTTTGCAGCGTGTGCGTGATATAGGTTATTTTATACTGATGACTAGAGCTGAGGATGTTTGCGGTATAACCATGGTTATATCATGTAACCATAGTAATTTACTATGGTTACATGATATAACCATGGTTATACCGCAAACATCCTCAGCTCTACTGATGACAGATTAGGTTTTGTCATTTTGACAAATAATTACATACAAACGTTTCAGTTGAAAAAATAAAAAGTTGAATAATAAAAACAGCTACAATAAATGTTCAAAGTGAGCTCCTTCATTTTCTATGCATAGCGCAACTCTTCGTCTCATATTATTGAAGGCATTCCTTAAATTATGTGATGTAATTTCCTCACAGACATTTCGGATAGCATTAGTAAGTTCTTCAATTGTATGTGGACGATTCGTAAATACTCTATTTTTTAGATTTTTTTCCATAATTGTTAAATCCGGAGATCGTGGTGGAAAGTCTACTTTCGATTATCAAAGAATTCATGCAATAATTCCATCGTTTCTCTTGTCTTATGGGCTGTTGCATTATCTTGCTGGAAATATCCCTCGCGGAGCTCATCATAATGTAATTGATTTACAAATGGTAGCAATAAATTATTACGAAATCGTTCTGCATTTATCGTATTAATAAAGAATATTGGACCAATAATCCGTCTACGAGAAACAGCAAGACAAACGCCTATTTTTTGTGAATGCAAGGGTGTTTCAAGAATTTCATGTGGATTTTCACTAGACCAGATGCGCATTGTTTGTTTATTTATATATCCTGATAAATGAAACCATGCTTCATCGGACCAGAAGGATTTGTCAAGAACGTCATCGTTATTAATCGTACCTAAGAACCACTGACAGTAATTAACTCTGGTTACATGATTGATTGGTAAAAGCTCCTGCACGCAATGAAATTTGTATTGAAATTTTTGTAAGTCTTTTTTAAGGATTCTCTGGCAGGTCCCATATGACAGTTGTGTTTGTTGTGAAAGCTTACGAATCGATTTCTTAGGTGATTGATTTATTCGTCCCTCAACATCTGCTATATTTTCAACTGTTCGCTTTAGTGGTCTACCAGCACCTGGTTTTCGAGACACAGACCCTGTTTCACGAAATTTAACCACTGACTTTTGAATTAATTGCCGCAAACTGTCATATGTTGTTGGAAAATTTGGAAATTCTGCTCGAAATTCTTCTATACAAGGCTGCAAGGAGTACGACCATTCTCCATTTTCTAATTTTACACCATTCCTAAAGTATGATTCGATCAGAAAAACTTTATGATCTATTGTAAACATTTTTAAGTGTCAATTAATAAATACATTAATGACAGATGAGTTTTATTTATCAGAACATACACATAATGACAGATGTATTTTATTTGTCACTACCAACACGATATTTTCAAGAAATAATTTCATGGCTTGCTAGAGGGTAAATATAAATGATCATATTGTACTTTCTTATGTTCGAAAGGACGCTCCGATTGTAATGAAAACTTGAGACGATGCCGTGTATATTTCCCGACATATAAAACCCGTACACTAACATATTATTAATGTAAGCCAGGCTTATCAAATTTGACATGTCTTATTTGACTTGTCAAATTTTACTTAAATTTTACAGGTATTAGCTATGTATGTATAATCTATGAAATCTATAAGTGACGGTATGAATATATTTGCCCCGTTTAGGCAAATAAAAAACTCTGATTTTATGCTCATAAGAGTTGTACGGATTTTATATGTCGTGCAGTGTACACAATTAAAGCGACTATAGCGCGTACCGATGAAGACACACAAACACGCGCGTAAAAGCTACGAATGCCTAATGTATAACTTGCAGATAGCGGAGAGAGGGGGCGTCAGCATACACACAGGTTGTAGCGTTCACCCATATACACGCGTACACAGCATACGCGTTGCAGCCAGAGGGGAGCGCCAACGGTATGGCGAAGAGATGGGAGCGCTGACTGAGCGGTGATGGCATTCAACAGCCAAGTTTACCCCTGTGGCGCGCCTTTAGATGTTTCACAAAAAAAAATTTATTACGCCACTATGCGATCGACTATAGATATTATAAAGAGTATAAGAGACGATATCTTAAAGCTGATAGACGATAGCAAAAAGAATAGTGTTGTTACTGTTGATCTCACTTTAAGTATCCTCTCCGATTCTGTCAGTTCTCGATCGTTACCTCGATTAAAGATAGACTGTATCAAATAGGACGTTAAATGCCCATAGAGCACACATGTTACATCTTCTTTTACCTAATACATCTTCTTTAAAAAATGCATCGTACCCTAAGCATACAAAGCTGTCTACAGAGTTTTTATAACATGTACATTGCATTCAATTACGGTATTTCCTATAGACATTTTAAATTCATTTTATTTGTTACTTCCCGTAACAAAAAAACATTTACGTAATACACATAATACATTTTTTTTAATACTCGTGAACGCTAACGTTATTGACGTTAGCATACAACAATGTAATAGGATTTATAACAGTAACTTCAATAGAGTTATTTACATTCAGAATATCTTGAATTCATAAACGTCACGTAATACAATTTTCAGGGGGTTTTCAATTGGGCGGCTCGCGTCGTAAATTGATTCTATTTTGACAATATTTTTGGCGTAGAGTCTATATAATTTAATCTTTCCATTTTTCATACGTTGTCTCTTTATTTCAAGGACACTCTGTATATATGTATATATATATATATATATATATATATATATTTAGTGTTTATAAGAATTTTATTTTTCTTATTTATTTTATTGGCCGTGTCTTAATATTAAACAACCAATTATATATTATATATATATATATATATATATATATAATATTAAACAAACCAAAAAAACAAAAAAAAAAAAAAAAAAAAAAAACTTTTTATCAGTTCCCATTTGTAAATACTTTTACTACATACCCCTAAACACGGTCCTGATCAATTTGCTAAATTCCAAAAACAGAACAAAAATTAACCTCTCTTAACAAAGCCACAAACACTTACAATATTCCAACCAGTGCGATCGGTTCGTTACAAAAAAAGGTCTCGGGTACCCGACACACATGTTACACAGAATGCGTGATTTTGAAAACCAAAAGAAACGGTGAGTTTTGTCATTAATTGTTCATGTAATGTAGTTTAACATCAAAAGTTTAACATCTCATTCATTTATACAGATTTAACCACTGTAATTTATCCTTACTCATTATTAACCTAATTTTAAATTTTAACTTTAATTGTTAATTTAATCGGTAATTCAGTCTTTAATCTAATTTTAATTCTAATTGTCAATGTAATTGTTAATTCAGTCTCACAAAAGCAAACACAACTCTCACGTTTTCAGTGTAGTAATTCTTGTTTCTATTTACCTTACTGTATTGTAGTTTAATTCAAATTTTTCTATTCATTTATACAGATGTAATCACTTTAATTGTCCTTACTCATTATTAATCTAATTTTAAATTTTAACTCTAATTATTAATCTAATTGGTAATTCAGTCTTTAATCTAATTTTAATTTTAATTGTTAATTTAATTGTTAATTCAATCTCACAAAAGCAAACACAATTCTCATATTCTCATTGTATTAATTCTTGTTTCTAGATACTTGAAAAAGACTGAAAAATAATAAAAGTCGAAACGTCGTAGAATAAAACATCATAATTCAATAAAAGGTCGCTAAACCAATAAAAAGTCTATTATTTTTAATATATATATATATATATATATATATATATATATATATATAATATCTTCGTGACCTTGGTATGATAAGGTAAACTTAATAAGTCGGCGATTAAAGGTCTGGTTCATTACTTCAAAGTATATATATTTAAAATAA
The DNA here is from genome assembly GCA_935421215.2 of Melolontha melolontha. Taxonomy (NCBI): domain Eukaryota; kingdom Metazoa; phylum Arthropoda; class Insecta; order Coleoptera; family Scarabaeidae; genus Melolontha; species Melolontha melolontha. The sequence goes on from OW285236.1 coordinate 15,054,842, forward strand.
CTCTACATGTTTCGGCAATGATGCCCTTGTCAAGAGAATACAAAATATAAAATCTTATTTATTATTTTATATTTTGTATTCTCTTGACAAAGACATCATTGCCGAAACATGTAGAGTTATTTTAAATATATATACTTTGAAGTAATGAACCAGACCTTTAATCGCCGACTTATTAAGTTTACCTTATATATATATATATATATATATATATATATTGTTATGGTTCATGTAGCACCCATAAATCAGCTTCTGAATTAGAGGAACAGATAGAACAATACTTATAACTAATTACAAAAAGGGTGAAATTGACGAATTTTGTTTGTAAAATTAGTATCAACATGTAAATAAATTAATACAACGAAAACAGTAATACAAATCAATTTATTTTTACTTTTATAACTTATTTTTATATTTCTAATTCAAATTTCATAATTCAAATTATTCGCGCGAAAATAACGGTATCTAATTTATCTACATTGAAGTATTGTATTGATACCGATTAGACACGCCCTCTTTTAAAATTTAGATTGAACACAAATGAATACATCTAGAAATTCATAACAACAACATAACCTGCATTCACCCGAAGACAAACCGTATTTGAAAATTATTAATAAAATGTTATGATTAAGTTAAGAATGTAATATCAATGAAAATATAAACACAAAGCGATGTTGGGATAATTAAATTTCGAGGCTATTTGTATACATTAAAATAGGCGTTGAGAATAAAAGAATAACGAGGGACGCGGAGAGAGATATTGAATTTTACAACCGATGGCTGTATTTTTTTTACGTAATGTCCAAGTTTTAATTTCAATTATTTTAACAAATCTTTAAATACAACATCCAAAGTGCAAAAAATAGAAGCATAATTAAACGGCCAACCTGCTGACGTATAAGCGAGTCTGCTATCATCAAAGATACACCGACAATCGTCCATAGCATCATCACCAGTGTTCCAGCGGTGAAGCGTGGGTCAATTGGGAGAACTATCAGAGGCAACCCGAGACCAAGTTTTAGTACACCGGACTTGGAAATACATAGCTACGAGCCCAGCCAGATCCAACGCCGTATATCCAGTGAAACACAGGTTCTTGACGTCCAACTTATTCTATCAATACGTATTAAAATCACATTATAATAAGCCAATTCAGAATAAGAGAATCTAACTTGCTTTAACTTCGATTTTTAATATTTAAACATCGTTTTTACTAAGATTTATTGCTATAAGTATAGTTTACCATGTAAAATAAGTCAGTGGTACTCACCAGATTCATATAAGCAATACATTTATTTGTTAGGTAACGTAGTTTTGTCCACAAATATATTATTCAATACAACATATTAGATTCACGTAGGTTAAGTTCATTATTTTTACTATAAACACTAGTTCATATCATATGTTTGTTACATATTTCTATTTTTAGCTCAATATATTTTTTTAATCATTTCATACTGTCGTATTATTTGTTAACGTTTAATTGATGAGTTTAGCATTTTATTTATACCAAATTACCAAAAAGGAGATAGTTCAAGACCGACTTAGAACCCTGAAAGGAGTAATTATTTTATTTACTTAATTATCTTGCTCTTCGACTGCAGTTAGTGCCTTTTTATGTGTACAGAGAACACAGTTTATTAATTGTGATTAATTTAATCACTGGCGCTCAATATAAGTTAACTATTAAAACACAATCACATCTCAGCTGGCATCTTATCAATATATATATATATATATATATATATATATATATATATATATATATGGTGGAATTCAACGTGTATGTTGATGGTGAAAGCACTATGTATTAATAATTATAATTTACTACACTTGTGTAGAATTAGGGTGTCGTTTTGAAGAAAAACACTGTTTTGGTTGTGTGACGTTTCGGTCTTGGATTTAGACAAACAAAAAGGAATGTAAACAACTTGCCAATATGTTGTCATTGTACAAAATAGAATGTATTGCAAATACTTACATAACCTAAACTATATGGGCTATTGTTTGTAATACTACACACACGAGCCTGTTACAGTGGCCTCTACATGTTAAAATCATCTCTATGTCAATGATGATAAAACAGAAAACACTAAACCTTTAATACACTAGTACATATACTGCGAACTATATATATATATATATATATATATATATATATATATATATATATATATATATATATATATATATATATATATATATATATATATATATTGTTATGAGGCAAATAGCAGAGTTAATCCAGCTATCTGCAAATGAAAAAGCAGGAATTAAGACAAGAATTACACTCAATAGAATGGCTACATTTGGCGGACATAATTTGTAAAATTAGTATCGAAGTGTTAATAAATTAATATTACGATAACTTTGTATATTTCAGATTAATTTATATTTATTTCAAAATTTACTCTTCATATTTTTAATTTTCATTTTCATCATTCAAGTCATTTACGAAATTAAAAAGATAGCTAATTTATTTACATTCAAATTTTATATCGATACTAATTGAACACGCCCACTTTTTGAATTATCACAAAAACCCGCGAACAGGTTATTTTTGTACTAGATATTACACATAACCTAACATTGAAAAGCCAGTCGTAACTATTTGTAAATTAATATTTTAATTTCGTTTAACCATCTAAATTAACATTTCATATACAAATTAATTATCATTAATAGTAATAAAAGTAAAAATCAAGGCAATTTTTCAATTTCTAATAAGGCTTTGGAAAGAAATAATTGATAGCTAGCGTCAGTAGAAAATTTTACAACGGTTACCTTAAAAAAGTGATACTCCGTCTTTAAAATCTAATAAATTCTAAAATACTAGTGATAAAATAATAAAATTACATAGAAAAGAAGTAATTAACATTGGCGCAACTTTAGAAACACTTTTGGCGACAATAAACTCCGCTACTTCCCTAACATTTCGACGTCTATCTCCAAACCCAATCATCATGAGCACCTCAATGTGTTCCCGTTCAGATAAATGCATCTCAGAGAATGAATAATTAAAACACTTTACACCAACAATTAGGATTAAATAAAAATGTTGTGATTCGGATTATTTACAATTTGTCAAAAAAATTACCTTGTCACTTTGGGAATGACATAAAGATGAAAAATGATTACTCAAAAATTTTCTAATGTGACATACCAAAATGTTTGCATTATCGAATAAAGAATTGTAAAAGCTTTCAAAATCCACAAAAGAAATGGGGTTGACATTTAAAAAAATTATCAATGACGTCATAACTTATTCAAGGTCGACGGAAAAAACAAAATGGTAGCATCTAAATATAGCTAATAAAAAACATTAATCGACGTATCTTTGCATTTTGCCAAATAATGCACAATAACGTTATTACGGGCTAGTGTCCATACTTTATAGACGGACTGTATAATAAATAGAAACTCACATATCAGGCGCGGCTCGTGATGACGTATTTGGGAGTGCAAGTACAATGATGCGAGTGCTTCGTGTATTCTCATGTACTAACTGTAACGTTTTCTTAGTAAACACCGAAAACACACGAGGCACTCGCGTCATTGTACTTGCACTCCCAAATACGTCATCACGAGCCGCGCCTGTCACATATACATTATGCGATACGACTACAGTTTTTTTTTTCATTATTTCGACCATCTTCAGACGACTTCGCTGCGCCAGCTTCATGGTAAGGTAGCAGCACGAACTAAGTGCTAAAAATAAAAGGTTCCAGTTGTCAAAAGGAGCAGTCGATGCCTTGAACAATGCAATTTTTACTGTACCAACAAATGAGTGGAATAACTGTTGGTTCGAGTGCTTTAATCTTTTGCAATCTGCAAAATATAAAAGACAATTCTCGCATAGGCATATAAATTGACGTTGGTAAATAGGTAGCACTATACTCATGTCAACAAATTACTAACACACCACAGACTACTAACATATGAACTAATTGAATTATTTATGACCATTAGTTACAAATTGCGTGACAGAATCTCGCTCGTGGTTGAAGGTGTGAAGACAATTGCCACCGTTCTTAGCTGTTCCATTTCAGACGCACCAGCCCGTAACAAGTAATACCCTGCGATTGTATTCGCGAGTTTAAATACGGTTTACAAACTATTCGTAATGTCCACTTTCAACAAAATAACCACCTTGATTACTATAATTTAGACCTTATTTCATCTAACAATTTATTTACAATTAGGTTGACGTTATTTATTCGGATCGAATGCCACTAAACCCTGAAAAAAAAAAACTGAACTTCCTAGAATAACACGCGAGTGAAAATATCTGCGGAAATACAGTCTTAATTGAAAAATAACATTTACGGAACTATAAATATGTGTGGTTTATTGACACTAAAAGAGGAATTCGACCGCTGATTGGTATTTTCGCGATTCCTCATAAGTAATGTATGAAATAAGTAGTAAATTTGTCGTACGATTATATTATTTAGCGCTTTTATGGGTGCGTTAAACGAGAATGTATTGAATGTAAATACACATATGCCTCCAACTGATTTTATTAAGTTTAAATAACATGAATAAAATGTCGTCTACTTCTCCCAATAGCTCTTTTACATCTCTTGCAAGTAATAAAAAAACGCTTAAGAAATTAAAAAAAAACTTGTTTTACTGACTGTGAGGCAAATGCTTGGTCAAGCGTCATTGGACTAGATACGGTAGATTCCGCTTATTCGAATCACGTTGGTACAGGATTATTTATTATAAATTACCCACGCTTTATTATCGTTAATAGTGCATATATGAAAAAATGTTTCAAATAAAAGTTGTGTGGCTGTGAGTGAATTTTCTCTGCATGCCATCAAAAGCACAGTGGCGTGCAGACTCAATGGGTTACAAAAAAAAATATAGATTACCTGTATATTATTAAATTTTTATAATGAACTTCTTTTTCTGATTTCAAAAATATATAGCCGGATGATACCAGTGTCTTAAACCGTTTTAAATTTTTTAAATGTCGAATATCGTAGTTACTGTAATTATGGAAAAGTAAACATTATTAAAGTAAGCTATAAAAAGGACAACTATTATGTGTGATAAGTAGAGCAGACCAATTTCCGTGCGCGCCATGAGTGCCGGTATGGGAGTGTAATTCCTAATATATTAGAATATGCGATAGAATAGGAACGCAATATGAGCCTGTTACCGATATAAGTATAGAAGTAGAGACATTTATTCTATCAGAAAGAATTAAATATACATTTGGTTTTCTGCTATTAAAGTAATATGCATAAACACACGAAAAATAAGAATAGTACATATTACAGCAGCGTTGTATGTACCTATAAATAAAATGGAAAATATATGAAATCAGTGATTATGTGCCCGACAGAGGATTTAAAAAAACACTTGCCGTTTTAAGCGTCTTCCAAGGATTGACAAACTGGAGAAACTCGATTGTATATTTTCAACATTAGGTGCGTTTTTAAGGTTATTTCTGAAAAACATGTCCACCGCGAGAAAAAAATATGTTTATATTCGGAAAACGAGCGTTCTACATCTAGTGATGCTATATTCGCGTAATCAAAATACTTTTTTAAGCAACTTAAAGCATCTGTAGACGTGCGCTCACAAATACGTGTTAAGGTGTCAAAATCTGAATTTCTGTCTAAAACACTTTAAAATTTAATTAGAACACTTTCACTTTTTGCGTCTTCTACAGCTCACAGTTGTGCGTGAACATCTTTAACGATTTACAGTGATTCCTCTAACGACAGCGACGAATTTTCTAATTTTGTTATTGCTTCTTCTAGTCCCAAGTAATTCTCACGAATACTTTGTAAATCCATTTTAATCTGGGCATCTTGAAATTTTTTCTGGCTCGTATTGATAGCTGCACTTTCTTTCGAATCGAATGATAAAACCACGTCGTTAATTTTTTCAAAATGTTCATGATAGTAAAACCCCGCCCGTAACCATGTACCCCAACGTGTCAGAATCGGCTGTGGTGGCTCAGGGGTATGGGGACACAATTCGTGAAATTTCCGAATACGTTTTGGAGATTTCAGGAATATGTACTGCCTTTGTACTCGATATTAAAGCATCTACCTCTGGATAGCATCTACGAACCTGTTCTGCCACAACGAAATTGGACTTTTTCGGTTCAAGTAACAATACCCTTCTCGGGATGCAATTACGAATAGGCCAATATTACAGCACAGAATTTTATTATTTTTTAATTTGGAGAGGATATAATGAACACAATTAACGAAATAAGATACAGCTGTAACATAATAGATAGCAACTGTCAAAATTTTACTTTATTAGTGTAAATTTTTATGCTAATACACGGGAAATGTACGGGAAATAATTCGTTCACCAAAGATGTCGCGTAAAAGAGCCATTGCGTCCCTCGCAGTGTGCGCTGTAGCTCCATCCTGGTGGAACCATACTTGCGGATGATTTTCCACGGCTGGCCTTAAAAAATTTTCCAATATTGTCCGATATCTAACACCAGTGATGGAAACGGCGACACCGTGTTCATTTTCAAAAAAATATGGGCCAATTATCCTTTCCGACGAAACACCGCACCAAACGGTACACTTAAGTGGGTGTAATTCTCGCTGTTGAACTACTCTTGGATTTTCCGTAGCCCATATCCTGCAGTTTTGCCTATTAACGAACCCATTTAATTGGAAATGGGCTTCGTCGCTCATAATTAAATTATGAATAAAATCATGATTTTCTTCTGCTTTTTGACGAAAATAAATTGCATAATCAAGTCGTTGCTGGTAATCTGTCGGTTTAAATTTTTGGACAAGCTGAATTTTGTATGGAAACATTCTTATTCTATAGAAAAATTCTCTGCAGCGACCCTCTTGACAGGCCAAGTTGTGTCGAACGTCTCCTGGTTGATGTTTCTCCATCTTCCCGAATACTCTCCTGTACCCGTTCAATATTGTCATCCGTGTGCACCGTTCGTCGTCTACCGGCACCAGGAAGGTTCCTTACTGCCTTTTGTTCTCGAAAATTTGCAACCGGACGGTTTATTGTTGAGTCTGAGGGTCCAACCCGCACATTAAAATAACGACTGCACGCTGAGTCAAAACAATGGATCGTTGATTTGAGAAATATAGTTCAACGATTTTGGCACGTTGTTCAATTGTGTGCTGTTCCATTTTAAATTCCCCAAGTCTTCTTTCAAAATACTGAAAATAAAAAAAAAATTATAATAAAAAAGTTATAAGGAATTAAAACCCCTTCGGTCATTTTGGGCCACCCTGTACTTATTATGTCAAGTCGTGATTTCCCTTAACATGCCTTAACACTCGCTTTTTTAATACAAGTAATAATTGGATATTTTAAACAAAATTGTATTACACAGACACTAAGTAGTCGTAAAGTATACGGAACGAATACCTTTAAGACATTATTTTCTGTACAAACTGGCTTCGAAGAATACCTACGCAGGTTGCGTAGTTTATTGAGAAAAGAATATTTTTAAAAATCGCTTTCGAATTTAAATTCCAACTGTAGCATTGGGAAAATACCCATTTGCATATTAAGACAATCTTATTAATTTGCATAATCCGGTAAAAAATTCAAATCGACAATTAAAACTGCATAATAAACATTTAATTCCTGCGAAAGTCTTCGACAGTGGTGGATTATTGAATTTCTCAATGCGGTGAACATAGTGGTACTGACCTACGAATATATACAAAGCATTCAATTAATGTGATCATACTCCAACCTTGTACTATACAAGTACACCAGGATTAGAAAAATAAAATAAATACGTTTTAATTTCATACAATATCGCCGAGAATCTCGAATATGCGATTGCATTATGTTGCCGTAATATATAACCTTTAATCGTTACGTTTTCCTGTTTAATGTTTCTGGTATAAAAACTGCGTATGTAAATAACATATTTTATTAGCCTTTCAAAAAATACCAGACATATGTAAGAAGCGCAAACCTTTGCTTCATCAGAGTTCAAGTTCATTAACAAGTTCGAGACATCCTCACAGAAATGCCAGTATATAAAGGTAATTCTTTCTGTTTCGATTTTTGTTTTTTATCAACAGAAATTTTAATAATGCTCTCTATTGATATAAAGGTGATTGAAGTATGTAAAATTTGTAATTAGTAAAAATGATTATTGTTCATGGTAAATAGAAAATAATATGAAAGATAAAATATACTGCTGGAGACGATAATATTCCTACTAGTGATTGCAATACCGGACCAAAAATACAGTATCGGTATTCAATATTTTTTAAACATTGTACGGGACCACCGGTGTTAACCCTGAAATGCTATTTGGGGTACACATGTACCCCAGCCTTCTTCAAAAATCCCGCTAATCGAAAATAGATGGAGCTGCGCTCGCGGGCTTTTGAGTAGTTTCAGCACACGATGCGACAGTTCATGTGCGATATTGGTGAAAGACAGCGCCTTTGCATCTTTGAGATATTTGATAGTTCGGGTACATGTGTACCCCAGTGTAGCAGAATAAGACTGTATTAAATTTATTTTCGCTTGTAAGTATATATTTGTTTTACTAAATTATTTGATTATTAATGTTTTTACTCCATAGTTTATGCTATTTTTTAATTTAATTGTTGTTTTTTAGATCACGCAAGTAATGGCTTCTCGAAATAAGATTTTCGATCTAACAAATCCTGATGATCTAGCTGAAATACACCGTATTCTTTATGATTCTGATTCCGAGGGTTCTCAGGACGAGATCGATGAGGACGATGTTATTATACCAGATTTTAGAGAGGACCTCGAAGAGGACAAAGAGTCTGAAACTGAAGACGACCCAATAGTTTCCTCTATTCCAGTCCAACCTCAGGATCCCTTACCACCCGTCTGCAATTCTGAGGACGATGTACCCTTGGCACAGATACAGCTTGCAGACCAAGATAAGGTTAAAGTTTTCAAAGTTTCCACCAAACTAAGGGGCAAAAATGGATTCAAATGGTCAGGTGTGAAAGGAGCAGTTCATCGTACACCAAAAAGAAATCTTATTATGCATTTACCCGGAAATAAAAATGAATCAAGACAAATACAATCAGGAATAGAAGCATGGCAATTATGTTTCACCAGAGAAAATCTGGATTCGATAACAGAACATACCAACAAAGAAATAAAAATTCAAGGATTGAAATATGGCAAAGAAATGGGCAATAGTGATACAGAAGATACACCAATAGCTAATAAACCTTCCTACACCAGAGACACAGATAATGTTGAAATGATGGCTGTCTTTGGTTTATTCTATTATGCCGGCGTAATGAAGATGAATGGAGTATTTACAAAAGAACTCTTTGATAAAGACAATGGTATACCCATATTTCGAGCAACAATGCCCGAAGCACGTTTTAGATTTTTAGTAAACTGCCTCCGGTTTGACGATAAAAACACCAGAGCTGAAAGAAGAGAAATCGACAACCTTGCAGCATTTCGAGAAGTTTTTGAGAGATCTATAAACAAAATGAAAAACTTATATGTACCTTCGGAGTACACCACAATTGATGAACAATTGGTTGGATTTCGTGGCCGATGTCCTTTCAAAATGTATATTCCTTCAATCCCGATAAATATGGGATTAAAATTGTGATGTGCTGTGATGCTAAAACGGCTTATGTACTCGACGCTGAAGTTTATATAGGCAAAAACTCCACACCATCTAATATTCCTGTAGCCCAGTTTTATTGCGATAAACTTACCACTTCTTTTCAAGGAACCAATAGAAATCTGACAATGGACAACTGGTTCACATCTGTGCCGACGGCAAAAAACCTTTTAGAAAAAAAAATTACAGTTGTAGGTACACTGAAGAAAAATAAAACAGAAATTCCTCCATCATTCTTGGACCTCAAGGAGAGGCAGATAAACTCCGCCATGTTTTGCTATAGTGACCAACTTACATTATTATCATATTGTCCACCAAAAACTAAGAAAAAAACTGTTATCATGCTTTCAACAATGCATGAACAAGGTGATGAGTCAAATACCACCAAATTACCAGAAATTATAGAATTTTATAATTCCACCAAGGGAGGAGTGGACACTTTGGACCAACTGTGCCACACTTATTCTACTGGTAGAAAAACTTGGCCATTATGCCTGTTTTATAATTTGCTAAATATTGTGGGATATAACTCGTTGGTACTTTTAAGAGGTTCGAATGCACCAAATAAAGAAATTGTCAGAAACAGAAGAGATTACCTGAAAAAACTTGCACTTGATTTAGTGAAACCTCATATGCAAAGTCGCTTGCAAACTTCAACTATGACGCGTGAACTCCGTTAAACTATATGCAATGTACTAAAAATAACCCCTCCAGTAGAAGTACTAACAAGGCCACCTGCTACCACCGGTAGATGTTCATTTTGCCACAGAAACCAAGACCGAAAATCGAGGGTCAACTGCGATATATGCAGAAAATTTATTTGTTTACAACATCAAAAGAAAACTTGTCCAACTTGTGCGGAGTGATAACAAAAATACTATTTTGCTGAATAAACCCAAATGTAGAAAGTTATTTTAACTTGTTTTTGCGTTATATTTAAATAGACACATTTATTGACAAAAATTAGCTAACTTTTATTTGGGGTACAACTGGACCCCACTGTAGCAGATTAAGGCCTGAAAATAAATGTAGCGTTCCAGGGTTAATACCGGAATTACTGAATTTTTCAAAAAAGTACAAAAACGCAGTTTCTTCTTTGCCATATTTACTAGTTTTATACAAAGAAAATGCATAAACTATAAAAATATAAACATTTTTGTTATGTACAATACAAAATATATAGTGAAATATTATTAATAATAGCAGTAAATTAATATCGGTAGATATCCGTAGCGGTATCGCTGTTCTATGAGCATGCGTGGAAATAATAGAATTTTAATGTGTGACCTCGAACAAACTATCGTTTAGTACATCGGTCAGTGCAGTTGTTTTATTTTGCTTGTGTGCCGCTGGGTGATTCTTTTATAGAGAAAATTAACATTAAAATAGGTGGCTTATAGGGCGGCATACAGTATTTGTGGAATTTATTCTTTGCGATATTTCTTTGTGTTTAATCCTCGTGTCCCGCTAATTCGAATGCATAAATTACCATGTGTAGGGTTTTCGTTACGAGTTTTTTCACTAAATGACTGCTGATGTTGTACAGGTTGTTAAACCAACGAAAGTGAAGAATCTTTTGGAGGAAGGTATTGGATCACATGTTCCGGAAATCACTTCGAGGACCACGTGTGAAACAGAAACGACGCCATAGCAGCCGGGTAACCTCGAGCACTATCAAGCTGTAAGGGAGTTTTGACTCTAATTATGCCGTTTCATCTGAACAATTAACACTCAAAAGCTTGCATCGCGCCCTAAGAAAATTAGTTACATGAAATATTAAAAACTATCAATTTATTCTTTTGTCTTAAATATCCAGTATTATATTAAGTTAACTCATATTAAATTATACCTTGTTTTCCTTAGACATTTATTAACTCCTTTGTTCGAAAGTTTATAGTAATATAGATCGCATTAATTTAGTTTCCTTTTCTATTGTCTCGGCACTGAGTAATTTATTTTGACCATTTAACGTTTTAGTACTGTTTAGCCTGATTTGTAGTTAATTGAATGTGTTTAATATTTGCGATAATGCAAATTTAGGTTTGTTGATTCAAGTTATTTAAGGATTCATCAACTTTTTAAAAACATTGATATGTTTTTAAAAAGTTGACGTGAAACCAAGAGCTAGTCAATTTAATGTAGAATAACCGATTTTAACATGTTTAGTTACGTTACTTGTCCATTCATCAAATGTGGGACTAAATTTTGTACCATTTAATTTTAATTATGTTAATTCCCTGACTGAGACTTCCTAAGACTGATGCTATCATTTCTAACAGGTCTTCTTATAGTATTAGCAGATTTTAGCATAATTTGTCGCCTGTGAGCTTCTTCACAGGCGACAAATTCCTTTGGCTACAGAATTTAAAAATTTTTTGAACGATATGACAAATATTTGAACAAAAATATAAATTATGTAGAAAAATACGTCAATACGAAAACAAAGATAAAAAAATAGCTATTCGAGATTGTGTTTAATTGTCAGACAAATTAACCGATGATAATAATGCAATAAATATTTATCTATATAAAATATCTTAATAAAATTCGGAGAAAATGGATATAAAATATATTGAAACATCACGTAATTGCTTGTTAAATTATTTAAATTTATTTAAATTAAATTAAAGCAATCTTGTTTTTAGCTGTTAGTTTATGTTTATCTAATTTAATTATATTAATATGCACAATAATATTTTAAAAATTTATACCACGAGGCAAAAAAAATAAGGGACCGTTAACTGATTTTAAAGAGCCGCTGTAAATGAGTCGATTTATCTGTTCAAGAAACATTAAATTTTATGACACATTAATTAGCCGTGACGACCACATAAAAATGTTTAAATTTATGTTTACTTTTAAAATCTATAATAAACTTGAGATATTTTCCTTGAAATTGGTTATAAACTCAACTTGGCTTGTTTATTTTGGAGCAGGTTACGAATTGTTATTTGCTAAGGAATCTTGACTATTAAATTTTTAAACAAAATTTATTTTGACACGCAAACAACTATTACTTTGTTTTGATCAACAGGTAACATTACTGGAATTTCGACATTAAAAGCATCTCATCCTCAAACGAAATTAACAATACTTCTGACAAACATAGGAACAATTGTACAGGCACGTATAATCAATAGAGAACGGACACGCTTACCACCCAGTGCAGTAATGGCGAAAGGCTGTATTTCTAAAATATTTAATTTTATTTATATAATTGGAAAACGAACGGGTGGTGATCTATAAAATTACGAAATACATATTTATTTGTTGAAAAGTTGTATTTATAAAGTTTTTAATTTTATTTATATAATTGGAAAACAAGCGGGTGGTGATCTATAAAATTACGAAATACATATGTATTTGTTGAAAAGTTATATTTTTAAAGTTTTTAATTTTATTTCTATAATTGGAACATTTTTATTTGTTCATTTTGTCGTTCAAGTTGAGTAAAGGAGTATTAATATTGACTAGCAATAGTCTCTCAAGGTTTTCTTCTGTCAATTTTGTTCTCTTTGAATTAAGTACATCCTTATAAATAGAAAACGCCCTTTCTTCGTCGCAACTGGTTATAGGTGCATACTGGAAATATTCTTTTATTTCTTCATATTTAGCCGTTAGATTTTGTGGAATTGTTTCCAAACATAATTGCTGCAATGTAATTAAATCTGGATTTCTATTAAGAATTGCTTCAAACTTTTTCCGAAGGCCACATCCGAAGTCACTTGGAATACTTTTCAAATTATTAACAGCCACATCTAATGTGGTTAATCCGTCATTTAATTTGAGATTTCGATTTTCAAAATAAGTGATTAGTTTTGGCAATTATCCAAAGTGTTCGTGAAGAAAGTACAACTGATTTTTTAAATTTGGGATTTGTGTGAGCTCCTTGCACTCACCAATACTTCTAGCATCCTCCTTTAGCAGTGTTACGAAATGTTTTAGACTATCGAAATTCTCAGCATAATAACTAGTAGCTTCCAGCCATGTTCCCCATCTAGTTATTACTGGAGTGGGAGGCGGTGACAGAGATGGAAATTTTTCCCTGAAAAGAGCTACTCTCAATGGTGCTTTTCTGAAAACTTTTTTAAAAGCTGATACAAGTCTATCAACTTCCGGAAAAGTGTCTCTGATATATTCACAGATTCTGTGGAGAGCATGTGCTACACAAGTAATATGCAGCATATTAGGATATGTTTTCTTCAATAGTCTGCCTGTTTTTAACATATACGCAGCACTATCACTGACAAATAAAAGTATTTTTTCTTTGTACGTGGCGTCCGAATGAAGCATTTTTTGCATATTCTCCTTAATGGTTTCAGCAACTGTTTCCGCATCAACTCTATTTATAACACTTGTTGCTATTACATATGAGTTATAGGGAATAGCTGGATGTAGTACACCAGCTACAACATTTACCACACAGCGTCCTAACATATCCACCGTTTCGTCGGCACTTATCCATATGTATTGATTTAAAAGATGGCTTCTAATGCGTTCTACTGTTCTCGTATAGCACCTAGAAACATAATATTTGCGTAAAGTTGATTCATCAGGAACATTTCGACCAGTATATTTTTGAAGAAATATTTTTAAAGTGGGATTGCTAAGTTTATTTAATGGAATATTAGCCGCCATAAAAGTTTTACAGAGTTCAGATGTGTTTGCGAACCTAAGTGACGAATTTTTAACGATATTTTACGGATTTTGTAATAAATTTCGGAATCACTGGCAATGGACATACAATCAGTATGACCGTCAATCCAACTCGCTATTGTTTAACAATGCCGTTCTCGACATTCTTCCATATCATGTCTGAAAAAGTAACTTAAACAATGCTCTTGATCTAAATAAATGAAAACTAAAAATGTGTGCGTAAGTTATTGAAACTGAACGAAATTCAATGCACACCCTTACGTCGAAATAATTGGTAGAAATAAATTCAATCAAACGATATTAAACAGGATCTATCACAAAAATTAAGATGTAATTAACAGTTAAAACTATGAAAACAAGAAACTTACTCACAGCACTTTATTTATCTTACGAAATATAAACTAATAAATAAAATACATTATAAAAACCCCGCTTCTATCTACGCTCATGAAAACACTTTAAAAAACACTATATTCTTCGAATACAATAGCTGGCTTGTCCATTGTTATCGCGGCGAGACCAGGTGTCCGAGTAAGTCAAACAAATACTTCATTGAATTACGCCGGGATGTACTGAGCGACGTTATACACAATTCCAATTGCCGATCGCGTTTTATGGAAATTGCGTCCGTTCTCTAATAATCAAAAATAATCCTAGCCTTAAGATACAATTAAGAGGTAATTAAGTGACTAGGGGAATTTCCGAAGTTAATAACTACGGAGGCATATAGTACATTAAGGTTGTTGTGGATTAATTTAGACTATTAAAAAGATTAGTTTTAAATAGCTCTAGCTGGCCATTAAGAATAACGTCTTT
Source organism: Melolontha melolontha (assembly GCA_935421215.2). Lineage (NCBI taxonomy): Eukaryota > Metazoa > Arthropoda > Insecta > Coleoptera > Scarabaeidae > Melolontha > Melolontha melolontha. The sequence continues at coordinate 15,069,921 of OW285236.1, forward strand.
TCCAGTTTTTAATACCTTTATAAATTTCTACCGATTTTAAGATATTCAATCTGAAACCTTGCCACAAGAGATAGCAAAAATAAAGAACGCCAAACTGGCTCTGGAAACTTTTGAAATACAGTAGCGTTTCAATGAGTTACCTTATATAGGCGGGTTGCTATCGAAAACACAAACCAACGAGCCAGTACCCTAGCTAGGTCTCAGTGAAGACGGCGTAGAGTTTCTTATGAAACGTCGATGTGTAACTAACCAGCTTTTAATTGAAAAAAGGGCCCCACCGTGTATTCTTTGTATTGTTGGATTGTAAACTGAAATCATACACCACATGAAGGACATAGAGATTAATTTGACCCACCAAGTGAAAATAAAAGATGTTAGTGGAAATAAAACACTCGCATATTATTACTACCAGATTTATTAGGGGAGGTTTACTCCTCAACAATTTTGAACAGACAAGAATAAACGGTGTCTATAAAATGAGCAGTCTCACATACATATAGATTCCAAAATAAACACATATGTTTTAACTAGTAAATAATACCAGCAAATGGGTATATAAATTTTAAACGTATATTAAAAGTAATCGATTCAAACAAATAGGTAAGGCTCTGTATATAACTTTCCAAAATATTTTCACGAGCGATTTAAAATATAACGAAAGCTGTTACATGCCTGAAAGGCGATAGCGAAGTCAGATCTCATCGTTCTTATATTCAAAATTATACATAACCAATTTAGCCAATGCGAAACATTAATTAATTGAAATTAAAAGCAAGATCTAAATGTCGAGTTTAGCTATTAATACTCGAAGCTAATATGTTCCAAGCTATAACTTAAATCACAATATATAATTACTTCCAAAAAAAACAATTAACATGCTCAAAAGGGGAATTAAATGTTACAATCTGCAAAATGGGCTAAGTACCTATAATTATCACATGCAAACGAGATATTGTATTTACTTGACTTGAAAGTTAATTAGCAATTAAATAATGAACGATATGTCACTCTGCCGTTGCAACGAAAAATAAGTATTCTATAAAATGATCGCTAAAGTGAGGTGATCCCCCAAATCTTAATAAGTTACAGTTCCTAAAACATAGAAACAATCAGAACTTATCTTTGTCGAAAGGGCAATCTCCGGGTCGGCAAAATCGGCGATGCTTCGGTCAAGATGGCTAGCATGTGACCGCCTTCCATGCCGCGTAACGTCGGAAGGAACTTAAATCTAGGCCCATCCAGGCGAACCTAAACTTAATTGCAGCATCAGATTAATTAGCGTAAACGTAGAGCCCAAGAATATTTTCCTTGGGTCGCGTTCGAAATGTCGTGTGAAAAGTCAGCAGAAAGCTGATGCCACTAATTCAGCTCCCAAAGAAAGACACACATCGACCACAATGGGTGATTATAACTTCGTAACACAAACGGTAAACGCACTTTCTCACCATATAGTGGTCCGATTAATAGGGAAATCTGAGACGATTGAATCAGTTTAAATCCAGAAGAGATCTGTCCGTGTTTGTGCAGCTTTCTCTAATAAAAACATTGCAGCAGTTAGTGAGAGTGTTGACCAGAATCCTTCCACCTCAATTCGCCATCGTTCTCTGCAATTGAGACTTGCATGAAGTAGTTTACATCGAATTTTGACTAAAGATTTGCATTTGCGTGCTTACAAGATTCAGTTGACACAACATTTGAAGTCAGAAAACCATGCACAGCATCGAACGTTCACAGAATGGACCTTACAGAAACAAGAGAGTCTCCAATGAAACGCATTTCGAACTTGATGGCTATGTCAACAAAAAGAATTTTCGCATTTGGGGAGATGAGAATCCCTGAGTGACCCTTCAACGTTCCATGTATCCACCACGAGCCACTGTTTGGTGGGCATTTAGGGTTGGTGGGGTAATTGGATCGTTGTTCATCGAGAATGCGGCCGGCAACGCGATCATCGTCAATGGCATTCGTTACCGTGAGATGGTAAGCAACTTCTTCTAGCCTCAAATTGTTGAAATGGATCTCAAAGACATGTGGTTTCAACAAAACGGCGCAACCTGCCTCACAGTGAACGAAGCAATGGAATTTTTAAAGATGAAATTAGAAGGGAAAATTATCTCGCGCTGCGGCGATGTGAATTGGCCACCAAAACCAAGCGATTTAACGCCGTTGAATTCCTTTCTTTGGCGTATGCCAATAACCCAATATTACAAACGGCGGCTTTGCAGGTTATGGGATGTAGATGTGCCGTGCTAATAATAATGCAATTATTTGATAATATAATTGTGGTGCTGGTGAAGTTTCTTCAAAGTTCCAAGACGTGTGTGATAATGGTTAAAAAAATAAATATATTACTACTTACTTACTAAATAAAACACAGGAGCATTGCCCTTAAAGTTTGTATTTATATTTACATAAAAGAAATTGAAATTAATATATTTAAAAGTAATTAATCAAAGTAATATACAGGCTGATTCATTTTCGGCCCTCACCATGGGGATATCTCTTATTATTGGAGATAGAGTATAGGTTTAAATTTGGCAAAGTTGTTAAATTTTGTGTTTGTTATAAATCCGTAAAGAAAATAGACCTGTGACAAATGACCTTCGTTATTTAAAAAAAAAAAACGCGAAAACCCCATTTTCTTCTTTTACCTGTAGCACCGACATTTGGCCTTGTAGAGAAAAAATAGAAACACATCCTTGTGGCCATTTCTAAACCTCAATCCAGTGGTGTACTCTAAATTTTTATACCACGTTTCGTTTCTTTCTGGCCATCATCAACTATCTAATTTCTTATAGGCGCCATATTGGATTTAGACATCTTCAGAAAGAGTTTTTTTTTCTGATTTCAACCATGTACCACATGCTGACTATAGTTTTTGACATTAGGTTTTATTTGAAAGAATAAATTATAAGATTAAATAAGGTAGCCTTTGGAGTTTCAATCTGTCAAACATTTCATTTATTGTTCATTAATAATACAAAAATGTCATACACTAACGAAGAGAAACGAGATATGATAAGTATTTTTTATTCTCCGAAACGAAATTCAACAGTAGCGAGTACAAGATAACAAAAACATTAATAAAAATACATAGAAAAGTAAACAACAAACAATTACAGTAAATGTTCAATTATCTGGCCATCTTCGGTAATGCACAATTGGGCACGCCTTCTGGCATTTTGTACTGCCCTTTGTATAGTTCTTCTAGGAACTGCATCGAAGGCATTCTGAAGTCTGTCTCGTAATTCTTCAATGTTTTGTGGCGCATCTACTTTATAAATATTATTTTTAACATATCCCCATAAAAAAAAATCTAGCGGACTTAAATCAGGTGATCTCGCAGGCCATTCAACAACTCCCCTATTTCCAATCCAACGGTTTGCAAACTCTTGATTTAAGAAATTTCTAACAACAGCTGCATTGTGTGCTGCTGCGCCATCTTGTTGCCACCATAAATATTGTAATTGATTTAATGGGATATTGACGTCAAGATAGTCAGATACGTATGTACGTAAAATGTTTAAATATATTTCTCCATTTAAATGTTCTTCATACATAACTGGTTCTAAGAGACGATTTACCAAAATACCCATCCAAACGTTTATTCCAAAAGGATGTTGTGATCTTCTAGCCCTGTTCTGTCGGGGATTTTGTACTGCCCAATAGTGCTCCGTATTTCTGTTGAACATTCCAGAATTTGTAAATTTTGTTTCATCTGACCAGATGATTTTGCTTAAAAAATTTTCGTCATTTTCTATCCTTCCCATTAACCAATTACAATATTCTAGCCTTCTCAAATTATCTCCAGGCAGTAAAGAGTGACTAACATGGATCCTGTATGGTTTAAACCTACTTTTATGTAAAGTTCTACAAACTCGGGACTGGCACAAATTTAATTCTGACGCTACTTCGCGTGTAGAAATTGATGGATTATTATTTATCTATAAAAATACAAGATTAACATAAAATTTGAAAACACGCTTTTAATTTACCATTTGTAAAATATCTTGTCGATTTTCATTTAAATTCCTGTTGTCTTGACCATTACGCGGCTTAGTAAACGATCCATTCTCGACCAAATTTCTGTCGAGATCTAGAAAAATGATACGATGAGGCTGTTGTCGTTCTGGATATAACTGTAGATATCTTGTACTCGCTACTGTTGAATTTCGGTTCGAAGAATAAAAAATACTTATCATATCTCGTTTCTCTTCGTTAGTGTATGACATTTTTGTATTATTAATGAACAATAAATGAAATGTTTGACAGATTGAAATTCCATGGCTACCTTATTTAATCTTATAATTTATTCTTTCAAACAAAACCTAATGTCAAAAGCTTTAGTCAGCATGTGGTACATGGTTGAAATCAGAAAAAAAAAACTCTTTCTGAAGATGTCTAAATCCAATATGGCGCCTATAAGAAATTAGATAGTTGATGATGGCCAGAAAGAAACGAAACGTCGTATAAAAATTTAGGGTACACCACTGGATAGAGGTTTAGAAATGGCCACAAGTATATGTTTTTATTTTTTCTCTACAAGGCCAAATGTCGGTGCTACAGGTAAAAGAAGAAAATGGGGTTTTCGCGTTTTTTTTTTTAATAACGAAGGTCATTTGTCACAGGTGTATTTTCTTTACGGATTTATAACAAACACAAAATTTAACAACTTTGCCAAATTTAAACCTGTACTCTATCTCCAATAATAAGCGATATCCCCATGGTGAGGGCCGAAAATGAATCAGCCTATATACACGAGGAGCGGTAAATAAGTAATTGAAAATTAACACAAAATACACTGAAAACGAACGTTAAATTGAGCAGTAAATTAAGGGTTAATTAATATATATAAAATAACCTCTGTATAGAACAATACAGAGCTACCTTTAAGTTGCGATGTCGGTCACTTGGTCTGCGAAAGTATACTCGGACAAGTATATGTAGAGCGATGTGTGGCAGCAGGAATAAGAAATTAATTAGTTAAATTAATGTGAATCAATATGGATTTGCTTGAAAGAATAATATATATAGATCAATACAGATTACATTAGAAGCGAAAGATGCCGGGCAGCGTGGTGAGTGGCATCGTGTACTTGAACAACACGACGAGCAAGATGTTGAACTTACGAAGGTTCTAAAGAGAAGATGTCTGATAGTTTTTGTCGATAGAACACTGGTATAGGAAAAGGTCGTTTTATGACCTAAGTCGAAGAGAGGGTCGATATCTTGAATAATAATTAATAAGAAGCGCGACCTGAAGAGGTGTTCTATCGATGGCATAAGTATTATTAAAATAGCCCTTATTAAAATAGCACAACATATAAAAGAAGATGTATATAATTACATTAAAACAATATAATGAATTGTATCTACAAATTCCACAGTAACGTTAGGTCGGCTAGAAAACCAAGGGTCTCGGTTAAGGATATAACAAAAGAAATGCTTTCTCTTTGCACACGAATATGTACAGGAAAATTGTCTTAAGTTAAATATTTTAAATCGAGATATTTAAAGAAGAAATATGTTATTTAAAAATAAATTAAAATATTTTTATATGCGGAGCGTAACACCAAGAACAATTCCTAAACTGAAAGACGATATTCGACGTGCCACTGATGAAATTCCGTCGGCACTATGGCAGAACGTCATCGAAGATTTCGTCAAAAGCACCAAAAGTGCCATCATCAGAAGCAAGGCAGACATTTATAGGATGTTGTGTTCCATACATAACCTCCATGTCTCCACTCTTTATTACAATAAAAATATCAATATCAACTTTTCAAATAAATACTGCGTATCTTTCATATTTCAAAATGCATGGTCTTAATGGGACACCATTATATTTTCAATTTATTAACATTAATTCGTAAAATAACTTCTAAAAATTGCTTCGTCAGCACAGTGGCTTCGCCAGGTACCTACTATCGTACGTTACAAACCCAATGGACCTTCATTAACTAAAAGCCGAATCAATTCAATTATTAAAAATATATGCTTTCACTGGGTGATATGTTTCATTTATCAGGTAGTATATAATTCTATAAATTTTTATTATATATTGAATGTCGGTCACACTTATATCGCAACATACATAAATCACGAATATATAACGAGATCAAGTAACGTTCAAATCACGTCCCAGCTTCTTTCAGAGCAACGGTCGCGCAAAACACGACGCGACACATGGATAAGTTCGTGTTGTTCCAGTAATAAGTGGTAATTGTAGAAAATCACAGACCGTAAAATCCTGATGCTACAGTGAAATTTACGGCTTCATTTCGCATAGATTCTACTTGGCCGACAGGTAATGAAGATAGATTTTATGCGTAAAAAGTGTACGTTTCGTTTTTTTCAGTTATCGTACGTGCTTGGCAACACAATTATTTAATATGGCATTATATCAGTGCGAAATATACTGTTGTAATTTAATAAAATCGCTACTATTAATTAGAAAGCAATAAACGTTCTTCTTCTTAACAAGACTTAATTTAAGACCCACTATAATTATCATCGAGAAGTTAATGAGGATTTAACATATGCTAACGTTTATAAAAAATTGATGAGGTACACACTGATTTAAAAGTTACAAAGTTTTATTGTAGATTTCCACTACAACTTTGTTTCAGCGCACTGCGGTTTGATCAGGTGGATGAATAATGGTAAATTTACAATAACGCTAAGAAATAAGTAAGTATGTAATTAATCTTCTAGTTTCAAAAATTCTTTTATTGTAAATACCACTACAATATTGTTTCGCCATACAATGATTACAATGGCTTCATCAGGTGGATGAAATACTGAATATGTACAATACAAGTTTGAATATTTATGTGAAAATTATTGGGGAAATGGTGGTGGAAAAATTTTTACAATCTTAAATTTAGTAGAGGGGAGTTGTTTAAATCTAGTTGGTCATTTAAAGCTAATTCTAAACTATTGTATCTATTAATTTCTAAGTTTTCTAACAGGTTAAGTTTTTTACTTTTCTCTTGAATGTGTAAAATTTTGAACTCTATATTAAATCTATCATTGATATCTATACAATGACTTGCGAAAGTTGAATCTGTTTTCTTTTCTTTATGGCTTCTCTCGTGTTCTTTCATCCTAATTTTGAATGTCCTCCCCGTTTGTCCTATGTATACCTTATTACAATCTTTGCATGTTAACTTATATACACCAGAGTTTGATTATTTGTCTATTTTATCTTTGTTGTTTCTAATAATGTTCTGTATAGTATTGTCTGTTTTAAATGATATATGTTCGTTATTAAGTTTTTTAATGAAAGTACCAATTTTTTCCGAAATTTTTCCTAAGTAAGTGATTGAATTATAGGAATTAATTATCTTGTATTTTAATTTTTGATAAACTAAGGAAAGGGTTTTAGATTTTTGTTGGCTATTTAGGATGTTATTGACAATATTTATAGAGTAACCATTGTTTAACGCTATTGTGTATATTCCATTTAGTTCAAGGTCGAAATTACTTTTACTCATAAGTATATGATTTAATCTATATACCATTGATTGGTATGCTGATAATATGTGTGTTATAGGATGAAAAGAATTAGCGTGCATTGTGGTATTTGTATGTGTTGGTTTATGGTATATAGCGAACTCGTGTTTATTAGTTTTGTGTGATATTGTTAAATCTAGAAAATTAATGCTTTTATTTACTTCTGTTTCTATAGTAAAATTTATTTTGGGTGAATAGTGTTGATATAATTATGTAAAGTTTTTAATTGTCTATCTGAACCGTTAAAGCAAATTAATATGTCATCAACATACCTAAACCAATATACACAATTACCAAACAAGGGATGTGTACTAATTATAGTTTCTAAATTATTCATGAAAATTTCCGCTAATAAGGGGCTTAGTGGGTTTCCCATTGCTAGAGCCTCTGTTTGTTTATAAAATTTCTTTTTAAATTGAAAATAATTTTGTTCCAGGCACGTTTCTAAGAGCTGTAAAATTTCGGTCTTTGTGACAATGTTCGTGTTTCTACGTTCTAGTTGTAAAGTAATTAAATCTATTACCTCCTGGGGTGGGATACTAGTGAACAAATTCGAGACATCAAAAGAAATGAGTTTACATTTGTTTGGTAATTGCAAGTTTGAAATGTTGTTAATTAATTCCTGGGAATTTTTAACGGTGAACTTAGAGTTGAATTTAGTGTGTGTAAGAATTAAATCTATTAAGTGTTTGGACATATTTCTACAAGGTGCTTTTACGTACGATACTACTGGCCGTATAGGTGTATTGTCTTTATGTAGTTTAATTAAACCGTATAATTTGGGAGGTAGGGGATTCATAGTGGTTAATATACGTTTTTGAGTGTTATTAAAAAGAGAACCTGATTTTTCTATAGTTTGTTTAATCTGTTTTTGAAATTTGTTAGTAGGATCAGATTTAAGTTTTATGAATGAATTATTGTCAATAACATCCTAAATAGCCAACAAAAATCTAAAACCCTTTCCTTAGTTTATCCAAAATTAAAATACAAGATAATTAATTCCTATAATTCAGTCACTTACTTAGGAAAAATTTCGGAAAAAATTGGTACTTTCATTAAAAAACTTAATAACGAACATATATCATTTAAAACAGACAATACTATACAGAACATTATTAAAAACAACAAAGATAAAATAGACAAAGAATCAAACTCTGGTGTATATAAGTTAACATGCGAAGATTGTAATAAGGTATACATAGGACAAACGGGGAGGACATTCAAAATTAGGATGAAAGAACACGAGAGAAACCATAAAGAAAAGAAAACATATTCAACTTTCGCAAGTCATTGTATAGATATCAATCATAGATTTAATATAGATTTCAAAATTTTACACATTCAAGAAAAAGGTAAAAAACTTAACCTGTTAGAACACTTAGAAATTAATAGATACAATAGTTTAGGATTAGCTTTAAATGGCCAACTAGATTTAAACAACTCCCCTCTATTAAATTTAAGATTGTAAAATTTTTTCCACCACCATTTCCCCAATAATTTTCACATAAATATTCAAACTTGTATTGTACATATTCAGTATTTCATCCACCTGATGAAGCCATTGTATGGCGAAACAATATTGTAGTGGTATTAACAATAAAATAATTTTTGAAACTAGAAGATTAATTACTTATTTCTTAGCGTTCTAATGAAGTTTCAACAAGTATCTCCTTCGTCAATTAACTATTTAAAATTTACAATAGTACAAGTTATTATACAGTACGTCCATAAAGTATAGTCACAAGCCCGTAATAACGTTATTGGACATTATTTGACAAAATGCAAAGATAGGTCGATTAATGTTTTTTATTAGCTATATTTAGATGCTACCATTTTGTTTTTTTCCGTCGACCTTGAATAAGTTATGAAGTCATTGATAATTTTTTAAATGTCAACCCCATTCTTTTTGTGGATTTTGAAAGCTTTTACAATTCTTTATTCGATGATGTAAACATTTTGGTATGTTACATTAGAAAATTTTTGAGGAATCATTTTTCATCTTTCTGTCATTCTCAAAGTGACAAGGTATTTTTTTTGACAAATTGTAAATAATTCGAATCACAACATTTTTATTTAATCCTAATTGTTGGTGTAAAGTGATTTAATTATTCATTCTCTGAGATGCATTTATCTGAACGGGAACGCATTGAGGTGCGCATGATGATTGGGTTTGGAGATAGACGTCGAAATGTTAGGGAAGTAGCGGAGTTTAATGAAACGCATCCTGAACTGGACCCTATCGGTTTTTCAACGTAAGTAAAATCCACAGAAAATTTTTGGAAGAAGGGTTCGTTCGAGATAAGCCAAAAAGTGGACGTCCATCAACGGCCTTAGACACTCAAGTTGACATTTTGGTAACAGTTCAAGAACGTCCTCACACAAGCACACGGCAACTTAGTCGAGAATTTGACGTAGCAAGGGGTAGAGTCAGGAAACTTTTGCACAAATCAAAGTATCATCCCTATAAAATAAATTTAGTTCAAGAGTTGTCTGAGGAGGATTTTGATCGGCGTTTGGAATATTGTGAACGGTTGCTGCAAATTTGTGATAATGGCCCTCTACTTCTCTGTAACATTTTATTTTCTGACGAAGCTACTTTCACATTGAATGGCACTGTGAAAAGACAAAATTGCCGATTTTAGTCGACTGATAATTCTCATTGGATCCAAGAGACACATACCCAATACCCGCAAAAACTAAATGTATGGACAGGGATTATCGGCGATCGCATTGTGGGACCGTTTTTCTTTTATGTAAGCTTGACTGTGGAAATTTTCTTGAATTTTTTGAGAAATGAATTGATACCCGTTTAGCGGTTCTTTTTCCAAATAATGAGGACCCACATTTGCTATATCGTAGAATTTGGTATCAACAGGATGCTGCCCCTCCTCATTATACGCTACCAGTAAGGCAATACCTCCAATAATACATTTTCTAACAGATGGATTGGAAGAAGAGGGACAATTGAATGGCCAGCTAGATCGCCAGATTTAACCCCGTTGGACTTCTTCTTGTGGGGTTACTTAAAATCAAAAGTCTATGCGACACAACAGGAAAATTTGGACATTTTACGACAACCCATCATCTAGGAAACCAGACTAATTACTCCCGAAATATTACAGAATGTGCGAAATGGAATTTATCATGGCCTAGGATTTTGTCAACAAAATGAAGGAAACATTTTGAGCATTTGTTATAAATTTGATACTGAAAATGTCAAAAATAAAACTGAGAATTAGAACAGAATCTACTTAAAAATTTTCTAATGTAACATATCAAGATTTTTACATCATCGAATAAAAATTGTAAAAGCTTTCAAAATCCATAAAAAATGGGGTTGATATTTAAAAAAATTACCAATGACGTCATAACTTATTCAAGGTCGACGGAAAAAACAAAATTGTTGCATCAAAATATAGCTAATAAAAAACATTAATCGACATATCTTTGCATTTTGTCAAATAATGCACAATAACGATACACGGGCTTGTGTCCATACTTTATGGACGCACTGTATACTTAACCTAATACAATTAAGTTTAATGACAGTAGTGGAAGGGGGTTACGTAGTTCAGTTTGATCGTTTAAAGCTAACCCTAATTTATTATATCTATCATCGATTCACTTTAAGAATGCAATAGTTGGCGCCACAATCTGCGCTTTTACGCTTAAAATTTCAGAAATACCGCGTAATTCAAAATCGACATTGATATAAGTATACATAACAAAATAAACTACAGATATCATTAGATGCTCTGCTTTTTTAGAACCTTTAGGTGTTCACCAAGATATCTTGCATTATTACTGTGTTGTATAACAGAAGTTATGATAAATTGATTAAAAATTTATCTACATATGCTTAAGATTTAATTTTTTAATCTATGAACTTCAAGATTTACCGTATTTCGTGATCTATACAGAACTTTCTTCATTATATAAATTATCAAACTCTTCGTAATTAATTTTTATTTGATATCACAATATAAATGGAAAATTAACTATTCGTAACAAAATCAACGTTTAAAATAAATAAAATTAAAAATGTATACGCTTTACAAATAATGAAACTTAAAAATGTTTTTCGAAAATTAACTATTTTGTACAAATTCTATGATCAAATAAATTTTAAACCGTTCAGAAACATCCCCCGCAATTCTTTTCGTCGTTTATTCGTTCGGGCACGCTAATTATATTTTACAACCGTCGTTACGGCTTTAAGGTTTATTTTCTTTACTATTAAGGTAAATTAAAACATTAACGTAGATTTAAAATATTGTTTATTTAAAATTAAAACGTGAAGCGAATATGGATTAAGAACAGTAGTGGATTCCTCGTGAAGTGATATAATGAATAATATTGTCTCTTACATTTGGTTTCTAATACCTCGTCTTTTTATCGTACTTCTAATAATCACTCGCGTGACGCTGCGTTTCATTTCTCACGTTAACTTTAGTATACAAGGATGGTTCTATAACACGCTAAGTGTTTTTCAGTTGTAGAAAAAGCTTGTGTTGAATTATATTTTATAGCTCTCGTTACGCGTTTTTAAAAAGCTTTATTTTATTTAATTAGAAATTAAAATATTTAGTTTGTTCAATAAGGCTTTATTAGTTAAAAATAATACATAACAACGTAAAGCGTATGATATTGTTAAGAACAGTACTGAATTACACGTGAACCGTTATAATAATTACATTTGAGTCTTACATCTAGATTTTAATACTTCGTGTCTTTATCTAAATTCTAGGTATCAATCGCGTGATGCTTGCCTTGCATTTCGCACAGTACCTCTATTACACAAGGACGGTTCTATAATACTTGAGCCCTTTTCCAACTGTACACCTGTATTCTAAAAACCCGTGTTATTTTGTCAATTTTGAATGTTTTGTCGCACCTTGTAACCAATTAGATTTGGTTAGTAGTAACGAAATATGTAATACGTCTATTTTATTGTTTATCGGGCCTGGTATAATTAGAATAAACATATTGTATTTTTATCACACTTCTTTCCTTGTCCCATTTACAAAAATCAATGTCTTCTTTATGCGTCTAGCGCATATTAAAAAAAAACTATAAAATCGTATTTGAAAATAGTTCAAAAACGACGATTTTACTCCAACGCGTTATTTTACATCTTAGATTTCAATTTTTATCACACTGTATATATTATACTGGTACACTTAGGTACCATCATCAAAAGTAACTAAAGATCAAGATAAATGCATATATATCGAAATAGAATTCGGGAATTGTACAACATGGGTATTTTTGTTTAAGAGTTGCATTAATATTTTATTTATTAATTTAACATTTTGATTATTCCCATTTGATATTGATATGTAACTAAGAAAAATAAGAACATGTTTGCAATCTTTTGTATTTATTTATTTAAGTAGAAATGTCGCACTGTATATTAAAATTGTAATCTGATATTAGCAATAATGATATAATATAGAGCCATCGAAAAAATTCATAATAGGAGTAGACTGTGAAATTGGGTTGGAACTTTAGCCACTTCCACATAATGACATTTATTATTTGACATTGAAACTATAAGTTTGTGTCAAATTTTTCAAAACTCTTATTAACAAAATTAAATTTATTTAAAAAATGGTATTCAACATAGAACAAAAAGCAAAAATTATCGAATGTTACTTCCGTACAGGTGTGAAAGTAAATGGCGAGTGGCAGTATTCAATTACGGAATGCGTGGCTGATTTTAGTGAAGAACATCCTGAATTAGTGTTTGACTACAATGATTTTTACAATGTTTTGACAAATTGTGAAAAGTTATTCCAGAGAGACTGGTAGCGTCGGTCGAAAAATTGGAAGTGGACGGCCATCTAAACGTACAGCTGATAATATTGAAGCCCTTCAGCATATTATTGATGAAAATCCAAAAACATCCATTTCAGTAGTGACCCGACAAACAAATTTATCTTATGGTACGTGCCAATTCATTCTTAAAAAAGCCTTACATTGTCATCCATACAAGCTGCAATTTCATGTGTTTCATGTGTAATTATCGTGTCTTCACTACTTGTCGGGCGAACCGAATGCGTATATAACAAAGTAGTGAAGACACGATAATACAGTTTTCTATAGATATGGTATGTTACCGTCTAGAGAAACACGTTGCTTAGTTCGACAGTTGTTATCTAGACAGCGCTGAATATTCTTTCACGCTCTGTCTTAATAATTTCTGGTTGATAGCAAGGTAGTTATATTTGGTTGAATGTATCTCTTCTCCAGCAGGGGCGTACCGACGATCCTGTAGAAAGGTGAAATACGTATCTGCGTCTCTGGAGAGGAGATACATTCACAAATATATAACTTGTATTGTGTTCTTCACACCCCATTTTTAATAATATTTTATATTATTAAAAATACTTTTGTATTATACAAATTGGTGTGGTTTTTACCCACTCATGTATGTTTCAAATTATTTTGTTATATACAACACTAAACAATGAATACTTTTATAAAGAGAAACTTACTAGCTACACATTAGATATTAATTTTATGTTACCGTAAATGGTCTTTGATATACCTTTTGAATAAATTTTGGTACGTAAGCATGTATTTTTCTAAATTTTAAAGTGAAATTGCTAAATTGTAATTCAAACTACAATAACATTTCACACGTAATATATTGATGCATTTGATACACAAATTTAATTATGTTTATACTTATTATAAAAGTATAATTAATAATTAAAAATCACAGCAATATGTAACTCGCGGAAAAGTCGGTTCGTATTTGATCCACCGTTCTATTATGCTTAATTTTAATTAGGTAAATTTATTATGCTTACAAGATCATTACTTGACTAATTTTCATTAATTAAGATGGCAGTTTAATGAAATTTCAAGCGATCTTAGAATTACTTACAAACGGAAAAATCGTTAGACATAAACTGACATTTGCGTATACGATAACCTACAAAATTATGTTATGTAAATCCAAGTAAATGTATCGTTCTATTCTATATCACGCATGACTTCAAATTTCGATGAGATTACTTTGACGGCAAAGTTTTCTCAACAGGCGATAGATAGGTATGCTTGTTCGATAAGCGGGGGTCCTATTTACGATTCACATTTGAAACACGATCCTAAATTATGATATCGGCTGTTATAATTACTAATTAGTGGCCGAGTTATGTTGACGTTTGCCACAGGCATTCATAAATTTCACTGTAGGCCTTGACTTTCTGCCCTTGTTCTGTTCTTCAGAGCATATTTGGGATTATTCAAATTTCCACCAGATTCAACTTTTCCTTTCATTAGTTCAAAGCTATGAATTTCGAAAAATATATAGTAAACAGGGTGGCTAATATAAACGCATTCAAAGCCTGAACATTTCATTTGCACCTGCCACTTTCAGATATGGAAATTTTAAATCTAGAATACATGAAATAAATGAATGACGTGAATTTTTATGACACAGAGACACTTATTTATAACGGCGTAACGATCCAATATTAATTAATTAATGTTATAATAAAAATTAATGTCCCGCTTGAATACTGTTATCACTGTAGTTAAAAGTGCTTTATTTTATGAGCAAGGTAAGGGCCATATGTTCTCGACCTGACATAGAAAAAATTAAGTTTTGAAAATTTTATATTTTTCATTATAATTTATACAAATTTCACTTCGTTTATGACAACGAGTAATTAACAATTTTATTCCTTTGCAAAAATAATCTCCTGTTTTCATCTCAAAATGTCACAGCTATTTGCAACTTAATATCGTCATAAAAATTACGTCCCCTAAGACCTCTTTATTAATGGAAAATAAATAATAGTCACTGGGCCCATATCAGAGAGAGAGATTAGAGAAAGATCATTTAGAATTCCATCTGTAATGCATGACCGACATATTATTTCGGATAGACCTGACGATATAATCGAGAATTTTGCTAGTGCTCACTCTGACAATGTATGCCACTACGATCAACATACTGAAGCTGCTACCATGAATTGTTTAACAATTAACGATATTCTGTGGAGCATCAGGAGATTAAAATCTAATTTGAATACTGGCTAAGGAGGATTAGGTTTCGTCCTTAGATATCAAGGATTGTTGCATGGTGTTTGCTGCTCAGTTAAAATTTATTTTTAACTAGCTGTACCCGGCCACGCGTTGCTGTGGTTCAACTTGGTTAAATTGAGAAGAAAGGAAATTGAATGCACACGTTTCTAATATGTTTAATTTCACAATGCTTGTAGGTATACAATATTTTTTATTGCTCCATTGTCTGCACAGATATAGAGACTATGTTACGATATTTTAATTATTCCCTGTATACTCTTAGCTTCTTTGATAATGCTTTATCGCTATCGCTATCTTTTCATTACTGTTAACTCCCTTGGTTAGTTTCTTTATCGCTAAGACTTGTGGTAACTGTTTCTATAGGGTGTCAAAAATACCCCTAAATGAATAGGGTGCGAAACTCTAAGGAGCTAAGCCGATGCAAGCAGATTAAACTTTCGATATCTTGGCCAGGTGTTTGTCCGAGTCCGAAGGCTTGAAGCAGTCGTCGGATGTCGCATTAAAACATCTGCATCTCTTCGGTAACAGAAAAGTGCAATCCGTAAACTTTTGGTATTCTAAAAAAAATATATAATCTGATTTGTTAATTGGTAAGTCGCGAAACTCAAAGAAAGACAATTTGTGACGGCCATTTTGAGTTGTAAAACGTGTCCTCTTAGCGTAATTGCCGTATGGGCAGTTTTCCTGTATGAAATCGTTTTGTGTGGCATACGACCAGTAGAATGTAC
Organism: Melolontha melolontha; assembly: GCA_935421215.2. NCBI lineage: Eukaryota > Metazoa > Arthropoda > Insecta > Coleoptera > Scarabaeidae > Melolontha > Melolontha melolontha. The sequence goes on from OW285236.1 coordinate 15,086,222, forward strand.
TGATGATTCTATAGTAAGATGAAACACATGTCTGCCTGTTTGGAAAGATACTTTTACACAAATATTGTAAAAATTGTATTGTGTCCTCCACATGCGACTTTTAATAATATTTTTTATATTAAAAATAATTTATACAAAATTTTTGTGAGATTTTACCTACTCAATGTTTCAAATTACTTTGTTATATACACTATTGGTTGAGTCCAATAAAGAGTGGAAGCACGTTAATATAGTTTCTGCAAGTTGTGGTTGTATCCGTCAGATGGAAACCCCTGGCTTAGTCTTGCACGTGTTATGAAGACAACAATGATTGTTTTGGCGTTCGTAATGTTGACATTAGTCAATGAACAATTATGTAGAAGAAGTTTCACTAATCCATCCAGTAATAAACAGAGCCCAGAACGCGAATTAATTAATTAAGTAACCGTTTTCCGCGTGGTAGTGTAGAACGCATCACATTCGTTGGTCAAGACTTGCCCAAAGCCAAATACTCCATGTCATCTCAAGCCATGTTACAAATTTTGGTCGGGCCATGTATATGCCTTGCGGAGTCTTGGTAATAAAGAGTGCAAGGTTGCGTGTGTGTACACTTTTATTCGGAAGGTCAGCGAGTTCCCAGTGGGTGTAGTCGAAGTGCTTTTGATTTTTAGTTTTGGCATTATCGTTTGAGAGTAATTTATGGAAAATTAATTGCCCTAAAGGCAGATGATGCTTTAAACTAATTACCCAATTAAGGAAACTGTATAGGCTTTTTCAAATTTAAGGCTCTCGTCATTAGAACTTAAGATTTGCGCTTCGTGAGTTTACGCTATCGTTTTTGTCCTTGCTGTTAATCCTTTTAAGGTGTATTATCTATTGTTAAGATTTGCGCTGATGTGCTTGTATTTAAAAACTACCAAGCGCCTGAGCGCGTGTTTGATTGTCCAAGAATTAAGACTTCAAGCAACCGTCGCAAGTTACAGCTAAGTACAACTGCATACTTGGTATTTCAAAAAAAACAGTATAATTCCATGGATACCTGTGTAAATTTGTCATTTTTATTTATTAAATTTTGCGTTTGCAATATTTCTGTCCGATTATGTAATTAGAGTTCAAATATTTTAATAATTTCTGATAGATTAGTTTTAAAAGACAATAGGCAGTAATACCCTTTCTTTTGTAACAGATTAATTTTACATAAGTTAAAACTAGTTACCTTTACCCTTGTTTTGCTTTTAATCGTAAAATCTGTTTTTTCTTCCTTTTCGATATTTTTTTCCTGAGAAGAAACTCGTCTTTTGCGTAGGAGATTTGGAAAATAATTTAGACTTTGCTAAAACTAGCTTGTGCTAATATTTAACGATCTTTTTTTTTAAAGAAAAATATACTATGGTAGAATTGATTTTTTTCTATTTTGCGTTCGTAATGAACTTATTATGAAACCCAAAACAGTATCGAAATAAGCTTTATTTCGATACGCTTTTTTTCATTTTTTAATGTTGGCGTCGTTCGAACACAGAAATAAATATCATTGCTGTTATTTGATTTTAAGAATTTAAGTACATTTGACAGATATGATATATGTACGTAGGGTACACAAACAACGTATATTATATACAATTGCCAGTAAGATATATTAGTTTCTATGTCGCTCACGTTTATATTTTTAATGTGACCAACTGCATACTTTATATAAAAATAAAACTTTGAACCTTAAAATTAAATAATTTCAATTTATTAATGTTAGAATTGTAAAATTGAAAAAATAGTATAAATAGTAATAAATAAAGGCCGGATTATATGCAAAAGAAAAACTGAAAATATGCGCATAAATATGCAGATGTTTTAGCCTAAATATGCACTTCCTTATGAAAAATATGCAGGTAAAAAAATACGGTGAATGTTAGAAAATGGAATACTGTAGAAACAAATATTCTATTAAGTTTACTAAAAGTTTATTTAGAACATTTTTACAACATAATTAACTATGAAAACAATTTACAATGACATATTTCTCAAAGTTTTCAACAGCGAAAATTGTGACGCTCGTCTGAAAACGAGTATGTATTTATATACGAAAAGGTTTTGTTTAAGTATAACAATACGTTAAGCACGTATAAAGCGTTTGTACAATATGAAACAAACATGTAAATAATTTACATATCTGTAACTATGCACATGGACAATACACCTCGTATTTTCAGCAATTACTTCTGCTTAATACATATGTTTCTGCCAATATAGGCGTCCTCAGCTAAGCTAGTGAAGCAATTTATACAAATTAATACAAACCTGTTATAAACAACTGGTTTGTATCTGTATTTAAATTTACTGAAATAGCCCGCAAAGATCAAGCAAGTTCCGTCCTATAAGAAGACAACTATTTAATAATTGACATCTTACGGGCGAAAGATACATTGTCCGGAGGGCTACCTATCGTTCGAACAGCTATGCTGCTACGGGAAACGATAAAATACGTATGTAGATGTAGTCCATTAACAACCTGCCAGATGGCGATATATACGAAAAGGTTTTGTTTAAGTATAACAATACGTTAAGCACGTATAAAGCGTTTGTACAATATGAAACAAACATGTAAATAATTTACATATCTGTAACTATGCACATGGACAATACACCTCGTATTTTCAGCAATTACTTCTGCTTAATACATATGTTTCTGCCAATATAGGCGTCCTCAGCTAAGCTAGTGAAGCAATTTATACAAATTAATACAAACCTGTTATAAACAACTGGTTTGTATCTGTATTTAAATTTACTGAAATAGCCCGCAAAGATCAAGCAAGTTCCGTCCTATAAGAAGACAACTATTTAATAATTGACATCTTACGGGCGAAAGATACATTGTCCGGAGGGCTACCTATCGTTCGAACAGCTATGCTGCTACGGGAAACGATAAAATACGTATGTAGATGTAGTCCATTAACAACCTGCCAGATGGCGGTATATACGAAAAGGTTTTGTTTAAGTATAACAATACGTTAAGCACGTATAAAGCGTTTGTACAATATGAAACAAACATGTAAATAATTTACATATCTGTAACTATGCACATGGACAATACACCTCGTATTTTCAGCAATTACTTCTGCTTAATACATATGTTTCTGCCAATATAGGCGTCCTCAGCTAAGCTAGTGAAGCAATTTATACAAATTAATACAAACCTGTTATAAACAACTGGTTTGTATCTGTATTTAAATTTACTGAAATAGCCCGCAAAGATCAAGCAAGTTCCGTCCTATAAGAAGACAACTATTTAATAATTGACATCTTACGGGCGAAAGATACATTGTCCGGAGGGCTACCTATCGTTCGAACAGCTATGCTGCTACGGGAAACGATAAAATACGTATGTAGATGTAGTCCATTAACAACCTGCCAGATGGCGGTATATACGAAAAGGTTTTGTTTAAGTATAACAATACGTTAAGCACGTATAAAGCGTTTGTACAATATGAAACAAACATGTAAATAATTTACATATCTGTAACTATGCACATGGACAATACACCTCGTATTTTCAGCAATTACTTCTGCTTAATACATATGTTTCTGCCAATATAGGCGTCCTCAGCTAAGCTAGTGAAGCAATTTATACAAATTAATACAAACCTGTTATAAACAACTGGTTTGTATCTGTATTTAAATTTACTGAAATAGCCCGCAAAGATCAAGCAAGTTCCGTCCTATAAGAAGACAACTATTTAATAATTGACATCTTACGGGCGAAAGATACATTGTCCGGAGGGCTACCTATCGTTCGAACAGCTATGCTGCTACGGGAAACGATAAAATACGTATGTAGATGTAGTCCATTAACAACCTGCCAGATGGCGGTATATACGAAAAGGTTTTGTTTAAGTATAACAATACGTTAAGCACGTATAAAGCGTTTGTACAATATGAAACAAACATGTAAATAATTTACATATCTGTAACTATGCACATGGACAATACACCTCGTATTTTCAGCAATTACTTCTGCTTAATACATATGTTTCTGCCAATATAGGCGTCCTCAGCTAAGCTAGTGAAGCAATTTATACAAATTAATACAAACCTGTTATAAACAACTGGTTTGTATCTGTATTTAAATTTACTGAAATAGCCCGCAAAGATCAAGCAAGTTCCGTCCTATAAGAAGACAACTATTTAATAATTGACATCTTACGGGCGAAAGATACATTGTCCGGAGGGCTACCTATCGTTCGAACAGCTATGCTGCTACGGGAAACGATAAAATACGTATGTAGATGTAGTCCATTAACAACCTGCCAGATGGCGGTATATACGAAAAGGTTTTGTTTAAGTATAACAATACGTTAAGCACGTATAAAGCGTTTGTACAATATGAAACAAACATGTAAATAATTTACATATCTGTAACTATGCACATGGACAATACACCTCGTATTTTCAGCAATTACTTCTGCTTAATACATATGTTTCTGCCAATATAGGCGTCCTCAGCTAAGCTAGTGAAGCAATTTATACAAATTAATACAAACCTGTTATAAACAACTGGTTTGTATCTGTATTTAAATTTACTGAAATAGCCCGCAAAGATCAAGCAAGTTCCGTCCTATAAGAAGACAACTATTTAATAATTGACATCTTACGGGCGAAAGATACATTGTCCGGAGGGCTACCTATCGTTCGAACAGCTATGCTGCTACGGGAAACGATAAAATACGTATGTAGATGTAGTCCATTAACAACCTGCCAGATGGCGGTATATACGAAAAGGTTTTGTTTAAGTATAACAATACGTTAAGCACGTATAAAGCGTTTGTACAATATGAAACAAACATGTAAATAATTTACATATCTGTAACTATGCACATGGACAATACACCTCGTATTTTCAGCAATTACTTCTGCTTAATACATATGTTTCTGCCAATATAGGCGTCCTCAGCTAAGCTAGTGAAGCAATTTATACAAATTAATACAAACCTGTTATAAACAACTGGTTTGTATCTGTATTTAAATTTACTGAAATAGCCCGCAAAGATCAAGCAAGTTCCGTCCTATAAGAAGACAACTATTTAATAATTGACATCTTACGGGCGAAAGATACATTGTCCGGAGGGCTACCTATCGTTCGAACAGCTATGCTGCTACGGGAAACGATAAAATACGTATGTAGATGTAGTCCATTAACAACCTGCCAGATGGCGGTATATACGAAAAGGTTTTGTTTAAGTATAACAATACGTTAAGCACGTATAAAGCGTTTGTACAATATGAAACAAACATGTAAATAATTTACATATCTGTAACTATGTATGTGTATTGTCCATGTGCATAGTTACAGATATGTAAATTATTTACATGTTTGTTTCATATTGTACAAACGCTTTATACGTGCTTAACGTATTGTTATACTTAAACAAAACCTTTTCGTATATACCGCCATCTGGCAGGTTGTTAATGGACTACATCTACATACGTATTTTATCGTTTCCCGTAGCAGCATAGCTGTTCGAACGATAGGTAGCCCTCCGGACAATGTATCTTTCGCCCGTAAGATGTCAATTATTAAATAGTTGTCTTCTTATAGGACGGAACTTGCTTGATCTTTGCGGGCTATTTCAGTAAATTTAAATACAGATACAAACCAGTTGTTTATAACAGGTTTGTATTAATTTGTATAAATTGCTTCACTAGCTTAGCTGAGGACGCCTATATTGGCAGAAACATATGTATTAAGCAGAAGTAATTGCTGAAAATACGAGGTGTATTGTCCATGTGCATAGTTACAGATATGTAAATTATTTACATGTTTGTTTCATATTGTACAAACGCTTTATACGTGCTTAACGTATTGTTATACTTAAACAAAACCTTTTCGTATATACCGCCATCTGGCAGGTTGTTAATGGACTACATCTACATACGTATTTTATCGTTTCCCGTAGCAGCATAGCTGTTCGAACGATAGGTAGCCCTCCGGACAATGTATCTTTCGCCCGTAAGATGTCAATTATTAAATAGTTGTCTTCTTATAGGACGGAACTTGCTTGATCTTTGCGGGCTATTTCAGTAAATTTAAATACAGATACAAACCAGTTGTTTATAACAGGTTTCTATTAATTTGTATAAATTGCTTCACTAGCTTAGCTGAGGACGCCTATATTGGCAGAAACATATGTATTAAGCAGAAGTAATTGCTGAAAATACGAGGTGTATTGTCCATGTGCATAGTTACAGATATGTAAATTATTTACATGTTTGTTTCATATTGTACAAACGCTTTATACGTGCTTAACGTATTGTTATACTTAAACAAAACCTTTTCGTATATACCGCCATCTGGCAGGTTGTTAATGGACTACATCTACATACGTATTTTATCGTTTCCCGTAGCAGCATAGCTGTTCGAACGATAGGTAGCCCTCCGGACAATGTATCTTTCGCCCGTAAGATGTCAATTATTAAATAGTTGTCTTCTTATAGGACGGAACTTGCTTGATCTTTGCGGGCTATTTCAGTAAATTTAAATACAGATACAAACCAGTTGTTTATAGCAGGTTTGTATTAATTTGTATAAATTGCTTCACTAGCTTAGCTGAGGACGCCTATATTGGCAGAAACATATGTATTAAGCAGAAGTAATTGCTGAAAATACGAGGTGTATTGTCCATGTGCATAGTTACAGATATGTAAATTATTTACATGTTTGTTTCATATTGTATGTATTTATATATTGAAAAGGTTCGTTCTACGTCGACGCTTGTTATAGGAGCATATTTCAAATTAGAAATATCATCTATTGTCAACTCAATATTTTCTTCTGAATCACCACACAAAATTTTAACAATGTCCTTTATAGCATTTAAAACCCTCATTTTTTCCTATTATACTTAAAAACACAACATCAAAACATGATTTTTTAAATTTGTTTATTATTTCAACGCTCTCGATTAGCGACTTAATTTTTTTTTCCAATTGAAATATAGATGTGGAAATAAAACTGTAATTGGGTTAAATAAACGCCAACTGTTGAGGTATTTCTTTACTCCTATACACCTTTTGGGCGTCTATCACAGATTGTGCATCCCTATCAAGATCCATAATAATTGTTTTTATTCCTTCGTAATGATTTGCATGGAAAATAGTAACCTCCGACCACGTTCCCCATCGTGTGATTACTGGTTGAGGAGGAAGATGAGATACACCGGGTAGATGTTGTTTGTAAAACTGAACTCGCAATGGGGCCTTAAAAAATACTTTCTTAACACTACTAATTAAAGTATTTACTAAGGGAAAATGGTTTCTACTTCTTCTGCAACACGATTTAGTCCGTACGCCAAGCAAGTTGTGTGAATTAAATTTGGGTAAAAGATTTACAAGTCGAAATCTACCTTCACCATGCATGGTGCAGCATTCGTCAAAAACAAGAATTTTCTCTGTTGGAATCGATTCCGATAAGAAGAAAGTTGCCAGTTCTTCTTGTATCAACCTTGTTATTGTCAAATTATTTCCTTTTATACTGTTTGGATGAAATTAAAAAAGATTTTGCTGGAACCGATACGTTAAGGATACCAATCATTAAATGAACTATGTATCGGCCTACACTATCAGTAGTTTCATCTACACATATATAAAGATAATTGTTTGCAACAGCCTTCTTAATGCTATTCAATGTTTCTGCATAGATACAGAGAATATCATTTTTTCTTAACGTGCTCTCGTCGAGAATGTTATATTTGCTAATATAATTTTGTAAAAATAACTTGACATTTAAATTGTTTAATTTATGTAGTGGAATATCTGCCGACACAAACATTTGACACAAATCTTCATTAAATTGTTCTTCTTCTGATTTTTTGGAAGTTGATGGCAAACATTGCGATAATGTTTGCTGACTCTTCTTCGCCAATTTCATCTTTGTTAGTTTTGTAGCGTGAGATGGAGTTTTCATATGTTGGTCGTCTTGGAACTTTCTCTCACTTGTAATCTGCAAAAAAATGTCACATCATCGGTTGTTTTCTTATAAAATAAATGTTAGTAAAAGATAAAGGAATAATTAAAAACTTAATTAATTAATTAATAAGAGGAAATAAGCTTAAAATTTTACTCAAAATCTTGCAGCATGCTACGCAAAACACTTTTTCTCTATCCATACGTAATTCTGAATAAAGTGAAATCCATTCACGCACAGTCGCGATTTTAGGCTTTTTTGTTATTATATATCACGACTCACAAGTTTACACTCCGAAAAGCCAACGTAAAATGACGTATAAAATAAAATTACTTTCGAATTTTGGAATAAATTTCTCCGAATAGCAAAGAAACACATACTCCTAATTTTCTGGTAAAATGTATTTTTGTATGTATTTAGAAGTTTTAAGGTATCAACTTTTCCTGGAATTTTGTCTCGGCTGGGATGTATGGGAAGAGCATTAATAAATTCTTGGAGACGCTTATCGGAAAAGTAACGGGAAGAGGCTTAATAAAATGCTATTTTTAATTTAAAAAGGGCTGTTTACTTTTTGTTTGTTTGTTATATCCACGACATATTTTTAATAATGCCTATAATAAATTTGACTTAGTAAATAAATAAAACTCGGATATTTAAAATATGCAAAAATGCTGAATTACTAAAAAATATGCAAATAATATACAAAATGCATATATTATGCAACTATTCAAATTTATGCAAACTGCATATAATCCGGCCGTCAGTAATATATTCGTTTCATAAGGCCTTTTGCCGCCTTTTACTGAACTCGTGCGGCAAAATTGTGCCTTATGAAACTTGTGTTTTAATATACTATTGTTCTGACTTTGCATTTAATTTAATTTTGTATATACTCAGTGATATATTTAAATATTGTTTAAGATTTATTTAATCTATGATATACCGTATGTTTAATTTTGATGGCTTGGTAGCCAATAATATAGTTAAACAGAGTGATATTTTAAATTCATGACATTTAAATAGAATTCTTTAATAATTGTAAGAGGAACTTTGAGAGATCTCGACAATTTCTTTATTTTGCTTTTAGTAGAGGCCGTGTAAAATAAACTTACTTATTTTACCTTTTTTTAAATTTTCAAATGATTAGTTTGACTGTTGTAGTTCACAGATATTTTAATTTTGGGTTAATAATTTGACTTAACTTAATTAAAGAAATTAATTTCAATATCCTACGACATATATTGCGTGTACATTGATTTACAAGAAGATTAACTGTAATTATTTATCAATAAATATCTTATAAAGTCGTTTCACTCCACCTGAAATAATCCCCGACTTAACGGTCAAATTACCCGTATCTAAAATCTGTCCCGGCGCTTAACTCAACCAAGGCAACGGTGTTCTAATTTAATTTACCTTTCACAAAGATTAAATTTTGAGAACATTTAAAAGAAATTATTCCGATAAAATTCGTTGATTAATGTTAAAACATTTAACTTTTTTCGTCGACTCTCAACTTAAAAATTAAAGTAATTTAGAATGTCTTTATCAGAGGATACAATTAGAACGAAACCCATTTGAATTTTCGTATTTTTTTTAAAGAAACCAAACATCGATCACAGCAGGAAACTTATACATCAACAGAATGTTAAACAGATATACACGCTTCGTTTGTATTTAATTGATCGAGTATTAGCGAATGTCAGTAAAAATAGGTAAAAGCAAATAACCGCTCGTTGTCGAACAGATTGATTACCGCCATCAGATTATAACCAACATGCTAGCTGATTCGAGACTAATCGCAGTGTAGCTGCTTCAATAATCCGAATGGCACCCATTAGTTAGTCATTAAAGCGGAAAAATAAACATGTTAAGGTACTTTTTCTTTAAAAGGTATGCATATATTTACGTAATGCATAAGCTATCATAGTGGCGTATGAGTCCTGACCACTCGTGTTGATTATCTACGATTCGAAGTGACACATTCGTCTGAGATATCGGACAACTCTACACGGACCATTAGAGATGTCATATGGTCTCCGTGTATATATACACATACGTGCAAGTCAAGAGTAGTACGTCTCGGATATTTACGACACAATCTCTGTAAATAATGTTTAAATATCTACTGTGACTGTGAGAAAATGTAATTGAAGAAAAATCAAGCAGAACATGGGAGAAATTTCTTGCTGTTCATACTACCGTAGATAACAAAGAGAATATTTTCTTATTAAACTACACTCCGTAAAAATGAAATGACCTTATCTATGCAAAGTAAATCGTTGCAATAGTGTTTGTTTTAGTTTTATGACATTGTCACGCACTGACAAGGGAATATCCCTAATCCGGAAGTTTAAAAAATTATGAAACTTTGGGAACATGTACATCACATATAGGTATGTACTACGCAATTTTCTTTTCTGCAGAAAAACACACTGACTGGATGAAATGGATTTTTGAAAATTTTAAATTTTTCATTCTGCCTCTGCGCTTAACTCATTAGCGGTATGAGATAGAGAAAAAGTTTTAACACAAAAAATGTTTATTTAAATGAGTTTTATTAAGCAGACAGAAAAAGAACATTTACTGTATTTTTTACATTATATTAGATTGTTTCTTATCTAAAATATATAGCTTATCGAAGGAAGCTACATTAGACTAGCAAATAATAAATATGTTTTTCTAATGAAAATAGGCTGACAGAAGTTTGGTATTTTACTAGTTTGGCAGTTTGACAGTTTGGTAGTTTGGCAGTTTGCTAGTTTGGCAGTTTGCTAGTTTGGTTCTTTGGCGGTTTGGTAGTTTGCTAATTTGACAGTTTGCTAGTTTGGTTCTTTGGCAGTTTGATAGTTTGGTAGTTTGGCAGTTTACTAGTTTAGTTGTTTGGCAGATTATTGGATGGATTGTTTGGCAGTTTGCTAGTTTGGTTGTTTGGTAGTTTGCTAGTTTGGCAGTTTACTAGTTTGGCAATTTGCTAGTTTGGTATTTTGGCAATTTGTTAATTTGGTAGTTTGGCAGATTGCTAGTTTGGCAGTTTGCTAGTTTGGTTCTTTGGCAATTTGGCAATTCGCTAGTTTGGCAGTTTGCTGGTTTGGCAGTTCGCTAGTTTGGTAGCTTGCTGGTTTGGTAGTTTGCTAGTTCAGTTGTTTTGCTAGTTTAGTAGTTTACTAGTTTGGCAGTTTGACAGTTCGGCAATTTGGCCATTTGCTAGTTTGACAGTATGGCTGTTCGGCAGTTTGTTAATTCTGTTGTTTGACAGTTTGGTAGTTTGATTCTTTGGCAGTTTGGTAGTTTGGTATTTTGACAGTTTGCTAGTTTGGTTTTTTGACAGTTTCCAAGTTTGGCAGTTTCGTTCCTTGGCAATTTGGGAGTTTGGTTCTTTAGCAGTTTGCTAGTTTGGCAGTTTGATAGTTTGGTAGTTTGGCAGTTTGGTAGTTTATTTGTTTGTCAGTTCGTTGGATCGATTGTTTGGCAGTTTGCTAGTTTGGTTGTTTGGTAGTTTGCTAGTTTGGCAGTTTACTAGTTTGGCAATTTGCTAGTTTGGTATTTTGGCAGTTTGCTAATTTGGTAGTTTGGCAGATTGCTAGTTTGGCAGTTTGCTAGTTTGTTTCTTTGGCAATTTGGCAATTCGCTAGTTTGGCAGTTTGCTGGTTTGGCAGTTTGCTAGTTTGGTAGTTTGCTAGTTTGGTAGTTCGGCAATTTAGAAGTTTGCTAGTTTTACAGTTTCGTAGTTTGGCAGCTTGACAGTTTGCTAGTTTGGTAGCTTGCTGGTTTGGTAGTTTGCTAGTTCAGTTGTTTTGCGGTTTGCTAGTTTAGTAGTTTACTAGTTTGGCAGTTTGACAGTTCGGCAATTTGGCCGTTTGCTAGTTTGGCAGTATGGCTGTTCGGCAGTTTGTTAATTCTGTTGTTCGATAGTTTGGTAGTTTGGTATTTTGACAGTTTGCTAGTTTGGTTCTTTGGCAGTTTGCAAGTTTGGCAGTTTCGTTCCTTGACAATTTGCGTGTTTGGTTCTTTAGCAGTTTGCTAGTTTGGCAGTTTGATAGTTTGGTAGTTTGGTAGTTTGCTAGTTTAGTTGTTTGGCAGTTTGTTGGATCGATTGTTTGGCAGTTTGCTAGTTTGGTTGTTTGGTAATTTGCTAGTTTGGCAGTTTACTAGTTTGGCAATTTGCTAGTTTGGTATTTTGGCAGTTTGCTTATTTGGTAGTTTGGCAGATTGCTAGTTTGGCAGTTTGCTAGTTTGGTTCTTTTGCAATTCGCAAGTTTGGAAGTTTGCTGGTTTGGCAGTTTGCTAGTTTGGCAGTTTGCTAGTTTGGTAGTTTAGCAATTTGGCCGTTTGCTAGTTTGGCAGTATGGCTGTTCGGCAGTTGTTAATTCTGTTGTTTGACAGTTTGCTAGTTTGGTAGTTTGTCAATTTGATAGTTTGGCAGTTTGCTAGTTTGGTAGTTTGAATGACTGAGATAACCAAGTAGTATATGTAACTCATCGAACTTGAAATTAATAATATTTGTTGGTTTGTTATACCGGGTGCAGCAATAGTGTGTCGATGGAGCTTAACATGAAAACTAACAAAGTTGTAGCAATGAAATTTTACGTACACATGTAGTATGCTACAGTGCATTTTCCATTTTTATTTATATATTTACAGTGTGTTCCAAATTTCCGCAACCACTTTCAATTTTTTTTTAAACAGATTGCTATACTTCATTGTTATTATGATGATAGCCACCTAAATTATCTTTGCAATGATATATGGCAATGTGCACTTACAACTGTTAGTTTTGGTTTAATTGCAAATTTCGTTAAAATCTTGACAGTTTTTACAGTAGGCCACAGAAAGAAATCACAAGGGGTTAGATCTGGTGATCGCGGTGGCCAGCTTATAAAACTTCCTCTCCCAATCCACCTATTGGTGAATACCCTATCTAAATAAGCTCTTGCAGCAGCACCGTAATGTGCAGGTGCACCATCATGTTGGCACCGCAATCTCCTTATGACGTTATCTGGTAGGCCTTCTAACAGCAATGGTAAATTATTTTGTAGGAAATTTGTGTAGATTTCACAATTTAAAGTAGTATTAACATTTAATGGACCTATAATAGTGTTTCCTATGATGCCTCCCCAGGTGTTAATACTCAACTTTTGTTGGTATAAAATGGGTTGCACAAAATGAGGGTTTCTAGTGTCATAATAATGAGAATTTTTTCTGTTTGTTGTTCCACAATTAGCAAATGTTGCTTCATCTGTGAAAAGCATATGATCTAGAAAAGTTAGATCTTGTTGTAACTGAAAAAGTAGCCATTCATAGCAAACAAGTCTCCTTTCAAAGCCCGTTTGTAATAAGCCTTGATGATTTTGAATTTTGTAAGGTTGAAATTTATGTTTTTTAAAATCCTTCTTACAGCAGTGACTTCTATCCCGTGTTCTTTCGAAATTATCCTTGTAGATACGCGCGGATTTTCCACAACGGACTGGACGACTGTCACTTCTTTATCTTCTGTAACCATAGTCTTAGTTCTTTCATAATCAATTAGATACAAATAATTCACCCTTACTCAATTGATTTATTTGATATTCAGACAGTCACATATTGTATTTTTCCATAGAACTTCTTTACCTACCTGTAACATAATGTAACCCCCCAGTTTTATCACTTAAGAACGGTATTGTATAAACCGTAGTGAAAGTTTTGTGCATAGACATTTTAGTAATAAAAAGTACCCATTCCTTCAACTATTCAAAACAAAAAATGTGTTTGTTACGGTACATTTGTAATAAAATTTGTACATAAATTAGTTATATGTCTGATGAAGCTCAGGTTGGAGCGAAATGATCGTAACAGTGTTAATTAAAAAGTTAAATTCATTAAAATCTGTTTTATTTCATCCTGATAATAGTTACAATGGAATTTCATCAAATAAAGGCTGAAACAATTATATATTGTATTGTATATTAGGATCTTATTTTTTTGGAGATCTTTTCATCCGAGAGAATATTAAGTAGCTTATGGCTTTTCTAGCCTCATTGTTCCTGTATCGTATGGCTGTATCCAAGCTACCATCCGGTGACACATACAAACCCAGATACTTGTAAGTGTCGCAATGTTTAATTTTTTGTCCATAATTTAGGATAAGGTCTTTTTGTACGTCACCTATGCACATATATTCTATTTTTTCTGTGTTCACCTCTAGGTACCATATACGATATTCCACGATCAATTTGCGCGTCATAAATAATAATGAATATAAATGACGGAAACTAAAAGTTTGTTGATCAATGTTATTGCCGAATTCTTTTAGAAAAAGAAACCTTAAAATATCTAATCCTTCAAACTTCCAATCTAGCAAATACTCGTAATTTTTCCGATTTTTTAACACTTGGGAATATTGCAACAAGCTTTTTTCAATTGCCTTTTACGATTCTCCTTTTGCACAAACAATGCATCATTCGATAAAATTGCGCATCTTTTATTTCTTTTTCCGATATCCACAAGATCTGCACATCAACTTACTACGAATGAACAAATAACAAAGCTGTATTACACTCGTACATCTAACGCATACATATTAGTATGAATAGTGGTTTGTAGATTTAATGCGCCACCACAACTAGTTTACCCAACTAGGTTACTCAGCCAGTTATTTCCAAATATGAGATTTCTAACTTCACGGGTTCCAATAAGGAAAGTCGTGACTCTGAAATATACTAGGCGCCAGTGAAAACTTCACAATATGTTTTATATTTATATTAATTAAGTTACCTATTTTTAATTCATTAAAGGTAATGTCCAGAACACAAAAATTAAACACAGGATAAAATCAAACTGAATCTTTAATACAAAAAATAAAAAAAAGGAAAAAAAACTATCTTTATAAAGTATAAAGATATTGTATTTTACAATAATACCTGAGGTAAAATATATTCAGTTATAATATCACAAGAGCATAGAAAATAATCGATTATATTTCCGAGTAACGAGACGTATTCTGCGAAACACTGTGTTTTAAGGATATACGTCGAGTGAAGAGGTTATATAATGGATTATTTTCGTTTGCTCGAGTGGTATTCGTTACGATTATATAAAGAATTAACTAACGAAATTTTTTTATTGGTTGAAATTAAAAGTACAATTATTATAATAAATATTTGTTGTATTATCTTTAGAAGTTGAATTTGAGGTGCTGGTGATGGTAGAGTTGGCAGAATCTTGTTTATTTCTAATTTTTTCAAGTATCTTGCTGTGGTGTTCATTAGTAAGCTTTAGATACGGCTTCAGAGATTCAGCTGATGAGTGGCCTGTTATCTTAATAATTTCTTGTAAGTTTGCTCCAGATTGTGTCAAGATGTTAACAGCGGAAGAGCGATTGGAATGATTAGATATTTTTTGCTTCTTTGTATCAAGTCCTATACTTTCTGCCGCTTAACGTGTCCATTTACTTAATTGATTAAGGCCTACAAGGCAGTTTTTATACCATATTTTAGTTTTCTGCCAATCAGGATTAGGTGTTAAAAATAGACGATTGGTTTTAATGTTTGGTGTTCTTTTGCTTAACATTTTCTTCAACAGACGTACTGGACACTGATCTTTACAATTTTTATTCGGTGTCAACCATTTAGATTCAGCTCTATGTTTTTCGCCACCTTGTGCTGTCTGTGAAAATATGGTATTGTACTCAATACGTCCTGTGGGTTGACCATAATTGTCGCATTCTGCTTTGAAATAGTCAATTAAGCAAAAGACTGCTTCATTTCCACGCCACGCCAGTTCTACAGAACAAATTTGATAGAATTTTTTTGTAAACCGTCTGGCGTATTTTCGTAAAAAAATGACACAATTTTGCTAATTTCTTCCGCTTTAAGGGCGACAGAACTTGTTCTTCTTTTTTCAGGAATTGCTTGTAACTTCTTCCTTTTAGCTGCCCGCTCCTTTCTTGCATCTTCAAAAATTACGCCTCTGAATGGATTTGTTTCTCGATTAAACTCTTCATAAAACTTTTTCTGGACAAGTTTAGCGGAAATATTCCAAATTGTTTTCACGGTACCTTCTTTGTATTCGGTGCCGTCTGCACGTTTCATGTTGAATGCCCAATCTTTCAAAATACTTGCTAATTGTTCGTCAGAAGTTTGAGCACAAAGTTTATAATTTCGCTGTTCACAAAATTCGGTGAACTGTTTCCAAACATATTTATGTGTTTTAACGGTATTTTGCGGTGTCAAATCTTCAATTTCTTTACCTATTTCGGTCCCCGAGCTTATACCAAAGCGTTCCATGTCGAAAAAATTTAAAAAACCATATGAAAATTGCTGAATATATTTTTGACAATCACTGTAATATTGACAGCTGAGTGAATGAAAAAACTTCCTCTTAATTACTCCGATCAAACTTATCTAAAAATAATAAAGTTTATTTTTAATTTCTCCCCAGAGAACCACACTGTATAATCAAAATCTGAAACACGTTCAAAATTTACACATGCGCAAATAACATGTACAAAAAATAACCTTGAACCCCGTCGAACAAACTTTTCAATTATAATTTTTTTATTACATAGAATTTTAATAATAAACTGTATTATTTATTCTTAATAATACAAATTCTTAATTACTTATTTTAATACAATAGAAATACAATTAATATAATCTGATTTTCAAATTTATGTCGACATTAAAAAAATTATTCTACTTACAATTTGGAGACTTACGAGAACAGTTTTTTAATCTTTTAAAATCATCAAATTACGAGAATAAAAATCTCTAAAATATATCGGGAATTGAATATCAAAAGACAAACAACTAATTTAAATATATAATATATATATACAGTGTGGTCATAAAGTTTGGAACCAAGCTTATAACCGCATTATTTTACATTTTTAGGAAAAACGCTCGGACAGCTAAATTTTCTTTCTTAAAACGCCATCTTTTGACATACAATTTTTTTCTATGACGTCATTGGTTTTCGAGTGATGACGTTATCAACACTTTCTTTAAATGGCAACCATATTATTTTTTTCTCGTTTTTGGTAGATCTTTATATCCACCAAATAGTGATATAAAACAATTGGTATGTTGCATCACAATTTTTTTGAAAAAATGATATAAATTTAGAAAAAATTGCGAAAATTTAATTTTTGTACAAAATTAAAATTAAATTAAAAAAAATTCATCTGAACTTAAATTTATTGTAACAGTTAACGTAAATTTTCAAAATGGACCCCACCAACCAACTGTCACTGTCCTAGCCGTGTGTAAATGCTTTGCGATCAATAGTAATCTGCGTTATTCGCTCCAGGTCAAAAGAAATTCGTCTTCCCAATCGTCCAATTACTTATTAAAAAATCTTATTTAACATTAAATAGTTTCACAAAAAAGGGCCAAAGAAGTTTAATTTATTTAAAAAATTGACATTATGTGGCAGACCATTTCTTAATTAAAATTATCGCCCAAAAATTGAAGATTTCAAAAACTAATTAAGCTTACAAAATTTACTGAAATATGTAAGTAAGTTTTTTTCACACTTCTGTCTTGTTTGAGGACTTAAATATTCTTCTTGAACAAACCGGATCGTCAAAAGCACATGTACTTATGTTACTATGCAAAAAATTTACAAAAACAAAAACACGCACTTTTTTGCAAGATATTTCTTTAGGACATTCTTGCTTCTTTTTATACAATTTATGTCCAAAAATTTCAGTTTGAAATTTTTTCTATGGCGACAACATTGTAGAATTATTTACTTCTATTTTTGACGTTAGATTTTTGAGATATTGCGTAAAAATTGTTCATTTTCGCTAATATAAGAAATGGCACATTTATCGGAGCGAGAAAGAATCGAAATTTTAATTATGGTTGGGTATGGGCACAGACAAAGAACGCATGCAGAAGCATGCGAATTGTTTAACCATGAACACCCTGATAGATCTCCAATTACCAGGTCTACGGTGACAAAATTAGTTGGAAAGTTTACCGAAACTGGATCCGAAAAAGATCGACCACGGCAAGGTAGACCTCAAGTAGGAGAAGATGTGAAATTAAATGTGCTTCTAGAAGCAGAAGAAAGGCATCTTGTTTCCACCAGACAACTTGCGTTAGCCAATCAGGTGGCTCACTCATTTGTCGTCAACTTATTTAAAAAAGAACTCTATCGTCCTTACAAAGTTCAACTTGTACAGGAATTACATGAGGATGACGAAGATCGTCGACTGCATTTCTGCGAAGACGTAATGTTACGTTGTGACCAAAATCCAAATTTCTTGGAAAACATCGTCTTCTCAGATGAAGCTACGTTCTGCCTAAATGGATCTGTTCACCGCCATAATTGTAGATATTGGTCGCAGAACAATCCGCATTGGACTCAAGCGTTTCATACTCAGCGCAGAGGAAAAGTTAATGTATGGGTTGGAATGATTGGACGACGCATTTTAGGACCATAGTTTTTTGAAGGAAATTTGACTGCTGTGCAATATTCAGAATTTTTAAGGTTTGAACTGGTTCCAGCGCTCGCTGTTATTTTCCCAAATCACAAGGATGGTGATGTACCCCATCCAAATATTTGGTTTCAACAAGATGGGGCGCCTCCCCATTATGGTGTAGAGGTTCGCCACTATCTTGACGAAATATTTCCCAATAAATGGATTGGACGGAGAGGCGCCATAGAATGGCCACCTCGTTCTCCTGACCTGACTCCGTTAGACTTTTTTTTGTGGGGTTATTTGAAATCGAAAGTGTATTTTAACAAACCGAACAATTTAGAAGATTTAAAAGAACGAATTCGCGTAGAACTTACACAAATATCCCCGGACATACTTGAGGCAAGTATACGAAGTGTTTACACTCGGCTGGGACAGTGTCAGTTGGTTGGTGGGGTCCATTTTGAAAATTTACGTTAACTGTTACAATAAATTTAAGTTCAGATATATTTTTTTTAATTTAATTTTAATTTTGTACAAAAATAAAATTTTCGCAATTTTTCCTAAATTTATATCATTTTTTCAAACAAATTGTGATGCAACATACCAATTTTTTTATATCACTATTTGGTGGATATAAAGATCTACCAAAAACGAGAAAAAAATAATATGGTTGCCATTTAAAGAAAGTGTTGATAACGTCATCACTCGAAAACCAATGCCGTCATAGAAAAAAATGTATGTCAAAAGATGGCGTTTTAAAAAATAAAATTTACCTGTCCGAGCGTTTTTCCTAAAAATGTAAAATAATGCGGTTATAAGCTTGGTTCCAAACTTTATGACCACACTGTACATATATATATATTTCAATAAACACAATTGTCTCATTTAATAGCAGATCTTCGTCTCCCAGAATTATATTAGGCCTCAAGAACACATCGGCCTCGAAATAAAACTAGGTTTTATATTCGCACATGAAATTTAAAACATATCGGATATTCACATATATCCAAAAATAATGTACATTTATTTTAAATTATTTTTAAAATATTATTTTTAGAAAAAATCCATAGCAATATGCACGGACAAATCTCTGAACCGTCGATGAACGCGCACTCTTTTAAAGGTAACAAAGCAAGTGCAATTGAAATTCTTTGCATTGGTGATGTATGTTAGAGCGAATAGGCAGTTGTAACTAATGCCAATGTGATTTCCCTTAAGTCCATTGTGAACGAAGTACGGCGAAACATCCGTTGTATAGGTTAGCCGTCAAATGTACCATGTCCGAGTATATGCTAGAGACTCATTAATTAAGCACCAAACGCACACACTGATAAATAACAAAAGGAGTTTTCCAAGGAGCGATGGAAATTGTTCGCGCTGCGCGCCGCTCAATAGAAATTTGTCTTTGTCACTCTTTGCAGATTCAACTCAATACAAACCACGTGAAAAATTATATTGTACTATTTTGTATAATGCGTTTCATTGATGTGCATAGCAGTAATGGCTTTATTTTTGTTATTTTTCATATAAATCGACAACTATTTGTTGTAAACAAAATAGATGCTGCAAAGATGTACGAGAGAAATTACTATTATTAAAATACTTGAACGGTTTTGTTACACTGAACAACAACCTTTTGTACCAGAAGATTCCATTGGGCTATTATAAAGTATTACTATGTTTTGTCATTACTATATCTTGTTTCCAAATATGTACGTGGGTGATTTTACGAGATAGTGATTTTAAAATGAAATAACGTATTGTAAAATACTTGTCTTTCTTCTGTGAAATGTTTGTCTGCCTGCGGGGTTCTTAAATAAAACTAACGGTAACTAAGACACACACTATATTAATAATAAAAACAAATAACAATTTAAAACTATTTACTAACAATAAGCACATTTATGTATTTATATTTATGTAAGTTCACTCGGCGATGATTTGGTATCGAATGAATTGAATCCCTTCTTCGACGGCTTATATATCGGCAGTCGAATCTCTCGTGTTTTCTTAGTCTCGATTTTCCGTTTCTAGATCTGTCGAGAAGGCGCCAGAGGCATGATACGTGACGTATCGTTGGATGAGTCATCACAGTATGTAACAACAGTTTTGAGACAAAAATTAAAATACTACTCCATATTTGTTCAAATTTTTAACTTTAATTAAACTATATGAAAAGTTAACGATTAACATTTCTAAATAATAAATATAATAATAATATTATTATGCAGCTAGAGGCCCAAAGTCTTCAATACTACGCAGTTTTGGGTGTCTCATAACTAGGGACCGGACACGAGAGGCCGATGACTCATCGCCCACGGGCGTTCTATTGAAAATTTGTATTTTTAAAGAGTTTTTAATTTTATTTATATAATTGTAAAACAAACGTGTGGTGATCTATAAAATACGAACTACATTTTTATTTGTTCAGTTTGTAGTTCAAGTTAAGGACAGGAGTATTAATATTAACTAGCAATACTTTCTCAAGGTTCTCTTCTGTAAAATTTGTTCTCTTTGAATGAAATACATTCCTGTAGATATAAAACGTCCTTTCTACATAATAACTGGTTATAGGTGCATACTGGAAATATTCTTTTATTTTAGCGTATTTAGGAGTTAGATTTTGAGGCATCATCTCCATACACAATTGCCGCAATGTTATTAAATCTGGATTTCTATTCAAAACTACGTCTAATTATTGCCGAAGGCAACATCCGAAGTCACTTGGAATATTTTTCAAATTATTAATAGCCACATCTGATGTGGTTAATCCATCATTTAATTTGAGATTTTGGTTTTCAAAATAAGTGATTAGTTTTGGCAAATTTCCAGTGTTCCTGAAGAAAGTACAACTGATTTTTTAAATTTGGAATTTGTATTAGTTCCTTGCTCTCAGAAATATTTCGAGTATCGCCAAATATGCGACGAAATTTTTGTAAACTATTGAAATTCTCTGCATCAAAATTAGTAATTTCCAACCATATTCCCCATCTAGTTATGACTGGAGAGGGAAGCAGTGACAAAGATGGAAGTTTTTCCTTGTAAAGAGCTACTCTCAATGGTGCTTTTCTGAAAACTTTATTAAAAGTGGATACAAGTCTATCAATTTCCGGAAAGGTGTTTCTGATATATTCACAAATTCTGTGGAGAGCATGTGGTACACAAGTAATATGCAGCATATTAGGATATGTTTCCTTTCATAGTCTGCCTGTTTGTTAACATATATGCAGCACTATCACTGACAAATCAAAATATTTTTCTTGGTACCTGTCGTCCGAATGAAGCATTTGGTACATATTCTCGTAAATAGTTTTAGCTACTGTTTCCGCATCAACTGTATTTAAAACTTTTGTTGCTATTACATATGTGTTATGCGGAAGAGTTGGATGTAGTACACCAGCTACAACATTTACCACACAGCGTCCTAATATATCAACAGTTTTGTCGGCACTTATCCATAGGTACTGATTTGAAAGATGGCTTCTAATATGTTCTACTGCTTCCGTGTAGCACTTAGAAACACAATATTTGCGTAAGGTGGATTCATCATGAACATTTCGACCAGTATATTTTTGGAGAAATGTTTTGAAGATGGGATTGTTAAGTTTATTTAATGGAATATTAGCCACCACAAAAGTTTCACAGAGTTCTTCGTTAAAATTGTCAGATTCCAACGGGTTTAATTTCTGTGCATGTATTTGCGATGCTAAGTGACGTTTTACGTACGATTTCTTGGAATATGTTAACGATATTTTGAAGACTTTGCAATCAATTTCGGAATCACTGGCAGTGGACTTACAATCACTTTGACCCTTAATCCAACTCGCCATTGTTTCACGATGCCATTCTCGACGTTGTTCTATATCGTATCCGAAAAAGTAACTTAAACAATGTTCTAGATCTAAATAAATGAAAATTAAAAATGTATGCATAATTTATTGAAACTTAACAAAATTCATAGGACACTTACGTCAAAATAATTTGGAGGAATAGATTCGAAGAAACGATATTAAACAGGATCTATTACAAACATTACGAAGTATGTAATTATATAATTAACAGTTAAAACAAAGAAAGAAATAAACTAACTTACCGTACTTTATTTAAATGTAAACTAATAAATAAAATCAATTATAAAAACTGTTTCTATCTATGCCCATGAAGGAAGGAATTTAACTGAAAAATTGAAGTAATTGTGTCACAATTCAACGACAAAAAGCAGATGTTCCGTTAACCGAATGAATAGTGCTATTCAATAACTGCGCGTTGTACTTAGCGATGTTATAGACTATTTATATGGTCCATCGTAATTTCAGCCTGATGCGTCTAATCTCTACTCGTCAGTGATTGGATGGTGGCAATATTGGCTTCCCGAATCTTTTGGTAATTCTCCTTCTTAATCGTTCTTCGTTATCGGCGCCTTATCCAATATCGTAAGCTTTTCTGCTTAATAAAACCCACAATTTTTTGACGGGTCGTGCTTGGGAAACATTCGGTGGACTATCTTCTCTGGCTATAAATGAGACATTATTGGCCTGCAACCATTCTCTAGTTTACCTGGCGTAATGGCAAGAAGCTAGGTCAGGTCAGAACATAATTTCATCACTATTGTGACGACCGTTTATAAATCGTAACAGTTTAGACAAACATCTTTGTTACCACAATTATCCTAAATACGTTTTTCGACAACTAAGTTGTCATCATCAGTAGGTAAAACCACTAACCAAGGTGTCGCATATGGGGCAGAGTGAAGCTACACGTATACACTGTGGTAAGGGATTATTTACCTCTTTTAAGTGTTTAGTTAACTACATTCTCCAAAGAAAGGCTTTCCTTTAAACATCTTTGTGTATAAAGAGCTAGAGTAATAATGGATGCTGTGCCGGTATTTTGATACTTCAAAGGAATGTGATACTCTGTATATCTACTGGCTCTGATTTCTTAGATATATTGCCGCCATCTGGCGGCATCTGGAGTTATTGTAGTACACCAATATACGTATTACGCTAAGAAATAAGTAATTAAACTTCTAGTTTCAAAAATTATTTTATTGTAAATACCACTACAATATTGTTTCGCCATACAATGAGAATACCCATACGCCATACAAGGAGAATTTTTGAAACTAGAAGTTTAATTACTTATTTCTTAGCGTTATAATGAAGTTTCAACAAGTATCTCCTTCGTCAATTAACAATATACGTATTTGTTCTTCTTTATGTATTAGCTTAGCCTGCAGAGAGGAAATCGCTATTATCGGCGTGGTCTCTTTTGTCTGTCAGCTGTCACGGGTTTATCTGGTGCCATCTGATTTGCTATTTATTTATTGGATATTTGTTCCGAACCACGAACCGTTAAACGTCCCTTCATTAGCCAGACTGATGATATCATAATACAGAAACACGTGTCAGTGGGTGAAGTGAAAGTTGGTAAAATACGAGATATATTTCCATGTGTGCAGATACATTATCGACGTTTTTATTTTATGAATTTCGAAAACAAAAACATTTTTTCGTTAATTTGTTTCTTATCCAAGTTAAGAAAAATTTGATTAACTAGAACCTGAAAGCAAAAAAAAGATAACAAGAAAAACTAGATACTAACTGGTATACTCTTAACGGCGAGTTCTAAGTATTTTAAATGTCTTAATTATAGTTTCTGACGAGCTGTTTCCGATCATTTATATAGCGTTAAACAGATAACAACCTGAAAATAAACATCTAAGTTTATGTAAGTTATGTAACTTGCAGAAAGTATTTCAGAATTGTAGTGAATGCGTGAATTTTTATACAATTTATATGTAATAATCTCACTTCTATATGTACATATTTCAATATTATTTAAAAAAAGAAACAAGTTTTCTTTTTCCTTCAATTTAGAAGGCTCATATTACGGCTCTGACGAATCCCCCCACTAGACGAAAAGTAACGTATGCCTATTATAAATATTTCTTTAATGGTCGAATGGTATTTAATAAAAAAACAAACCCGTCACATCGATAAACAACGTCGTCTTTAATGATCATGAATCCAATTAAATTGGACGACATAATTAATAAAATAGTATGGCATGCGTGCACGCTTCATGAATATGAATAGTTATAATTTATGTTAATGTAACTCTAGAAAATATCTTTTCTGTATTCCTTTTAATAAAATATACGTTTTTTCATATACTCAGCATTTAAAATCTTTGGTTATGTAACTTATGTATTATTTTTGTGTACTTCGAAATGCTTTTTGCGAAGGATGTTTAGTTTTGTAAATAGCTTCATATAGGGCGCCAGTAATAAAACGTCAGATGTCGAAATTAATCTCAATCTTTCGTTAACCTAAAGCTAAAGTTTCATCAAGATACGGCAAGTAATTTAGTCATAATGAATTTTTAAAGTTTATGAGTTAACCGAAAAATTAAATTGTGTCGAGAAAATTTTCGCGCAATAATTTTTTTACAACGGAGAGGATTAACTCAATAATAATGTCTTGCTGAGTTGGTTTCTCCTTTTTGAAGGTGAAGCAGGTCAATCGACAATTTCACGTTGGTACTGTGAATTCCTACGTTGATGCACCAGTATCGGCGACGAAACAGCAGTCAGCTACCAGAAAAACATCGATGCTGTGTGCCGCCTGATTGAGGAAGATAGACATGTGACTAGAGAATACAATCCCGGGATCCCGAATTTTTTCATTAATTATTCTACCAGCGACAAGGTTACGCAGGTTACGTCATTTAAATTTAAAAGTCAATTATCTGAAAAAGTTATTTTAAATGGCGCGAGACTTTGTTCAACATAAAAAAAAAAAACAGTGATACGTCGTCAGTGTGGAGTTATTTTTTAGTTGCGAAAGACGAATAGTGCTAAATGTAAGCGATGCCCTGCCATTTTTAAGACTTTGGGTGGATCGACTAAGGGATTACATACACATTTGTCATCAAAACATAACATTAAGATTTTTAGCCGACGTTAATCGTTTAACAGCTTCAACAAGTCAAGATTCTGAAAATCTGAATACAGCACCGCCGCCAGCTAAACGAAAGTTAGAAGATTATTTTACTAAAACTGCCGATGATAGTCTGGATGATGTTTTGGCAAGAATTATTGCTTTAGATGGATTTCCATTCAGTGTATTCATAACTTCAGACGATTTGAGAAAATTGCTCTTAGCGAAATACACAGATTTACCAAAATCAGCCGTCAGAATTCGAGAGCGTGTTATGAATTACAATGAAAAAATCAGAAAAAAATTGAAAAGTGCAGGTGAAAGATTCAGTCTATCTTTCGACGAGTGGACATCAAGGTCCAATAAACGATACATGGCTGTCAACGTTCATTCATATAAAAAATTTGGAGCTTAGGACTCGTTCCTATTCATGGAACTATGACAGCTGAAAATTGTCTTCGTATATTGAAAGAGCGTCTAAGTAAATTTGATATTTCCCTGGAAACTGATATCGTGGCTACTGTAACCGATGGACCGAACGTTATGATAAAGGTGGGACAGCTTGTTTGCACTGAACAACAACTGTGTCTCGCACATGGTATGAAGTTGGCAGTTTGTGATCTGCTTTATAAAATAGAGAATTATTTTCAAGACAGGCTAGACAACCCTACCTCAGTTTCATTCAGATGATACTATAAATGAACCACCTGTGACTGCTGATTATATGAACGATAGCGATGATGATGACAATTTAAAAGACTTAGACTGTCCAGAATCAGGTTTAATCTGAATGTCACAAAATGAACTTTCGCGAGAACACATACCAGTTAACGAAAGATGAAAGCATTAATGAACTGATAAAGAAAATTCGCAAAGTTGTAGTGTATTTCAAAAGATCACCATTGAAAAATGAAGCAGTACTTCAAAAATATGTGAAGATTGAACATGAAAAAAAAGCTGTCACTTCTTTTGGACTGTAAAACCAGGTGGAATAGTCTTTTAACCATGCTGGAACGATTTTCTCTTTTAAAAACCTGCATTCAAAAAGCTCTTATAGATCTCAATCATCCAATCCGTTTAGAAGATGCTGATTTTGACTTGGTAAATAAAATTGTTGATGTGCTGACCCCAATTAAATTAACAGTAGCAGCAATCTGTCGAGGAGATGCTAATTTATGCACAGCTGATGCCGCTTTGAAATTTCTTATAAAACAATTGTCTAGCAAAAACTCAGCACTCGCCAATAAAATGAAAATATCCTTAGTGGAACGTATAACGCAACGGCGAAATGATGATTTATCTGGTTTGTTGAATTATTTACAAAATCCGCGAAAAGATGATGAAAATCAGTTATTATCGGATTTGGAATGGCCCGACTTACTTCCAGTTCCTACACAGGCTTTAGTGAGGGCGCAAATAAAGAGTGTTGTTAAAAGACTAAATAGTCGAGATGAAACGGAAGAGGAAGAAAGGTCAGAATCACAAACAGATGATGAGCCAAGGCAACAAAGCTCCCAACCCCAATTGACACTAAAGAAAAAGTTACAGCTGGAAATTAATAAGAGCATGGAATCCCCAGATCCTGAAGTACAAAATGAATCGGGGTTGGTAAATAGTATTAGACGCGAAATGAGCCTGTTCGGAAATGGAGGAGTTCGTGGATATGATTTAGAATTAGCATATAAATATCCTCCAAAAAATGTAGAACCCGAGCGAGCGTTTTCAGCTGCTGCTTATGTTGGCAATAAACTACGAAGCAGGCTTGGAAGTCAAACATTGGATGCTTTGATATTTCTGCGATTGTATTTTCGAAATTCTAAATAGTTCTTTGTATTGTCTTTTTTGTTCCTTATTTTAGTATATTGTGTATTGTGTTGTGCAGCAATATTAATAAATAATTTTTAAGGAATTATTTAAGTTTTTTTTTAAATTTGAGCCCAATTAGCAACCACATAGTCTAATCCCAGCATTAATCTCGGGATCCCGGGATTACGCTTCAGAAATCCCGTAATCCCGGGGTTTAAAAACATGCTCGGGATTGTATTCTCTAGTCACACCTCTATCTTCCTTAATCAGGCCAAGCATTGATGTTTTTCTGGGTGATCGTCGCTGATACTGGTGCGTCCACGTTGGAATTCACAGTACCAACGTGAAATTGTTGATTGATCTGGTGCTTCATCTTCAAAAACAGAAACCAACTCAGCAAGACATTGGTAGTGAGTTAATCCTCTCCGAAAGTTGTCAAAAATTGTTGGACGAAAATTTTCCCGACTCAATTCCAGTTTTCGGACAACTTATAAATTTTAAAAATTAACTGTGACTAAACCACGTTCCATATCTTGATGCAGATTTACAGTTAATGAAGATGACAGTTAATGAAATATTGAGATTAATTTTTGACACCTGACGTTTTATTACTGGCGCCCTGTATGAGATTATATGCAACAATAAAAAGACATCCCCCGTATTAAAAAAGAAAAATAATTTTGTATTTTTATTTTCTCTCCTTTTCTCCAGTTCCACGAACTTAAGTATTTTTATCCACATCATTTCGATTACGCCGCCCGCGCCGTCAACAATATACATTCCGCAACTTTAATCAAAATCTTTTAATCGTTTATTCCACCTTCTATATTAGAAATAATAAATAATAATTATAAGCGAAACTGTGTTTAATTCACAACACAAGAGTCTAATCATATACTACTTTGTACTTTTAACAATCAGTTATCGATTCAGTCAATTGCATAAAGCAAAATTGAAAGAGAATTCCTGGAAGTGCGACGGTCGATACTTTTTTATCATAGGATTATGTCACTTACACACACATACACATAAATAATCAATAATTGCTACGGATAATCGGTCCTTACTAAGAATATAGTTGTTTTAATTGCTATTGTTGTTGCGACAGTCGTACAATTGAAGCTAACGTTCTTGTGTCCGTGCCTCTCACGTTGGACAATAGAAATGTTGGCATATGTTTCGAAGCACGGTCCTTGTAGTTTATTCAAGTGATCTCGCACAGTGATCACTGTGCGGGACACCAGAATTTCAACATACTTGTACATATGCTATTGAATAGCAGAAGTACAATCGAAAAAATCGGTCTTTGAAACTGATTGTGAATTAGTTTTGGAGTAGTAGATACGTTTTCAAATGTTTCGATTGTGCATTAGATGGAATTCAAGTTTCGTATTTTTTTTGTATTCTGTAACGTGAAAGATCTTCACGATTATTATCCTATTAAAAAAACAATTTAAAACATACGATACTTGAGTGGGTAAAACATCAATGTTTTTTTGTATACCAGGTGTCTTTGAAATAAAGAGACAACGTATGAAAAATTAAAAGATGCAATTATATGGAGCAGGGATGCACATACTTATCGGGAACAGGGGCCACTCGGGAAAATTATAAGCCAAGGACGGGCCACCACAAAGAATACTTATTTACACAAATATTTTTATTTTTAAATACTATGAATTACTACAAATGATAAAAATAAAAGAACATTCAAAAATGTTTGTTGTAATTATGTAATCATAATGTAATCTAATCAATACAATGTAATATTTCATGTTTTATTAATTTGATGCAAGACATTGCATTGACCTAACAATTTTGTTTATGTTTGGCTCCATATTACTTGTCGCCACACGTAAAATTGCTTCCAGATTTTCATTTGCCAGACGGTTTCGATTTTTTGTTTTGTTAAGTTTCATCACTGAAAACGTTTGCTCACAAATATACGTCGATCCAAGTAAGCTTGCGCATTTCAATGCATTTATTCGCAACTCTTTATAAGCGGTTTTGTCAACGCAACGGTAAAAGTTGAGTAAATTACCATCATTAAACTTGTTTCGTAAATTATTATCTTTTTGCATGTCTATCAATTCCAGCTGTATTGATTCCGGTGCATTTTCAGGTAAAATGTTGAAAGGATTGCTGAAAATTTCTAATAGAGGTTTAACTTTTTTGAAGTCTAGAAAACGATCATGAAAAGCATGTATTAAAATATCAATTTTTTCAACATAAGCGAAATTGACATCAGTTTTATTGAATTTTTCCATAATTTTTTTGTAGTTCGGAAAATGGCTGCAATTGGCTGAATTGATTTTTGTCCTGAAAAGACTCAATTTGCATTGAAAGGACGAAACATGGGAGTATAACTGCGAAATCAATTGGTTTGCCTTGGAGTCGCATATTTAAGCATTCAAGTGATTTATGTTGTCTACAAGAAACGCTAAGTCACACAGCCAATCAGGGTGGTCGAGTTCGGGGACGTCCTTTTTCTTTTTCGCCAGAAATATTTTGATTTCCTCAATCAAGTTAAGAAACCGCTCTAGTGACAACCCACGACTTAGCCACCTTACTTCAATGTAAAACAGGAGATCACCATATTCGCTTTCAATATCTTAGAGAAATTGTGTGAATTGTCGGTGATTGAGACGTCGTGATTTTATAAAGTTTACAGTTAGTACTTCAACTTTCATCACATTTTCAAATCCCAATAATTTTGAACAGAGGGCCTCTTGATGTATAATGCAATGAAACTGCATTAATTCCTTGGTATCTATGTTTTTAGTTTGTAAATACTCTTTTAG
This sequence comes from Melolontha melolontha, assembly GCA_935421215.2. NCBI lineage: Eukaryota > Metazoa > Arthropoda > Insecta > Coleoptera > Scarabaeidae > Melolontha > Melolontha melolontha. The sequence goes on from OW285236.1 coordinate 15,116,108, forward strand.
CATAGTTATTATCCCAAATTTACTTCCAACCATTGAAGGTGCTCCGTCAGTCGTAATTCCAGATAATTTAGTTAAATCCAAATCCATTATAGAACATTTTTCCAGAAGAGCTTTGAGCATGTCACTCCCCTTGGTTTGACTTGTCAAAGAACTCATACCAATCAGTTCTTCACTCACTTCAAAATTTTGCGTTACACCTCGTAAAAATATTAAGAGTTGAGCAGTGGAACTTATATCTGTAGATTCGTCGAGTGCTATAGAAAAATACTCAAAACTTTTCGATTTCGTAGCTAATTGCTTTTATATATTAGCTCCTAATGTGTGAACAGTCATCCGATTTAGTTGAATTTTCTCAAACCTCTTTGCATCTTTCGGACACATTTTTTTTGCGGCGATATCTAAACACTGCTTAACTAACTCACCATCTTTAAAAGGCCGACAACTTTGGCTATTATTCGAGATATTTCAAAGTTAACTTCAGTCATCTTGAATTGGTTTTGTAAACATTGCTTGCTGGCCTATTAGTTCCCTTTGTAAAGTGGAAATTTTTTGCGTTCGATTTTCGCCGGTTAATTGTGGTAAAAGTATGATGCTGGGTTTCATAATGCCTTTTCACATTATATTCCTTCGGAATAGAAACACTACTCTTGCATATTAAACAGACACTTTTGTTATGCGATGAAATAAAAAAGTATTTTTCGGTCCAAATATCTTGAAACTGTCGATTTTCATCTTCAACCTTACGACTACGTTTTTTACTGGGGCCTGGTTTATCCATATCAAAATTGATATTATATTGTTACGTAGGTAGATGCCAAGTTCGAACGACGAAATATTTATTCTTCACATATTACAATTCAAACAATATAACGTTCGCTTGTCCTTCGTTAAAACTTAACTGCCCCGATAACGGGCGATGCGTTGTATTTATACGAGTTACCTAACATCGAGAACCTACCACATTGTTCGGGGATAATACAGACGTGTTTCGCGAATCTTCGAGTAATCTAGTTGGTTCGACAGATTTATAGTCTCGTAATAATATGCTTGGAACGACGAGAAGCATACCTGTCCTACGTAGTAAACCTGAACAAGAAAGTAGTAGGTACTTAAAGATACATATGTTACTAACAATTACAAAAGTTGGAATAAATTAAAACGTTAAGAAACATTGATTTGAATGGATTTTTACCTACTTTTGTAGTTTTTCGAACAATTTTTAAAATTCGTTGGCGGGCCGCATAAATATCGACAGTGGGCCGCATGCGGCCCGCGGACCGCGGTATGTGCATCGCTGATATAGAGTATAGATCCAAAATATTGCGAGTTAATTACGACACGAATCACTAAATAAAAAACTCCTTTAAAGCAAAATTGGCAGAATGTCTGCTAAAAATTACCACCATTGAATTTAGACGCCAACGTATGCTGCAATGTTTATGTTTATATAAAACTCGAAAAGATAACATTAATTAAAAATCCGTGAAAAGCCACACCTATCCCAGGAACGAGTAAATGCATTTTGACCTTATTAGAGCTCGTCAGCACAACGATATCCTGAAGACAGATATGACTCTTCACTTCTATACTTCTTGTATTGTATCGAGTGTCTTAGTTATGTTGTTCCAAAGGTGTACCTCCGTTGTCTAATAAAATAAAAATTTAACATATAGGGCATCTGATATACACCTAATGTTCTTTAAATTTAGCCAAATATTCATATTCTTTCACTTCCGGTTTAACAGGAAACGACACTAACTTTTTTATTTTAAATAGCACCCTGCATATTTTCCTAAAAATTTTAATTCTACGGAAAATTCTCTTTCCAATGAAGTATTACATCTTGTATTTAGACTTCAAAACAGAGGTGAAATTGCATTTTAAATATTCAACAATTGGGAACGTAGAAACCAAAGCGATCTATGGAAACTAAAATAAAATTTGACATTATTTGTTTGTTAACTTTGACAGTTTATAAAAATTTGTCTCAAAGTTGCTTCGGACAAAGTTGTATTTGAAATGAGTAACGTCGATTTTACAAATGAGGAAAAATTGAATATGCCAAGCGCTATGTATTTTATACGTCTGGACATGAAAGAAAAAAACATTTTTAAAAGAAAAACTGCTACTGATGAAGAGCACAGTGTTTTGTGAAGTGTGCTTAATAATCTGCTTATTTCAATTCAAAAAATTGAACGAGAATGCGATATCTCTCGTTCTTCACCTGCAAGGATTAGAACCAAGAGATTATGACAGAAGACTGGAGTTTCTTGCATGGCTAGCGACTGCCCGTGAAAATGGCATTATTAGCTTAATATTATGGACAGAGCCGCTTTCATAATAATGAAACCGTAAATCGAAACAATTGACATTATTGGCCTGTAGAAAATCCTCATTGGATGACAGAGACCAACTTTCAGAAAGTTTGGGGAATTAGTGTATAGTGCGGCATGATCGATGGGTACATAATTAGACCAAAGTTTTGTGAAGGAACCTTAACTGGTAAGGCATATTTAGAATTCCTTCAGGGCGAATTTCCAGGTTTTCTTGAAAATGTTCTGTTGAATATACGGGCCAACATGTATTTTCAGCATGATGGGATACCCGCTCACAATTATAGAATTGTGACTAATTAAGTTAATCAGATTTTCCCTAAGAAGTTGATAGGCACACATGGACCAATAAGATGGCTTGCAAGATCACCCGATCTAAGACAGTTAGATTATTTTCTATGCGGATATTTGAAGGATATGCCTCTTACAGATTTGGAAGATTTAAAAAAATATAATCAAGAATGAATGCGCTCTTAATGTCGAGTTATTAAGAAGTGTTACCTCTTGCGAACTTTTGCATCGAGTGAAATGTTCGCATTGAAGCAAATGGATAACATTTTGAACGTTTTCTTGAACATCTTTTCTGGTGCTCACGGTTCAAGTTTGGTGCCACTAAGAGATTCATAAATACCGTTCTTTTATAAATAAATATTTTTTTTGTGATTCATTTAAAATTATTTTTCTGTTATTTTACTTTCAGTAAAATGTTTGTAAATCGCTCTTGTTTAAATAAATATTATTTCTAACAGAGATCTTAAAAATACATTTTTGGGAAGTTTATTTTTAATTTTTAAATTCAAATACGAAGTAACAAACAAGCTTTTCATAATTTTCTAGGATCCCAATTTTTTAATATTTACAATGCAATTTCACCTCTGTTTCGAAGTGTAAATACAAAGTGTAATACTTCGTAAGAAAGAGAATTTTACAAATTGTTTTATAAGTCCTAGTTTTATATGTAACGGAGGCAAAATTATACGATCCCTTGATACTAAAGGTGGGTTTATCACGTTCTGTTGTCTTGCAACTAGCGCTTCCCGAGGAGGCCAATCTTTTTTAATCCAATGTTGATATTTAGCTCTACTGTTCCACAAGCAAATAAAACAGGGATATTTTGTGTAACCACCTTGTTGGCCTAAAAGAAAGTTGACCATTTTTAAATCAACACATATGAGCCAATTTTGTTCCACATATGTAATTTTGTCTAAAACCAGAGCAATAGTTGTATATTCTTCTTTTACTTTTGTGGAATGTGCAATATGCAACGACCCTAATTTATTCCCATTGTGTAAGAGAACACATTTTAGACTACTTTTTGATGAGTCTATAAATAGACGCCACTCACTAGAAACGTAATTTTGAAGTCCCATTGCAGCCATTAAACCAGGTACATCTTTACAAAATACGAAATCATTTTCTTCAGCAAAATATTTGAGGAGATTTTGTTCTCTTGTGCGGTAATAAGAAATTTTTGTTTCTTTTGTTACTAAGTTTCTTTCTTTTAGCCTAGAAGCCAAAATTTCTGAAGCAGCCTTTGACAGTCCCAGACAAGGTCGTTTAAATCATCTTGATTGAATAGTTTTGGCGCTTTCAGGTCACATTCAAAGTCACTATCACTACTGTCAGTTTTCGCCTCAAAATGCATAGGCTCCTCCTGTGAAGCATCAGCTTGAGATTCAAGTGATATTTTAGGACTTAAAACACGTCTATGTGCCGACCGTATGGAAGGATATTCCCATTTGGCTCGATTTTTACGGCTAATACCAGTTATGTTCACCAAACAAAAATAACAGTCGTCGTGGTGGTTCAAGGGTTCAGTCCAGATCATAGCGGTTTCGTATCTAAAGCTATTCCTTTTCTTATTTGTCCACAAACGTAGAAACTCAACGCACGTTTTGCATATCTTTTGCGGAATCCAAGGCTTGTCTTTCATTTCCAATGTGTGACCAAAGTAATTTTTGTAAGCCTCAATCACGAACGCTGCCACATTCTAACGGTATTCTTTAAATATATACTCTCCGCAAATGAAACAAAAATGATTTGGATCATTGACACAAACTCTTCTTGACGATGCCATATCAAATTATATTAAGAAAACTTAATATTTTCTTAATTACAAGGAAATTAACACACTAACACAGCGATTTTTTCGTGAAAGCTATATCTCGTAAACAAGAGCTCTTACAAAAAAACTGAGGGTATATTTGAAATCAGCGACGTCAAATTAGTAAACATCACGTGATAAAAGTCAATCATCAGACAAAAGTTGTCATATTGTTGTGCAATGTAATTAATGAATTCCATTTTTCTTCACACATCAGTTGGAGATTTATTGACGTCCTACTTTGTACTGTATAAATGACATCTCACATTATCATAAATCATTCAACCCGTGGATTTAATTATATGTTAAAAAAGCACTTCAACTGTCTAATACGCGATAACAAGAATACTAAAAGTTTCGTTTATGTCGCATTAACATTTCTTGTGTATATTCACGACGTGTGAATTATTTATTTCCGAAAAATACCCGGAACACACGCGTTTATATAAAATAGAAATTGCTAGAAGGTTGTGTTTCTATTGTTATTATTTTTCTCGTGGTTTAATGACCATACTTCTCACTTTCGAACATTATATTATTAACACTTTAAGATCCTTTTACGCTGAATTCATTAAAAGTATTTAATAGCTTCACTTTAACAATTCCAAGTATATTATTCATTACAAGAGTTTTTAGAATTTCCCTTCTATTTACTGTGCGTTAGTTTATTTGTTCTAGCTGGTTCTTTAAATTCCGTACCGTTTGAAATATCACTTGGTTAATAAACGGAATATCTTTAATAATTCTTCCTGGTTTGAAGGAGCTTGAATTGTACTTTCAAGATTTAGTAGAGTGAAAACATTTAGAGAATAGCATATACGTCATCACAAAGCTACGCGAACAAAAAGTGCCAGGGGCGTAGGTGCTTTCGAGGGCAGAGGTACTAGAGGTGATTTTCCAAAAACTTTATAATTGTGAAAATTATGTTTTTTCATAAAACTACAATATTTCTAATGTCTAATTTCTAATTTAATTGATATTGGGCAAGCAAATTACTATTTACAGAAGTATTAATGTGAATCTTTAAATCTACCTCGTTATGAATATTCCAGCAAGTATAATTTAAATGAATGTGATAACGCAATGCAATTTATGTGTATGCAAACAATCTCAACCAGGTCACAGCCTCGTTCCCGTAACGCAAGTGTAACGTGTGTTACAAATACGTCCTCGCTGACGCGAGTTGTTTGCAAACACAAGCTACATGTCAGGGTTGTATAATATTCCCTAAGTAGTACGAGGATGATCTGATGTATATATAACGAGAGTAATGCAAGGGACAGACATTCAGATTCACAGATTCACATTCACGTTCACATATTCAGTCTTAAACAAGAGTCAGATTCTTAACCAGAATCATGTCCTCTTTTATACTCTCTTTAGATAGACAGTAATATTATTAATGATAAGTATATCATAATGTATATAAACGTTAACCAGTTCTAAGTGTTATGTATTAAATTATATGTTACCCGACTATGTGTATTATTTAACGGGACAACGATATCTGCGGGAAGGCTCAACGATGTAGCCCTCAGGACCAGGCTAACATCACGTGGCGTCCTGCCACGAAGTGCGCTAAACGGCACTAATACCACATGGCGATTCTGCCTAAGGGCGTAAGGCCCCACCGTTAGCACATGGCGATCCTACCTGTCCACACCACTAGATGGCTCTGCCAGCCATCTAAGGCCGAAAAAGACCAAGTGGAAATTCGGAACGGACCAGGAAAAAAAAAAACCTACAGTTTAGCAGGTCAAAACCAAGAGGATGGCAACAAGGAACGGAGGAAATCATCTCCAACAGAAGCTCCACACGAAAGAAGAAATGCAGGTATTCTTTAAAATAAATTTAACAAAGACAAATATTACGGTGTATAAAAATAAAGTGCAAACTACATACATTTCGCGAGTGAAAATGTTTATTCGTATTATAAGAGACAATAACATTGATTTAATGCATGCATACCATGTTATTTATGTTTATGTCTACTTACGCAAGAATGCAAAAGTTGCAAAGTGCGTACCATACGTTTCTTTATGTAAAGGTCAAGTTTATTTAAAAATTAATATGTACTACGTAACTTAAGATGTTACATTTCGGCCGTACACTTCGCAATTTTGTTAATTAACGCAAAAGTTTAAATATTTTTTTGTTTAGAAGGCGCATATATATATATACACATATATCGCAAAAATATGGTATATTTTTTCGTAAGTTTAATTACGTGCATAAAAAATGCATGCGTTGTACTTTTTAACAAGCGCCATATATTGCATATATCACAAACAAAATTAAAAACAATAACTTGTATATTCAAACTAATCGCGAGTAAATAAACATCGAATTCAAATTGAAAATATGTATGTATCGACAAGACAGTTTAATAATACACGAAGTCAAGGTCACTGATAAAATGCAACACAATGTTTATTTTGTAAACGATCGGATAAGTGACATTGAAGGAAATATTGCTGATATATTCAAAAAAAAGTTTCTCGCTAACAAAAGAAAATAATATCGAATTAATAAAAGAAACCAATATACGAGGAGTAGTGTATTAATTTTATTGGTAAAGATTCCGAAATTTTTGTAACAAATGCCTTAGAAGTTGATTCCAATGCCATAATGGTTAGTAACGGCACGATTCGATAGCATCCTAATCACGTCTGGAGCCCTATAAGACAACAGAGACCTATCGATTGTACCTTTACGACACCAACAACAGTGCAACCTACAGTACAGATCATCCTAGAGTTGTGGACTTGGCGAAAACGTTAACCAACCGAATCAGACGAACTTCAAAGTAGGAGAAAGGCAAAAAAGACTCCAATTCGCCCCTAGGTCGTGACGAAGCAAGCATGCGCTTCCAGGAAGTGATCCTGCACGACAGAAAACGCTCTCAGAATTTTTTTTTTAGAGATTGCAGTTGTAACAAAAGTGTGTTTTGTTAACTGGTCCCAAGTTTTTCTAGATTGAAGAAAAGGCTTACAGCATAAGGGCATATCCGCTGTACGAGCTCCCTTACTGTAGTCAGAATAAGCTTCAAAAGATAGTTCTGCGCAGGAACATGACAGACACGAAATATGTGCTGTCCAGGGAAATACACGAAAGAGTGATTTCCAGTATAATTTTTTCCATGGAGGAAAATAGATAGAAAAACGGAGAGTCGATTTATTTTAAAGTATGGTTGGAAGGGGAGCATAAGAATTGGGAGCGCACAAAGTTGAAGACAAACAATCAAGTATAAGGAATCGAAAACGAACAATCAAAGCAAAGAGTTAAGGCAAACAAGCGAACATGAAGAATTCAAGACAGAGAATCGAATGCGAAAAATTAGAAATTAGAAGCAAGAATTGCAAATACGAAGTAAGTCAACTATTAGATATATACGAACTCATAATATAGAAATAAAATACTAAAAAGCGAACAGACTAACAAGATTGAGACAGTGTACAAATTACAAAGGCCCGATTATTGATTATTAATTATTATTATTATTTGCAACAATGTAAAAACGTACTATGTAGCAGTACCTTGAAAATTTATTTAAAGTTTTAGTGTATTATTGTATTGTATTGTATTTTTGTATTGTATTATAATATTGTTAAAATAAGTGTAAATATGTTAGTAGGAAATAAGAAACTTGTATACATGTACTAAATAAGCAACTATTTTTAAGGTTAATAGTATATGTCATATTTTTAGTGATCACCGTACTACAAGAATAAGAAAGGTATAGATTTTAACGTAAGAAAAACAAACACCTCAGCGTTATTTTTCTTAACCCCCAGGAAGGGTGGTGTGATAACGCAATGCAATTTGTGTGTATGCAAACAATCTCAACCAGGTCACAGCCTCGTTCCCGTAACGCAAGTGTAACGTGTGTTACAAATACGTCCTCGCTGACGCGAGTTGTTTGCAAACACAAGCTACATGTCAGGGTTGTATAATATTCCCTAAGTAGTACGAGGATGATCTGATGTATATATAACGAGAGTAATGCAAGGGACAGACATTCAGATTCACAGATTCACATTCACGTTCACATATTCAGTCTTAAACAAGAGTCAGATTCTTAACCAGAATCATGTCCTCTTTTATACTCTCTTTAGATAGACAGTAATATTATTAATGATAAGTATATCATAATGTATATAAACGTTAACCAGTTCTAAGTGTTATGTATTAAATTATATGTTACCCGACTATGTGTATTATTTAACGGGACAACGATATCTGCGGGAAGGCTCAACGATGTAGCCCTCAGGACCAGGCTAACATCACGTGGCGTCCTGCCACGAAGTGCGCTAAACGGCACTAATACCACATGGCGATTCTGCCTAAGGGCGTAAGGCCCCACCGTTAGCACATGAAATTAACTGAATAAATTTTTTGCTTCATAAACTTTCTTATTTTAGAGTATTATTTTGAACTCAGCGTAGCAGTTAAGGATTATTTTACATTTATTAAATCAGAATTATTATAATTTGAAATAGATATTGGCTTATTCCAAGCTACAATAAAGATACATATTAATATTTCATGTTGTCTAGAGAGTATATTGTTATAATTAATACAAGTTAACAGCTGTAAGATGAAATTACTTAGAAAATTTTATTTTTGCCAAGTAGTACTACAATACATATGCAATAAAAACAATAACAGTGTAATACATGTATGTTAATACCAGTATATATATATATATATATATATATATATATATATATATATATATATATAAGGTAGATTTAATTAGTTGGCGATTTAAGGTCTGGTTTTACTAAAAATGTATATATTTAAAGCAATCTTACATGTTTGGGCATATGATGCCTTTCAAAGAATTTAAAATATAAATGACAGTATATTAACCAAAAATGGTTTACCAAAAATCCACAAAAATAATGTCCCTTTAAGACCAATAGTATCAAACATACAAGCCCCTACTTATAATATAGAAAAATTTCTAGGTGATAGCATATCTAAGATGTTAGGAAAAACGAAATATCATACCAAAGACTCATGGCAGTTTCAAAATTTCATCAAGGAACAAAAAGTACCAACTACTCACAAAATTATATCACTTGATGTAGAATGTTTATATACTAACATTCCTACAGATCTAGCTATAAACATAATAGGATCCAAATGGGATGAAATTAGTCCACACGCATCACTAGAGCAGACCAATTTCCGTGCGCGATGTGCGCCGATGGCAGGATGCTTGTATTGCATCAGAACTAATAAAAAGCATTCAGTATGTGTTTGGTACTTGCTTAGACTGCATGTAAGTGTAAGCATACGTAATAAAATGTCGTCGACACATAAATCGAGAAAACGACCGTTGTCAGACGAAGTGAATAAGTTTATTATGGATTTCCCGGACTTAATATACGATGGCTCAAAAATTAAATGTTTAGTGTGCAATACATATCTAATGTGTTGGTCAAAACACATTGTAAAGAACACGTGAGCAGTTCGAAACACAATAATAACAAAATTAATCGACAACAGTTTATACATGAACTATGTGTAACTATGATTGTATGTTCACTGCCGTTTACCTTGTTAAGTAATGATTCATTTATTTCATTTTGGAATAAATACGCGAATCAAACATTACCGAGCACGACAACGTTACGAAGGAATTTACCATCGGTTGAAAATAAAATCAAAGCCGAACTGAAAAATAAAAAACTGTGGTTATGTGTGGACGAAACAACTGACAGCAAAAAACAATCTGTAGTTAATGTGATGGCGCGTAATATGGAACCTCATCAACCAACGTCTTCAATTTTATTAGCATCAGACGACTAGAACAATGTAATGCCGAAAAAATTACAGAGGTGCTATTAGATACTTTGGAAAAATTTAAACTTTCGAAAGACCAAGTATTAATGTTTATGACCGATGGTGCCGCAACCATGTGTTCTGTAGGCCGTTCTCTTAGAAAATATTGTCCTAACTTGTTACATGTTACTTGTAAACTCCATGCTCTACTCCTTGTGGCAGAACAGGTTCCTAGATGTTATCCAGAGGTAGATGCTTTAATATCGAGTACAAAGGCAGTATTCCTGAAATCAGCAAAACGTATTCGGAAATTTCACTAATTGTGTCTCCATACCCCTGAGCTACCACAGCCGATTCTGACACGTTGGCGTACATGGTTACGGGCGGGGTTTTACTATCATGGACATTTTGAAAAAATTAAGGACGTGGTTTTATCAAGCCAGAAAAAATTTCAAGATGCCCAGATTAAAATGGATTTACAAAGTATTCGTGAGAATTACTTGGGACTAGAAGAAGCAATAACAAAATTAGAAAATTCGTCGCTGTCGTTAGAGGAATTACTGCAAATCGTTAAAGATGTTCACGTACAACTGTGTGCTGTAGAAGACGCAAAAAGTGAAAGTGTTCTAATTAAATTTGAAAGTGTTTTAGACAGAAATGCAGATTTTGACGCCTTAACACGTATTTGTGAGGGCACGTCTACAGATGCGTTAAGTTTCTTAAAAAAGTATTTTGGTTATGCGAATATAACATCACTAGATGTAGAACGCTCTTTTTCCGAATATAAACATATTTTTCCTCACGGCGGACGTTTTTCAGAAATAACCTTAGAAACGCACCTGTGTTGAAAATATGCAATCGGGTTTCTCCAGTTTGTCAATCCTTGGAAGACGCTTAAAACGGTAATTTTAAATCCTCTGTCGTTCACACAATCACTGATTTCATACATTTTCCATTTTATTTATAGGTACGTACAACGCTGCTATTATAGGTACTATTCTGATTTTTCGTGTGTTTATGCATATTACTTTAATAGCAGAAATCCAAATGTATATTTAATTATTTCTGATAGAATAAATGTCTCTACTTCTATACTTATATCGGTAACAAGCTCATGTTGCGTCCCTATTCTATCGCATATTCTAATATATTACGAATTACACTCCCATACCGGCGCTCATGGCACGCACGGAAATTGGTCTGCTCTGCACATCACTAATTAAAAACGAATTTATTAGAGGTATACATTTTTGTCTCGACAACACATATTTTCAATACAAAAATTATTTTTATAGTCAAACATTTGGTATTGCGATGGGCTCTCCTTTAGCTGCTCCTATTGCAAATACGGTAATGGAACATTTGGAACAAAACATTATCAATTTATTAGACTTCCACCCTATTTTCTTCAAAAGATATGTAGATGACATCATAACATGTATTCCAACAAATAAAATATACTACCTTTTAAATAAATTCAACAATTTTCACAACAAATTAAAATTCGCTATTGAAGAAAAAATTAATAACAGTATTAATTTTCTTGATATTTCTTCAAGCTATGATAGACAGGGTACTATTTATACAAATTGGTTTAATAAACCCACAGCTTCTTTTCGATATATGAATTACCACTCAAATGCACCTACAGTATTCAATAAAATGATTATAAATATTCTGACTGATAGAGCAGTGAAATTATCACATACTCAATACAGAAAAGAAACATCAAGAAAATTAAAACGATAACAACTATCCACCACAACTTATAGACCAAACAATTGAAAAAAGAATCCACCAAATATACAACACTGCAGACACCAATTATAATTTAAACAATGAAACAACATATATCACGATTCCATATGTTCCATAATTTTCAGAAAAAATTAAAAAGGGAAAAAGCTAGACTTTTGTTGCGATATGATTCAAACTTTAAATGCAAATGCCGATTGTTTTACTAAAATATTATCGACAGACTTTTCCGTTATTAGAGTTTTTAATAGAAAGAATCGAGGGTGTTTGGTAAACAAATACAACAGAAAAAAATTGCTAACTTAATCGCGAGACGAGAATGAATCTCTCCGCCGAGGTTTGTATACTATTTCACTCACGATCGGTTAGTAATTAATTATTATATAAACTTTTAAATCACTAAATTTCAAAAATATAATAGTATTAAATTTCATGACATTTTGATAAATGCTTTTGATAGGTACTGTTGCTAGGTAACGTCATAATTACTAGTGATATTTTCTGACAAATTACTAAATTATTGGCATACGATTTTATACATGGTGTTTCTCTAACAGCAAACAGTCATGGAAATTCTAATGTTGCAATTAATATTAATTGCAAAAGCGAATAAATTTTGTACTAAAACGTTGTCTTGTTATTTACTTAATAGATATTTGTGAATAGGTTTATTATAATTTAATTTACTTATTTAAATGACACTGACGTTTCACAAATACTGAAATGAGTGCTTTATCTACCTCGGTATGTAATAGTGCATTTTCTAACCGGTTTGAAGGTTAGAAATGTTCAGTTTACCAACCGAGCGTGAGTAGATATTTAACCAATTTTATTAAGCAAATGTCACTTCATCAAACATAGTAGTTGTCATTTTCAAAGCTTACTTTAATAATATTAACTTTTACATAATTACAGTATCTACGATATTAGATATTTAATAGTTCGAAAATAGCTTGAAATAAGAAAAAAGAGTCAATATACAAAATCAATAATACACAGGTACTCCATTTAAAAAAAATATCTTTTTATCCCATTAAATATACACGCCACTGTGTTTTTGATGGCATGTAAAGAAAATTCAGTCACAACCGCACAACTTTTATATGAAACATTTTTTGTATATGTTATAATAACGATGATAAAGTGTGGGTACTTTATAATAAATAACCCGGTAGATACGAGGGTGGTTTGACAATTAACTTTGTTTGCTATGAAAGAAAACAATTTGAGTTTTGCAATGTACTTTATTTTTTGACATAGTGTCCTCGAAGTTAAACGCACTTGCCCCAACGTTTCTCCAGCTTCGCGATTCCTTCACGGAAACGAATTGCTTCGATGCTTTCAAAATACTGGTTTACTTTCTGTATGACATCTTCATTAGACTCAAACTTTCGTCCTGCCAGAAAAGTTTTTAGTTTCGGGAATAGATGGTAGTCCGAAGGAGCTTGATCTGGCGAATACGCAGGATGTGGAAGCAGTTGAAAGCGTAGCTCGGTCAATTTTTGCTGAGCGACACGACTTGACTGCACGGGGGCATTGTCATGGTGAAACAACACCTTTTTCTTGGCCATTCCCGGGCGATTCTCTGTTATTGCCGCCTTTAATCGGTCCAAAAGTGATGCATAGTATTCTTCGGTAATGGTTCTTCCCTTTTCAAGGTAGTCAATTAGGAGAATTCCCTTTGCGTCCCAAAAAACTGACGCGATGACCTTTCCAGCTGATGGAACGCATTTCGCTTTTTTCGCAGCCGATTCGCCACGGGCAATCCATTATTTCGACTGCTGTTTAGTTTCCGGGATATAGTGGTGTATCCAAGTTTCGTCCATTCGCACAAAACGGCGAAAAAACTCAACTACATTCTTCTGAAATACTTGCAAATTGTCGGCAGATATTCGCATGCGAATTCGCTTTTGCTCTTGAGTGAGTAAACGCGGCACCTATCTTGCGCACAGTTTTTGCATGTGCAATTTTTTATGCAAAACGAAGTGAACTCGCACAGTTGAGATGCCTGTGGCTTCCGCTAACTCGCGCACCTTCACTCGTCTATTGGCTAAAATCAAATCATGGACTTTATCGATGATTTCGGGTGTCACAGCTGATTTCGGGGCTCCAGGACGTGGTGCATCTTTAATGCTTGTTCTGCCACGCTTAAGCTCATTTACCCAAAGTCGAACACACTCATAAGAAGGACATGAGTCACCCAATGTAGGTGAAATTCTCTCATGAATCTCCTTCGCTGCTTTCCCTTCCAGATAAAAGAATTGAATCACACCATGAATTCCAACTTTATCCATTTTTCGCTATTGCTCGAAACACTTCTGTTTAAGTAACTGTCAAACAACGAGTTACTGTCAGAATGACTTAAGACCAGAGAATATTAACTCATAGGAATGACACTTTATGACTACATATACAGATTACATTTGCGCCCTCTATTAGTGTGTGAACAAAGTTAATTGTCAAACCACCCTCGTACATACTGCTATAGATTTTTCCTTGGACAAGAAAGGAAAAATGATTGAACAATATTGAACTCTGTTATGTAGTACATTTATTAAAATTATCTATTTCAATTTTATGTTTATTTATTTCAGACGGGGATCGTTATAAATATATTTTATTTTATAAGTGATAAAGGTTATTATGTTTGAAATTTTGATCTATCCTCGTACATTTAGGTTGATCAGAGGATTGAAGTTGCCGCTTTCCCGGATATTGTATTAGTATTAAAATGTGTATTGTCTGTATATATTTTGATTTTATAGTTGGTAGGGATATCCAGGCGGATGTTAAAAATTTTATTTTTGTTAGAGATATCTTGACGTTTGGAGTGTTCGGGTTGTTAAAGAATAAAATACTCAATTTTATTCTTTGTTTTATAAAATCGGGTTGTATTTTGTTTATGCATTTGTGTGAGGTGCATGTAAATCTTAATTCGATTTTTGCGAGTGTTATAGTGATTATAAAATGTTTTTATAAATAAGATATCTCTCACGCAGTTTATTAATGGTGCATAGATCTATGTAAGTTCGATAAAAATATTTTGTTTATATATTTGATATCACGATTATTTTCATTATTATAATTTCATGTATTTCTTGTAATAATTTATATATTTGAAAGTAGTATATGGGTATTAGAGAAAATTGTCATGTTTTTGTAAGGGAAGTTTTTTCTTAAAAATAATATTCGAGAACGTTTTGAATTCAAGGTTGGAGTTTTCTTTATTGTGGGTTGACCTTGTTGTGTTATTTTTGCGCACGACTAAAATTCAATTTTCGCGGGTTTTGAAAACTTGGTTGTTTTTGACATTTGATTGTAGGGGTTAAAGTAGAGTAGTAAAGTTGACAAATTTCACTAGTATTTATTAGTTTTAATTTTGTTCGAGAGTCACAAGGGGTTTTTCTCTGTGTGCGAGTCATTATTCACAAAGAGTGTTTCCCCATTGCTACTGTTGATGATGCTTTAGCACCCTATACACTCGGTAGAGGGATTTTTTTTGATTTTTTTTTAATAAAAACTTCTAAATTAACAAATTAAGATCTTTTATTGACATTCATTGTTTTATTTTCAAATTAAAAAACTTGGACCCATTCCGCAAGGAACGATTCATGAGATGGGAGTTCGTGGATTCTACTAGACTGAATAGCCGGCAATATAAGCTGTAGTGTGAATTAAAATTAATAAGCAATTTCAAAGCAAATTCCACTGGAATACGTATGTATTTTTAGTATTTATATTTATTGCATTTCCTAGTTTTTGTTTGTGTTCTATCGTTTGATGAATGAAAAAAAAACTAAAACAGATATGTTTACGTCTTTCTTATTAACAATTTTTTAAAGCGAACTTCGTTTATAACGAACCATTTCAGTTGGCCCCTTAAAGTTTGTTACAACGGAACACTACTGTATATAAATTATAACTAGATGATATATTTATAGTCTATCACTTCAAGTTCCTTTATTGTAAAATTTGGTCTACTACTAATCGACTTTTTCTTAATTAATGACCACGTCTAAAAAAGTTCATTAAGGAATTAGACAAATTCATTTTAATGTCTACCGCACGTTAAATAGAATTTGAAATAATTTTATTTTTTCCTCCTATAATTATTAGTACCTACACATAATCTAGATTCATTAATTTATAGTTCTTAAGATCATTTATTATCCTTTTGACTAACATAATTATTAAACAACTTCTGCCTTTAATGGAATCAACTACAGTTTCCAATAATAATTAATTATTAATATGACCACAATTAGGCCTGAGAAATTGAACGTAGATCAGAAATATATTAATACTAATAACACTTCAACAAATTATCTTTTTTTTTTAATTTTTTTTAGAAACTATTTACAATTTTCGTTTCTTTTATAGTTCTAACAATTGAGTACTTGCTTGATATATTTCCGTCATTCGAAATGATAGAAATAGCACAAACAACTATTTGGTTAATTGTTCATCGTCAAAAATTTCTCGTCACGAGTTCTAATAATACGTAGTAATAACTAGAGCAGACCAATTTCCGTGCGCGCCATGAGCGCCGGTATGGGAGTGTAATTCGTAATATATTAGAATATGCGATAGAATATGGACGCAACATGAGCTTGTTACCAATATAAGTATAGAAGTAGAGACATTTATTCTAACAGAAATAATTTAAATATACATTTGGTTTTCTGCTATTAAAGTAATATGCATAAACACACGAAAAATAAGAATAGTACATATTATAGCAGCGTTGTATGTACCTATAAATAAAATGGAAAATGTATGAAATCAGTGATTGTGTGCAAGACAGAGAATTAAAAAAAAACACTTACCTTTTTAAGCGTCTTCCAAGGATTGACAAACTGGAGAAACTCGATTGTATATTTTCAACATCAGGTGCGTTTCTAAGGTTATTTCTGAAAAACATGTCCGCCGTGAGGAAAAAATATGTTTATATTCGGAAAACGAGCGTTCTACATGTAGTGATGTTATATTCGCATAATCAAAATACTTTTTAAGCAACTTAACGCATCTGTAGACGTGCCCTCATAAATACGTGTTAAGGTGTCAAAATCTGCATTTCTGTCTAAAACACTTTCAAATTTAATTAGAACACTTTCACTTTTTGCTTCTTCTACATCACACAGTTGTGCGTGAACATCTTTAACGATTTGCAGTGATTCCTCTAACGACAGCTACGAATTTTCTAATTTTGTTATTGCTTGTTCTAGTCCCAAGTAATTCAGCTGCACTTTCTTTTGGATCGAATGATAAAACCACGTCCTTAATTTTTTCAAAATGTTCATGATAGTAAAACCCCGCCCGTAACCATGCACCCCAACGTGTCATAATCGGCTGTGGTGGCTCAGGGGTATGGGGACACAATTCGTGAAATTTCCGAATACGTTTTGGAGATTTCAGGAATACTGCCTTTGTACTCGATATTAAAGCATCTACCTCTGGATAACATCTACGAACCTGTTCTGACACAAGGTGTAGAGCATGGAGTTTACAAGTAATATGTAACAAGTTAGGACAATATTTTCTAAGAGACCGGCCTATAGAACACATCGTTGCGGCACCATCGGTCATAAACATTAATACTTGGGCTTTCGAAAGTTTTAATTTTTCCGAAGTATCTAATAGCACCTCTGAAATTTTTTCGGCATTACATTGTTCTAGTCGTCTGATGCTAATAAAATTGAAGACGTTGGTTGATGAGGTTCCATATTACGCGCCATCACGTTAACTACACATTGTTTTTGCTGTCAGTTGTTTCGTCCACACATAACCACAGTTTTTTATTTTTCGGTTCGGCTTTGATTTGATTTTCAACCTGTTTACGCACCGATGGTAAATTCCTGCGTAACGTTGTCGTGCTCGGTAATGTTTGATTCGCGTATTTATTCCGAAATGAAATAAATGAATCATTACTTAACAAGGCAAACGGCAGTGTACACACGATCATAGTTACACATAGTTCATGTATAAACTGTTGTCGATTAATTTTGTTATTATTGTGCTTCGAACTGCTTACGTGTTCTTTACAATGTGTTTTTGACCAACACATTAGATATGTATTGCACACTAAACATTTAATTTTTAAGCCATCGTATATTAAGTCCGGGAAATCAATAATAAACTTATTCACTTTGTCTGACAACGGTCGTTTTCTCGATTTATGTGTCGACGACATTTTATTACGTACGCCTACACTGACATGTAGTCTAAGCAAGTACCAAACACATACTAAATGCTTTTTATTAGTTCTGATGCAATATAATCATCCTCACATGGGCGCACATGGCGCGCACCGAAATTGGCCTGCTCTAGTGATTATGATGCAGGATGCCACATGGCACGATACACAATAATATTAATTATAGCTATTAATATAACGAGAACATTAAGCGATTTATAATACTCGAGGACGTTGCCAGGTGACGAGGCGCTAGTCGAGTCACCTCGTAACGTCCGAGAGGGTTTAAATCGCTGATGTTCGAGTTTATATTCAAACTTTTATCGTATCATCAACGATATCAAGATTAAAACAAAATCAACAATTTGTCTGTCATACAAAATACTTACGTCAAAGCTTGCACGTTTTTGAAATAAATTAATAAGTCATGGAAGAATTTGATGTTCCCGCAAATATTGTAGAGGCTGCAAATAGTGCAAAATTAGATTTGTTGCCAGCGAAGTCAAAACTGCATTACGAAAACGAATATCATCTGTTTTGTAAATGGCGAGATTAAGAACATGTTCAAGGTGCTGGGGAAACAGTCTTGCTCGCTTATTTCGTGAGACTGTCAAAATTGAGAACTGTCAAAATATTGAAATTCATGTTCACAAATAATATACTATTTGACGTATTATGGTTTTGTATCTAACGTATTATGGTGCTGTATCTAACGTGTTATTACTTCGTTACTAACGTATTATGAGTAACTAAAGTATTATTAAGATATTGTAATATTATGTTCCTAATAATTATCAATAAATGTTTCACATAAAGATGGCATAATAGTTGATGATACGATAAAATATATTAACGAGGTATTCAATCAAATTACATAACTATATTGGATTAAATTTTTACTTTTACTGAAACATGTAGTATGGACCAAATGGTATTTTATTCTAGGATTCATATATTTTTTTAATCTAACGGCAGGGTTAAGTCAATTTCTCAAAATCCTGACGCGATAAAGCAAATTTTAAATCAAATTGAGAATCGGCATGACAAAATACGTAAGCTACACGTATTTGTGCATAAGAAAACCAAACTGTGTTGACCAGTATAATTACCGGAATATTTTTAAAAATATTAATCGTTCTAATACAGGTACATACATGTAATAAAATCAATTTCTTCCGCTTCTGATCTATTTATAGGCAGATAACTAACTCTACTTTATGCACCACAAAATAAATGCATTTTAATAATACTAAATCATTTAGTATTTTATATAATTTTACTAGTCAAATAGATAAAAACACATTCCAACTAGTGAAGTTTACGGTAAATTAAGGACTGTGTACATACTTAACATGTATATAAATAGATATAAATGTGGTTTAAAGGAAATAAATTTATATCATAATACACATTGAATTAATTAAAAGTATCACAGCGATACAACGTCCTTGGTCACTCGACAACGAAAGTCATTAACTTGTTATGAAAAAACATATGAAGGTAATTTACTGATATTACTACTGCTTCAATTCTACCCATTAAATTTATTTATTTAATTTATTCATTAGTTTTGCAACGATCGAAACTGTAAGAGTTTGAAATTTATATTAAACTATTCATTTTCACATAATTGTACGTACATAAGTCTTTGTATATTTATATTTTTTTAATTTTTCAGATAAATGGAGCTGTCTTACAATTAAGAATCACGCAGGCATTGAAGTCTTGAGCTATAGTTAGGTAAGTATATTTGCCTTTTGTCTTTGTCAGAAGTTTCTAGTATTTTTCATACTTTATACTTATATGTGTTGCGGAAAATGAAACAAACTTGTTGGATTTATTATTGACTTGCTGAATTTATTCGTATTAAGAATTTATTTCATTAAGTATACCAGGATGATTAGAAGGAAAGCGGTTTATTTTCAATAAAATACTTGTTTTAGAGTAAACAAATCTATTCATTTCATTAAAACAGTACATGCCTTACAATTTCACTTTCTTATATTGCATGAAATTGGGTTGCTCAGATTTGATTTTCTGTTGCATTATACCATATGTGTTAAATATCATTAGGCATAGAGAATCAACGTATGAGTACATACAATGTATACGTACATGAGAAAGCCAGTCCAATGCCAGCGAAGACCGCGACGACTGACGATTGTCTCCGATGCCGATTGACTGGAAATTTTGCATTCAGTCTAACTGCGACCGTTACAGTTTGAAAGCATACAATAAAATTAATATATAATGGCTCTTTATACACCCACTGAAAAGCTTCAGTTAGTAAAATGGTTTTATGCTGGCAAGTCAGCAATGGAGTGCATGAATTTGTTTGCGCTGACTTTTGCAGACCGTTCTGTACCTTGCAGACAAACAATTTATAATATTATAAATAAATTTGAAACTTGTTTCTGTCTCAATAACTGTACGAAATGCAAACCAAGAGAGGTATCACCACAAAAAATTGAGGAAAGAGAACAGCGCGATGTATTAATTTGTAGTATTGTGGAAATTGATAACACGAGATCTACTAGAAGTAGCCGAGGAATTGGGTACAAGTAACACAACTATTTCACGTATTTGGAAACGTAATGATTTAAAATGTTTCAAATATTCGAGTTTTGTCAAGACGTTATGGAAAAGATACATCGAGATGAAAATTTCGTTAAAAATATTCTCTTCACCGATGAATCAACTTTTCCATTACACGGAAAGCACAATCTCTCTGTTCTTCGATATTGGGCTTCGGAAAATCAACACCGGCATTTTTCAAATCGCACTCAATATCCTCAAAAACTAAACGTTTGGGCAGGTATTTTAGGTGACCATTCTATAGGCCCCTATTTATTGATGGTATATTAAATGCCAGCAAGTATCTCGAATTAATACTTCTCGCCATTCAAAACATTGGAATTAATCAGGAAATCGTTTGGTTTCAACATGATGCCTGTCTAGCACATAATACAGTGAGGGTAAAGGAATTTCTAGGAAATACTTTTCCTGACCGTCTTATTACTGGAACAGGAAACATTAAATGGCCCCCGCTATCTCCTGATCTATCTCCAAATGATTTCTTTTTGTGGGGATATCTAAAAAATATTGTTTATACTCATGAAGCTGGTAGAGCAGAAAATCTAGTTGCCTTGAGAGAAAAAATAACTGAGGCTGCGAATTCATTAACTGCCGACATGTTAGCAAATGTAAGAGCTAATTTCTACGACCGCTTAGGACAATGTTTTGCTGTGCAAGGAGGAATTTTTGAACCTCTTGTATAATTTATTATAATTTTTAGAATCCTTTTTGATTTATTTTATTAGGATTATTCTTTAATTTTATTAGAATTACGCTTTTGTTTGTGCGACGCACCGCAGCTTAAAAATTTCCTGCATCTACTGAAAGATATAAGAAAAGCAAATCCCTTGCAATTCGTAAATGTTATTTTAGAACGCATTACAAGTACCTATGTCGATGGTCAAATGATTACTGCTAACTTGTATTTGCGAAACAATCGAAGACAATCGTTGCCGGCCGTCGCGGTCTTCGCCGGCATTGGATCGGCTTTTCCATATACATATACATCGTATGTACTCATACGTATTCCCTATACCTAATGATATTTGACACATGCGGTATATGCAAAGTAATAACTAAATTGGGGCTAGTCAGCAGAATAGAAAATTCAATTTATATAACACGGAAAACGTGTTATACTCCTGTTTTCACGTTCTTTTTATACAGTTGGGGAGTACCTAGAGTATGTTTTCTAGCTTATTGCTTCCGGTTTCTTCGTGTCAGTTTTTTTCTGTTTGTGGTGTATACCTATATATTTGTCTTGTTAATCTTTTGTATTTGTTCTGTAATGACGTGTCATATAATTTTTATTCGTTTGACAAATAAAGACCGAATACTGAAAGAACTTAAGGCGCCTGTGCGACATTTCGACGATGCACTTTATATCCACAAAATACGTCAGAATTTGAAATAGTAGTAACTCCTTGGATACACGCAGTGTTGTTCCGTGACCTGTTGTGATAATCGGTAGAATGGTTCGTGAAAATTCGGTAGAATTCGGTAGATTTTTTTATCCTTAGTTGAAAATCAAACAATTATATGAAAACAATTTTAATTTCTAAAATACATATAATAATACTTATTAATAGTATCATATAACTAGTAAATATAATAAAAATGTAAATATATATGAAGCACGCTAACAATAACTTATATTATTATAAATGATGTTTTATAAAACTAATGACGTTAATAATAATAATGTTTAATAGACTCTACTCGTCATCAGGTATATTTTTTAATGTTCTTCATTTATTTTCAATATCAATTTTTTGTCTATTTTAAAATCGAAACAGTTATTTTTATTTATTTATGTCTTACTATGAAGAAGTCCTGTGACTGTTTCCGTGCTTAATTTAGTACGTTGTTTAGTTTTCATTAAATTGATGGGGGAAAAAATTCGTTCCACATTTGCGGAAGAATGTGGTAAACACAACAAATTTTGAATAAAATTACATAATAATGGAAAGACATACGATTCATCACCACGTTTTATTGCCCTGACACTAGCCCAGAATTCCAACATATCTGTGCTGAAATTTTGGCGTTCTGTGTAATTTCGTAATTGCCTCCATTCGCTATCTAAATTTTCAAGTTCGTTTTGTTGTATTAAATTCAGAAAAGTGTAAAGCTATATCTGCTATTGAACTTATAGTTCCGCTTTTTACTATCTCGGGGTCAATGAAATTAAATTTTTTAAGTGGGTTGTTTTTTAGTGGAAATCTAGTCGTGATTTGTGAACAACTTTCAACGTAAAAATCCAAACAACGTAGTCGCAAATATTTTATTTGTTCTGAACTCAATTTACCTTCTTGTAGATAAATTCTAACATTTGCTCCTAAATACAAATCTTCTAATGCTTGATAATTATGTGGATTTTTAAATTCAATGTTTTCTAATGCTGTAGATAATAAATAGTTACGTTTTAGGAAACAGTCACAAATTGTTCGAAAAATATTGGATACACTATTATATAAAGTGTAAAGTTTTGGCGATTCTGATTGCATTTCACGATTTAGACTATTAAAGAGTGGCAAAACATAATCTAGAAATAATAGAAAGACTTTGGTTAGCGGATTATTTAAATGATCGAGTATGTTTTCAGCTGTTGAGACATCGCCATCTGCAACATCAGTTGTAAAATATAATCTGAGCGGAATGTATTGTTCTAGAATTCGTTTAATAGCTGAATCAACCGATAACCAACAGGTTTGGGACGGGTGTAAAATTTTGTGGATTTTAACATTGCAAAATAATTGATACTCTTGGAATTCGCTGATCCTTTTTGGACTAGAGTTGAAGTAATTAAAAATACTTCTTGTTAAGTTTTCAAGGAAATTTGGCAATTTTTCGCATGCGTATGAAGCAACTAAGTGAAATGAGTGGCAGATGCACTTCATGACAAATAAATTCGGTATATCTTTTTTAGTAATGTTGTAACGGAATGATGTCTTCCCATCATTACATTTGTTCCATCAGAAGCAAAGCCAATCATATTATCTTTATAAGGAACAGAATTTGAGACAAATGCATTTATAACATGATTATATAAAGTTTCCGCATTCGCACTATCTAATTTCACAAGAGCAAAAAAACAGTCTCTGATTAAATTGTCTTTTGCATACCTAACGACGCGACAAAGATGTTTTATCGTTGAGCGATCTGTAGACTCGTCTATAATAAGGGAAAATTTATTATATTTAATATCCTCACATATATTTTCGAAACATTCAGCACCTATGACATTTCGAACAATAGCTGTGGTTTTCTTTCTGGCGCACGATATGCCTTGAGCAATCTTTGAATCGGGACAAATGTTAGCTATTAATTTTGGCAAATGATCCATTACCAAAAATGGCAAATTATGTTCTGCAATAAATGCAGACAAGCGGATCTCGGCTAAAACCAAGATAATTAAAATTATTGTAAACATGAAATAATTTAAATAATCATACCTTCGGCAATATTATTCTTTATTTGCGCCGATTCTGCCATACCTGCTGAAAATTCGGTTAAACGCGGCTGTTTGCGTATCATCCTTGCTGTATGTTTATGAATTATCGAAAGACTGTGTTTCATTAGAGAATCTTTTCCGCTAGAAATATTAATGTCTTTACTGCAGATCTTACATCTTGCAAAATTTTTCCCCTTTTTACTTCTAGAAAGCCATCTCTCAAAGTCTTCCAGCTTTTCCCAATCATCCTTATAATTTTGGGAATATTTTATTTTTTTTTTGCTATATTACCTGGGCCAGCTTGTTCACAGTCACTGTCACTACCCATATTTTAACACTAGGTATATTAATTTAAAAAAAAATCAAGTGACACCTATGTATGTGTTCTTCTAGAACCGATATAGGATACTGATTTCAAGTTTTAAATGCAAAAACAGAAACAAACCCTTCACTCAAGATGCCCCACATATAAATAAGCAAATAACCAAATAGATATCGCTTTTATTCATTATTGAATGATATGTTGTTTTTATTTCATTCATTCATTTGTTCGAATGAAAAGGATTTTTTCATTGTTGTAGTATTTTGAATTAATTATTTTCGGGGGAATAAGTATTTTTATTTGAAAGACAATGTTTCTTTAAGTTAATTTTTAACCAGAATAGTCCTTTTATTTAGAATAAAGAGCGCTTAAGAAGCGTGCAAATAAATACCTACCGACATACATAATTGTTGCCTTTAAATTCAAGCATTATATCGACTACAATCCATAGTAGCTTTTATTACTGTCGCTACTCATAAAATTGCTTGCCTGTTTTAATTTTCTATTTATTATAGTCATAGATTAAAGATGAATGCCATTATAGTAGTAATTTATTATATTGTATTTTTATTCTTTATTATACATTAAAAAAAATACCCCTATAAATATTTACATTAACACGTATTATTTACATGAATATAAACAGTTTTAGCACAATTTTATTTATTTTTTCTCATTCGTTTAAAAATCGGTAGATATGATGGCTTGATCGGTAGATCGGTAGAAGTGTAGAAAAATCGGTAGATCTACCGAAAAATCAGTAGACGGAACAACACTGGTCATACACCGTATAGCCCTTAATTGAGAGTGTGGAAAAATAAAAATTTGTTTTTTTACCATATTTATTAAACCCATTCACAATTCTACCAATTATATATTCTAGTTTTAATGATGCAAATATATAATTTCCTCTTTCACATCGAAGTTTTCCTTTATTTCTTAATAGCATCAAAGTAGCCCGATCATACGTCACAGGGTCATAGTAAAGGTTACGCTACTTTTTCACGCACGCATTTTCCCCGTCTTACAAATACAATTAATAAGTCATATTTTATCATAAAGTACGACTCATTTAAATGGTGGAACACCTGTAATTTACATAATTACCGAATTTCTCGCTTAGGTCACACGCATATTTGTATACACGGAGAATTCCCTGTTTCTTTTTTTTACGTTTTTCAATCAACGTTACGTCTGAGTGTGATTTATTGACGGACCGTTTGGAATTTCATCCGTTTGAGTCGATTGACCGAAGACCCGGGCATCTGCTTGGTGTGTTTGTTGTTTGCCCCACAAAATACGTAATCATAAGTGTGTGTATATTTGTGTACTTCCATCGTGATTTTGTAATTTAATTCTCTGTATTGAAATTATAGGATTCATTAAATACGACCTTAATTTTTTTTAAGATGAAATTGATGCCATTGAGCGTGTGTTAAACTGATATAGTCAACTGTAGACGAATCCGGTATGTGAAAAGTTTTTAGATTTGTTACAGTGTAAGTGGAACAATGTGTTTTTTTCTAATAACCCCTTATGATGCTTTTATTTGTAATTAGCGTTGCTAGAAAATGATTCGCATACCCTACATAAAGTAAGTTTATCAATTAACGTAACTATAATTAGAGAAGTTCATTGAAATAACACCGCACCGACGGCTCATCCTCTTCTTCTTCTTCTTCTTATGTTTTGGGTTGGACGCCAGGACGTCCAGGCACTTGAGCACACTGCCCTTTGTACTATCCCCAATAGATCTCCCGGTTCCACTCTGTTAGTCTTGTGTCCTCGATAAAAGCCACTATCCTCCTTAGGGGAAGTTTGAGTACACTCGAAGGATTCAATAGATCTCTCCCGAAATATGTCTGTCCTTCAGTTCCCCACACGTGCATATTACATGAAGGCTAGTTTCTCCTGTTTTTCGCATCTCCTACATCAGAGCTCGCTAACCAAGCCCATGCTGTACAAATGTTTCCTTAAAGGACAATATCCGGTTACTAACCTAGTAATTATTTTAATTTCTTTTTTGTTACTACGAATTAGGTTGGCTGAAAACTTTCCGTCCAGCTCCCCTAGTAGTTTTGTAATGGAGTTGACCTTCCGTTAACCTCCATTTGTTTTTATGTTCTTTTTCTAGCCATAACCAGATCTCCCTTTTAGCGTAATCCTTAGTGATTCCACAAACAGGTTCTGGTCCTATGAAGTTCCTATTAGTACCTTCTTTGGCCAGTTTGTCTCATTGCCTTTAATTCCCTAATGTCCCGGCACCCATATCGGCTCATCCTCGTGGAATATACCAATAATCAATGCAACTTCTGTTAAAGTTACTTGTCGTCTGGAGCTTTATGAATACATCCAAACATTTGGCATTGACTAAGACGATAGTAAACCCTTTCTATACTGCGCTCAGAAATATGTGGCCTAATTTGTTGCATTGCATCACGAATTCCCTGTTGTAAATCTTCCAAGTTGTGTCTGTTGAAATAAACTTTTGATTTTAAGTAACCCCATGGATAAAAATCCGAGAGTGTTAGGTCGGGGGAACGCGCTGCCAACTCAATTGGTCCCCGTCCTATCCATCTTTCTGTAAATATAGCATCAAAGTATTGACGGACCTCTATGCCAATATAAGGAGGCGCCCCATCTTATTGAAACCAAATATTCTGATGATGTATGTTGCCATCTTCATTATTTGAAAAAAGAGTTCCCACTACTGGGCACCAAATCAAATTGCAAAAAATTTAAATATTGGGTAGCAGTCAGGTTTCCTTCAAAAAAGGTCCTAAAAAACGCCATCCTATCATTCCCATCCATACATTTAATTTGTCTTTTTTTTACGTTGACTGTGTGATTCCTGATCCAGTGAGGATTGTCTCGTGATCAACACCTACAGTTATGGCCAGAGAGTGGACTGAAGCGATTGAATGACCAATTGCTGCGATGAAACTTTGTGGTGGTATCAGGTATAGTATGCATGTTAAAACAGCCCCACTATTTGCTTGCTCGATTGCATTCGTCGAGCAGATGTTATTTCCGTCGTTATTGTTTTTATTGCCGGGGGAAGATACTTTATGGACACCAGGTACTTGTTCTTCCTTTCCCTGGTAGTGCAGTACTCCTGTGCATGGTTGTTCAGCTCCAGTATACCCGCTAAAAAAAATCCTTTCGTCTACGCCTTGGCTTCGACACCGCTTTCGCATACTTCAAAGCCCAGGTTGTCTCACAGGGCGTTCGATTGTTATGTCAATTACTTATTATTCAATTGCAGTTCTTGGTCTGCGTCTGGCTTCTAACTCCTTTGTCTCAATTATTCGTCCCACCGCGCTGTATGCCTGTTTCCAGCCCGAATCAGACTCCACCAGAACACGAATCAAGTTTTCTGTTCGTTGTTTTCTTGAAGTTTCTTCCAATATCTTTCTATCTGGAACATTTGAAGAGTATGTTCTACACCGTATATCTCTCGGCAATAGCTGCAAGAGTGGGACGTCGCTCGCTTTCTGTCGAACAGGTATTTGTTAAAGCAACCATGTCCTGTCAGCGCCTGTGTGAGAAAATAGTCCACCTCCACATACAGTTTATCTATCACTCTCTGATGTTAACTATAAGTCTACGGATCCACCTGCCCCAGCCACCAGAATCCCAAGCCTATTGCCACACATTTAGAGTCCTATCTCTTTCTTCTGTCCTACTTGCTTGTGTGTGATCGCCTTCTCTTCTGTACAGTCTTTCCCTCTCGTCTGCCAATATATGAAAAGGTATTGTACCAGCAATTACCAGGGGGGCTGCTACCGACACCGTCCGGTATCCACTTACCACCCTTAGTAGTATCCGCCTTTGTATTAGGGCTCCATACATCACGATCGACTGGACTTGGAGTTGTATATAGCTTTTCGCTTGGAACTCCTTGGGCCTCCTTTGTTCGGAAGTATCTTTGTCAGAATTACAATCACTTTTTCTGCTCTTTCTACCACATTATCAAAATGCCTTCCAAATGTCAATCTTTCATCAAGCACGAAACCAAGATACCAGATGCTGCTCTTCGGCCAGATGGTTACTCCTTTGCACATGAAGTTGACCTCTTTCCTGTATTTCCTTGGTCCTTCAAAGACCATAGCTTCTGTTTTCTCGGGAGCTAATTCCAGACTGCCTTCCTGCATCCAACCATCTATAGCTTCCAGGCTTTTGTCGACTCGCTCCATAAGTTGGTAATGACTTACAGCTTCCACCACGGGCAGCCGCAGACACAATACTCCGTCGTAAAGTATGTTCCATAGGGTCGGGCCCAACACTGAACCCTGAGGCACTCCCATTCTTACTTCTACTGTTTCGCCCATCCCAATTTCGATTTTTCGTTCTTCGAAATAACTCCTCACCAAGTTTGTAAGATAACTTGACACCTTTCTATTGTCTAGCTCCTCAAGAATCAAGCTAAGTTTTGCGCAATTGAAAGCGTTTTTCATATCTAGACATACAATCGCCGTCCACTTATTATAAATTCTATTCTACCGTAGCGTGTAAGACAGAGTATACATTTATATGCTAGCTTTGTTCGCGGAGCGTATCTTGAACGTGTTCAGGTATGAAAGACCTACGCACTGAAAATTTCATCGTTCGCGGAAACACACTTTTCTGCTCCGTACAAAATATTCCCTGTTCACGCACCCTTTTCTCAAATCCCGAATAAGTTCGTTACACGTTCTTTAGATCCCAAATAAAGGGTAAGAAGTTATTGTTGAAATTAGAGAATCCGTTGGAATCGTTATAGTCGTTTATAGTTTTATTTTCTTTATTATAGCAAATTAAAGGTACAATTTAACGATTGGTTTATATATATATGTGTATATATATATATATATATATATATATATATATATATATATTGCTATTAGATAAAAATGTACTTATAAGAGCGAAATTTTAGATGTCTGACAATTTCACATCAAGTGATGAACAGTTCGAAGAACTGCCTCAGATATTAGAAGTTCCAAAAACTTAAATTACTTAAATTTGTTTTTCTTGTGAATTAATGTTTTATTAAATACACTTTCTTTTTGTGCCATATGCATTTTGCGAAAAATATATAATATAAATAATAATAAATTTAGGGCCGGTATTCTAAACAACGAATAAATTTCTTCAACGAATAGATTTAAACCTGGTATTATAAAAAATACATGCAAGTAAAATAAGTATTTGTAGAATAACTCCGAATAGCTATGTATTTTGCAGTTTAGCGTTTCGATAAACGATAGAGCCACTGAATAAAATGAAGAAATACAAAAAAATATCAATACTTATGCCAACGCCATCTGGTGAATATAAGAGCAATTCAAAATTGTGTTCGATTAGCGTTCGCGGAGGAAGAAATTACTTCACATATTCAGATGCCAGCATACGCAATAAAAATATCCTGAGTCTATCAACTTCCGGAAAGGTGTCTCTGATATATCCACAGATTCTCTGGAAAGCATGTGCTACACAAGTAATCTGTTGAGTATTAGGAAGTTGATATTTACTTATATCCGCTTTTAAAAAATTTTTCGGAAACGCACCATTGAGAGTAGCTCTTTATAGGGAAAAACTTCCATCTTTGTCACTGTCTCCCTCTCCAGTAATAACTAGATGGGGACATGGTTGGAAGCTACTAGTTTTTATGCAGAGAATTTCGATAGTTTACAAAATTCCGTTACATGTTTAAATGACGATGCTCGAAGTATTTCTGAGTGCAAGGACCTAATACAAATTCCAAATTTAAAATACAAAAATCAGTTGTACTTTCTTCAGGAACACTTTGGAAATTTGCCAAAACTAATCACTTATTTTGAAAATCAAACTCTCAAATTAAATGATGATTTAAACACATTAGGGGCCGGTTCCTTGTATGTAAGATATCTGTTTGTTGGTAGTTACCTGCTCGATATCTACCTGTTAAGCGAATAGGCAGTTTCTCAAACACAAGATAGTGACGTCACGTTAGATATCTGATTCTCAAGGTTATTGGCACGAGATCGAGGGGTTACCTAACAGATATCTTTTTATGTAGCATTTTTCTGTCACAACTCAACTACTGTCATAACATGTAAAATAGCCTTAAAATCTTTTGAATTGAAATAGGATTTCCAATTAGTGAATAGTAGGTAAAAATATATGTAGCTTAAATCAATATATAATAATTGATGTATTATTTTAGTAATGGATATAGAAATGTATGACTCATCTTCTTCGTCTTCAGGAGAAGAAGAGTTAATGCATTATATTAACTTGGTACCAGAACGACATATTATACGTGACCGTTCAAATCCACTACAAAACTTTAACGACCAAGAATTTCAAGCACGTTTTCGACTTACGAAAGAAAATGTAAGAAATTTGTTGGAATTAATTGACATAGCTCCAACAACTCACAGAAACAAAAGCATTTCTGCTTTAAATCAATTGTTATGTACTCTAAGATTTTTGGCTACTGGTGCTTTTCAAAATATAATTGGGGATACAATAGGTATTCACAAATCAACAACGAGTAAAATTTTAAAGCGAGTATTGGGTGTCATAGCAGGACTCGCTCCAAATTATATACGTATGCCTGACACCGCTCAAAAAATTGCAAATCTTAAAACTAAATTTGGTGCAATACATGGATTTCCACAGACTATAGGTTGTGTTGATGGGACCCACATCAGAATTCAGTCTCCAGGAGGAGAAAATGCAGAAATATACCGAAATAGGAAAGGGTTTTTTTCTTATAATATTCAGGTGGTATGTGACCCTAACTTACTAATTCGAAGCATTGATGCCCGATGGCCTGGATCCACACATGACAGCACCGTTTTTAATGCATCATATTTGAGAATACGAATGGAGCAAAATTTTAATAAAATTGCGTCTTATTGGGGGACAGTGCATATCCATGTAGAAATTATTTATTGACACCTATTTTGAATCCACAAAATGAAGGAGAAATAAATTATAATAATGCACATATACACACGAGAAACTCTATTGAGAGATGTTTTGGTGTGTGGAAAAGACGTTTCCCAGCATTAAGTGTGGGAATGCGAACTACCAAAGAAACTACTTAGCAATAGTAGCAGCTGCAGTATTGCATAACATTACTGTAGATTCAAATAATGACGAGGAAATACCTGACCCTGAAGTTCACGTTGATGAAGTAGGTGATCATGAAGATCCTGCCATTGACAGAAATGATGGCAATATGGCAAGACGATTATTTATAGCAAATCATTTTGCATAAGCAAAGGAATCTAAATGTGGCACTAAATTTAGTAGCAAGTTATTTATAGTTACTTCAATGTATTATATAATTAAATTTTTATACCCATGTACAGCTATAGTAACTATAACCATATTGTAACGTTTGTCTTTTCGGGTTCTTAAATAAAACTAACAATAACTTTAGACACACACACTATATTAATATTAAAACGTATAATAATCTAAAACTAACTATTAACAACAATAAGTACATTTATGTATTCTATATTTATGTAACTATATTTATGTACTTCGCGAGACTGTAGGATTCAATGAATGTTCATCCCTTCTTCGACGCGGCTTTTATATCGGTGAATACTCCTTCTAGAGCCTTCACGTAGGCCTCGCGAAAACATCCAGAGGGATGACGCATCTCGCGTCAGCGGATGAGTCATTACATTGCCCCCTTCTTAAAAATGAAGTTTCGTCCCGAAACATGTCATGCTTTGGTCTCCTCAAACGATGACGAAATCGACAGGTAGGGCCTTTGTTACATTGCGACGTCATATCGAAATAACAGTCCACGGTCTTATCTTGCCTGGATGGACAGGAATATTCAAGCTGGTAACTGCATACCAGAATTTCCATACCAGTATGTCGGAAGATTACTTCCAACATGCTCCTTACAATTCTCCAGTCCAGGCGGTCCAATCCACAACCCAATTTTGGAACTGCTAATTTCAGAATGTCTTGCTGTAACATTTGTTCGCGTAAGTGGGTCAGGGCCTCCCATAAGGCTCGATAGGTTGGCTTTAGGCTCGACAGTTCTTTCGTGACCAAATAAAATATGGGCTGTCCTTCATTTATTATTTGGAGACTCTTCCCAATTGCTGGTCCCTGCTGCCTTAGCCTTTCGATTCTGCCAAATCTCTCTTTAAATTCCCAGGCAATTCCTTTGGCCATTCGTAGATCTCGGGCTACGCAATGAGCAAGCGCGTAGTCTGGCGGCACCGTGAACAAATCCTGCTGTTTCTCGATGGTTACCCCAAATCGAGCTTTTCTCGAACCAGAATACTCTTGCATAAAGTCTTCGAAGGTTAGTTCATGGTATTGGCTATCCAATCGGCGCAAGTCAACGGTTTCGTCATTGTCTCCAGAGTATGGGGCTAATCGATTAAAATGTACGACTCTTGGCTTAGTGTGAGGTGTTCGCCTGATGCGGTATATTACATCGTTGATCCGCTTCAACACCTCGTATGGCCCCTCCCAATTCTTTTGAAGTTTTGGAGATAGGCCCCGTCGACGTTGTGGATTATACAACCAAACCCGATCGCCTTCATGGTAACCACTCTTCTCGGCGTTGATGTCATAGCTCTCTTTCATTCTGTCACTAGCATCTTGGATATTATGTCTGACTTGTTCATGGATATTATCTAGTCGTCGTCTGAGCGTGCTGACATAATCTTCTCCGGCAAGATCATCACCAGGCTTGCTCCCAAACTTTAAATCACAGGGCAATCGGAGTTCCCTCCCGAATAGCACGTTGGCTGGTGATTGGCCTGTTGTCTCTTGAACGGAGGCCCGATACGCCATTAGAAATAATGGTAAATGTTCGTCCCAATCTCTCTGGTGTTCGGAGACCACTTTGGATAAGTGTCTGATCATGGTCTTGTTCATTCGCTCTACCATCCCATCTGATTGTGGATGCAAGGGAGTTGTTCTCGTCTTCCGTATGCCCAAAAGTCCACACATCTTTTCGAATAGACTGGACTCAAAATTTCGCCCTTGATCGGAATGAAGTTCCAAGGGTACACCAAAACGGCTGACGAACTCCTTCACAATCACGTCTGCTACAGTTCCAGCTTCTTGATTTGGTAGAGCATATGCTTCAACCCATTTGGTAAAGTAATCCATGACCACTATTATGTATTTATTTCCTTTGCTGCTTTCTGGAAAAGGACCGGCAGCGTCTATGGCGATCCTTTCAAATGGGCTTCCTACATTGTATTGGCGCATGGGTGCACGTCGACGCCTCTGGGGACCATTGCTTCCGGCGCAATTAGCACACTTTCGGCACCATTCTTTCACATCTCGTGAACAATTCACCCAGTAAAATCTCTGGCGAACCTTCTCCAGTGTTTTATGGACTCCAAAATGTCCCCCAGAAGCACCATTATGGAGTTCTCGCAATACCTCTGGTATTCTTTTCTTGGGAACCACCATTTGCATCTTCCGCTCGCTTCCATCGTGATTTTCGACCTCACGTCTCAGGAGATCGTCTTCTATGGTTAAAGAATCCCATTGTGCCCAGTATGACTTCAATTCTCGTGAATGGGGAGCAATTTCTTGCCAGGTCGGTCTTTGCCCATTTCTTTTCCAAGCCCTGAGGACTGCAAGATCCGGATCAGCTTCTTGATCCGCGCGCAAATTGTCAGGTTGCCATTGGTCATCAACAACGGTGGTTCGAAGAGCGTTGGTCGATTTGTCTTCGATTCTGTTGCAATGTCGACAGTCTTCTGGACAGGGCCTTCTGGAAAGGGCATCTGCATTTTGATGTTTGAGGCCTGCTCTGTGTTCAATGACAAAGTCGTACTCCTGTAGCCTCTCAATCCATCTAGCTACTTGACCCTCTGGATTCTTAAATTGCAAGAGCCACTTTAAGGCGGCATGATCAGTGCGGATCAGGAACTTCTGCCCATACAGGTACTTGTAAAAGTGCTCAATGGTCTTAACTACTGCCAATAGTTCTCTCCTGGTTACGCAGTAGTTCCTCTCTGGTTTGGACAGGGTCTTGCTGAAGTATCCAATGACCTTTTCTTGTCCATCTTGGATTTGAGAGAGCACGCCACCAATCCCGACGTTACTGGCATCCGTATCCAAAACAAACCTCCCAGATGGCAGCGGATAGTTCAAACGGGTGCACTGATCAACGTACCTTTTAACAACTCAAAAGCCGCTTGGCATTCGTTGTTCCAAATGAATGCTCGATTTTCTGTTAGGCGAGTAAGTGGTTTTGCAATGTTGGAGAATCCAGGAACGTAGCGTCGATAATATGTGCATAATCCCAAAAAGCTTCTTAGCTGATGTTTGTCTTTGGGTACCGGCCATTTTTCCACAGCTTTTACTTTTTCTGGATCCACAGCAATTCCTTTTCCGGAAACCACATGTCCAAGGTAATTTACCTCCTTGCGGAAAAGGTGACACTTCTTTGGACTTAATCTCAGGTTGGCATCTCTCAACCTCTGGAATACTACTTCCAAATTTTTCATGTGATCTTCAAAGGTCTTCCCTACCACAATCACATCATCGAGATATACCAGGTAGGTGTTCCAGGACAGTCCCCTCAGTACAGTGTCCATGAGTCGCTCAAAAGTAGCTGGGGCGTTACACAGTCCAAATGGCATGACTGTAAATTGCCAGAGTCCTGTGCCTAAACTGAAGGCAGTCTTCTCTTTGTCATTGGGATCCATTCCCACTTGCCAATAACCGCTCTTTAAGTCGAGAGTGGAGAACCATTTTGCTCCTGCCAAGGTGTCTAGCGTATCGTCTATTCTTGGGAGAGGATAGCTGTCCTTTTTGGTCACACTATTCAAACGACGATAGTCCACACAGAATCTGGTAGATCCATCCTTTTTCCTGACAAGGACTACTGGTGAAGCCCATGGACTATTCGATGGTTCAATTACTCCTTGGCCTTCCATATCTTGTATAATTTGCTTGGCTTCCTCACGTTTTGCCAGTGGTAACCTTCTTGGTCCTTGTCGAATTGGACTTGCATCGCCGGTATTTATTTTGTGCATTACAATATTTGTTCTGCCTTTCGTACCAGTTTCAGTTTCAAAGACGTCTTCATAAGGTTTTATTAGGTCCTTAACTTGACTTTGTTCCTTCTTGCTCAATCCTTGACAGGCGGAGTCGATTATCTTGGACAATTTCTCAGAAACCTGCACGAATCCATTCTTCTTCGCCTCTATATGATGAACGACGGCCGACACTGGTGAACACCACCCCAAAATAGTACCCTTCTTCAATGAAACAGGGTAATGGTTCACATTCATTACCCTTATCGGTACAGTTTTCTGAGTCTTAACCAGCATTTTGGCAACTACTATTCCTCGACCCACCTCGTCATCATCAGCCCTTGGTTCCAACATTGCAACATTTCCGTCCAAATAATCACCTTCCGTACACGCCGTCAAAAATGTCTCACTTCTTGCATCCAGAACAACATTCTCTGCTGTAATTACTTGTACACTCCCACAATTTTTCCCATGAAGAAACAATTCCTCATTATTTATTTTTAAAGTGCCTTCTTTCATGTTTAACTGGAAGCCGTAGGTGTTCATGATGTCTAATCCCAAGATTATCTGTTCTTCTATGTCGGCTACGAGAACACGATGTCGGATTGATGTTGGTCCTATGACAAAATTGACATCTACTTCACCTTCCACAGAAGCTGCTTCTCCAGTAGCTGTCCTTAGTTTCCATTTGCTAGAAAGTAATTCTCTATTCCTGGATATTAAATCGGGTCGTACAATGGTTTTCGTCGATCCAGTATCTAGCAAGCAAGCATAGGTTCTTCTTTCCATAATAGCATCCACATACAGGCCATTGGTTTGATTTTGCAAGGATGCGATTTGGGCAGTCCTTGGGACTTTCGGATTCTCAGCGGATTCTTTCTTGGTCCTTTTATCACATTTATTCTGGATGTGACCGTTTCTTCTACAATTCCCGCATGGCCGCGCACTTTTATTTGATTTGATCTGATTTAGGACTTGACTAACCACCTGCTCCATGAACTCCTCATTTTCCTGTTCGTCGACAGAACAGCCACGAGCATTGTTCCGAGAGGCTTGTTTAGCAGTCTCAAACTCCAGCGCGTGCGCCAAAGCATCGATCGAGGATTTCGGTCTTGCCAACCTTAATGCTTGCTGCGTATCAATATCCCGGAGACCATCTATGAACGTCTGGACCGCTAGGTGTTCCATGAAATTATCTGGTGCCATCGGATATGCAAGTCGAACTAGACGAGCAATATCTGCCTCAAATTCCTGAAGATTCTCGCCTTTCTTCTGTGATCGATTCTTCAGTTGGGTATGGTATACTTGCTCCAAATGCGCATGGCCATATCTCATCTCCAAGCGTTTAATGAGTTGAGAATAATCTTTACGTTCCTCAGGAGGCAATGTCTGCAAAATATCACTAGCATCACCCCTCAATGCTATGACTAAAGCAGTCGCCTTCTCGGCAGAAGACCATGCGTTTGCTTCTGCGGCCGCTTCGAATTGCGTCAGGTAAGTTGCCCATGACGTCTTTCCATCAAAGGTTGGTGGCTTGATTCTGGTCCTTGAAATAGCCACAAGTTCTTCTTTTATTTCGATGGGCCGCGGTATGACTTCTTCGTTGACCTGCCTGGGATCAGAATGACTCATGGCAGCGGGTAATTTCATCTCAATCATTATTGCCTCTAAAAGTCTAGAATGTTCTCCAATTTTCTCTTCTACAGCTGTGAAAACCTCTTCTTTTAACGCTTCTGATTTTTCCGCTAGTCGCTGTTCTAGAACTTTTTCGAAGTTTCTAGAATTTTCTAGTAATTTCTTTTCCAGATTTTTCTCGAGAATTCTAGCGGTTTCTAGGTTTCTTTCTTCCATCTGTGCTTGCGAATCTATTAGACGCTGTTCCAAAGTTTGCGAATTGTCTATCAATCGTTGTTCCAAACTTTTCACACTGTCCAGATTCTTCTGTTCCATTTGTTCTAGAGTTTTCGCTAAGTTTCCAGAAGTTTCCAGGTTCTTCTGCTCCATTTGTTGCATTTGAGTTTGTGACTCTATTAGACGCTGTTCCAAGGTTTGCGAATTATCTATTAGTCTTTGTTCCATATTTTTAGCACTATCCAGATTCTTCTGTTCCATTTGTTCTAGAGTTTTCGCTAAGTTTCCAGAAGTTTCCAGGTTCTTCTGCTCCATTTGTTGCATTTGAATTTGCGCATTCTCTATTAATCGTTGTTCCATTTTCGTCAACAGCGAATTCACGTCAACATCTCCGCCTGGAACTTGAAAGACATAATCCTCTGGATCCTCGCCTTCTTGGATCAACACATTGCGAAGCCGTTGCTGGAGGATTGACTTTTTGCCAGTTGTATCCTCATCCCTCTCTTCTAATTCTCGTTTCAAATCGGACACTTTTAATTCTGTCAGTTTCATTCTATTAGCCATCACGATATTTAAAATAACGTCTTTCCGCACTGTATATTTATTTAAACGAATACTTAATTAACACTTAATTGTCTACTTAGTTTATTATTTATTAATTAGTCCACACCTGAATACCACTGTAACGTTTGTCTTTTCGGGTTCTTAAATAAAACTAACAATAACTTTAGACACACACACTATATTAATATTAAAACGTATAATAATCTAAAACTAACTATTAACAACAATAAGTACATTTATGTATTCTATATTTATGTAACTATATTTATGTACTTCGCGAGACTGTAGGATTCAATGAATGTTCATCCCTTCTTCGACGCGGCTTTTATATCGGTGAATACTCCTTCTAGAGCCTTCACGTAGGCCTCGCGAAAACATCCAGAGGGATGACGCATCTCGCGTCAGCGGATGAGTCATTACAATATAAATAAAATTGTAGAGTACAGAGTCTGCATTTTTTTTATTAAGAGACAATTCAAATACTTTTATCAGATCATTCATTCCTCTGTTTGGGTTTTTAACTGAATAATTTGTGGATTATTACTTTTATGGTAGTGGTTTGAATCAGAAGGTCAGGAAAAAGAAGCACGATAAAGCTAATAACAATGTATTACAAAAATAATAAATATTCATTATTCATTACAAATATTAATTATAATATATATATATATATATATAAAGAAAAGATATAGAATTCCATCAGTTTAAATATTTAATTCATTGAATTCTATTTCTTTTCTTTTATATTCCAATGTTTTTATCTGAATCTCTAAATCGAGCAATTTATTTTTCTTTTTTAGCAATTCATTTTTCTTTTTTAGCAATTCCAATTCTTGCTCCTTAATTTCATTGTCTTTGTCCATTAGTTTATATTTTTTCTTCATTAATTCTTCCTCATTAATAGTTTTCTTTGTTTTTCGATTTACTATAGAATTAGCAACATCTTGTAAATATATCTGTCGATTGCCTTTTTGGTACACTTTTTTCACTATTGAAGAGGTTGCTGATGCCGTTGAAGTGGTTGCTGATGGCATACAACTTTTCTTTGTAGCTACAGACGAGGTGGCTACAATTACAGGAGTATTTTCTGTGATTGTGCTACTTGCAGAGACAGATTCTACTTCAGCACTTTCTCCAATACTTAGCACAATTACAGGGTTCAGAGGGTCTATAAAAAAATGAATAAAAAATCAAAATATAAAAGAACATAATATAATAGTAAATAAAGTAGCACTACTATCAAAAGGATTGCTGTCTGGTATATACTGAGCCTTCAACTCTGAAATTATTTTGGCATCTATTTCATCGGTCTTTGGGGTATATGTGCCACCACCTGTTTTGATCTGCTCGGCCTATATGTAGGTGCATATATTAAGTACGATTTAAATCTTTTAAATCTATACGTACCTTGTCGTTATAAATATTTTTTCGGGCCCTTCTTTTTAAAAAAGCATACAGTTCTTTTAGCTGCTTATCGCTTCTAGGCCCTGATTCACTTACTGCATTGAAATTTGCTGTTATCGCTTCCCAACAATCTTTTTTGGATTTTATTGTTGTAGCGTCAGTATTCTTGTTTTCTATTGTATCTTTATATTCTAATATAATATTTACTAAATTGTCCTTCTCGTTGGCAGTAAAGTTTTTGGACCGCTTTTCTTGATACTTTTCCATTTTTAATAATTTTTAGATAAATCCCCGTGAATATAGCACAGATACTGTACAACAAGCCTGAACAACAGAATAATCCAGAAAAATAGTATAACCAACTGCACCTAGTAATAAAACCTGACGGCATGAAAATAACAAGAATTCTAACGTGACTTTCACAAACAGATAAAAAGTTTACAATTATTCTAAACGTTATCTAGTAGGTACCTCTCAGATATCTTATTGTCATCCTGTACTATACCTGACCAATATCTAAACGTACGAGAAACTGGCCCTAGATGTGGCTATTAATAATTTGAAAAATATTCCAAGTGACTTTGGATGTGACCTTCGGCAAAAGTTAGACGGAGTTTTTAATAGAAATTCAGATTTAATAACATTGCGACAATTGTGTATGGTGACAATGCCTCAAAATACGCTGAAATAAAAGAATATTTCCAGTATGCACCCATAACCAATTGCGATGTAGAAAGGACGTTTTCTATCTACAAGGATGTATTTCATTCAAAGAGAACTAATTTTACATGAATTTACTCAACTTGAACTACAAAATGAACAAATAAAAATGTATTTTATATTAATGGCTCGCCACCCGTTTGTTTTCCAATTATATAAATAAAATTAAAACTCTTTAAAAATATAAATTTTCAATAGTACGTCCGTGGACGTCGTTTCTCGTATCCGGTCCCTAGTGATGCACAATCACCGCAAGAAAGCTTATAGACTCCAGATTTGTTGAACTTAATTTATAATGTCTTTGTTATAGTCAATTAATTTCTATAACCTGTTGTTCGTTTTGAAAGCAATATCTATATCATGTTTCTTAAGTAACTTAAGAACGGTGGGAAGTTACTCAGTTAGTTCACATAAAAAAGTCCAAAGATTTTTGCCTACATTTCACATTTATTATGTTAATTTTAAGTGAAACATGTACTTTTTGAATCTCATTAACATACAATTATTTTGGTTACATTTTTAACAATATCCTAAAGATTATATTCGACTAGACATGTTGAAACACAATCATCAATTCATCATTGACATTAACATTATAAAAGAAGACGTCCAAAATTCATTGTTGTCATTAGTTATGTCAGGAGCTCGATTGTGAAAAAATATTGCTATTCAAATTTATGTTTAGGCATCTTGGTTTTAAACTTTGGTATTTCGAAGAGGTCAGCGTGAGATATGTGAACTAGCGCCTAGAAGAAAATTCTTTTACCGACACTTAATGATAGGTACTTAATTTTAAGGCCTCCAATTAATGATCTGTCAGGATTGTTTCCAATCTTAAAATTGTTCTTCTTCACACGTTACTTGTCTATTATATTTAAGATCTTACATATATAAAACCAGTTTCTTCTTGAGCTGTACAAAATTGATCTTAATTATTTTTCGACAAGTTCTTAATGAAAATCCAATTAATTGTTGAAATGTTGATTTATAGAAAGCGATTAGAGTTTCCTTACAGATCTGTTTAATTAGTTTTAAATGTCGCTTAATGAAGTTATTGTTTTATAATTAGAAATTATTGGTCTTACGCAATTTAATGTACATTTTAATAACTGCCTAGCCTGTCTAAAATTAAATAAAATACATTAGTGAAATCAATCTTATTGAACTGCCGAAAGTTTTTTTTAGAGTCTATTGCCAAACAAGAAAATACATTAAATGCAATTACAAAATAATATACGAGGGATCTCTATTTAGTGTTGCATAAAGCCATAAAATCAAACAGTGGATCGACTCTAAATGAAAAGTTTTTCTTTGGAGACTGTTGTTAAGTAAAAACTCAAAAAAGGTATATAACTCCTTACCACAATTGCCAGTCGTATCCTAAATACGTATTTCGACAACTAAGCTGTCATCATCAGTAGGTAAAACCACCAATCAAAGTGTCGCACATGGGACACAGTAAAGCTAAACACATATGAAAACGCACCAACTTTACACGGCATTCACGTATACACTGACTTTAAAATAAAAATATATCGACTAAAAATTACGACAAAATTACCTCTCTTAACCCATTTATTCCCATAGTTGCGTTAACGCAACACCAAAAAAAATTTTTTCTTCGTACTAAAAGTAATAATTTTGGATGTACTGTCAGTAGCATTGCGTTAATAAATATTAAAACAACCTAATACACATTTTGGGAACGGAAATCGCATTTTCAATTTTGAATAAAAATAAAATAAAACTATGAAATTTTCAAGAAAAAAACTTGTGTATCTAAGTTTAAATTAAATAACATACAGCTTACTTTTTCATTTATCATTGAGAGGTTTCATATAAA
Organism: Melolontha melolontha; assembly: GCA_935421215.2. Classification (NCBI taxonomy): domain Eukaryota; kingdom Metazoa; phylum Arthropoda; class Insecta; order Coleoptera; family Scarabaeidae; genus Melolontha; species Melolontha melolontha. Next base: position 15,158,024 of record OW285236.1, read on the forward strand.
AGATACTTCACGTAACATTATTTTGGAAAAAAATCAATCCCCTTTTTTTCCGGAAATATTTCTCAAACGGATTTGAAACATAGCGTTGCGAAAACGCAACATTGGGACAAATAGTGTAATTGTAGTCATGAGTAATATTCCTGTCTGAACATGCTTTTTCACGTCTGTGGGAAGTTTATTGTGTATCCGTTGTGTGATGCGAGTTTATTCAGTTCATTTACGCTGTGGGATAGAGAAGTTGAAGAAGTTAGAGTTCATAATAGTGTTATCTTGAGGATTACAGAAATATTATACAATGGTAAGTACAACAATTTCTGAAGTATGTGTTGGTCGTTGATGTTGATAATAAAATTATTTTAGAGTCGCGTGAAATATCGCGATGATCTTACCAGACCGTTGACTTTGAAAGAACTTGGGGCGATTGTTGAAGATCTTGATCTGAATGAGGGATTTGATGTTCGTTATATATCACCCGACGTCGATGATATAACGGACGAGGAGGACATTGATGATAATGTTATAGGTGGAGTAGAAAATTTGCATGTAGATATAGCGGGAACTTTTGAGATAGTGTCTCCGAATAACGAAATTGAGATAGAGCATGGTATACATCATGAGGCAGCTTTATCTACACCAAGCAAAACGGCAAGAATTGAAGACATTATTTGGTGTAAAACGCCCGTTGACTACGAGGAATATGCTACGTCAAATGAGGAAGGGAATGAACATAATATTGTTGAGGCGCTACATGGAAAGTTTGATTTCTTTATGCTAATGCTTGATAAAAATGTTGGCCAGCTTATTATTTCAAACTCCATAAAATATGCGAGAGATAATAACCGTACTCAATTCACCTTAGATCAAAATGATCTAGAAATTTTTTTGGGAATATTGATTTTGAGTGGGTATCACACTCTTCCACATGTAAAACTTTACTGGTCATCTGATGAAGATAAAGGTGTTCAATTTGTGAAAAATGCGATGTCTCGAAACAGATTTCTCGACATAAAGCAGAACATTCATTTTGCAGATAACAATCAATTATACAAGGCAGACAAATTTGCGAAAGTAAGACCGCTGGTTGATCTCTTGAACAGCAATTTCTTGAAGTATGTTGTTTTTAGACATCACTTATCAATTGATGAGCAAATGGTACCCTACTTCAGCCGCCATTCAGCGAAAATATTTTTGAAAGGCAAGCCGGTACGTTTCGGGTTCAAAATGTGGTGTCCGGCATCTAGCGATGGGTATTTATATCAATTTATACCTTATGCTGGAAAAACTGGTGAAAATGCCAAAAGAGAATTTGGTTTAGGTGAAACAGTGGTCATCAATCTTTTGAACGTATTAGAAAATAAGTCGCCTCATAAGGTATACTTTGATAACTTTTTTACGAGCTACAAGCTATTAGTTCATCTGAAACGTCAAGGATACTTTTCTACTGGAACTGTACGTGAGAACAGAATGCTGAAATGCCCTTTAGAGACTTGTAAGTCTATAGGAAAAAACCTCGTGGTACAATGGATTCTCGTTACGATCACGTAAATGAAATAAGTGTGGTCCATTGGAATGACAATTCTGTGGTTACAGTAGCAACCAATTGTGAGTCTGCACTGCCTAATGGGTTTGTGAAGCGGTAGAATCGTAGAGAAAAAACAGATATCTCGATACCACAAATATGATTGCCAAATATAACAAATATATGGGAGGCGTTGATCTACACGATAACGCAGTTGCAAATTACCGAATAAATATTCGTGGAAAAAAATGGTGGTGGCCGTTATTTATAAATATGTTAGATTTTACTGTGGTGAATGCTTGGAAACTTCGCAGACTTGTATACACAGAGAAACCCATTTCGCAGCTGGATTTCAGGTCTGAACTTGTACGAAGCCTCATTAGTGCTAACAAATGTAAAACACAATCTGTTCGAGGACGTGGTTCCAGTGCGTCTCTATCATCCAGTGCACGTTTAGATAATGTGGGTCACCTAATTGAAAGAAATCGTGAAAATTGGAGGAGACGTTGTAGAGTATGCAAAAGTACAACCATGTTTATGTGTAATAAATGTGGAGTTCCATTACATTCACACTGCTTCAAAGACTACCATAATTAATAATTGTAATATTTTTTTGTGCATATAGTCCCATTGTTGCGTTAACGCAACGCAAAAAGATATAAGAATCACTGGTTTGTCTTTTTTTTTACTTTAAAGGATGTTTATAAATACCTAAATAAAAGTTTATTCCTTAAAGAATTTGTGTTTTCCTTGATTTGTCTAATATTGGTCCTAAATGAGTTAAGAAAACGGCAACCACATGCGCTTATTCTCTCTTCGCAAGCCTTCGACTTTTCTACTCTTTTTTCTAAGAATGAAAAGAGACAATTATAAGGGATCGGACCGTTGTCTGCATTCATCGAGTTCTGTTTGTTTTTAACAATATAAATGCTTTCGTTTGCGTCAAGATCGCGAGGATTATTGATGGCTTTGACAAGTTTTAACCCTTTAATCGACATATTGTGTAATGTATTTAAAGAATGGTTGGCCACGTTTGATTTTTCTGGTCTATTGAATATGTGTTCTTTAAACCGGTTTATTATTGATCGTTTCGTTTGGCCTATATATTTCAAATTACAGTCATCGCCATTAATTTCGTATATACCTGATTTCAAATTAAAATTAACTTTATCTTTGGTATTCTCTAGGAGACTTGTGATGGTATTTTCGGACCGATGGGCAACTTGGAGACCTCGTTCTTTAACAAGTCTATTAATGTTTTTCGTGATAGGATGGTATGGTAAACACATGTACTTTTTCTCCTGGTTACATTGAGATATCAAACTTGTGGATTCGCGGATTGTCTTTTTTAATCTAATTTTTCTAATTAATTTATTGATTATTTCTACGTCGCGATGTTTTTAATGAAGTCTAGTTCTATTTCATATCTCTCTTTTGTTAACGGAAAATTTAGTAACCGATTGACTAAGAAATTAAAAGAAGCTGTCTTATGTTGAAAACTATGATTTGAATCCGCGATTATGAATCTATTGACATTGGTTTCTGTCCGGAAAATGTCGATTTCTATTTTATGTTCTAAGATGTATCTAAGTATGGTATCCTATCATTGTTTTCCTTTTCCACCGTGAATTTAATAGTCGGACATTTCAAATTTAACTGATTAAAAAACATGTCTAATTCGCATTTCCGTGTATCAACAATTGCGAGAATCTCTTAGGAAATATTTAGCGTTATTTTTAAATTCTACTTCAAATTGACTCTTGAATAAATTAGCTATGAAAGCAGATAGGCAGTTACTCATTGTTGTGCCTTGTTTCTGTTCATAAAATTTTTCTCCCACTTGGAAACAATTTTGCGTCATGCAAAGAGTAGTCAAAGTGCCTTCGGTACCTATTCCAGAAACTATGAAATATTTAGAAGACTTGCTCCGTAAGAATAACATTGAACCTTCAAAAGTAAAAGAATACATGAGATTGACATCTCTGTGCATGACGCAAAATTATTTCCAACTAACTTTCTAACACCCAGTTCATCATGTAGGATCGTTTAAATGGAGATCTTTGAAATACCCGTGGATGTTTCAATTTCACGATGTGTCACATGTCTATCTTCCTTAATCAGGTGGTGCACAGCATCGATGTTTCTCGGGGCGACTGCCCTTCTAGGCGGACCTGTCCTGGGATCGTCGCTGGTACTGCTGCCTGCATATTGAAATTCACAGTACCCATGTTAGATAGTGGATTGATGTGGTGCTTTATCTTTAAAACATAAATCAACTCAGCAAGACATTGTCGTTGAGTTAATAATCTGCGAAAGTTGTAAAAAATTATTTCGCGAAAATCTTTCTAACTCATTTCCATTTTTCGACCAACTTATAAACTTTAGAAATTCACTATGACTAATTCACTTGATGATCTTGATGAAACTTTAGATTTAGGTTAACGAAAGATTGAGATTAATTTTGACACCTGATATTTTATTACTGGCGTTCTCTTTGAGACTTTATGCAGCACTAAAAGGACTGGCTACCAGTTTCTCGCCGCAGGATTTTGGACCTATTTTTTTAAAAATTTTCAATTAATGATGAGAGGTATAGAAATATTTTGAATGAATTTATTGAACAGTTGCACGAAGATGAATTACAATATGGTTACTTCCAGCAAGATGATCCAACATAAAAATAATAAAATCACTAATAAAAACTCAACATAAACTAAAAAATTTTGAATGTGAATACTTTTTTCTTACGTTTTTCTGTCGTAGTATATATGCTCACCTTCAATCATTTTTTATTTCAATTAATTTCGATTAAAACTTTTTGCGTTTCAGTAATATCACCAACAACTTACTATTTCATTACTAGACTGCGGAAACGGCGCTATCCCGTATCGGGTGCGATTCATAGGTGCCGACTATGTACAATCGATCAACTGAACATGTATACATATATGAATGTTATAGCGCAATGGTATTGATAAAAGTTGTCTGTACTGTTTGTACGTCTTTTAATGCAAGCAGACGGAATTGTGAAATATATTTCGCCAGAGTCGTAATAAAGGCAATGAAATGTATATACGGAAATTTATTTTTACGGAAATGAGTAAAACACTGAAGTTAAATGAATTTAAATTAACTTGAATTGAAATTAATTCCAGATATATATACAAAATGCATTTACTTTATACAGTGAAAAAATTCAAAATATTGAAAAAGTATAAACTTGAAATTAATTATATCACCTATAATTAAAGTGAATGCTTTGTCACACCACAGTAAACATTTCTTATTGACATTAATTATTACAATATATTCTAAACTTTGTTCTGCAAAGTGGGTTATTTTATTAAACAGTATGTCTTTAAATATAACCAACTATTAGATGCAGCACCGCATATTGAATATTATAAACACAGGTATATACCATTAAAGGGTTATAACTTCGAAAATACTAGAAATAAATACTATGTTATTGGTACCATTTTAACGGCAATTTTACAAGGAATTTGCTGACTAATAAAAAAAATTATAGGTTAAATTTAAAAAAAAAAGAGAAAATACCCTTTAAACTTCGATAACTTTGGCGCGACATATTTAACACTCTGTATATGTTGTCACGTTGTTCACCCTCAAAACATATAACGTGTTGGTCCATAAATTGGTAACAAGAGTACGTGAGGCACTACACCCATTTTCAGGCTAAGACTTAAAATGTTAGACGCTGCAACTGTCAAGATTTGAACAAAATTTGCAATAAAACCAAAACTAACAGTTGTAAGTGCACATTGTCATATATCATTGCAAAGATAATTTGGGTGGATATCATCATAATAACAAGAAAGTATAGCAATCTATTTAAAAAAAAAATTGAAAGTGGTTGCGGAAATTTGAAACACCCTGTAAATATATAAATAAAAATAGAAAATGTACTGTAGCATACTACATGTGTACGTAAAATTTCATTGCTACAACTTTATTAGTTTTCATGCTAAGCTTTGCCGGCACACTATTGCCGCGCCCGGTATATTTACAATAATTAATTTTAATGCATGTGATAGTACCGCACTACATTCAAGCATCGTTTCTCTGCTTTTATTTTCTAAGTAATATTAGGGTTTTGTGAATATGTTTCTATTATTAATAAGGTATTAGCATTATGAAAATGATGGGCAGAACTGTGTTGAAAATCGTGTCGGCCAGTGTTATTAATTGTTACTTATAACCTTGACTTCGTTTCCTGCATCCTCTCTGCCAGTATGTTATTTTATAATAAATGGGTTTCTATATCCTGTTAGTAGTGATGCTATAATCTTGTAATGTTGGTAGACATTATTATTATTATCATTATTATTGTGTATTTAATTTGTCTATTGCTTGTGTAATTGATCAACCGTTTGACGATAAATTCTATTATGATTATTAATTGATAAATTTAAGAACATCCAGCTTTATTAACCGCAAAAAGTCAAATTAAAAAGTTAACACACCACAAAACCCGGAAATCAACTATACAATTAACAATTGTCCTGAAATCTTGGGAATATTATTTCTTATTTGGTTATTTTTTCAATTACAGACTGGCTATTATCCATCGAACCGTTATTAACAATCTTAATTACTCTCGGATATAATATCCCTCTATAATTACGTTCCTAGACTAGCAATAAATGTCAGTATTCAATCCTCGAAAGTGTCTAAACATAAAAATATTTATTATAGGACTGCCAATACCTGTACAATAGATGTGAAGTTACATTATTAACTACCGGGTAGCGGGTAAGGAGATAAATATCCCGTCGATATAATAGAAACATTATACGTCAGTTGTGGCTATGTATCTGTCCGCACTTCTATAGACTCAATGTCAAATATAATTCTTTGTTATTTTAATGGATTTAATAATGTGCACGTAATATTTGATTCATAGACGATCGATATTTGGTGTAGCAGTGAATATGTTATGGACTAGTAGTTGAAGATTTGTTTACAAATGTTATATAAAACAACAATAAAATATAATTTATTTACTTAATGCTAAAGTCTGATTCCTAAGGTTGTCAGAAAAGGGCTGTGCGCCATAGGCGTACGCATCGTAACAATTGTAGTAAAAATAATAATACAAAGAAACTACAAATGATACATATACGACGAGGTATTGATATTTAGTTAACCTATTCTATTTTCCTTGAACAAAACAAAATCTTGTTATAATGGCAAGAAATAAAGACATTTTAAAAGTGTCACTGTAAAATCCTACGTCAAGATGTTGAAGTATTGCTGTGCAGTACATTTTGTGTGAAAATCATCTTCCCCTTTATATTTGCTGTTCAATATTGTGGCCAATATTGTTTTTATGGATATTTGAACCGAAAAATATATTTTTATTTCATCGCATAACAAAAGTGTCTGTTTAATATGCAAGAGTAAGTAGTGTTTCTATTCCGAAGGAATATAATGTGAAAAGGCATTATGAAACCCAGCATCATACTTTTACCAAATTAACCGGCGAAAATCGAACGCAAAAATTTTCAACTTTAGAAAGGGAACTAATAGGCCAGCAAGCTATGTTTACAAAACCAATTCAAGATGCTGAAACAGCTACTGAAGTTAGCTTTGAAATATCTCGAATAATAGCGAAAACTTTTAAAGATGGTGTGTTTGTTAAACAGTGTTTAGATACCGCCGCAAAAGAATGTGTCCGAAAGATGTAATGAGGTTTGAGAAAATTAAACTAAATCGGATGACTGTTCAAAGAAGACTTACCACATTAGCAGCTAATATAGAAGAGCAATTAGCTACGAAATCGAAAAGTTTTGAGTATTTTTCTATAGCACTCGACGAATCTACATATATAAGTTCCACTGCTCAACTCTTAATATTTTTACGAGGTGTAACGCAAAATTTTGGAGTTCTTTGACAAGTCAAACCAAGGGGAGTGACATGCTCAATGCTCTTCTGGAAAAATGTTCTATAATGGATTTGGATTTAACGAAATTATTTGGAATTACGACTGAAGGAGGAGCACCTTCAATGATTGGAAGTGAAACTGGGATAATAACTATGTTAAAAGAGTATTTACAAACTAAAAACATAGATACCAAGGAATTAATGCAGTTTCATTGCATTATACATCAAGAGGCCCTCTGTTCAAAATTATTGGGATTTGAAAATGTGATGAAAGTTGTAGTACCTACTGTAAACTTTATAAAATCACGAGGTCTCAATCATCGACAATTCACACAATTTCTCGAGGATATTGAAAGCGAATATGGTGATCTCCTGTTTTACACTGAAGTAAGGTGGCTAAGTCGTGGTTGTCACTAGAGCGGTTTCTTAACTTGATTGAAGAAATCAAAATATTTCTGGCGGAAAAGAGAAAGGACGTCTCCGAACTCGACAACCATGATTGGCTGTGTGACTTAGCGTTTCTTGTAGACATCACAAATCACTTGAATATCTTAAATACGCAACTCCAAGGCTCAATTGATTTCGCAGTTATACTCTCGTGTTTCGTCCTTTCAATGCAAATTGAGTCTTTTCAGGACACAAATCAATTCAGCCAATTACAGCCATTTTTAGAACTACCAAAAAATTAAGGAAAAATTCAATAAAACTGATGTCAATTTCGCTTATGTTGAAAAAATTGATATTTTAATACAAGCTTTTCATGATCCTTTCCTAGACTTCAAAAAAGTTAAACCTCTATTAGACATTTTCAGCAATCCTTTCAACATTTCACCCGAAAATGCACCGGAATCAATACAGCTGGAATTGATAGACATGCAAAATGATGATAATTTACGAAACAAGTTTAATGAAGGTAATTTACTCAACTTTTACCGTTGCGTTGACAAAACCGCTTATAAAGAGTTGCGAATAAATGCATTGAAATGCGCAAGCTTATTTGGATCGACGTATATTTGTGAGCAAACGTTTTCAGTGAAGAAACTTAAAAAAACAAAAAAACGAAACCATCTGGCAAATGAAAATCTGGAAGCAATTTTACGTGTAGCGACAAGTAATGTGGAGCCAAACATAAACAAAATTGTTAGGTCAATGCATTGCCATGCATCAAAATAATAAAACATGAAATATTACATTGTAATGATTAGATTACATAACTATTACATAATTACAACAAACATTTTTGAATGTTCTTTAATTTTTTTATTATTATTTAAAAAAAAATATTTGTGTTAATAAGTATTCTTTGTAGTGGCCCGTCCTTGGCTTATACTTTTCCCGAGTGACCCCTGTTCCATATAAGTCTGTGCATCCCTGCCTTAATGCAAATAAGTTTAGGTGTTTTCGTTAAATAAATAAAATACTCAAAAAGCACACTAAAGTTTCAATGTAACTGCTACCACACAACATAAAGAAGGCTTATACGGATGTTACGCCCCGTGAGCGCTATGTCAAAATACAAAAATACACAGACTTTATATTGAAGTGTAGGCGTTCGAATATTTATTACTTCAAAAATTTCCTAAATGGCTGTGCACTCCCTGTCTACTTTGGAAAACAAAGAAATAAATTCTGTGTGATACTCAGTGATCGTCAATTGAATAGAATAACGGTTTTAAAATAAAAATTATCTTGAAGTGTCTGGTAGAAGATATACGATTATGATGATATATATTTTAGGTTAATCTCACTTCATAAAAATTGTTAGATATTTTGTTAAAGAAATAGACGTAATTTACGTGTGTGATAAGATATATTGGCAAGACATAGCATGTTACTTTTAGTTTAAAACATTAACTCATACATGTATTATAAGGCAGTTTCACCCACGTAATTTAGTATTTTTATAAATGTAAACTGAAGAATTATGAGTAGGTTACAGATGAATAGCTTAGACAATAGGGTCGTATATTATTTAAGAAATTCATAAATTATTTATACATTTTAACGATTTTTAACAACGTACTAAGACATTCTCATATAACATTTGCTACATAATACCAACATAAACATCATATTTGTTGCCCTTTTTGAATTTCTATTACATCATATTAAAAAAAAAACAGTTACCCAATTTACATATTAAATAATAGCTGTACGTTCTAAAAGCATTGGAAAAACACATGAAATGTAGCAATTTAATTCTGTAAATGCAGCTTTAATAATATAAAACTGAAACAGTGTAATCCAGGCTACTGTCGACATCAAAGTACTTCCTTTGTGGATCTGTAGAGTATCTTAAACGGGATGCATCACTTTTCTAACAGCAAAATACTAATGATTCAGATACCTCACCCTCACATTTGTTCATAGCGAGCGATCATTAAAATTTTCACTCGTAGCTGGCCGTGTATATAAAAATTATATAATACCAAAGTATTTTTAATAATATAAAAATATTATTAAAAATGGGGTGTGAAGAACACAATACAAGTTCATTTATGTATTTTTGAATGTATCTTCTCCAAAGACGTAGATACGTATTTCACATTTCTACATGATTCTCAATACGCCCCTGTTGGAGAAGACACATTGAAACAATTATATATATTATTATATATAAAAATTATATCGTAGCTTTAGTCATTAAGATGTTATTTCAAACATCTGTCAGTGTCAAATATATATTTTAAAGTTTCATCAAAAGAAAAAGTAATGGTCTTTAATGATATGCATAAAGCGTTTATGGTAGAATGTTACTTCCTGACATCTCAAAAAATTGATGGTATTTGGCAGCATTCAATAGAAAATTGCCTTGCGGAGTTTCAAGAGAGATATCCAAATACTGTTCCTAGCTATAAAACTTTCCGTGATACGCAAATGCATTGTGTAAATCTTTTTCGTCAAACAGGCAGTATTTTAAGGAAAAAAGGAAGCGGTCCTCCTCTCAAGAGAAGTCGCGGCGTAATTGAAAATGTCAGACAAATTAAACATCTATTCGCAGAGTTTCGCAACAACTAGGGCTTTCGTATGGAACATGTCAAAAAATTCTAAAAAAAGGACTTGCACATGTATCCATATAAATTAACTTCTGTATAAAATCTATTACCTACGGATTATGAAAAAGGAACAAAATTTTGCCAATGGTTTATTCAAACAATGACAGACAATATTTTAAATCATACTTTTTTCACCGATTAAGCTTGATTTTATTTGAAAGGTTATGTTAATTCGCAAAATATGCGTATGTGGTCCAGTGAAAATCCTCATTTCTACAGAGAAGTACCTCTACATCCAGAAAAAATAGGCGTATGGGTAGGTATGAGTCGTCACCGATTAATAGGACCAATATTCTTTGAGGGCACGATAACATCGGAGAAATATCGTAACGAAATTCACAGTGTTTTTACTAATCAATTGACTAATGATGAACTTCAGGTCGGATATTTTCAACAGGATGGGGCTACATCTCACGTTACACTTAAAAATATTCAGTTTTTGCAACAATTTTATGGCGATAGGATAATAAGTAGAAATACAGCGATTCCATATCCACCACGATCGTGTGATTTAACAGTCATGGATTTTTTTGTGTGGCCATATATAAAGAATATTATTTATGAAACACCAATTAATAATCTACAAGAGTTGAGACATAAAATCATAGAAAAATGTGAACACATCAATAACTCACCGCAAATACTGATCAATGTTTTCAATGCTCTACGAAATAGAGTGCGATTATGCTTGGTGGAGAATAGTCAACATTTTACACATTTTTTATAATATTCTATTACTTTGTATAAAAATTATAAATATATTTAATATAAAAGGCAGCATTTCAATTATTTTTTAACAATCATGACGTTTGAAATTATAATGACAGATCTCCTCTAATAACTTAAGTTAGGACATACTTTTTGTGTACATGGCTTACTTGAGCGATAATTTTAATGATCACTCGTTATATCTCTAGTTTCGAGTTTCCATAGTTTTTTACATAGATTAATTATTCATCCACTATCCAAAGAAAATTATGAAAAAGAATTAAATTTAGTCAAACAAATACACTCCAAATCACCAAAGATGATCCCTGCATCATTGATCTATAATTCTATCAACGACATTCAAAGAATAATCTCCACATCCAAATAACAAACAGTACCTACTTGTATGACAAGGATAGGTTGAACGAAAGTATGTGTTTTGACGCTTCGCCTAGCACAGACATACGGCTCAAGCAATTTATTTGAGTAAGACAAAGACGGGATTATTACCTACTCCGTGATAAATACACACATTTCCGCTTAGTAGTTCTGTCGTTACTCGTTGACATTTGACAACATACATTCGTTGATATTTGATCGAATTGTTATTTATTTTCTTTTTATAAAATCATATTTTTTGAAATTTATTTTTTCAAAACTATAATGGCAGCACATTACATTCACAATCGCGACAACTTGTTTTAAATTTGTTGCAATATTTTGAACGAGAGAAAAACCATGGTGGTGTTAATACCTATTACATGTGCACATAATATATTTAGATTTTAATAAACCTTTTGTTTAGTGAGTGGCAGATGCATCGTGCTTAGGATTAGTTACAGTAAAACGCATCAAAGCTCAGTCATTAAACAATCCTGTTATATCTAGTCCGGGAAAGAAAAGGCCTCGTAAAAATCCGAAAACTGATGATTTGGCAGAGTGTTCTTAAATGAGTATCAGAAATACATTATACTCTATGTATTTACAGAGTTTTATTTTTATATTAATATTCTTAATTTTAGAAAAATATTGTTAGAAAAAATACAACTGTTAATTGCAGAAATTGCAGTAAATCAGATTTTATTTTGTAGCAGCAATTTAAATCTGTACTTCACAATATTGGATTTAAATATAAAAAGGATAATAATCATAGAGCATTGGTGGAACGATCCAACATTGCAGAGATAAGATTGACATTTCTTAGGAATTACATAAAGAATGTTCACAGAGAAGTGGTATTGCTTGATGAGACCTGGCAAGATAATCTGCAGAGTGTGCGTAAACCTAAGGGTTACGAGGGCAAGCGATATGTTGTATTACATTATGGTTCAAAATTAGGTTTTGTGTCAAATGCTTCTTTATTGTTTTCAAGCAAATCACAAATAGAAGATTATCATGGTGAAATGAATGGAGAAATGTTCAAGAAATGGATCGAAGAATATTTACTACCAAATTTGGAAGAACCGGCTCAAATAGTGATGGACAACGCACCCTACCATTCACTAGTAGTAAAGAAACATCCATCATCGGCTTGATGTAAAAATGATATTATTACATACTTGTCTAAACATAAAATACCTTGCGAACTCTATTTAAAACTGACCTACTGCCCTTGGCTAAAAATTTGCATAAAGAAAAACTGTATCAAGTGGATGAATTGCTACAAAGTCATGGACATGAAATATTGAAGATTGTCTCCTTATCATTGCGAATTTAATGCTATTGAAATTATTTGGGACCATGCAAAACAATATTATAATAAACATATTTTCAGGGATGGACATGGAGATGATAAAGTTATAGCTATGTGGAAGGAATCACTACAGCAGTGTACGGAAGAAATTTGGAAAAATTGTGTTATACACACGGAAAGTATTATAAAAAAATGGTATGATAGAGAAATACATTTACATTGCTTTATAATTAACATTGATGATTCAAGAAGCAGTGAAGATAGTGATTATCAATACTTCCTATATGACCACACATAAAAAACTGTTAAAAAGCTATCTCATGTTTTAACTTATTCTATATTATAACCCAAGATTTATGCCAACGTACGTTCTACACGTTGTTTTTAGTTCACGCCAAATATATCTAATTTTATTGTGTTGGCAGTAAAAGTATCAAGTATTAGTATACAGCTGATTACTTGTTTATCTAAAATTACTTTTAGTAACTGAGATTTTATGCAACGAATGCAATGATATTAATACAAATAATCATACAAAATGTTACACATGCAATTGCCAGACTATGGCCACAATTTTTATCTAAATATGTTTAGAAAGGTAGAAGAATTACAAGAAACTAAACAGATTTTATCAAGTAGTTAGATTTCCTAATATACTAAGTAGAATTGATTGCACTCACATGAGAAAACAATCTCCTGGTGGTAATAATGCTGAGCTGTACCGAAACAGAAAAGGATATTTTTCATGGAATATTCAGGTAATAGGAGATGCTCAATTAAGAATTTGTGACATCGTAGCTTGGTGGCCAGGATCTACACATGACAAATGCATGGATTGGCAATAAAAAGAAGTTTAGAAAATGAACATTTCAATAACTCAGTTATACTTTGTGATAGTGGTTACAATATTACAAAATATTTATTAACCTCTTTAGCAAATCCTCAAAGTGGAGCTGAACAATTGTACAATGAATCCCATATTAGAACCAGAAACTGGATTGAAAGATTTTTTGGTATCTTAAAAAGATTTCCAATCTTATTACATATATGGTATGAGAGTTAATGTGGAACTCTCGAAAGCAATAATATAATAATAATTGTTTGTATATATTATATGTTTCTTATAGTAAATCTATAACTTATAGCAAGTAAAATTTTTTGTTTGCTCTAATTTAATTTTTGTTCAATTACTAAACTTTTTTTCTTGCTCCATTTCATGTTCCTTTTTCAAAATTTCTTTCTGCAATAGTACAAGTTCTAATTTCCTAGCAGTCAACAAATAATTTCGAACCTAAAAAAAAACATTTCACAGCAAATAAGTTTGTATGAATATGTTTTGTTTATAATGCATACTGCGATTTCAAATATTTATACCGACCTTTATGCGAAACTCAACTTATCTATTATGGCAGTGTTAAGTTATACTGCAATATATTCCAAATTTTATTTAAACTTAGGCACTGTAAAACGTTTAACTAGAGATATCTAGGGTTATTCGATGATATAATTGGGTTACTGTATTGTAGAACTGTCCCTTAAAAATTGTTTTGAAATATATTTGATTTAACTAAATTGTTTATTTTTTTTAAAACAAATATACATTTTTTATAAGATAATGTTTATAAAACTGTCATAACAGTGAATATGTAATTACAGTTATACAAAGTAGATACTCTGGTCTATTGTATGATTTCAATTCCAGTAATAATGCTTTTACAACTAACTTGAAACTGTTTGGTTTTGCCATTCATTAAAATTATTAAAGAATTACATAATATTATATGTTGACATAATTGTTGTGAAACTGTGGAAAATGTGGTGTTATAGTTTAATTTGTTTGCTGTTTACGCTGCTTTGTTCAATTTATAGTAATTTTAATATAATTTAAGATGTAATTCGATTAGATATGTTCGTATAACCTTCAAATTCGACCGACTGTCAAATATATTTGGCCCGGAAACGAAGTTATAGTTCCATATTCATTTTGCAATTTACAGTATTTAATATGACGCTGAAGTACTGTTTTGAATCATACAATGTTTATTTATGACGCAGGGATCATCTTTCCTGACGACGAGTGTAGCTACCAATAATGGCTACACAGATACTTTATTTGAAAATATGCTGACAAAAAAATTTTCAAAAAAGCAATCTCTATTGTATATCCTGCAATAAAGAATAAGGAAAATTCAAAATTTAGATTACAAACATACACTGGGATACCTAATAAGCATATTTCAAGTTATTTTAAAAAACTTAATATGAACACGGTTTTCAAAACTAATAATAATTTATCCAAACATATTAAATACAATAAAGATAAAACAGATAAAAATAAGAAGTCTGGAGTATATAAGTTAATGTGTGGATGGGGTAAGATATATGTTTGTCAAACAGGAAGATTGTTTGAAAAACGCATTGCCGAAAATTGTTCTTCGTTTAGAAATAAAAAACAAGATTCCACTTTTGCGAATCATCTATTAGAAGAAAACCACACATTCAATAAAGATTTTCAAATTCCGCATTTAGAAAATTATCGCGATAAATTAAATTTACTGGAAAGTTTGGAAATCAATAAATTAAAACACTCACAAATTTTACTTAATGACCAATTAGATTTAAATAACTCGCCTTTGTTAAATCTATTCACTTAAAAGCTGTTTAGACGATAATAGAAATGTACATTTAGTTTACTAAAACAAATTTTATGCCTAAACATGTTTAATACCTTATAATATAACAGTTAGGGCCGACCAGATGAAACAAATTTTCTCACTACCGACAATAATTGTGTAAATTCTTAGATTTCTTTAAAAACGTTGTAAAATAATACCAACCTTGTTGATTTTATATATTTTTTTTAATTTAGTTTGTAACGTATCCCGAGCACGTTTTTCAATCCCACAGCGGGATTACGGAATATTTGAAGCGTAATCCCGGGATTAGACTATGTGGTTTCTAATTGGGCTCAAGTGAAAAAAAAAACTAGTAGTAATTTCTTAAAAGTTATTTATTAATATTGTTGCACAACACAATACACAACATACTAAAATAAAGAACAAATAAGACAAAACAAAAAAACTATTTAGAATTTCGAAAATACAATCGCAGAAATATCAAAGCATCCAATGTTTGACTTTCAAGCCTGCTTCGTAGTTTATTGCCAACATAAGCAGCAGCTGAAAACGCTGGCTCAGGTTCTACACTGGTTGGAGGAATAGACAATAGATATTTATATGCTAATTCTAAGTGATATCAACGAACTCCTCCATTTAGGAACAGGCTCATTTCGCATCTAATACTATTTACCAACCAAGATTCATTTTGTACTTCAGGATCTGGGGATTCCATGCTCTTATTAATTTCCAGCTGTAACTTTTCCTTTAGTGCCAATTGAGGTTGGGAGGTTTGTTGCTTTGGCTCATCATCTGTTTCTGATCCTGACCTTTCTTCCTCTTCCGTGTCTTCTCGATTATTTAGTCTTTTAAAAATACTCTTTATTTGCGCCCTCACTAAAGCCTGTGTAGGAACTGGAAATAAGTCAAGCCATTCCAAATCCGATAATAACTGATTTTCATCGTCTTTTCGTGGACTTTGTAAATAATTCAACACACCAGTTAAATCATCATTTCGTCGTTGCTTTATACGTTTCACTAAAGATGTTTTCATTTTCTTGGCGAGTGCTGAGTTTTTGCTAGACAATTGTTTTATAAGAAATTTCAAAGCGGCATCAGCTGTGCATAAATTAACATCTCGCCGACAGATTGCTTCTACTGTAAATTTAATTGGGGTCAGCATTTCAACAATTTTATTTACCAAGTCAAAATCAGCATCTTCTAAACGGATTTTATGATTGAGATCTATAAAAGCTTTTTGAATGCAGGTTTTTAAAAGAGAAAATCGTTCCAGCATTGTTAAAAGACTATTCCACCTGGTTCTACAGTCCAAAAGAAGTGACAGCTCTTTTTCATGTTCAATCTTCACATATTTTTGAAGTAATGTTTCCTTTTTCAATGGTGATCTTTTGAAATATACTACAACTTTGCGAATTTTCTTTATCAGCTCATTAATACTTTCATCTTTCGTTAACTCTGGTATGTGTTCTCGCGAAAGTTAATTTTGTGACATTCAGATTAAACCTGATTCTGGACAGTCTAAGTCTTTTAAATTGTCAGCATCATTGCTTTCGTTCATATAATCAGCAGTCACAGCTGGTTCATTTATAGTATCATCTGAGTCTGAGGTATGGCTGTCTTGCCTGTCTTGAAAATAATTCTTTATTTTATAAAACACGTCACAGACGGCCAAATTGATACCATGTGCAACGAGACACAGTTGTTGTTCAGTGCAAACAAGCTGGTCCCACCTTTATCATAACGTTCGGTCCATCGGTTACAGTAGCCACGATATCAGTTTCCAGGGAAATATCAAATTTACTTAGACGCTCTTTCAATATACGAAGACAATTTTCAGCTGTCATAGTTCCATGAATAGGAAGGAGTCCTAAGCTCCAAATTTTTTATATGAATGAACGTTGACAGCCATGTATCGTTTATTGGACGTTGATGTCAACTCGTCGAAAAATAGACTGAATCTTTCACCTGCACTTCAAATGTTTTAATTCTGCAATTACTTGCTTTCTGATTTTTTCACTGTAATTCATAACACGCTTTCGAATTGTGACGGCTTATTTTGGTACATCCGTGTATTTCGCTAAGAGCAATTTTCTCAAATCGTCTGAAGTTATGAATACACTGAATGGAAATCCATCTAATGCAATCATTCTTGCCAAAACATAATTCAGGCTATCGTCGGCATTTTTAGTAAAATGATTTTCTAACTTTCGTTTAGCTGGCGGTGGTGCGGTGTTCAGATTTTCAGAATCTTGACTTGTTGAAGCTGTTAAACGATTAACGTCAGCTAAAATCTTAATGTTATGTTCTGATGACAAATGTGTATGTAATCCCTTAGTCGATCCACCCAAAGTCTTGAGAATGGCAGGGCATCGTTTACATTTAGCACTATTCCCGTCTTTCGCAACTAAAAAATAACTCTGCACTGACGACGTATCACTGTTTTTTTTTTAGTTTTGAACAAAGTCTCCCGCCATTTAAAATAACTTTTTTCAGATAATTGACTTTTAAATTTAAATGACGTAACCTGCGCAACCTTGTCGCTGGTAAAATAATAAATGTAAAAAGTAAATCCTAATAAGCGTATTTATACTTTCGTACAGGGAATCCCCGACGGGGAATCCCTCGCAACAATATTATGATATATCATATGAGGTGATCGGGTGATTCCCCTGTTGGCCCGTTCGGGAACTACTTTAACAGTATTGTATTGTCCCTTCTAAGTTACATATTATTTGGGCTGTACCTGTGTAATTCTTTTATCGTACGGCGTACCTAAAGTTGATTTTTGTCTTTATGTTATAAATGCCTTTAATATAATCTAGGTAAGTTCATTGTCAAGGTGCAACGGATTACGGAATGCAAACTGGCAATCCCGTACTCTGAATATTTAAAGACTACTTCCAATAATGACGCTTCATCCCTAATTTTCGTGTCTAAAATTTTAGCGTATTTTTTTTTAAATTTAACAGATATTGACGCGATTCCACAAATTTGCCCATCGCTATATATTTTTTCAAAAACCCGTGATAGAATTTACAACTAATGAAGACGGCATATTCTAAGAAGCATAATTTGGAATAGTGATTCCACAAATTTGCCCATCGCTATATATTTGTTCAAAAACCCTTGATAGAATTTACAACTAATGAAGACGGCATATTCTAAGAAGCATAATTTTGGTATAGGATTACCAAAAGTACATTTTATAAGGAAATACAAATTTAGAAAAACATGCAATTTATTTAATGACATAACATAATTTCTTCATTAAAAAAGCTGCTCAAAGAGTATAAAAACAACTTCGCATAAAGAATTATGAAGACACTCGGACCATTTCAATTCTATATGATATAATATTACATAATAAGTGGTATAAAACCACAAAATTATGTTAATATTCGATGCGGTCGCCTTTGCACTTCTTGTAATGCCCACCAGGCGATTCGAAAGTAACTAAACTCCTTGTAAATTTTGATGGGACGATTTTTACCTGTTTAAAATCTTTCTTTCTCGTAACGGTATTATTTATATTGGATATACCTGTAGGAATCGATATCTGGGCGAAAGATTACTCTTTCTGTTTGTTTTTTTAATTATAAAAGAGCAAACAACATATAAGAATATTTTGTTTCGGGTCATTATCCCGTTAAAAATACATTGTAGACCCTCTGTCGGAAACAGTTTCCGAACATTCTAAAAATATTTATACTGATCTGACGCTAATTAAAGAGTACAGCAAAAGGTATTTTGAACAATTAGAAACCCACCAAAGATAGTTTAGAGTTAAACCTATTAGGAAATGTTTACCCAAATAACGTATGAAACGAAGGACACTTATTGAATATACCAGGGATCTCCGGTTACTAAGGTACATTTGCGAATTACAGACAGACTACTTTACCAAACATACACTAAGTAAAAGCGTGAACTATTAGTTACTTTACAAAATTAACGCAGCACATATTAAGGCACTTTTTCAGCGAGGCACAAGCTTCTGTATACCTTCTAAAATACTGTCGTAGTTCATTTTGAAGTTCTTCAAACCTTTTAACCGACAAATGAGCTTTTAACGGCCCAAACAAATGAAAATCAGAAGGAGCCAGGTCTGGACTATGGGGCGGATGGACAATAACTTCCCAATTGTGTTTTTGAAGCCAAGCCTTGGTCTAATTTGAGATGTGCGGCCTTGCGTCGTCATGCAACAACCCGATTCCTTTCGTGGCTTGGTATAGTTTTACAAGAGTTTGACAATAAATATCGCTGCTGATTGTCGTTTTCGGTGGTAAAAACTCTATGAGCAAAATGCCTTGCACGTC